>JAOXOE010000632.1:16973934-16984557 GCA_028565055.1 Phoeniculus purpureus | reverse complement strand
AATGACTTGGATGAGGGATTAGGGTGCACTGTCAGCAAGTTTGCTGATGACACAAAGCTGAGAGGAGTGGCCGACACCCCAGCAGGCTGTGCTGCCATTCAGTGGGACTTGGACAGGCTGGAGAGCTGGGCAGAGAGAAATTTAACGAAGTATAACAAGGGCAAGTGTAGAGTCTTGCATCTGGGCAGGAACAACCCCAGGTACCAGTATGGGTGGGGGACTGAGCTGTTGGAGAGCAGTATAGGAGAAAGGGACTTGGGGGTCCTCGTGGACAGCAAGAAGACCATGAGGCAGCAGTGTGCTCTTGTGGCCAAGAGGGCCAACAGCATCCTGGGGTGGATAAGAAGATGTGTGGTTATCAGATCGAGAGAGGTTCTTCTCCCCCTCTACTCTGCACTGGTGAGACCACATCTGGAGTCTTGTGTCCAGTTCTGGGCCCCTCAGTTCAAGAGGGATACGGAGCTGCTGGAGGGAGCCCAGCATAGAGCATAAGGATGATGAAGGAAGTGGAGCGCCTCCCTCATGAGGAGAGGGTGAGGGAGCTGGGTCTCTTTAGCTTGGAGGAGACTACGGGGTGACTTCATTAATGTCTATAAATATTTGAAGGGTGGGTGTCATGAGGATGGAACCAGGCTCTTCTCAATGTCAACTAGTGATAGGACGAGGGGCAGTGGGTGTAAGCTGGAACATAGGAGGTTCCACACAAATATGAGAAGGAACTTCTTCATCATGAGGGTAACAGAGTACAGGAAGAGGGTGCCCAGGGGAGGTGTGGAGTCTTCTTCACTGGAGATATTTAAGACCCTCCTGGATGTGTTCCTGTGCGACTTGGTCTTGGTGATCCTGCTGTGGCGGGGGGGATTGGACTAGATGATCTTTTGAGGTCCCTTCCAATCCCTAATGTTCTGTGATTCTATGAAAATGGGTCATTTTTATTTTTTTCCTCTGTTGTGGGCAACAGACACTCAGCTGAAACCCAGCACTTCGGTGAGGTGAGAATAGTGATTTATTTCTATTAAAAGCCTAAAATATTTCCTCAGCATGAACCAGATCCCCTCAACCTCTTAAAAAACCCTGTGATGAACAATTTGAAGGTGTCTTTGGGAAAAAAATCTATGGCTTGTTGTTAACTTCTAGAAAAAATAAGACTTCTGTATCGGTGTCAGTAGATCCATGGCTGTATGGGAGCAGGTCTCTGCAATGGGTACAGGGTGCTGGGGCTGGTCTGGGTGTGGGTGTCCGGTGTCAGGGTGGCCAAGGCAAGGGTGCCCGACTTCGGGGTGTGAACTGGCAGATGGCACTCCCAGAATTTATTGCTACAGCAAGCTGCCTCTCAGAGAGCAGTCATGTAGGAGATGTCCTATTATATGGGCAGTTGACTTTAATAGTCATTGTGTGCTTAAAGCACAGCAAAACAACAGTGGGAAAAAAAAATCCCCACTCCACTTGGATGGCCCTTTTCCCCCCAGCCCTGCTAGTCTATTTGTACAGTAAATTAAAAATATGAATCACTTCTCTCTACTGCCTCCCCAAACACTCATCCTGTCAGGCTCTGTGTTGTCTTCATTTGTATTACCTTAATTTAATGTTAATTATGTTCTTCATTTACAAAGAACAAGCATTTACACTCCCTGTCTGGGGATTTTCCACGCTCACCATCTCCATGGACTGGGAGGAGAAGGGTAGTGGCAGAAGCAGCGGCACTGGGGAGGGGGCTGTTAGCAGGGCTGTGGGGTTAGGGGGAGCAGGGATGCCACCCCCCGAATGAACCAGTAATGATGAGTGCTATTGCCCTTCAATTTATGAAACCGTATTGCCGCCTATGCTTGGATACCTCCTAATAAATCCTTTTTAAAAGGTCCTTGGCCAATGGAGGGCAGTGATTTATAGTGAGGAGGGTTTGGTGGCAGGGTTTGCTGCTGGTGGTGCTGGGGACCTGGCCGGGGATGTCATGGGACTGGGAGTCCAGCCACCACCCGGCAGCCCTTGGAAGAGTTCCTGACACCTTCTCCCTGGTGTCTGAAGGCTTATTAGATGCTGTTGCTGATGGGATGGCCTGGAACTGCAGTGTAGCTGAGGACTGTAAGTCCCTGCTCTGTGTCTCCAGTTCCTCATCAACACCTGGAGGTAAATATCCCTCATTCCAGAAACTCTTGACATGGGTGACTGCTCCAGGCACTGGGCCTCCAAAAGAGCCAAAGTCTTACTGTCCCAGGCACGAGGCATGTGTCTGGCATAAGAACAGAAAAGAAGAAGAAACAGCAAAACAAAGAGCCAGCAAAAGGAAGTGCCAGGAGTCCTCCTGGGACACAGGGCATGAGGTCCTCTGCACAATCTGCTCCAGGGATGGGGTACTGGGGGGACCCTCTGTGCACAGCCACATCTTCAAAGCTTGTGCCCTCCCCTTCCACACTAAGCGGGGTTTGAGGGGGTTTTGCTCTCTGCTAGGGCCAAGTCCTCTGGCGTCACCTCCAGCCACAGGTCAGGAACTTAAGTGACTCCCGCCATGGCCCTCGTGGATTGGATTTGGGCAGCAGAAGAAGTATACTTGTCTTCTGGACCCCCACGGGCTGCATCAAAGCCCCCGGCATCACATTTTGCCATGCAAATGCCTCTTGTTCCAGGACATGGTGGGAGCTGACACACACCCACCTCCAAAACCTTCCCAAACACCCAAAGTGTTAATTAGAATAATAATATTAATAATAATTTAAAAAATCCATCCAAATCTTCCTGTTCTGTGTAATCACATGAATCCCAAAACTCCTGGGTGCCCTGCAGCCTCTGCTGCCCACACTGCTCCCCATCACCACCACCTGTTTCCATGCAGTAGCCAAATAGCGTGGGGTGAAGACCTGGACCCCCTTGCCAGTAAGCCAGCCTCAGGACAGGCCTCCTCCCTGGCTGCTTATGGAGGTGGTTTGTAATGGATTTGTCCCTCCAGGCTTCTCTTGCCCGTTGCAGCTCAACCACAGCCCTTGGCCCACCCCAAACTCAGCGTCCTGCCCTTGCCCAGTGTGAGGGTCACCTTTCTCCCGACCCCAGTCCTGCTGCCACACACGGATGAGGCTGCTTACTCACTTTGTGACATGAGTGGCTCAAATACACCCCATGGGATGACGCACAGAGGGGTGACCAACGCCGCTGTCCTCTGCCGGCGATGCCCGCACCCTCCCCACACGCTCTCCCTTATTAACAATGACCTTTCCACCACACTTGCCGCCGATTCCCCAGTCCCAAATATCTTTTAAATGGGTTTCAGGAGCTGATGCGCACTCTGTTAAAAGGCCACTGCATCCTGCCCACGTCGCCTCGCGTTCCCCCGCGCCGCAGCCCCCCATCCCCACGCAGCGTCGCACCCACGCTCGCGCGAACGTTTTAATTAATGGCAACAGCTTTTTTTTTTGCGGTGGGTTTCTCCCCCCACCCCCCCCCAATATCCCCAGCACTTTAATGTGTGTTCGCAGCCCGGCTGATCCCCACAGCCATGGAAATATTAGGTTGACGGATGTGGTCTGTCGCCAGCGCTCCCTCAACGGGTCTGCCTGTCAGCTCGCCGATGATGACATTAACACGGGAAGAAAGTGATGACAAATGCCCGTTATCAGGGAACGAGGCCTGTGACAAATCGCACGGCGCCTCGCGAGCAGCCCCATTACGCTGTAATAAAAAAAGATGGATGGCTCCGCGCACCGGGGCCCCGCGCTAATGCGATTTTGCCTGGTCTCTCCGGGTTCTAATTAAGGCAGAAAACAGAGAACGAACAGGAGTCTCCAGCGCCTGGCCACCCCCATCGCAAATACCCTGTGCTGGTGGGTGTCCACCCGTGGGGACCATATTCTCCCCCACAAGGTGCCCCAGTCTCTAGGGAGAGGGGTGCCATGGGGATGCGGAGAGACAAGAGATGCAGATGGTTGAGGGGGGGGATGTTTCTGCAGAGGACCCCCCAGGCTGTGCCTGCCCGGGTGGGCTCAGGGGTCCTGCACCCAGGGCGAAGAGAGTGGGGGGGACCCGGCCACCGTCAAGCGCTTCACTCGCAGGCAAATGTCACCTCCACCATCTGCTGCAGCAGGCGAGGAGGGGGCGGCGGGGGAGGAGCCCTGCGCGGCGGAGGGGGGAAGAGAGGGGCCGGGACACTGTCACCTCGGGAGGACACGGCAGCGGCACGGAGCCCTGTCTGTGGGGGCAGCCGGAGGGCAGCCGAAGGCGGCTGAGCAGCGCATCGGGTGTCCCTGGGCTGCTCGTGTGCCGCTGGGACTCGCTCTGGGATGGGATGGGATGAGCTGGGGAGGGGCTGTGGGTCAGACATCCATCCCCCTGGCTCGCAGCCTTCCCCACTCAGTGGCCGTGCCCTTGGTGGTGAGGAGACGGCCACAGCAACGGTCACATCTAGAGCCCTCTGGGGAAGAGGGGCTATGGGATCCCCGGTGTGGGAAGGAGAAGGAGAACTATTCCATGGCCCCAGCGTGGAGTGCCCACGATACTCACACAGTTGCTTCTCTCCACGGACTGCCCACATCCTCCTCCCAGCACCCGGACAAGAAAGTGGTTCTGGTCTCCTTTCCCACCTCTGCTCACCCCGTGTCCTCAGCACCCGTGGGTGCTTTCACTGGGGCAAAGTAGGCACAGAGCAAGTGATGACTCATTTCTCACCCTCTCCTCAAAGATCTGACAAGCACCCACAGCTGTGGTCAGAATTTCCGGGTCTGTCAATGGGCTATAGATACTCCCTGCAGCATCTTTGTTCCAGGTTCTGAGAGAGGACCGGTTCTGAGAGGACTCAGCCACTGGAGTCCCTCAGCGTGGCTGAGTCCAGCCCTGTCCTTGCAGACTTGCTGAGAGGCCACACGAGTGGGGCTTTTCCAGCTTCTCTGCACACGGGAAAGGTCTGGGCAGTCCCAAGCCCTCCCCAGAGCCGAGGGGTTGCAGCCTCTGTACATATCCGGCACCCAGCAGAGAGCAGCCACGTCCTGCTACAGGGCACAGCTCTACCCAGAGTGTGTTATCCACCTTATGCAGACTCTCCATTTCCTTGGCTTTGCAGTGTGTGTCCCCATAACCTCAGAGAGGACACAGCAAAGCACAAGGATCAGGTGACATAGGGACCTGCCCGGGGGTGTGTCTGTCCATGGGTGATGGAGAAGGAGGCTCAGCTGTAGGCTGCTCACTACCTGCACTTTTGAAAGCTGCTGTTGCACAGCAGCTTAGATTTAACCTGCTCTCCCAAAGCCAAAATAGGTGCAGAGGACATGGAATTTATTTCAAAGAAATCACCTTTGCTGGGAGCCAGCAGGGAATGCACCAAGCTCCTGCTTCTGCAGCAAATTCCACCCAAAGGACAATCTTCCCCACCTGGGCTGAGCTTTGGATGCTGTACCTGGACCTGTCAACAGCCAACACTCGAGGGTGGTGCACTCCACAGGCTGCTGTTGGTTGAATCCAAATTAGCCCTAAGGAGGCCCCTAACAAAAAGGAAAATCACCACTGTAATGTTCCAAGATGACCCACAATGCAGTCAAGTGAAGAACCTGACAAACTTGTTGGGGAGGAGTTTCTTGGGAAGATCTGAGCATTCACCATGGTCTCAAGTGATGCTGGTCCTTGGTTGAGAAACAGGAGCAGAAAATCATGTTGTCCCTGGGAGAGTCCAAGTATTGGTGCAGACCAGCAGCAGGAAACCTTGTGGGATTAGCTACAGCTTTATTGCATTTGCGGGATGGCCAGGCAGCGACAGGAGGGCTTGCAGAGCCCTGTGTGTCTATGGAAAGTCCTAATGGTTAATACAGATATGGCTGGCTACCATCTCATTCTTCCCCAGCAGAAGTCCTAATGGTTAATACAGATATGGCTGGCTACCATCTCATTCTTCCCCAGCAGAGCACAAAGGCAGGGTGTCAGCAAGGCTGTGGCACAGACACGCATCAACCCGAAATCTGGGCCAGAGCAGTGGTATTTGAATCCAGTCACCAGCAGCGCAAACATTTGCAAAAGCCCTGGTCCCCACCCTATCTCAGAGATGATCATATGGGAGAAGTTTGGGCAGGTGTCTTCAGGGGATGCATTTTTAACCTCAGGGACAGTCTCTTACCCTTGTCACCCTGCTCTGCCCTGGGAACATGCATGACATCCTGTGAGTGACTCCTGCCAAACCTGCACAAGCTGCATGGAAAACTCACTGCAGAGAGAGCTCCTCCTTGCAAAGTAATGCCAAATCAGGAGAACCAGGACAGTGGGCAAGCAGGGAGCTCCTGTACTGATGACAAAGTTTGGGAGCCCTCCAGGCAATGGGACTGTGGTTGGGTTTGTTCCCAATTTCCCCTCTACTGCCTGGGCAAAGCTGGGATCTTGCTGGGGCAGAGAAAACTCAGCCCAGGACACGGCGATTACATCAGCCATGGCAATGCCATTCCCGGGAGACACTTGGGTCCTGCCTGAGCACAGCATAGGGAGGGAATCATTGTGGTATGCAAATGCTCCCACAGAGCTTCAGGAGTCAGAAACCTTCTTGTGTTCCTGTTATAATTTTTTTAAGTTCTCACTTACCACCAGACATCAGGGAGCTCCCGGTGTGCGGCCAGGAGAGGAATGGCTGGTTTCGATGGTGTCCCTGAGGGCTCCCCCCAGCCACTTAGACCACCTAGGCTGGCAGGTCTGGCTGGCTTTGTCCCAGGACAGGGAGCAGCTGCTTGGTGGGGACATGAATATCAAGGTTTACAGTCATGCAGAGGTCCCACTTCAGCAGTTGCTGCAGGCAGTTTTGGGATGGCAGCTGATAGAGCTCAGCTCCCATAATTGGGCCATGTTGCCGGGCTGGTTATCCAGTACAGCTGGGAAAACAAACTGGGCTTATTGCTGGAACATGTGGAGAGAATGTAGTGATGGGGCTGACACAGGGGCCATGTGAACTGGATAGGGTGAGTCTGGGCTGTGAAGGGACATGTGTTTCATGGAGGGGCAGGAGTGTAACCCCACAGGAAATATCTGCATCCTGGGGCTCATGGATCAAGCTCCAGTCCTTCTGGCCCTTGCTCTGGGTAGCTGTGCCATTGCCACTGAGAGTCTCAGCAGCCCATCCTGACCTGCATCCCCCCTCCTCAGCCTCCTACCAGCCACTTCACTTTTGCTGTAGCTCTGCTGACCTGCCATTAGTTATAATGCCTGAGCCAAAGCAGGAGGTCAGTGCAGGCTGGCCTGGACATAAATCAGCTCCCTATGGGCAAAGAAGCTGGGGAAGGCAGTGACAGGCACCTGCCACACTCTGCAGGACTCCCCCTCGGCCCTGGGATGAAGGCCATATCCCCAGCTCACTCCAGCTAAGCTCCTCAGGGACCCTGTTGTCCCCGTGCAGCTCCTCAAGGTGATGGTGACTGTGCTGCCACCCAGCTGGCTACAGGAGGAGAGGACAAAGGGCACGATGATGTCGAGCCAGAGACAGGTTACATGGTCCCCCTAAATGAAAGAGTTGCTGCTCAGGAAGGGTGTGTAGAAGGGGCCCCCACAGGGGTGACGTGTCTGGAGTCGGGTAGGAGAGGTGGCACCAGGGGTGGCACCCGGTCTGCAAGCTGAGGACACTCCCGGGGCCTGCTGGGGGGTGCCTGGCTGCAGGGGGTGCCTCCGACATGGGACATGCTGTTGCCCAGCAGAGGCCCCGGCTCTACCCGTCGCTCCCCATAACCAGTCCTCCAGCTCCCTCTGCTGCCTGCCAGGGTGGCAGCTGCCAGAGCCACCGCAAGGGGCTGCACCGCCCCGGACCGCCTCCTCAGCCCACCAGGGTCCACAGCAAGGTCCTCCCACATGGTGGACTGCACACCCCACCTCCAGATCGAGCAGGGGGATGCTCCCACCAGGCTGCAGGGATCATGGGGCATCCAGCCCTGAGCAACCCCCTGCAGCTGGGCAGCCCTGGGCGGGTCTGCATGTGGCTGTAGACTCTTGAGACCCCAAGGAGGGACAGACCGGGGCAAGAGCTCAGCCTCGGCACTAGACACCGGGCACCACAAAGCTCCCAGGCCTTTGTAAAACGCTCCTTCCAGCTCGGGCCATGTCTTTTCTCCGGGTAGACACGTGTGTCCGTGCTCGCTGTGAGGGTGCAGAGCTGCACAGCTGCCAGTTTATTTCTTTCTAAAAGTTGACATAAGCAGGTAAATTATCCCCGAGTCTCCCATTCCCTGTGGTGACAGGCAGCCTGAGTTATGGCCCCGTTGGAGAGACAGTGGGTTTGTAAATGCCTCTGTGCTGTTTTTAAGCCTGATCAAAGCCCATTGATCACCAGGGCAGCAGTTGAAGCCAGTGAAGAGGAGCAGGAGCACGAAAGGCAGAGGCATGTGGCCAGAGCCATGCTAGATGATGGGCATGCAGGAATGTTTGGATTTGGCCTTCCCCAGGACTTCTGTGTCCTTTCCCCTCCATGAGAACCCTGGTCCCAGTACACAGCCTGCACCTCTCACCCCTCAAATAAGGTGGTTTGCTTGCACCTGAGCAGCAGTTGTTGAAAGATTTAAGCCAGGACCCCATGGCACTAAAAGGGAAGGTCCCTGTGCCAGGGTGGTTCAACCAGGGCCCCACATGGCACATGTATTTGGTGTGAAACAAGAGTGGGGAGGAGCACTAGGCTCAGTATACTTGGCCACGTCTCACAGCCATTAAAAGCTACCAAGGCTCCCCAGGAACCAGGATGTTGTTCGCACCCGGTGAAAAGTCAGCCCCTGCCCAAAAATCAAACTGCCCAAGGAAGCACAAGGTGGGACACTGAGGCACAGCATGGCTGCTTAGCAAGCAGAGGAGTCCTGGGTCAGAACCAGGACCGCAGTAGGAGACCCTTTTATAACATGAAGTACCCAATGCAGCACAGCCAGTGCTGAGAGTCTTACCTGAGCAATGTAGAAACTGCTTTGGATGCATTTCCCCCGAGACAGGCAAAAGAAGGGCTGTTTGCCCACTGTGCGACAAGAATCCAAGCAGCCTGTGGACACCCCTCCCTCTGCTCTGCATCAGCATCGCAGCTGCTCACATGAGCACCATGGAACAGAGCAGACATCGGCATCAAGTTGGACACACACCTCCAAAAGCCGTTCTCTGAAATGTGGGGAACGTGACATGGCTACTCCATGCCCAGGAGCTGCCCCATAAAAGCTGGTGGGCTTTAGGCACATAGTCACTGTCCCCACTGTGAAGCTGCCTGTGTCCACTCTGATTCCTGCAGAGTTGGGCTTCTTCAGCAAAGTGAGAGATGGCCAAGAGACTGTTTCAAATCAAAGCACCTTGCTCGTGCGATCTTACCTGCTTGTCACTGACAGGTTGTTTCCAATAGTGCAAGAGGGAAACTGGGGCAGGGAGGGCTGCTGGGACTTGGGGAGCATGGCAAGGTAGCACTGGGCCTGTTCCGATAAGCCACAGGGAAGGGCATTTATCCACCAAGTGTGAGGCCCCTGTGCAGGACCACCTCCATGGGATTTGGGTCAGCATCCTCCTGCCCAGATGGGAGCCGATCCTGAGGTGTTCAAGAAGGCACCAGCTCCAGGCTTGGCTCCTCCAGACACAGGCTCACATTGACCACCACCTCCTGCTGTGGCACTCGCCATAGGACAGACGTGGCACAGCATCCTGCGACGTGTGCGTGCATGCCCATGTTCCTCTACCACGTTCCCATCAGAGCAGCCCTGCTATCACCAGGGAGGTCTCCAGCCAGACCACTAGTGCTGGAAACACAGGCCACAATATCAAGCACCAGCTCTGGGATCTGGTGCTTCCCCTGCTGCACCCTCCAGCTGCGGAGACAGGGCTTTCTCTCTGCATTCCCTGACCCTGAGGATGCCCCACAGGGTGCTCTGCCTCAGTCAGGTCCCTTCAGTCGTACCCCAGCAGTCCTTCCGTGTCGTGCCACGCCGGCTTCGCCCTGGCCATCAATAGCGCTTGGTTAATTAATTTGATGGGAACAGCAGGGACCACACTTTGCATTTAGTGAACTTCCGATAACTTCCAACCTCATCTTCATAATTGGCCTCATAAATTTGAGAAAAGAGAGAAATCAGCAAAGCTGGAGGAGTGCGGGAGGCAGGAGAGGCCCCACATGCGGGAGGGCGCGTGAGAAGTGACTCTATTCGGTGTCCTTATTTAATTTTATTGCACAGATCCATCTTCACCCGCCCCCTCCCTGCCTCCTCCTCTCTCTCCCGCTTTCCCTGCTGGGTTCACCTAATCATGATAAATTCATATTCATTTCCCTGACTGCTCCGGTGGCGGAAGCAGCTCCCTCACGTTCACCCAGCCCATGCTGCCATTAGCAAATACTCACTCAGGAATAGGAAGCATCAATTTAGGAGCCAGCCCATGCCCTCTGCACCCCTTTTCCCCCCCAGCCCCAGCCCCTTCCTCACCCCTGCACCAGGACAAACATAACAGCAAAAGACAGGTTTCTTCCTCACAGAGCAGGAAGAGAGGTGGGAAGAGCTGCCTCATGCTGAAAGCTTCAGCAACTTGGCCCAGCCTTTTTCTTCCTTTTACCCCTGGGACAGAGACACTTGATGGGGGCAACAAGAATTGCCCGAGACCCCAGTCTGGATCCACCCTGGGGGTGCAGGGATGGCAGAGTGGGTGTAAGGGGATTTTGCAGGAGTTGAGCAT
>JAOXOE010000632.1:16926175-16961463 GCA_028565055.1 Phoeniculus purpureus | reverse complement strand
TCCCTTCCAACCCAGAGTGATTCTGATTGTATAACTTCTCCAGTGAAGTGATCCTGCTGAGGCAGGGGGATTGGACTGGATGACCTTTCGGGGTCCCTTCCAATCTCTAATGGTTCTATGATTCTGTGATTCTATTCTATGATTCTAAGAGAAAGACTAAAACAAAGAAGCCTTCAGTGGGCTGCCTGTTAGAAAGTAATTACAGGGTTTTCTGAAAATTTGGTGCTGTGTTAAAAACACTTGCCGGCATTACAAGGCAGCTGCTGCTCTAAGAGGTCTGCGGTAACTTTGTGACAGAGAGATTTGAATGACGTCGATATCCCAAAAGAATTCAAACCTGAACTAAAATACAGACACAGGACAGAAAGTGAACAGCAGTTGGGAGAAGCTGACTCACAGCAGAGGCCACTAATAACCCAGCACAGATATTTTAAGCACACCACCACAGTCATTTGAGTGACAAGCTGATCCACTACACGTGTCTGGACAGGATGTTTGCCAAGGAGCGCAGAATGGGTCAGTATGGCTCTGACAAAAATACGAGATGAAACACCAGAGACAGTTTCCTGAAAGGGAGATATCCTCAGCCAGGGAATATTCCTCAAAGGGATGCAGGGGAAACATGATCATCAGCGCGAGCTCTGGCCTGATCAGAGTGTCAGGACTGCTTCACTTTCTGATGTGGACAGGAATTTGATTGGTGTTGTTTCTACTTTTAACACCTAAAAGAGAAGCAGTAACCATATTCACAGCCTGAGTGTGTCAGCACCAGCCCACTTAAATATCCAAACACTTCCCCTCTGCAGGGATGCTCACAGCCAGGAAAAGCAGCATGCAGGACCTGTTCACAAGAAGGACCTGTGCAGGAAGCCTCACCTCAGCCAGCTGCTGCTGTCCAAGGGTGCCCAGGCCTTGAAAGGAATCCCCAGACTGCACTTTAGTATTTGATTTCACTGCTCCATCCTCTGCTGGGCGCTGTGTCTCTTCACTGCCCAGGATCTGCTGCTGCTGATGTTCTCCCACATCCAGGTACCTGCCATGGATTAGATGCATTTAGCACAGGACAAGGACGACTTTTCAGCCATCAGCAGTTTGACTGAGAAATCCTTATGCATATTCTGGGATGGATCAAACAGCTCATACGGATTGCAGTCTCAGATCACAGACTAGCTGTTCTCAATTTAGCTCAATTATCCAATTTCAATCCTCACTGACCTGCAACTTCCACTCATCTATAACTCACACTAACCAGCAACTGCTTTTTGCTCCATTCCTTATCTCCTCTTGTGTGTAGTTGTCAATTCTTTCTGTACTCTTCATTCACAATAAGTATCAAACAGCATTTAAATCCCAACATTTTTAAAAGAAATCTTGTTATCACAAATCAATTAGGAAGGTGTCTTTAGCACCTGTATCAAGCTACAGGACTCCTTTTAGCACTCTTGGGCCCTGTTTCATGTTTTGCTACTCCACAGAAAGGCAACTGCTCACACAGTCACTAGATTTCACAGTCTGTATGGAGAAAAGTGACTTTGAGTCACACCCATCAGACCTGCAAGGAGCTGCAGCCAAATGTTTTGAGCAGAGGTCAAAATTTAGTGCTGTTCAGTTGTAGAGACAAATGGCAGCACAGCATTCGTATACCTGCAAGGGATAGAGACACCATAGCCAGAGGTACTCAGCAGCTTCTGGTCTCTAATGCAAGCACTTAGCCAGGATGCCTTCACTAACTGCAATCCTGAAGGTAGCTTGGTTAATTTAAGGAGCCGAAAGGCTCGATCACAGTCCATGTCTTCAGCCACAATGATGTGCGTCACCTCTGAGGAGAGCTGGGTGTGTACAGCACCCCCATTCTGGACAATCTGTTTGTGGAAGATCTCTGCCCTGGCTTGGCCAATGCCAGCTTGCAACACGTAGGCGGTGACTGGTTTCAGCCACTCTGCTGAGAGAAAACACAGGGACAGGAGATCAGTGACAAGAGTGTCCCCAACCAACTTGACTACATCTCTTTTGTACTTGATGGGAACAACAGTGGCAGGCAGTGTTTGAGAAGCACTGCCTACATCAAAGCATGCTGGCCATGGCCTCTACAGAAAACACACCTGGGGGAAAAGACTTTCCAGCCTTTGGGGAACCACCTCTCCAGTGAGCAAGCTGGAGTGAGAGTATTACATTCCATATGGGCACAGAGCACTTACCCTTAGCTACCTTTATTCCTTCCTCTTTTGGGATCTTTGGAGGGATGCTTTTCCCCGAGTCATCCCTCACCTTCTTCCTCTTGGGAAAGGCTTTGACAATCCCTCGTGGTTCCATAGGTGTGGTGAGAAGTTTAGCTGCAACTCCTGATTACCAGTTGGAATGAGCAAGATTGCTTAGAACAGCATTACACATTCACAGCAGCTCAAGATTCACTCGTGGCTCACTGGGTTTGTCAGTCTGGGGGTTATTTGTTATTGTCTTCCAACAAGGGAGGCACCTGGAAGCAAGAATTTCAGCCCACAAGGTCAGAAAAAATAAAATTTGAAATGACCAAAAAGCCACTTAAGAAGACTCAGCTCAAGCATCTTTGAAACCACTAAACCTGGGTTCTTACAGCAGAAAGTATTCAACTATGACATTCTGGAGCACCTTCCAGTGGAGTCAACAGAAGGAAATTTATTTCCCAGACATTTTTTCAGCACATTCCCATGCAAAAAGAAATGCCTGTCCTGCCAGACCTGAAATCCAGTCACCACTGACAAGAGATAAAGCAGCTGACCAACACCTAGTGCCTCACACAGCCACAGGAGGAAGAGCCACAACCCAGTTTCAGCTAGAAAATCAGTAAAGATCAACCAGCCAAATCCCACACAGTTACAACTGTTGTTTTGCATCATACACTTTGCAAATGTGAACTCTGAAGCTTTAACTACTGGCCCAGTCCATTTTTTTTCATAGCCCAAACAAACCCACCAATTATCATGTACCCCATAGCCTCTTCCACTTGGCTGCTGCATGGACCCAGTGTCAACTTGAAGGTTTCATAGAATTTTCATAGAATGGCTTAGGTTGGAAAGGACCTTAGAAATCATCTAATCCAGCCTCCCAGCCATGGGCAGCCATGCCTCTCAACCAGACGTGGTTGCTCAGAGCCTCATCCCACCTTGCCTTGGACACCTCCAGGGAGGGGAAATCCACAACCTTCTCCAGGCAGTGTATTCCAGAGTCTCTCCTGGTACTGAAGCTGGCAGGGGAAGCGCACCCTTGTCCTCCACACCCGCTCCTCTCTGGGCAGCGCTCTGTATTGGGCTCACACGACCAGCACAGCCCTATCACATTAAGCTTGCTGAAAATGGTTCTGCCCGACCGTGCCGTATCCCTGTGGTCACCTGCTCACTTAGCCCCTGAAGAGCAACCCAGAACTGGACCAAAGTTCCTATTTCTGCAAGGTAAACTTCAGCTTCAGGGCTGGAGGAACCCTGCCGTGTTTCTAAAGCAGCTCTGGCGAAACCTTCCCGTTCTCAGAGCGTGTTGACCTAGGACAGCGCCACTCGTAACACATCACACCCTTACACAGAGAAGAAAACCCACACTGAGCCTCCAGAGCTTCTCTCTCGGTGCCCGACTCCCCCTCAGGACCTTCAACAGCGTTTCTCCATCTCTAAAACGAACCACGCACGCCATGACCCCGCTTGCCTTGCACCATCCTCGGAACACGAAGGCTCGCAGGCCACCACCCTGGCTCGCCCCGACCACCCAAAGGAGGGAAACAGTCGGCGAGACCTTGGGGACGGACACGGGTGGGAAGGAGAGAAGGACGGAGGCAGGAAAGAGCCGGGCCAGGGGCTCTGCGCGGGAAGCGGTTCCGGGTCAGCCGGAAGCATCCGCGTTGCCGCGGCGACGACCTGAGCTGAGTTGAGCCGGGCCGCCATGGCGGTCCCGGGCTGGCTGGAGAGGCTGCGGGCCTCTAGCAAGACGGCGCTGGTGCAGGACGGTAATGGCGCACAGGGGGCGGGGTGTCCCTCCCCTTGCCCCCGAGACGGGTCCTGGGTGTCCCTGCGGCGGGGCGCGGGTGTGGCGGCAGCGTTCAGTGGCCGGGCCTGCTCACCCCCACCCTGCCTTGCCTCTAGGGAAGAGGAAGATCCACTACCTGTTCCAGGATGGGAAGGAGATGGCCGAGGAGTACGACGTGAAGACGGGGCAGTTAGTGAGTAAGTGGTGGGTTGGGCACAGCTGTGGCCTGGCAGCAGCTCTGCACTCACAGACTGGTGTTGAGAGAGACCTCCTGGTAAGGAACAAACCGTATAGAATGGGCTGGGTTGGGAGGGACCTTGAAGACCATTTAGTTCCAACCCCCCTGCCGTGGGCAGGGACAGGTCCCACTAGACCGGGTTGCTCACAGACCGTCCAGCCTGGCCTTGAACACTTCCTGGGATGAAGCATCCGCAACCTTCCTGGGCAACTTCTTCCAGTGTCTCAGCACCCCTAAATGTTCTGAGAGATGTTTATACCCTAGCTGGAATTTTTAGGGACAGAAATATGGTTCAGCGTTAACCCCGAATTTTGTAGGGATAGAAATATGGTTCAGTTTGAAGCCAGGGATCTCAGACTTCCATGCTTTAGCCCAAGATGAATCCCAAACAACTTATCTGTCATGACAGGCTTGGATGGACTGAAGGGGTTTGCCATCTTGCACAGCCAGACGCCAAGCCTGTAGCACATGCTGGGGTGACAAATCCCTGAAGTACCGTGTCCAACTCTGGGGTCCTGTTGCAATAGGACAAAGAGTGATAGTTTTGATCTAAAGGGGGAAGATTTAGAGTGAATATAAGGAATAAATGTTTTACAGTGAGGGTGGTGAGACTCTGGGAACTTATTATTCAAAGAAGTGGTAAAGGCCCCATCCCTGGAGAGATTCAAGGTCAGAGTAGATGGGGCTCTGAGCAACCTGATCCAGCTGAAGATATCTCTGCTCACTGCAGGGGTGGGTCAGACGAGATGATCTTTAACCCTGACCACTCTATGATTCTATGCTTTTTGGTGGCTTCTGCAACCGCAGACAAGCCAGGGGTTGGTTATGGGTCTTGTTCAAAACCACAGCAGCTGTGAAATGGCACCTGTTGCAAACCTTCCATGGCCTCAGCACCAGGTAGCAAAAAGCAGGTACTCATAGTACAGAGTTTCTGACTTCAGGAATAGGCCAGCTAACGGATCCACTTACAACAAAGTGGAAACATTTGGAATGAAGGTGTGAATCTTCAGATCATCTCACCATGCTGGGCAGCTTTGGTGGTCATCTGGAATTCTTCTTATAGATATGAATAATTAACACCTTTTTCTACCTTCCACAGTTAGAAAATGGCGAGAGAAGAATACCCTTGGGGGCTCTGGCAAGTGGCAGGTTGAAGTGGGAGATCCAACTTCACTGTTCCTGGGCGATCCAGAATCAGAGTTCATAAAGGAGAGCAGCTCTAATGTATGTAATGATCTGCAGGCACCACCACACCTAAAACTACCTAGTCCTGTGCTTACAGCGGTAGTTAGTAGATTACAGAACACTCACTTAATATGTCCAGCCCTCTGCTACAGATCAACCCAAAGGTGCAGGGCTGGGTGGAAAGAAGGCACTATTTAGTTCCTTTTGGGGTCTTCAAAATATTTTAATTTTTTTTAAGTAGAGAAACTGCACTGCTGTGTTAGTCAACTACTATTCTGGCTTCTGAAAACGTAAGCTGAAAGGAAGGCCAGTGTCAGGACAAGTCAGCAGTTGGAAGGCAGAGATAATGAAGTCAAAAGCTGACCCAAGCAGTGCAGAGCAGGTTACTCCTTAACATAGCATGGCCTGTTTCATCTGGCTTAGGGGGCAAAGATATTAGTCTCTCACCATCTTGTCTACAGACCTGAAACACAAGCACAGGTTTGCACAACAGACTGGGGGAGGGCCAAGACTGAACCCTGTAGGTCCCTAGGGTAGGCAGAGCTCAGGGTTTGGTTGCCTGTGAGGAAGAGACCCATTTTCCCTGTAACTGTGCTGTGAGACTCCCTTGCTGAACACTTTCAGCTTCCTACAAGCAGGACAGGCAATGCCGCGAGTAAAGGCAGAGCAATGATAGCTCTATGAAAGTGATGCTCAGGCAGTTTCTTGAGTTATTCCCTAATGCTCTAGTGTGAAGAGCTACTCCCACATAGAGCCTCTTAAGATAGTGCAGGAGAAAGGTGGGGCAGGGACAGGAGAAGAGGCAGCTGGAGTGGCCTTGCTGAAGATACCTTTTTGCTGTAGCCTATCTTCATGAGGAAAGATACCCTGAGCAGCTTCCAGTGGCGGATCCGTAACCTGCCTTATCCCAAGGAGGTCTACAGCGTCTCTGTGGAGAAGGAGCAGCGCTGCTGTATCATCCGAACCACCAACAAGAAGTCAGTAAGGACAGCACTGACAGACCATCGGGGTGGGCTGGCAGAGGACAGGCTAATGATGACATGGGGGTTGCCCTCGCTTGCCTTCTGTCCCTAGTATGAGAGGTCCCACCATGCAGCTGTGTCTCTCCTGCTGTCCAATTTCATAGAATCATGTGCAACAGACACATTTATGGTAGAGCTCCAAAGCTCTTTGCTGGCCTCTGTAAACTTACCTCACAGTTCTAGAAGTGTGGTGTTTGCTCAGTTCTTTCCCTGTCAAATGTTGCTCCCTTAGAAAAAGGCCTTGAAGACCTTTTGAAACTAGAGCATCTCATCTTCTTCCTCTGACATGATACTTTGATCTAGTCATTGTATCTCAGAATGCTTGGAGCCGCAGGATTCAACAGGTACAGCAAAGTTGTGGTCACCCAGGCAGATCTCCCTGCATAAACTCACCCTGTAGTCACAAAGCCAATGCCATGGTCTGGAGATAGAAAGGAAAAGGAGTAAGTTGGGTCTGGTAAAGAAGCACCAGAATTCTGACAAAACAAATTTGAGAAAATGCGTTTAAGCATCATCCTAAATGGTGTCAGTATACCAGCACTCTCATGGAATGAGACACTGCTTCAAAGCATTTACAACCTCAGTGAGTTAAGCTGGGATGAGCAGTAGTATTGGGAAGAGACAGCAAGGAACAATTATTAGGAGAGCAAGCAAGGATATTGGAAGATAAGTGAAAGCTATTTACAAACTGGGATAATATGCAAGGAAGGAAAGCTTGGTAGGCTGCTCTGTGCTTGCCTTCCCTCCCCAGCATTGCTACAGAGCTGAGACAGATCAGATTCACAAGTAAAATCAACCCTCTAGTTCCCCGACTGTCTTTAAGCCCCAATTTGCAGTTGGCTGTAGGTGGTGCTGTTGGCAAAGAGCTGCTCCACCGCGGCTGCTGAACGCATTTCACATAGCAGAACCCTCAAAGTCTTCCACCAAGTGGTTACCACATCACAGGCCGTGGCAAAGGCATGTTTGGGTTCTGGACGTGAGCACTCCTCAACGATCAAAAGCAGGAGGAGGCCAGGAAGGAGGAAGGGAGAATCTGTAGTACAGAAAGATATGCTTTATCAAGGAGACCTGCGTAGCACAAATGAATGAAATTTCCATCAGCCGTGCCTTGGTGTGCAAGGAGCTAGGATAAGGAAGAAGTACACAAGCCTAAATCCAACCACATACTACTACAGACAGGCTTATCTACTTCTAATTGTACCTACAGTCATGTGTATGTGGGAACTTCCTTGTCTGTGCCACACCACTGAGGCTTCACCTGTGCCCTACCTGACTTCCAGCTTTTTTGTAGCACTCTCAGGAAAACAGTAGAGTTGTTCCCAAGCAATTGACATGTACACACTCGTAGGCCAGTGTCAGAGGGAGCTGAGAGATCTGACAGCAGCTCTTGGCCTACAATTTATAGACTTTTGGAATTAAAGCTGAAAGTCACCTCACTGGGGACAAGAATGACTTTGCTGTCAGGAGGGAGCACAGGGACAGACTCCAGCACCAGAACACTTAGTACAGGCTCCAGGTTATCTTATATCATTTCTCCTGGGTCTTGGCCAGGGCAAGGCACCACTCAGCAAGTAATTCCAAGATAGCAACAAAAGCAAGGAGTCCACAGAGACAGTGTATCACTGCAGGAGCAAGAGGAAGCCTCGGAGCTTCTCCAGCCCTTGGAAGTCAGCCATGCTGCTTCTGAGCATTAAGAACTCTGCTGACCGCCAGCCAGAGGCACAAGCAACAGGATGAGTTGCCAAGTCACTACAGAGTAGCTCAGCTCTAAATTCTCAGCATACCAGTAGCAGTTTTCCCTACAGGCCGACAAAAAGTGGGTTTCCAGTAGGAAAATAACAGAGATGATTTCACGTAGGCAGTGTGGATATGTGGCCAGGCTCAGAGTGCAATACTGCCCTTGGCCATAGGGTGAGAGGCGAGGGCAGAGAATCTGCCTGCCACAGCTGGGACAGTGGCCCACCAGTTACCTCCCCAGCCCAGACAGATCTTCACTTCCACCAGTCGTTACCGTTCCCTCTGGCCACGGCAAGGGCTGCTCAAGTGGGATTTGCTTAAAACCTCTTGCTTTAAAATAAATCCATTAAACTGAACTCTAAAAACAAACCCAGAAAGCTACCTCCCCAAACACCAAACCTGATTCAATTATTGTAGGAGAGGTAGTGGTAATGTTAGGAGGAGGAGGGGGTAGTCAGGCAGATCTGGTTTCCTTTGATCTTGTCACAGATTTTAGTTTGAGGCCAGTCAAAGCCATTCTTCTCCCCTTCTCCTTAGTCCTGGGGCAGCAGAATGCTGCTGTTTCATTGATGACTCCCAAGGCCCTTTGAAACAGTGAGTTTTTTTCTGTGTACTGCTTTTTTTTTTTGTCTAATCGGTAAGAAGTTAACACTTCCTTAACATGTCTTTGTGTTCATCTAATCTCTGCTGTTTAACCTTTGACATCTCCCTTATTATCCATGTCTGCCACCTTTTCCAAATAAGACAGCAGTGACAACACAGAATGGTTTGAGCCCTGCGGTAACAAGCTGTGTACATTCCTCCCACTGCACCGGGAGAGCCATTTGCCCTTTGTAGCTGTTTGCACCATGACTTGGAAAATAAACTGTCATTTGGGCAGAGGTAGCTAGAGAGGCCAAGCCTCACACACAGCCAGCTGAATGAAGAACCCCTCATGGCATGACAGCAGCTGCTGTCTGTTCCCACTCTGGGCACCTCACTACCAGCTACAGGACAGTTCTTTGGTGAGGATTGCCCATGAGAGTGTTGGAAGAGATTGAAAACCTAACTGTAGAATGGTTTAGATTGGAAGGAAAGTTGGAGATAATTTAGTTCCAACCCTCTTGTCATGGGCAGGAACACCTCTTGTGAGGCCAGGTTATCCTCAGCCCCACCAACCTGGCCTTGAACATGTCCAGGGAGGGGGCATCCACAACGTCCCTGGGCAACCTGTTCTAGTGCCTCACCCCTTCATAGTGAGACATTTCTTCCAAACATCTACCCTATTTTAGTTTGAAACCATTCCCCCTTATCCTATCACTAGATGCCATTGTAAAAAAGGCCCTCTTCGGCCTTCTTGTAGGTCCCCTTCAGGTACTGGAAGGCTGTTACAAGGCCCCTAACAGAGCCTTCTCCAGTCTGAACAGCCCAAACTCCCTCAGCCTGTCTTCACAGGAGACATGCCATTACTGTGTCTGGTGCAACCCAAGAGAGAAGCAGCAGATGCAGGACAAGCCATGCCAAGCCAGAAAGGTCTCAGGCAAACACAGACTCAGGTCTACCAGGTTCTCATTCCAAAGTGTTAGGAAATCTCTTAGCTGACAGCTTATAACCCCTTCATACTGAGCAAAGCCCAAGGTATGGGCAATGGAGACACAGGCTGAATACAGAGCTGGGAAAACCACTCTGTCCTCTGCTTTGGTATGAGAGGTGATGGGGAAACTGGAATAGAGATCGGGGAAGAATGAGAGGAGCTGGGAGTGCGGAGGAACACCACAGCCACCATGTGGACTGCTTGGAGATGCTGCAGAGGCTCTGGTAACTGGGCATCTACACCTGGAGCTCTGTGCTCAGAAGCATGCCTGGGTATCACCATGCCACTAAAGCAGAAAGTTTTCTAGGAAGCACAGCAAAAAACCAAAAAGATGGGCTTAGGGAGGATCGCAACACAAAAGGGTCCATCACTCAGGAAAGTAAGTCACCAGGCACGAGGGCTTTGACAGCTGTTTTGACAAGAGCTATGAGAGGCCACGAGCAGGGACAAAGACAAGGGACACCTCTTGGTAGGGGTTAGTGATGTCCCTAACCATCTCTGGCAGTGCTCAAGGGCAAGCTGAAAGGACCAAGCCTGCTCTCACACACCAGAGCCCTTCAGGACTTTGCTAGCTCTGATTTGGAAGGTTGTTTCCAGTGCTTCTGCCAGCCTGGGGGTGCCAGCAGGCACACAACATGGCACGTGGTCCTCCTGCCAAGACTATCCTTGTTTAGACCTTGTAGAACAGCACTCACTAGCTCTAGTGCTGCTGGCAAAGGAATAGGAGCCCAAACTTCCTTGCTCCTGTCTCTCTTTTGTAGGTACTACAAAAAATTCTCTATTCCTGACCTGGACCGATACCAGCTCCCCTTGGATGCAGATGCCCTGAGCTTCACCCATGCCAACAACACCCTGATCATCACGGTGAGGTTTTAGCCATGCAGAACAGCACTTTGCCCTTCTCTTTATGTCCACAAATAAGTTAAAATTCTTACACATGAGGAAATGAGGCAGAGTATGGAGATCTGCTGAGGGTCACTGATGAGCCCCCTGCTCTGTCACACAGTCAGTGGGTGTTTCATATTACACTGGGCATGCTGACACTGGCTGGGACAGCCCAGGCTGCAGGAGGGGCCTTGCTTGCTGCTCAGGATAACATGCAGGTGCAATTGTGTTTGTCATGCCCTGTTCTCCCCTCCTTCAGGCCTGAGCAAGCCTCCACTCTCAGTGGCAGCAAGTTTCTCTTGCCTCCAAGCAGAAATGTTAGAGTCTAAGGACATGCTGCACTTAAGAGGTGTTGTGGTCATAATAAATGAATAAAATAACCTGCTGGATTTGCTTTGGAGAGGACACACCTCCACGCACATGGTGGAAGTAAGGGATTAGCAAAATAGGCACTGACTTTTGGTTGCAAGGAGTAGACAGAGGCAGACAGAAGCTTTAGAGCAGCAGGTGCTTGTCTACTTAAATGTAGGAGTCAGCTACCCAGAGACCATCCAGCCCCTCCCGAGGGAACCATGCAGCAAGGCTAGCGATGTATGTTCATAGGACATAGGCCAAGAGAAGCACCTTGAAATCTTTCCAAGCTTCTGCTTGCTATGGTCCAAATCCTCACTGAAAAACACCTGCATGCACTGTAAACTGCAGAGGGGTTCTGAGCGAAGGACAGAAGAACTGCAACTCTTCTGTCTGCCTTCTAAAAGAATGCCTGTTATTTTTATCTATATAACATTCATGAGCCTACCAGCGATCTGCATGACACAGCTTGCCAGGGTATTCCAAAGAGGTTGGAGGACTCCACATCCAACTTTGCAAGCTTTGCTTACACTGTAAAAGGCACTCCAGGTCATGGCCAACGTCCCTAACATGGTGGCACCATGTCTCCAAATGGGCTTCAGAGGCAGCTGCTAAAAGAAAGGCTGCCCTTGGCAGGAGGGCCGCAGTCGATTGGGAATAGGAGTGCTGAGGGCTTTTCTCTCTGTCCTACAGTACCAGAAGCCAACGGAGATCCTGGCTGCAGAAGAGCAGCTGCAGAAGGAGCTGAAGAAGATAAAGGCAGCTAACAATGGGGATGGTGACTGTAAGACCCAGTAGGAAGTGGCTGTTGCTAAGAGGGTGAGGTGAGGGGCAGCTCTCTGTCACAGCTTCATGGTATTTAATTTGCCTTTTCTAATAAAAGAATAACTTTTGTT
Source organism: Phoeniculus purpureus (assembly GCA_028565055.1). Taxonomy (NCBI): domain Eukaryota; kingdom Metazoa; phylum Chordata; class Aves; order Bucerotiformes; family Phoeniculidae; genus Phoeniculus; species Phoeniculus purpureus. The sequence goes on along the minus strand of JAOXOE010000632.1, from coordinate 16,949,583 downwards.
AATAATAAACGTTGTTAATGGAGCTGTTTGGAGGAGTCTTTGTGGGCACACAGAGATGTCAGGGCTGTTGATCTCTACTGCCTGCTCTACTGATTTACACAAACATTTATGATCCTTCTACAAGTTTTGGGAAGCTGCAGCATGCAAAAAAAGCACACACAACCTGCAGCCTTCTCCTCATCCTTCATAAGCAGAAGAGACATAAAAACGAATTAGTTCCCCTTGGGAATTCCTTCTGCCACCACTGCTCAAGGCAGTAATGTTTGGAAAACAAGAGCCCCCTCCTCACACCCCTTACCTGTCTGACATGCACCTGGAAGCAACTCTTTTCTATGCTGCTATGTGATGTCCTCCATGCAGTTAGGAGGATGCTCCAGTGGCCCTGGTATCTTCAAACACAGTCAACACTTAAACCTGTATGGCACAGCCTATGCAGAGGGGTGAAGAAGAGAACACCCAACTGCTTCCTCACCACCAATCATGCAGAACATGACGTGTGGAGCACAGGCAGATGTGCAGCATGCAGGAATGGAAATGCAGCTGCCTTCATTTGCATGGCATGCACAGGAAAGTGGTGACAGTGGTAGCAGAAGCACATGTCTTCTGTGAGGCCACTAGCATGGCCCATCACAGACCTAGTGGCACAGGGACAACCCCAGCAATGTTGCTTTAGCAACTCAACTGCCAGAGTTGCTAAAGCAGAGCCAGCTGCTGCCTACACCAGCTGTCCCTGTGCTTTAGATCATATGATGGTTTGAGTTGGAACAAACCTTAAAGACCATCTATTTCCAACCCCTCTGCCATGGGCAGGGACACCTCCAACTAAATCAGGTTGCTTAAAGCCCCATCCAATCTGGCCTTGAACACTTGCAGTGATAGAGTATCCATAGCTCCTTTTCTCAAGGCTGCACAACCCCCACTCCCTCAGTCTGTTCTCATAGCACAGGCATTCACATAACCACCTCAGAGCTGGCTAGCACCCCCCAGTTAGAGCCTCACTGCTGGGTGGCTCCAGGATACACCTGCAGAGTCCTTCCAAGACAATGGAGGCACCACTGACTGACAGCTCACCAGCCCCACTTGCAGCCTCCCTGTTCCCCAACATCACTCTGGGCCTTGTCCCAGTCCCAGTGCAATAAAGAGCCTCTCCTCTCACCCCACAGTTACTCCAGTTCCTGCACAGCCTCTCCATGGGGACACTGCCACAGACATTTAATATCTCCATCCTTCCCTCCCCATTTCATTAAAACACCTGTAACACACCAGGACCTGAGAAACACCAGACCTCCTTCACTCCCAAGCTCTGCCTTCCCTCTTTCTGCTCTTCTGTCTTGTACCTGATCACTTACCTAAAGCTTTCCTCACCTGCAGAGTCCACACTGCAACAAACCTGACAATATCTTTTTTCAGAAACAGCTCAGTTATTACTGATAACCTTGAGGTCTTCCCAGAGCCAGAATCTTTGGCTAAGCAGTCTTTGGGATCTCCAGCTCTGAGCTGATGGCACATTGTTCCCAGCCATGACATTTTTTACAGCAACAGATCATTGCTTGGGGTGGTTGGATATCAACTTTGCCATCAAGAATGCTGACCACCACAGTAGCTACAAGGGAGTCAGCAGCAAGCAGGCACAAGTGACAGCAGAGGAACAGACACAGACCAGGAAATACAACAGGGAGCTATACTGGGAAGATCTATGTGAGAATGCAGAAGAACCCCATGAAGGTTCTGTGGCAAAGTTCTTCTTTCAAATTGCTTTGCAACCAGTGCTGCTGTCTCACATCCACTGGGAATGAAGAGCTCTCCACTTCAAGGTGAGAAGCTGGATATTTCTAGTCCCTCCCTGTTCAGGCAGAGGGTCCAAACATCCTCTTTCAATTTTTGTGCATGTCACATAGGAAGCGCAGCCTCTTGACACTGGAAATTTCCTACTAGGTTCTAACAAAGCACTATACTGGTTGTTTCACCCCAGAAGTGCTTTCAGCCTGTAATAAAAAGCCTCTTCCTTACCCAAACTCGGAGCTAAGGAGGATCAGAGCCCAGACACCACCGGACTCACCACCAACACATTTATCCAGACATATACTTCCACACAGACAGCACAGAATGGTCTGAAAGCTACAGTTCTGAAACTGAGCTTGAGTCCACAGGCCAACATAAAAAGGTGCAGAGCCCACTACGGGATCCCAGTAAATCACACTAAGTTTGCACTAGTCCAGTTTGCTGCTTCAGACTTTCCCACCATACTTGGTATTGGTGAGGCCACATCTTGAGCACTGCACTCAGTTTTGGGCACCTCAATTCAAGAAACACATTGAGGCGTTGGAGAGGGTGGGGAGAAGAGTAACAAAGCTGGTGAAGGGCTTAGACAACTAGTCTTTTAGGGAACAGCTGAGGGAGTTCAGGCTGTTCAGTCTGAGGAAGAGGAGGCTGAGGTGAGACCTTATTGCCCTCTACAACTACCTGGAGGGACACTGTAGAGAGACGGGTGCTGGTCTCTTCTGGTGCAGGCAATTAGCGATAGAACAAGAGGGAATGGCCTCAAGCTGCACGAGGGGAGGATTGCAGTGGATATTAGGAAACATTTTTTTACTGAAAGAGTAGTCAGGCATTAGAACAGGCTGCCCATGGAGGTGACTGACTCACAGATTCACAAAACATTAGGGATTGGAAGGGATCTCGAAAGATCATCCAGTCCAATCCTCCAGCAGGATCACCTAGATCAAGTCACACAGGAACATATCCAAGTGGGTTTTAAATGTTTCCAGAAAGGAGACTCCACAACCCCCCTGAGCAGCCTGTTCCAGTGCTCTGTCACCCTCACTGTGAAGAAGTTACTCCTGACACTTATGTGGGACCTCCTATGTTCTTGCTTACACCCATTGCCCCTTGTCCTATCATTAGATGACACCAAGAAGGGCCTGGCTCCATCCTCTTTACCTTAGATGTGTTTAAAGGTCATTTAGATGTGGTGCTTAGTGCTATGGTCCAGTGGTGAACTTGGTAGAGTAGGGTTATTCGTTCAAGTTGATGATCTTGAGGGTGTTTTCCAACCTGAAAGATTCTATGATGCTATGATTCATTACATAGGCAGCAAGAGCATTGCAAGTCATACTTTTTGAATTCTCATTTCAAAAAGTGACGTGGGACTCAGGATCCTAGGAACCACCTTCAACACAGCAGTGTCACAGGGTCTAGCCAGGAAAGCCTCTATTACACATGAAGTCAGCATCTGAAAATAGGCCCATCCTCCTCCACCCCACCTGGCCTCTTCAGTCAGTAGGTAACATGACAGCCTCTTTGGAAAACAAAACATACAGTCTTTTTGTTTTCCTTCAGAGTTTTATTTAGCAAAACACAATTATTTCAGCCCTGCTGAGTGCACAGCCTGACCTGACAGCCAGTGTAGGGAGGCAAACACTGACAGCAGGGTTGGCTCTGCCTTTTAGCTCAATTCTTGCTCTTGGCTGCGATGGACAGCACAAGAAGTTGTCCAGAAAGCAAGCGCAGGTGAAAGGTGGGCCCCACTCCCAGCACCTTTCCCTTCCATCACACAGCAGCCCATTCCAAACACAGCCTGGACTCACTTCCCATGGCTCAGAGCTTGGCTGACCTCAGCCTGACCAGCACACACAGCTGACAGGGTATCCTGGCTCAGCTTGCCCCTCAAATGCTAAATCCACAAAAGAAAATAAGAACACAGTTAACAAAACAAACCCTAACTTGCACAAAATAAAGAGGGTAAAGGACAATTGGCCTTTATTTCCACTAACAGGCAGGTGAGGTTGAGCAAGTCTGGCCCTCTGAGCACTCTTCCTTGTAGCTTCTTGGCAGGCAAAAAAAAAAAAAAATCCCTTCAGAAGCCTTGAGGCCATTTTTACCTCTCCTGCCCTGTGATTCCCTGAGCCAAGAATCAACTCTGCTGACCTGGGATGACCAGAAGCAGCTGTGGTGCCCTTCACGGGGCCGTGAAGTCTAAGACGTGCAGGGCTGACGCCAGAGCAGCATACAGATGGGTGGTACTGAAACGGAGGCAGTACACTGGGCTGCTTGTGGGTGAAGACAGGTGAAAGCTCTGCAAGAAAAGAGGAGAATCAACCTTTCAAAAGAAGAGACCAGCTCAAAGACCTCAACTGGTGTTACAGACCCAAAGGCCAAGACGTCTAAGCAAAGCAGGATTTTCCCTGCATGTATGTTAGGTTTCCTATGGTGGACTTGGCCCCAAAGGCAGTCCAACAGTACTCTCTTCTTCTAAAACAAGACACAATGGGCTGCCAGAGAACAACTCACCAACTCTACTGCTACCTGGCCTCCAGCCAGCTCTCACCTGCAGGCACCGAGTCTGTCGCTTATCCCAGAGGCGCACCACGCCGTAATAAGAAGAGCCGCTGGCAATCATATGGTTCTTATCACTCCTTATGCAGTATAGGGCACTGTCATGGGGCTCTTCCCACTCCTGGACACATTTCCTGCAAGGGCAACACAAACCAGAGCAGTGCTGAGTCTCCACTGAGCCCCATCTTGCTTGAAGGAGCTGATTAAGGTGCAGGCAAGTCCTATGACAACTGCACAGGGAGAGCCCAGATGTGGGCCCCAGAAGCCTGAAAGGTAGGACTCACCTGGTGCTGGTCCGTATGTCCCAGTAGCGAATGTAAGTGTCATACCCACAAGAAAGGAGAAGGGAGGGTGTTTCATAGAAAACATCAAGGACTCCAGCTCCATGGTGGAAGTCAGTTCCCAAACAAGTCAACAGCTGGCCACTGCAATGAAACACAACAAGGGAAGAATCATTCAGAGCAAAGCACCCTTCCAATTCATCTGGCCAGATGAGAGACAGTGTCACAGAAGTCTCCTTGAACTCATTTTTGTGATTTAACAGAATGCAAAAGCCTACATAGTTTCCCTTTCACTCCCACAGTTTCTGCTACTGGTTGGACCACTAACATGGGTCACATAGAGGGGGACCAGCAGGAATCACAAGTGTCAGAGGAAGAGCTAAGAAACAGACACAACTGACCCCTATCAGGATGAGATAATTTTCCTTGGAAGAAGTGACCAGGACTTTGAATTTCAGTCTGGGCTCCATTTCCATGGGAGACAATTATTAAACTCCAAATAATCTGTAACAGCCACTTACCTTGTCAATCCAATTTCATCCCAGAATCCATCAAAATACTGTCCACTGGAGTATTTCCCCACAGCTTTGACATACAGCTCAGACTGATAGGCAAATCAGATTCTCCTGACCCAGTCTGCCACGGCTGTTCTCCTCAACTCCCTCCTGATAGACTTCATACAGCAAATGCTGTGTCTGGGGCTGAACATGACATGTCAAGAGCAGCCACCCCAGGGCTGCTCTGGAGATGACTTTCCAAAGACCAGGCTGTTGGGTTTTTTTTAACTGCCCACTTATTTTTGATTTTTTACTTGCTGTGAAAAAGCAAAAACAACATCTCAACGAAGCTCCAAACCAGATGCTTTGTGGCCATATCAATCTGCTGCTTGTTCATGTGCAGAACCAGTGGTTCACCAGGCTGATGGTGCCTGGTGAGGATCCACCCTGCTGGAAGGAGTTCAAACCCCTTCTCAGGATCATGTAAAGCATAATGCAGGGGGCACAGCCTGCCACCTGTATCACTTCACCTGCCCCAGCAGCCACCAACATCCAGATATGGCAGACTCTTGGGAATGGAGAGGAATCTGCCCAGCTACTTAAAACAGCTACCTATTGTAAACCCTCCTTTTCTACTTCCTTGTCACATCCTCTAAGTAAAAAATGCTGGACACAATAAACCTTGAAGCACCTGCTTTTCAAACCCTGCTGCATGGCCACCCTTCTCCAACAGGCTCTTGGTTCTCAGGACAATGAAGCGATCCCGAAAGCCGACAGCACAGATCCCACAGTGGGGTCACTACTAGCCTCTACCCCCATTATTTTGTTACTTTCTGCTCCTTGATCCAGCATCACACAGTTCTGAGGCACATTGCCAAATGCCTTAATTCTGTCTGTAATCTGGGCTAAAGCCCTCGTCGGGGGATAAAGACCACACAAAAGGAGAAATAGAGTCCTGGGAGATGTTAAAACAAGTAAACACCTTTGTGTCAGGAGAGAGAAATCGCTGATAAAGCAGATTAGTGCCTCGAGCCCTGGTGTCCCCAGATCAGAAGGCGAGCCCTGGCCGATCTTTGCAGCCAGCACGCTTCTATGATCACAGAGCTGGCGGCATGCTGGGGCCAGCCTGTTTCCCCACAGTCACTCTCCAAAGAGCAGATTATGTAGAATAACAATTTCTTTGTGGCTGTGTAATTCCCTCCGTGACCGTGGCTGTGGGCAGCTACATTGGCCCTTGATGCCAGGGCCATAGCAACCATTTAGAGAGGCCAACCAGCCCTAGCAATGGCCCCCCCGTGCAAACCTCTTGGACAAGCTTTAACATCAAGTGCATGAATTAATCCCCCCCAACATGAATCCAGCGGTGCTGGCTTATTGGACTTTGTGTTTCTTCAGGCAAGGGATCGAGAGGATTCCAGACTTCAGCTCTTTGCAACCTTCTCACTCATTAACCCTTGGAAGGTACTTGCAAATCAACCTATCCCCAATCCTGCACCTGTGTCCAGGTAGAGAAGTTGACGCATTTGCAGTCTGAGCACTGTTAGCATGAGTTGCAGGTTTGGTTTCAGCAGATGGGTCCTCAGCTCCACCACAAAGTGAGACACGGATGGGCATCTCCAAGTTCTGTCACTCCCCTGCCCCTCCAAGCACACAGATCCCCTCCCATCTGCTGTTCTGCAAAGCCATTAGGACATGAACATGCACACAACCCTTCTCAAGACTTCTGTAAAGCCTTCTTCAGCCTGCAAGTTATATGTGTGGCCCAGAGGTGTAAGACATACAACAGTAGTAAGAGAATAAGTAATCTGCCCTCCTACATGAGAACTCACCCTTGGACTACATGCATAACTGTCAGACTGCCCAACCCGCAGAGTCTTCTGCCAGTTGCTCAGGAAGGAGCAGGAAGTTACTCACAGAAGATTAGTTATCTCAGCTGGCTGTAGGCAGCACCAGCAGCTTGGACCCGTCTCTCCCCATTCTTGCCTCCTAGGGTTTCGGCTTTGCAGGGTAACTTCTGGACTGGTGCTGTGAGCACATGGCACTTTCGGAGAGGAAAACTGGATGGGCCCTGCAGCTCAGCAGCACATCTGGTGAATATCTCCTGCTAGCTAGATTAAGCCTGCCACCATTTTCCCTGCTAATACATCTTTAAGATGTAAAAGGCTAAGTGAGGTCAGGAGAGAGGGGCACTGTGCTGAGGAAAGGTAGCAGGATACAGAAGCACATCCAGGGATCTTTCACTCACTGGGACCAACCCTCTTCTTCCTCTCAGGAGCCTGAAATGGGTCACAGCACATCACTAAACAAGCACTCGTCACATCCAGAACAAGCCTGGCCACACTAAAGCTTGTCTTGCATCTCCCAGACTGTACCTCTGTCTCCAGCACTGCAAGATGGCCGCAACTTTTACACAGAATCACAGAATCATCATGGCTGGAAAGGACCTCCAGGGTCATCGAGTCCAACCTTTGTCCTAGTATCTAACTGTTAGACCATATCCCTAAGCATCGTGTCCACTCCATACATGCAGTCCTGTCCATCAAAGAATGAGAAAACCTTCTAATATATCTGCTTTAGTCAAGCATGACAAATGAATAATATTTATATTTAACAAAAGAAATTATGCAAGGCATATAGGGCATATGGATGCCTCATAGAATCAAAGAATCACAGAATCAGTTTGGTTGAAAGAGACCTTGAAAATCATTGAGCTCAACCTTTGAATCAGTACTGCCGGATCACTCTTAAACTGTATCTCTCAACACTGCTTCTATATGCCTTCTAAATCACTCCAGGGGTGGTAACTCCACCACTATCAAACGTTGCGTAGCCTATTCCAAAGTTTGATAACCTTTTCAGTGAAGAAATGCATCCTAAGACTCAACCTAAACCTCTCATCATGCAGCTTGCAACTATTTCCTCCAGTCCTATGACTTGCACCGGGAAGAAGAGGCAGTCCCCCTCTTTGCTACAACCTCCTTCCAGGTAGTTCCAGACAGTGAAAAGGTCTCTCTTCAGCCTCCTTTTCTCTAGGCTAAACAAACCAGTTCCCTGAACAGCTCCTCATAGTACTTGTGCTGCAGAGCCTTCACGAGACTCATTGCCCTTCTCTGGAAACGCTCCAGCACTTCAATGTCCTTCTTGCAGTGAGGGGCCCAGAACTGAATTCAGTATTCAGGGTGCAGCCTCACTAGTGCCTCCACTCACAGTGGAATGACTGTTGCTTCAGTTCAAGAAGAGCTGAAGAAGTTGATGAGCTGAATGATGACCACATGAAGTGCCTGACTAGGCTGAGTACTCTGTGATACCAAAATCCTGCAGAAAAAAAGCCAATTGCTCCTGTCCAGGCTGTGTTCATATTTTGCATTTCCTTATAAGCACTTTGTCTGGGGAGAAAACATCATGAAGTTTTTTGAATTTAGGAGAAAAAATATTTTAAAGAGAGTATTGCATTGACACGATTTTGCTGTATGCAGAGGCATGCTTTCCAGATTTTGTTGTACTCTGAAGTACTGCTGTGTACATGACATTCAGCATGTCTGCTCACAACCATCTTCAGTTATTTACTGAGCAGAGAAACGACTTCAAAATCCCCAAATCTGTCAGCTTCCAGAGACCTCTCTTCTTTCCTGTTACTTTAGCTCCCATCTTTGTTTCATATGCCTATGATTTTACTCCAAGAGCATTTTTAGCTTGCAGATTAGTTATTTGGTTCCATTCTCCTCCGAGAAGAGCAATTACAAGCACAGACAAGTCATTGTGGATGAAACACCTCCGAAGCCATTCAACCTTGAACCAGTGTCAGCAATAGTACTGTAAAACCATGGAAACAAAGATGAAAATGGGCTTCTTTCTCGAGTGCTTTCTCTCTCCTTTTGTGTTTCTGTCATTTGCCTAGCTCCTGGTTCCTTGCTGTATGGCTAGTTTCTCATGGTGTCCCTCTACTTACCTTCCCTGGGTATTGTCAGGGAGGAGCTGCCTTGTTCCATTAACCCTCTCTCGGCCAGGGCCAAGGTGACATGAGGTTTCTAAGTCACAGAACATCAATGAGTCAAGCTCAAAGTCAGCTAAGGAAGTACAGTAAGCAAGTCAAGGTCACATAGATAGAGACCAGCAGCATTGCTGGAGCAGAGGATGACAGAACTTGGGATGGGTGGAAATAGAGTTCCATGACATGGACAGAGTGGAGAAAGGTATCCAAGGAGGTTGGGCAAGAGCAGGAAGGCACCTTGGTGCTCTCAGGGCCACAACAAGTTATAATGATACATTGTGAGTTTCCTGTTTTACTAGATACCCTTCTAATTGTCTCAATTTTCGTATTTCACCAGCCATAACTAATCACGCAGGGCTTTCTCTGCCCTCAACTTCTTCTCAAACATTTAATTCATTAGACTTTTTTCCTTTTTGTCTATTAACTGAAGATAACTAAGGAAGTCATCCTGCTAGAACTGCCAGTTTTAGGATTATAAGAAAACAATTCAGGTAAAAAGCAAAGAGAAAATTGGAAATTAGTCTTGTTCAAAGCCTAGTAGAGAAACAATTGTTTAATTCATATTTCCACTGAGTCTTTTTTGCTTTCTTGGGAGGTCTCTTAGGTATCAAGCATATTTTCTAACAGCCAGTGCTCAGATTTTCTGAAAGTAAACCCATCAGAAGTTGCCCACAAGTCAGTAACAACTCAAGCTTCTTGAAGAACTCCAGGCCAAATTTTTACAAAACACACCCTACATTTGTTGAACAGATCAAATGATGAGGCAAAATCCTGCGCTCATCAATGACTGATGACTGCTCAGGGTAAGCTTTCTCTGGTACACTGTCAAAAATATTCTGCATGCTATTGCTGGACTTTTCCAGCTAAACTAGATTCACTGAGTCCTCGGTTTCTTGGCAAACAATAACTTTATGTAGCACAGGACCAATTGGTAGTAACAACATTGAAGTTTAATTTCTTACAATAGCACCTCCACACCTAAACAAAATATGTTCTGCAAAACCATCCTTGAGTGTTACTTAATTCAGATTACAAGAAGAAATAAAAACAAACTTCAGAAACAGTTGGCACATTTTAGAATTCCTTTATGTCTGAACCGTGACTAGGAGTAAGGTATGGCCAGAAGCACAGAACATTAGGGATTGGAAGGGATCTCAAAAGATCATCTAGTCCAATCCCCCCCACCACAGTAGGATCACCTAGAACAAGTCACACAGGAACATATTCAGGTGGGTTTTAAACTTCTGTAGAGAAGGAGACTCCACAGCCTCGCTAGTCAGCCTGTTCCGGTGTTCTTTGTTACCTTCACTGTGAAGAAGTTCCTTCTCATATTTATATGGAATGCCCTGTGTTTTAGTGTACACCCATTGCCCCTTGTCCTGTCATTAGATGACATTGAGAAGAACCTGGCTCCATCCTGTCTTCTCAATGTCATCTAGTGATAGAACGAGGGACAATTGGTGTAGGCTGGAACATAGGAGGTTCCACATAAATATGAGAAGGAACTTCTTCACAGTGAGGGTAACGGAGCATTGGAACAGGCTGCCCAGGGAGTTGTGAAGTCTCCTTCTCTGGAGATATTTAAAACTGGTCTGCATATATCCCTGTGTGTCTTAGTCTAGGTGATCCTGCTGTGGCAGGGGGGTTGAACTAGATGATCTTTCAAGGTCCCTTCCAATCCCTAATGATTTTGTGACACCCACCCTTCACATACTTATAAACACCAATGAGGTTACCGCTCAGTCTCTTTTCTCCAAGCTGAAGAGAGTCAGAAGCCTCAGCCTTTCCTCATAAGGGAAATGTTCCACTCACCTCATCACCTTTGTGGCTCTGCGCTGGACTCTCTCCAGCAGTTCTGTGTCCTTCTGGAACTGAGGGGCCCAGAACTGGACGCAATACTCCAGATGTGGTCTCACCAGCGCAGAGTAGAAGGGGAGAAGAACGTCTCTCTATTCCAGAGGTGGTCAGAAACCCCTCCCAGAAACTCAAAAGAGTAGTAATAAAATAATTAGCAGCTCAATTTGCATTATCCGTTCCGCACACTTAGAACAAAAAACCTCAGGTTTGGTCAAAAGTACTATGCTGAAATAATTTGTCTTAATGAAATGTAATTTCACTACGACACAAATGACAGTTTTATCAAAGAGTCTGGAATGACAGCACTGGGGTATTATCTTGTTGTGAATAAAACCTTTGATGTTCTTGAGTAGCTGCTCAGCTGCTGCTGGTGCTTGGTTCAGTTACTCCAGTTCACGCCACATGAGGACTGATTTGCCTCTCCCTGTTCCTTTGCACTGAAGCTGTCCTCTTCAGTATCATTCACTTAAAAAGCAATTTTTAAAAAACCTGGAAGAAAGCATATTTAGTGAATAGGCACAGTCACATTAAAGCTGTCTGTGATAAAAGATGCACTGTTTAATGCTCCAAATCGTTTTCCAATTTGAACGCAATCTAACGTTACGTTAGGTACTCCTGTCGGAAGGAAAATAACCAGCCAGAGTGCCTGCGACGAGTATTCTTTTCAGTGCCATACACCACTGACCATGCATAAATATTCCACCAAAGGATCTTATTAGATTTTCTTTTTTTATCACTTTTCCTTCCTTTGGTTTCTATTAGAAATGCCTGCTTAAGGCATTTGGAGATGTCATTTTGCATAATGAAAGCAGAATAACATTAACATCGATTTCCAGCAAATAGTTTTCTTTCTTTTAAAGGCAAATTCTCAGGTTTTTTTTTCAAAGAACATTCTATTCATTGTGCTATATACTTCTGGAGGATTGGGGGGGGATTGTGTGTATATGTGTGTGTTTCTTCTTACTTTCAATAGCAAATTCAAGCACTTTATCAAGGAACTTTAAATTTAAAAATGCCAAACTGAAGAGTTTATGCAAAGTACTCGCTGGTACACTGCTGGCAAGGATTTAGTAATAAGCAATGGAATTACTTCCTTTTTGCCGTGGTACAAATAGGGTGCAGCTGAATATTAGAAAAGACAAAACTAATTGTTTAAATGACAAAATAAATAGTCCACTTCTTCATAGGCAAGTATTTATGTTGCAGCTGATTATTCATTAGCACCTCTGATAGCTGTAGAGAAGTGTTTCCATTTAAGTTGTTCTTTATTGTTTACAAAACTAATTTGAGAAAATGCCCAGATTAGTCATCCTCCTGTGACTAAGTTGTCACTAAAAGAAACTGAAAGTACTATGTAAAAGAGGTTGAAGGAAATAGAAAAGATAGATCAGGCATACACAGGAGTAAATAATCCAGCTGAAGCCCCTCTTACTTCAGCCAAGAAAACTTCATGAACATTTCACAGATCTCAGTATCGCTGATGATGCTTTCACTCCAAGTCCTATATCCTTGTTTCTTGAACATAGATGCACTCTACCATACTATACATCAAGATCTTTTGATGTTAAGAAGATTAATATAAATGCAGAGGGTAGGGTCCATTTACAGATTAATCTCCTTTCTTTACATCATTTAACTTTTTGCGTGTCTAACTTCATCCTTGCGCTTCCTTGATCACCTTTTTTTCCAGTTTCCCCTCACGTCTCTCGGCTAGCTCACATTTTTATTTGGGTGATTTTCATGTACTGTCTCTGGAGTCTCCTCAACGCTTGAAATTATCTCCTTAATGCTTGAAATGCAAACTTTAGTTAGTTAAAGGCTTTTTAAGTTGTTATTCAAAGCTGGTTCTATATCTTAGGGCTAGGAAATACCTTTGTCCCTCAGAACTTCCAACTGCTGTAGAATTTGCATGGACGTATAGAATATTGTTCTTAAACTGCCTGAAGATTAATTCTTTTGCAATCATTCCCCAAGTGTTTAAAACATAAATATAAATGTTATTTTTAACCAATATTTTTTATAATTTTTTTTCTATGAAATGCCTCAGCATTTTTACTGTTGTCAATGCACACTTTCCTGCTCTGTTATTTTAGCCATGCTTGCTTTTGATTACCTGTCACTACTTCTGCTTTAAGCGTTTTGTTGATCCTGCCCTTGGTTCTCTTGTAACTTACGTTCACAGAGAGAGCAACTCAGAGAATTAGAGAATAAACAGCGATAGAGTGCTAATTTATGAAATTAAAATGCAGTGAGCTAGATGTTGACAGAAATAAACAGAAATTTGTTCAGTTGTTTCTGAATACATGCCCATTTTCTTGTCAAACCTGACAACTACCTATTCCAATTTCTGTGCATAACCATCAGGTTTTAGACAATGGCTGTCATCTGCATTATAGACACAGGTGCGCATTTCAGCTCCTGCATCCAACCGCATCCCCCCCGTCTGTAATTCTCCTGTGTTGGAGATGATGGATGATTCTCCTGTGTTGGATGAGTTTGGCAATCACCGCTTTTCTTCCATATGAGGAGTGTGTGAAGGGTGTGATTGGAGGGAAACAACATTCATGGGGTTCTACTTGCACAGTGGCTCCACAGTGGCACACAAGTTGTGTGTGAGCTCTGACCTCCAGATAGCAGTGTTTATCTTAACAGATCTCTTTTTATTATACAGAATAATCTGCCTTTAAAGTGTGACACAAAATTTGATTTCATATTAATTCCTTCCCTTTTTCTTATTCTGCACTCAATTGCAAGCCGTTTGCATCTGATGGAACAAGGAAAGTTGTTTTACCTGTTGTGCTCTTTAATAGTAGTGTTTAACTAGTTTTATAGAAGAAGATAAAAATCCTTGTAGCTTTTCTGTTGTGGTTAGATTAATGAATGGCAGGCAGTTTTCTTTATTCTATGAATCAAATGATTCTCTCAATGATGCCTTTTTACACTCTCTTCCTTCAATAAGGTCAGTGCGGTGTTTTGTTTTTCTAATTTCTAACATGCATGGTTTCACACTTAAAAAAGCAACATAATGTAGTAGTAGTTATTCCTCTCAAATTTGTGTCTGTGTAACGTATAAATGCCTTTTTTAGCAGTCTGTAGAATTATTCCTATAAACTCATGTTTTTGTTGTCAGAAACTGCGACCCATGAAGCTGATATTTCTTGTGTATCATTTGACTAAATGCATCAATGCCTGTTTTCATTCTGACAGTGGTTGAACGACTTTGGTTCATTCTTTCGCTGTGTTTAGACAAGCTGATAAATATTTGTCAAGAGTTTTATTCATTGCACCAACTTGGGAACAGAAGGAAAACTTTTCAAATCAAATTGCTGTGACTTCCACTCAGTACACATGAATGTCTTGTCTTCCACAGAAACATTCACTAACATGTCATTGTCAACATCTCATCCTTCCTCAGCAGTCAAAATATGCATCGAAAATAAGTGCCGCCTACCCTTAACATACTCTAGTGTAACACACAACCGTACACAATCTAGGCTTTTTTTGTACTCCTCCCATGCTGGGTAATTCCAACTGAGATATAGGTAGATAGGTTGTCTTTCTCTTGCAATTGCACAGCGTGTTACTGTGAAATCAAAATCAGTTTTAGCATCAGGGCTTATTCTGAAGCTTTATTTTTTCCTTATGTTTTTTCCTACTCTGAGGCTGCGGCTAGATTTTCCAGTTGCCATGGTGAGCAGGGGTGTAGGCAGTTCTTCCAGTCAGGGGGAAAAAAAAATCATTAAATGAATGCTAATGTGAAAGGAAACTGGTGATATTCTGTTTTACAACTGTCTGGTTCATAAATAAGGAGCTTTCCACCTCAGACTTCCATGGACCGACACAGGAAAAGGTCATAAAATTCAAGTCCTATCTTGAAATAAATTTCTCACTTTTTTCTTTTTTGTTATTATCATAAATGACCAGTGAGTCAAGACAAGGGTAGTTAAAAGCCCTAGTACTATTACCGTGAGTACAGAATGAGATAGATGAAAGACAGGCACTGCAATGAGAGAGAATGATTTTATGGGGTAATAGTCTTTTTGGCAATCCAATACTTGGCCTCATTTGTGCTTGCATGAAGCTGAGACTCTCAATTCACATTTTTTTTCTTAGAGTCTACCTAATTTCATAAAACCTCATAAATAATGTTAACTAGAAAACATGAGAAGTTTTAGATACAGTTATGGGTTTTCATTTCAAAATTTTATTTAACAGCCTTCAAAGTATGACCATTTTCCATGAATGGCAAAAGGTTCTGCATCTCCATGTAAAATGCTATTTTTCAGTCTTTGCTCTTCTTTCCACTCTGCCTTTCCTTCTTCTGACTTTTCTTAACTGCATTTTTTTGGCTTCTTTTTTTAAAAGAGGGATCTTGAATGCAAAACCCATTAAAGGAAAGTATTAATTTATTTGAAAAAAGTGTGATTTGGGGAACTTTAAAAGTTTTCACAAAGTGTTTGTTTCCTCTCTAGAAAGCACTTTTCTAGATTATTAACTCATCCAATGAAAGTGGTCAGCACTTCTGCTTATAGGCAAGCAAAAATACTGACAAATGTTTGTTGTAATTTTGTGCTGATTGGCGTTTTCTGTGATCTTCAAGATGCTCTACAGCACTTGGGTTTCTGAATGAAAGGGATGGCAGCTGTGTTGGGAGTTTTCAATGAACCATCTTCTCATAGCTGCCCATCCTGCCCTGGACAGCAAAGTGGGGGCTGACTCCTTGCTAATTACTGCAATTTGCAGACATGTTAAGATAAAGTCTTTTCTAGTTTTGCCTCTCTTAAGATATTGTACTGTGAGCTCTGATAATATAGTCAAGTCCAAGCTGTTTGGATGCCTTCAACCGTAGCACCTGAGCAATATGGAGCTGGAGAAGAGATGGCTTTGTCGGAACAGGAAAATCACTTAACTGCAGCTGGACTTTTCAGTTACTCAACTTTTATTAAAACAGGTCCTAGTAGGTCTACATTTGTGGTAAAAAGACAGAATCACTATTAGTTTTATGGTGGTCACCTTCTGCATGAAATATTCGTGTCAATGCGCCAAGAAAGTAAAAGATACTTTATGATGCATTGAGAACCGTAAAAAATGTAGATGTTGTTTATTTAGATTGTGAATGTAGAATGTAATTTATCACTAACTACAACAGCTATTGTGAAGTATAATTAATATCAACAAGATAGCTCAAACTTTGTGCTGTACAGATGTTAAGTGTCACTGGAAGAAAGTAGTCACTCCTTAGGTTAATTTAGAGATGGTGATCCTGTAGATTACTGATATTAAATCAATATCTCATTGGAGAAACAGCAGTAGGCTCTCTCACAACTTATGTGCTTAATAGTGGAAATGTACTTTTTTACTCTAGAACTGGATGAAATTTTACTGTTATTAGAGTTTGTTGTCAAAGGTCAAGGCTTGGCTGGCCACTAGATGAATGATAGGCGCTCTCTACTAACTCCTCTCCTTTCCCAAAGGGAAAGACAAAGAGAATAAGGGAGAGACACTTGTGGATTGGAAAAGTAAACCTTATTGAATGAAAATAATGATAACATAAAATATATACAAGCATATAGAAAACCAATACCAAACCAAACACCCTCCATGGAAATTATGTCACCATCAACACTGATGCAGATGCTAGGGCAGTCCCAGACTGGGTTTAGTGTCAAACAGGAATCAGATTCAGGAGCTGGATTCCAAAATTGGATTCAGGAATTCATGGTTTGGGATCAAAGGCAGGATGTGCACAGTCCTTCTCTGATGCCAGCCATTGAAAAAGAGAGTTTAACTCTGTGATCCCAAAGAAGACATCTATAGGATAGATGTCTTATGTGTTATGATGTAGCTGTAAACATTGAGCCTTAGCATTTGTGGAAGTAGACACTGTCTGCACAGATATGCCGTTAACTGCAGCAAATGCAGTCACTTAGGCTGACCTGAGAAGTAAAATCACTGAACAGAATTCGTTCTGGTCTAACTGAAATCTGTTGAAGCAGATTTTTAAGTTCCACTGCTGGAAAATAGCCACAATAATATGTCGGGTTTTTTTAAATTGTAAACTCCAAGTTTTAAGACCTGGAAGCTCCAAGTCTTTCCTTAAGACTTGGAGATAATTTAATAAGGAAGGAAGGATATTTTTCATTGGTGACAGACTTGGGAAATATCGAGTAACAGATCTGTGGCAAAGTAAAAAGTTATTTAAACGACATTCACGATGGATGTTTCTTTGCATGTACTATTAATTTTATGTAATTAAATTATAAATTTTCTAAGAATTTAAGACTTGTTCCAGAAAAGACCACTTTTTCCTGATTACCTTTAAGCTTCTTGTAAGCTAAAAATATGAACATAATTTTTCAAGGAAATAAAACAAATTCATTTGCCTTTTGTGTGTTAATATGTGAGATCAAAGGATGGCAAAACACTGTAGTGTCTAGCCAAATCTAACCTAGGATTTACAGAGTCTTAAACAGACAAGGAAAGTTCAAATCTTCTTACCAGAGGCAGGGAGATGAGCCACAGAAGGCCATGAAGGCATCTTCTGCATGCAAAACTTCCTTTAAAATTGAGGGTGAGACATCACTATTGCTCATTGCATTCATCTCTATAAATCTCATTATAACCAAATATTGCAGGAATAATGCTCTAGGCAAAGTCTAGATGGTGTGAAAATAAAGATTTTACTCTTTCTAAGTTTGAAAAAACATTTCCTAGGAGTTTCTTTCATATGCTTAGAGACAGAAGACATTTTCACTTGACAGATATATCCTATCTCAGCCTAACAGAACAATTCAGCTGCTAAAGACTAAGAACACTCCAGCTTATCTGTTAGTATTTATATCATCAAGGTTCTAAAATATATGTTTTTTTAAAATAAAGCAAAACATGCTCTCATTAATTGGAATAATATCTATGTCTAAAAACAAATCCTGATTTTTTTTCACTCGTGAACAATAAGCCCCACAAACAAAATTTGCTTCATATGTATTTTGTCATTACAGTCTTAATAGTCTTAATCTCCTTCCTGCTTGACAGAGAAGTGTAAGGAGTCATAATCCTTCAGTAAAGCTCATGGAGTTTTGCCTGAAGAAATTCTTGCCCTCTTGATTTAAACAGCAATTCTTTGGGATGCTAGAGAAAACATCAAGCAACAGGTTAATGTTAATCCAGAGGTTTTAGATAACTCTTTTACATGATTTTCATCCGAGCATTACACCAAAAAGATGACTAATGGATGTATATTCACTGCAGAGCACAGCAAATGTTGAAGCCAAATTATGTGGCTCCAGGCAATCTCAGAGATAGAATGAAAACTGATGCACTGTGTCATGATCCTCATGACCTCCCTTTCTTTCACTTTTACAGCTACCCATGAATCTATGCAGCCTAAAAAGACAAAAATAATTACACAAATATAAAACCTGTAGTCAGGTGTGGGAATGTATTTAGAAGAACAGGGACATGTGGCCCGTCCAGACCAGGGATATAAAAAGTTTTGAAGGTCGGCTCAAGACGGAGAGGGCCATGAGAGTTAGGCAGGATGTTTCCATACTGGCTGTGGGAGGAAGAGAGGGGTGCTGAGGCGGGATGGTAAAGGAGGAGGTTGATTTGCATGGCTTTGGGTGGCCAATCACAGTGTATTAGCCTTTCGTGCTTGACGTGTGAACAGGGTCTTACACCAATCAGAGAATGCCTGATCCATGTATGATCTCATGCTTGGATAGCCTTTAAGAGTATAAAAGACAGTGTATAACAAGCAATAAATGAATCTGACTTCTGATGCATCACGTCAGTCAATCCCACCTCGAACACATCCTGACAGTAAGGAATTAGTATATCAAGTGTTCTCGCTGTTATGGATCATGCTGAATACAATTCTGGTGTGAATATGGAAACTCTGCCCTGTACCAGCCTACCTTCCTCTCTTTGTCCCAGAGTCCCAGAGCCTTACATCACTCCCGCTAAGGGTTGTGGAGTAAATTCTCCACAAAACCCATTTCCAGGCCAAAGAAGGACAAGGTAATTGGGAACAAGCAACAAAAGATAATCAAAGAGAAGATCATGCCTGACCAACCTGGTAACTTTCTATGATGGAGTGACTAAAAAGATGGGAGTAGTGACTTATTGGCATTATCAAGATTTTCAATATAATTACTGATACTATTCACTTTAAGCAAATCAGTTAATATGGACTGGAAAAGTAGGCAATAAGTGAATGAGAACTGGATGGACAGCAGGGCTCAGAAGGAGGTGATCAGGAGTATGAAATCCATCTGGCAGATGATCACTAGTGGTGTCCCTCAGGAACAGTATAGGGGCCAATCCTCTTTAACATTTCTGTAATGGTGTGGACAATGGAGCAGCAAGTTTGCAAATAATACTGACTGTGAGGGAATGGCTGATTTCCTAGGAGGTAGAACTGTCATTCAGCTAGAAGTTAGCACGAAATATAAATTATGAGAAAAGTCATTTATGAGCTAGAGCAAATGTGAGAACCCAACTCTAGATTTTAATAACCACATATGAAAATACAGGCTGTCAGCTGGCTGACCAGGAAACAGCTTTGCCTGAAAAGACCTGAGCTCCCAGATGGGCAAAAAGAATGTAATCCAGCAGTGTCCTCTTGCAGCAAAGAAAACTAATTGCATAGTGAACTGTACTAGCAAGGGTACAGTTGACATGCCTGTCTTCATTCTTGGAGATATTTAAAAGCTGTCTGAACACAATCCTGGACAATGTTTCTAAGTACCCCTGCTTGAGCAGGGAGGGTAGACCAGACAATCTCCAGAGGTTCCTTCCAGCCTCAAACACTCTGTGATTCTGTGGTATATGAGAGTGTGTCCAACAAAGGGCTGCTAAGGTGATAAGAAGGCTGAATTCTTCTGCAGCTGTGCAGTGATAGGATGAGGGGTATTGTATTGCAAGCTGCAATACAATAAATTCCTCTTAAATACAAGAAAAAAAAAAATCACCACAAAGGTGTTTGAAGAGTCTGGAGATGCTCAGAATTTGAAAGAATTATTGTGCTCCAACATAAATAATTAAATGTATAGCAATACACCAAAAGACAGTGAGTAACCATTTTGTGGTGACTGATATAGCAACCTGGCATATTAAAAATAAACATCAAGTACCTTTTCTTTGCTGTGTGTTGTGTAAAATCATGTTCATCTAAGTCTAGGAGCAGATTTATAGGGTTAGGATCGTAGTACTGAGACTAATTGTGGCTCCAACCTACATGTGTACCCAGTTCAGAAAAGTTGGTTGCTGTTATGCCCTATTCCCATTCAACACACATTAACTACTCATAGAATTAATATTTCAACACATTAGACCCTTCTTTGTTAGAAAAAAAAGGAGATGCAAATAGTACTGTGAAAAAAATCTGCCTTTGGAGGCTTTTACATGTCTCTTCATTAAGCATCTAATACAGGTAAAGACTTGCATGACGAAGAACCTTAGAATAGGACAACCAGTTTTATTCCTTCTAAGTTAGAGACAAAATTACACTGAAACTGCACCAAAGTGTCATAACTTGGACCAGTCTCAATGTTCACAGCTTAAATAGGGATAATCCAGCTGTCGAATCAGTTTGTGCTGTCTTCAAGCAAGATTAAGAGCAGTCAGTATAAACCAGAAGAGTTACTTTCTGTTCTAACTTTAGATATATATATACTGTTATTTTGATTTTATCTCAAAACAAATCCTAAAGGTACTTAAATGTGAGTTGCTACTTGTTTGAGATTGGGCATTCTGTTGCAAGATCTTGACAGCAGAGGGGCTGCAGGGATGACTACTGTGACAAGCTACTAAAAGCTTCTATCATGTCCATAAAGACCTCATGCTGGTGCAGGTGGATGCTCCAAGGGTACTGGTTACCTGTGAGCAACCTTTGTTGAAGCAGGCTCCTTGAAGAACCTGTGGACCCATGCAGAGAGAAGCCAATGCTGGAGCAGTTTTCCTGTCAGGTCTTATGACTCCATGCTGGAGTAGTTTGTGAAGAACTGCATTCTGTGGGAAAGACTTGCTTTGGATAAGTTTGTGGAGCACTAACTCCTGTGGAAGAGACCCTGTGCTGGAAGGGTCTGTTGAGTCGTCCTCCTTAAGAGGAAGGAACATCAGAAAGATCTTTTGATGAACTGACCACAACAAACATTCCTTGTCTCCTGTACCACTAGAGGGGACAAAGCAGAAAACTCAGGAATAAATGAAGCCTGGAAACAAAGGACAGGTGGGGACAATTAGTTTATTAGATTTGGTTTTATTTCTCATCATCCTACTCTGATTTGATTCATCACAAATTAAGCTCTTTTCCCCAAGCTGAGTCTTTTTGTGACTCTGATGGTAAATGGTGAATGATTTGTCCTTGTCCTCACATCAAACGGTGATGTTTTTATTTTCTCACCCCTGTACAGTTTGAGAGGGGAGTGGTAGAGCAGCTTTGATGAGCATCTGATGTCCACCCAAGGTCAAACCTACACAGGTTTTCAATAGGTGGTGGCCAAAAGCGTAAGAAAGAATGGCTATCTTGAGAGCCACCATTTTTTAAATGTAGTTTGGGACAACTATGGTGATCTAGTTTTCCAAAACTGAAGAGGCTGTATTCTGGGAGCCCAACTTTTAAAAATGTTAAGATTCCAGTAGCAATACTGAAAAATTAAACATGAAAGATCAATAGTGTTTCTGTGACAAAGTGATACAGATGTCAAGACTTCAGCTTTTAATGTATATAAAAGATGACAATTTAAGCAGTACATTGCCCTCTAGCACTGTGCTGTATATTGAATTAGATTTTCTAAGAGGTCTAGATATTCCTGGGGCATGTCTCTTCCAAGTATTAATCAATCCTGACCTGACCTAACTTACAGATCTGATAGTATCCTGGTGTAAGATGGTAAGTCTAAAGACAGTTTTCCTTCAAATGTTAAAGTAAAAATTCTGCCAGTGCAGTTCTGCCATGTAAAGAAATCTATAGAATAAACAAGATATAACATAAAAATGAAGATCAAATGGACAAAAATAAAAATAAACTAGATTTTTTTTAAGAGAAAACAAAAGAATCTTACAGTCATCTGAAGTTTAGTTTAGTGAATTATCTAGACTTACGAAAAGGATGACTAGAAAGGAAACACCCTCTAGAAGTAAAGAACTTCCTTTACAAGGAAACTGCCTTCATAAGGAAGGACCTTTATAAAACTTCCTAAATGTCCTTTATAAACTTTATATGGAAGCTTCCTTATAAAGTGGTCTCCACAGCAACTCATGAATGGAGAGGAATTTTTTGTGTGGCTTCTCTGCACCTGTGTGAAAATTCAGCTTTATCAGGAACATCCATGTAGCAGGAAATGCCAATAAATTAAACTACAATATTTAGATTTATACATCCTAGGATTTATCTAAGCGATGCGAGCAGAGAAGTTATTTAATCGCTTAATACATAGTGCTACATACAAGGAGATTTAGGTACCTTATTAATTTAGGTATTTTGTAAATGCCACTAGTCAGCTCTCCTAAGCTTAGGTATATGAGAATTTCTAGTGTTGTGAAGACATATATTATAAAATATATTTATTAGTTAACTCTTCAAAATTATTTGAACTGTAACTAGTCTGACTCTTAGAAATTGTCTCATTAGTTCTGATAGAGCAAGTACTAGAAGTATTTTCATAAAATAGGAAATATCTACTCTATTGTAGAATAAAACGCAATATTTTCTTATTTAAGTTTCACGTAAGACAGTAGAACTTGGCTGTTTCATATTGAAATTAGGATACAAAGTGTCCCCTGCCAAGAGCTAATTAGTGCAAACCTCAAGCATAATGGATCAGGCTGAGACAGGAAAGTAGATCTTATTCTTGAAATATCATTTCAGTTCATTAACTGTTTGGTATTGGGGTGTGCTGTATTCAAAATCATGTCTTATTAATTGTAATAACATTTTCAAGACACTGATTTCATCAGACCAAACAAATACGACTGATTTTTAACCTTTTTTCCCCTCTAATGTATAATCCATGAAAGTAGGAATGTCTTGGGGCATTCCCTTTAACCATTTACTGTGAGTAAATGTTTCTAAGACAGGATCTTCCATTAGATGAGTGAAGCTTAAAGCAGGATATCAACTCTTTACACTTGACAACGCACAAGCCATATCTTATCTGGAGAGATCTTTGATTCTTAGCCTTATCTTTTAGAATATAAGTGATGTATGGAGTTATATTTCCTAAAATTCCAGTGAAGAAGCAGATGGAAACTTGATACATCTGGCTGTAAAATGTGCTTCCATTTTAACTGGCTGGCAGTTGTAGGGTACATGACAATGTGCAGCAGATGTTGGAGTATTAATCACCATTTTTTACTTTCTCTGGTGAAGTATTTAGGAGTTACTCAAATTATAAGACTTGACAGCTCATGTAAGATGTTTTCATTGTGCTGAAGCTAGAGAAA
>JAOXOE010000632.1:16915596-16926165 GCA_028565055.1 Phoeniculus purpureus | reverse complement strand
GAAGAATAAATTGTCAGTTCATGTGAGGCCACCTTATTTAGGAAAAAAAAACCCAACAGGCCTAGCAGCTACTTATAGGTCATTATATAAAAGCTGCTTGGATAATAACCAAGACCAAAAATGTCTCAGACTCCGTCCATCAGGGATGGGCTTTCCTCTGAGGAAGGCATCAAACTTATCACAACCGTTGATTAGCAGCTAGTGACTTTTGAATTAAGAAATGTTTTCTTGGTGAAGATTAAAATGGAAGTCTCAAGCTTGCAGAAAAGAGGTGTCCTGTTGAAAATGTCAAGCTAGAAGACTTTCAGGATTTGGGAAATTAGCTATTTCTCCTGGGGCTTGAAACTACATTTTGGATTCCTACTAGAGGTCGAAAATAACTCTTCCCACCAAGTCATCTTCAAACTGTAATATTAGAAATAGCAATTATTCTTCAATGATTACTGAAATTGTTCATTGCATTGTTTTGAATACTATTAGTCCTCTTTTTTTTACTGTGTTTCTATTACAAATTTTAAAAATATTATTTCCCATAACAGGTGAAATAAAGACATGAGCTTTTCAGAACCACTAACCACAGTTGGCCATATAGTATCACATCACATACAAATGAAGGCTTTGCAAATCCCCTCTGCGACCTGCCACAGTGAGAAGCGAGGCTGTTGGTCCCTTGCAAAAGACATGCATAGTGAGAAGCATGCTTCTGTGAGGGTTAGACTATCTTACCAGAGAACCAGTGTTAAGTCATTCTCATTCTCTTCTGAAGTATAATTTCCTGAGGAAATATTTTAGGGTTTAGGATATGAAATGTAACTTTTTCCTCTTGTTTCAGCTACTCCTGTGTTTTGTTGCAGGAATTCCAATTGGATGGGCACTTTCCAGAATTAGCCTTCATATTAGCCACTCTGAAAGTACAGGCAGGGTAGTATCTGCGTGTTGAACCACGTTGGCTTGCAGTAGAGCCTGAGCAGCTATGTGATGACAGAACTGAGGAAGTCCTAGACCTTCCCATAAAAGGAAACATTGATGCTGGTAAAGGGGACTCTACCGGCAGAAATTGGGGTAATGAAGCTCGTTCAGCACCCAGTCATTATTTCCCTGCCCCTGGGTTGAATAATGAATTATAAAGCATTCATAACAAGTGGGGTTTCAGCCTTCCAGACACCTCAAGACATGATTATTTACACACTAAGGGGGAAAAAAAAGTGGTCTATCAGTAAGGTAAGCATTTCCACGAGTCTTTTCAGGACTCTAAACTTTAATTAACCAGAAAAATCTATTTTTATGAATGGTTAAATAATTGAAGAAAATAAAATCCATCTGTATTATCGAGATGCCATCCCAGATTCAGAACTGATTGTTGCAAGAGATATAGTTCATTACTAGGCAGCTTCATTGTTGCTTCTCTCCTATCATCCTATGCTTCTAATTGATTTAATTTTAATCAACAGACTGTATTTTAACATATGAAAAAGAACTACGGTGAGGGTTTTTAGGAATTTTAAAAGCTTGGCATCTTATCACTACTTTTTAAAAAAACCAATAATGTATTGTTTTGGTGGCATTTTATTTGTCATGAATTTTGAGAAGAAATCAACCATGAAATATTTTGACAAAACATCATTTTATTTTATGTCTATCACTCCTGTCAGCCTGTCTTATTCTTTCTCTGGGTTTGGAAATCTAGTTTCTACATATGCTAAACAGAATAATGCATGCTGGCTAAAGACATAGGAGATCATCTGGAATTCACTGAGGTCAGGTAACTCTGCAGAAGCAAAAGGAACTTGAACCTCAAACCCTGTATTTATTACAGTGTCATTTAAATACAGGATTTTTGTTGCTTATAGAATAAAAGTTTCACAAATATTTAGATACTAATCCTGACATTAAATTGGAAAGTGGAACTAGGACTCACAATTTACTGAGACATTCTGGAAATTTTACTCCAAACAAAATAATTGGTCTGACTCATAACGACAACTTATGTGGGATCGGAAGAAATAAGCAGTTTGCTCACAGAGCTCTTTGCTTCACCACCTCCCAAGATGAGGGTAAAAATATGTCATGCCATCTATAATCTTGATATTTTGTAATCTTGATAATTAAAACCTGAACATTAAATCTAGTCCAGATAGGCAGAATGACTGCAAGTGAGACATCTTACATATTTAGGAAACAAACTTGTAGGAATTAAGACCATTTTAAACAAATAAAAATGTACAAAACTTCACTTCCATTTCATAACTGCATTTCTGTAATGTATTGCCAAGGGTTTAACCAGTTGATTTAGTTAATGTGCTAATTAGTCAAAACAAAAACAAAACAAGGAAGGTTTGGAAAACCACTTAGAAATTGCAGGCAAAACCAAAACCAATTAAACTCAAGACACATTTAACTCACCCCACATAAAACCCCACATGAAGACATATGGAGATTAGTCACGTCATTACATAACTGAACTGATTTGCAATCTCCAGTCCCTCAAAGGGAAGAAACTTCAAGTCACTCCTGCTTTTTGTGGAAGTGTGGAGTCCATCAGGTTTGCACACATGTAACTCAGCGTCATTTTAAAGTCAAGTTTTCTATTCCACATAGAACCATAGAATCATTAGGGACTGGAAGGGACTTCAAAAGATCATCTGGTCCAATCCCCCAGCCACAGCAGGACCACCCAGACCAAGTCACACAGAAGTACATCCATGTTGTTTTCTAGAAGTTCTCAGCACCTGCAACACAGGCTGTAAGATGGAAGTACCTTCCCCACAGTAAGTCACTATAGAATCATAGAATCAGTCAGGGCTGGAAGGGACCACAGGATCATCCAGTTTCAACACCCCCTGCCTTGGGCAGGGACACCCCACCCTAGGTCAGGCTAGCCAGAGCCTCATTCAGCCTGGCCTTCAACACCTCCAGGGACAGGGCCTCAACCACCTCCCTGGGCAACCCATTCCAGGCTCTCACCATTCTCATGGTGAAGAACTTCCTCCTCACATCCAGTTTAAATCTACCCAGCTCTAGCTTTGCTTCATTCCTCCTAGTCCTGTCACTACCTGATACCCTAAAAAGTCCTTCCCCAGCTTTTTTCACTTGCACAAGAGGAGACTATGAGGTCACTGGAAATTTTTGCCTTTGGAACAAAAAGACAACATTAACTATAAAGAGAGAAAAAATTTCAATCCAATTACTGTTTTAAAACTTATCAGAATTTGCATAAAAAAGGTCTAATGATCCTGGCAGACAAAAAAAATTTGACATTTTTCAAAAGCAGGCTCTTGGGGCAATTAAGGCCGAGCACATAGACATCTCAACTACTGACAGCATAGCCATCAAGTTGAGGAATTGATTCTTACCCTGTGTTTGTCAATTGTAAGGATGTATCTGGAATATTGTATCTAGTTTAAACTCCACCAGCATAAGATGACAGATACTGGATCACATTCAGTATGAAGTAACCGGGATTGGATAGCATGTTTCAAGATTGTTTGGGTGAGGTGTTGAGGGATCTGGTTTAGGAGGGAACTTGTAAGGTAGGGTAGGTGGTTGGACTCGATGATCCCAGTGGTCTTTTCCAACCAGAGTGATTCTGATTCTATTACATCCAGGAGCAGGATTTTTGCAGCCTGAATACAAGGCTAAAGACAAGCCGAATTACAGTCTTCATTTACGTAATGGGAGGTTATATAGCAAATAGATCAAGACTGTTCTCACAGATTCAAAGTGAGAAGATGAGAGAAACCTAGCTGCATTAAGTGAAATTTCAGTCATTAAGTTTTGAATTTTTTCCCACTGTGAAAGGCCATCCTTAGAGATATCTGAAACTCAACTATTATTGAACTTTGAGATTGGATCAGACTTGAAATTTGGTATCTTTTTATTATATATTTTTGTTTACAGGAGTTCAAAGAAAAGTCCTCAGTGTAATTAGCCTTCTTTTGCACTGACCATAGTAAATTACCTTCTCTTGGATATTTAAAAATTCGATTAGGCAACCTATCTCTTAAATGCTTTTATTTTCTTTGTGCTTAAATATGCAGAACTTCTTACAAAAAACAAATGCCATTAAAAAATCAAAAATGGTACATTTAAGGAACATACTTTCATTTACACGTAATTCATAAGGCCTAATTAGCACGAGTCAACATGTTTTTCAGTTATGCCCTTTGAACATCAGTGTACATGTAGATAAATTATAATTGTTTAAGGATCAAACTATGCAGTTTTCTAAAATTAAGAATATTTACTCTTTGTGTTTTGGACAGAATGTTAGAATTTTGAACATGTATTTCAACAGTCACTGTGTTATGGCTACAGGAGCCTCATCTAGGATGACCATGGAATTCATTGAATTTATTAGAGATTGATCTCTCAGAAACATGCATGAACTGTAGTGATTACCTCAAATTATCTTATATATTCAATCTGTGAGATATTAAAATTTATTCAGATCTGTAGTTCTGTAACCAATAGCTAGCCACAGTTTTATTGCTTCTATAATCATATCAGCCTAAAACGACATACCTGTAAATCGTAGAATCACAGAACATTAGGGATTGGAAGAGACCTCAAAAAGTCATCCAGTCCAATTCCCCTGCCAGAGCAGGATCACCTAAACCAAGTTGCACAGGAACATGTCCAGGCGGGTTTTAAACTGCATCTGTCTCTGTGTTTTATGATGGAATTTTGTTGTTTGAAGTAAATTTGATTTTTTTTTCGCCACATTGAGTCTAACTTTTTGCTGTGAAGATAATTGTTGAGTGAGTACTCCCTGTCTTTTGTCTTCGCTCACAAACCTTCTTCTAAATAGGAAGAGTCTTTGCAGGGATTGGCCAGCCTTAGCCAGCTGGTGACAATGCGTAATACAGTTTTCATTCCTACTAAAAGCAGTAGACACCTGTAGAAGATGAGAGCCCAAATGAGTTAGTGTAAAACTCTTGAGGACGGGCAGAGCTGGCAAAGAAGGTGGAAGATGTGAATTCTATTGTTTCTTGACAAAAAAGCCAGAAACGTTTTCCTCATGTCTAACTACAATACGCACCATTGTTGAAGAAACCGTTGACAGCAGCATACAAAAGCATTTCCCAAAGCTACTACAAGTAATTTCAATACATTAGCCATAGAAAATAATGGATAGCATCTTCAATTTAAGTAGACATTTTATGGACATTCAGAGAACTCTGAACAAACATCTGAATACTACAGAAGAGCTGTGAAGTACAGCAGTAAAAAAGAAATACTGATGGAAATTATTAGGTCCTTAATTGTCCATAGATTGTTTGAAGCCCATTTCTTTCCATCAGAAAGGGTAAATACTGCATTTGCTCTTACAACTAGAGGTGTCTTAATAAATAATATAGAATTTTATAAAAGCCAAACTTGTTCTTACATTGTTCACCATTTAAATTTTGTTAGATAGACATTTTCAAGTTCGCAGTAAATTCATCATCAAAGAAGATTATAGTTTAATAGGCTTTTTAAGAAATTAAAGATTTTGTTCTCCTTTATGTCATGCCTGCAGCAGGCAGTAAGAACTCACCAACTCACAGGTTTTAGAGCAAGTTGGGAGGTGAATTATACCTATTCAAGTCAATTGTGCTTCGCAATAGAAGCACATTAGTAATTAAGTTCTTTGATCGGTACATTATGATGAAGTCACAAGAAGAATAATTTTGTAATACATCTTACTAGACACCATCACAAAGCTGTGGTTTTTCACTTCTGGATATTCTCAATGGTATATATGAGTGTTTCTTTCTGAGATAGAATTGTGATTCTATTTGAGTGTCATCTCTTTCATTATTCCTTTATTTCACAGAATCACAGAGCATTAGGGATTGGAAGGGACCTCCAAAGATCATCTAGTCCAGTCACACAGCAGAATCACCTAGACCAAGTCACGCAGGAGCCATATCCAGGTGGGTTTTGAATGTCTCCAGAGAAGGAGACTCCACAACTCCTCTGGGCAGCCCATTCCAATGCTCTGTCACTATGAAGAAGTTCCTTCTCATATTGATGTGGAACCTCCTTTGTTCCAGCTGACACCCATTGCCCCTTGTCCTACCATTAGTTGACACTGAGCAGAGCCTGGATTGGACTAGATGATCTTTCAAGATCCCTTCCAATCCTTAATATTCTGTGATGCTATTTCATGACCAAGTCTATATTTTTTTGTGTTCTAATGAAAGGCAACACTATAAACATTTCATTTTTATCTGCTTTTAACAAGTAATATTCTCTCAGACAACATTAAAAAGAATGGATAGAGAGCATTGCTATTAGCATCTGTACATGCAGCCTCTGGAAAAAGCACTCTGACATGAAGTATTAATGTTCTTGGGAAAAGACACCTATAAATCAACAGGATTTCTGTTTTTAATAGTTTTAAAATACCAGTTAAAAAAAAATCTACTCTCTATTCCCCCCTCATTTTCATGTTTATTCATGTTCTAGTAGATATCTGAAATGTAAATTGAAGTCTGGAGTTGAATGAAAAATCAAAGTTTTCCAAATTTCAGTGCTCAAGGACTCGAAGACACTACTAAATTATGTCCCAAGAAATAATCTTGGGAGACCACATAAAAATAATGTGTCTCTCTGCATTTTCATTCCCCCAGTCAGAAGAGAGGATGTGTCACACTAAAAATAATTCCCTACTGTAATTAATGTGGTTAGTGTTGACACTGAGTAGTGAATTCTAAAAAAAAACCCCAATAGATCTGCTTTATGGAGAAGTTTAAAACCCTCCTGGAGATGTTCCCATGCAACTTAACATAGGGGATCGTGCTGTGGCAGGGGGATTGGACTAGATGATCTTTCGAAGTCTCTTCCAATCCCTAATGTTCTGTGATTCTTTCTATCTCCTAATTTTCTGTGATTCTTCGTCGTTCTGTGATTCTTTCTGTGTGACATAAACTTGCTGTACGAACTAATAAGAAGGAAACCTGCCTTCGCATACACTTAAAGTTTTCAGAATGCTGTTTGTCTTTTAAGACTTTGAGAAACACAGTAACAGACAATCGATCCTTAGAGCAAATGAGAGTCTGACTGTTAATGGTTATGCGCTTTATATAAGGTGGAAATGCTCTAGAAAAGGATTATATGATGTGG
Organism: Phoeniculus purpureus; assembly: GCA_028565055.1. Taxonomy (NCBI): domain Eukaryota; kingdom Metazoa; phylum Chordata; class Aves; order Bucerotiformes; family Phoeniculidae; genus Phoeniculus; species Phoeniculus purpureus. The sequence continues at coordinate 16,919,058 of JAOXOE010000632.1, read as the reverse complement.
CGAAAGAGTCAGGACACTCCCTATATAGTAATATCACACTGAATTGACCAAAAAATGAACTCTTATTTTTCACACTGAAATTCCAGCAGTAGGAATAATAAATGCTGTCCCTCAGTCTTCCTCTTTTCATTTACCTTAGAACAATTTCAAATATCAGCCAAAAGACATTTTTTTATAAAGATTCTGATTAGATGTCAGCATTTCAAACTGGTAAGTCTTATGCTTACACATATGTTTTATTTGCAGTATTAAAGTGAAATGAGATCAGTATTAAAAAGACACAAGTACAAACTTATCTCAAATTGAACAAACAGTTGTTATGTTCCTTTTTCTTGTAGAATTTATGTTCACCTTGAGGAACAATAGAACAATTTAATTGAGTCATTTTTTTTTCTTAAGGGACACATTGACTTCAGCAGGTTTGATTCAGTGTCAACATTTTGAGATATAATGAAGACTGATGTTGAATAAATTTCAAACAGAAAACCATTAGAAAAATGGAAAGTGATCAGAAAAAGATCTTCCATTGCTCTGTGAGTTTTACAGGCTTTCCTGTGAATCTTTAAGTTTATCACAAAATCACCAAACGTTAGGGATTGGAAGCAATCTCAAAAGATCACCTAGTTATCAATGTGTTGTACAAATTGCTCTTATCACATATGCTAAATTCTACTCTGAGGTGTACTGTGGATGTCTCAAATACCCTAGAATATCTCAAACAATAACAAACAATCACAGTTAGGCAGCTGAATTGAACAGGTATCAGATACATTTTCAGGCTGGAGAGTTAGGCTGGGAGAAACTTGATGAAATTGAACAAAGGCAAGTGAAGGGTCCTGCATCTGGGGAGGAATAACCCTGTGTACCAGTACAAGTTAGGGGTTGACCTGCTGGAGAACAGCCCTGAGGAAAAGGATCTTTAAATCCTGGTGTATAATAAGTTGGCCATGAGCCAGCAATGTTCTCTTTTAGCCAAGAAGTTCAATGGCATCACAGGGTGTATTAATAAGAGTGTGGCCAGTAGATCAAGGGAAGTTAGCCTACACCTTCACTCTGCCTTGGTGAGGCCACATCAGGAATAGTTTGTCCAGTTCTGGGCTCCTCAGTTCAAGAGACAGGAAAATACTGGAGAGAGAATGGTGAAGGGCTACAAAGTTGATGAGGGGAATGGAATACCTCTGTTACCTGCTAGAGATACCTAGTCTGCAGCACTGTTTCTTAATGTGGCATCAGTAGTATTTGTCAGAAGGCAAGTTAAGCGGCAAAACTCTGTTGATTATTGCAGTGCAATTGTAGTAATGTCCACTGCTTGTAAACCTCAATGAGCATTTCTAAACGGTGAATAAAATATCCTGTACGTAGTTCACAGGATATTCTAACCACTACCACCAGTAATCATCTCTTCTCATACAGAAACAAGGTGGAATATAATGCAATGTGAGAACAGAACACTACAAAGCTAGTAGGCTGCATCCAAAGCACCTCAGTGAAAAATGTGTTCTTAAGATATTCCTCCAGTTTTCCCAGCCTTTAGCCCTTAAAGCAAAGCAATTGTGAGTGATTTTGACTGTAAAATTTACTGCTTGCCTAGAGTAACATTTTTATATTTGTTTCAAGGTTTTCCCAACTGATATGGTTAAGTAGTACAGTAGAGTTTTTTCTGTCTGGATACTAAATGCATAAACAAACCAGAGGTTGCTCTCATGAAGCATTTCAGACTTTGTCTCCTAATAAATTTAGACAGCTTTTCAGTAGGGACGTTTCTGGACTTTGCGCTAATAAGAGTGAATAAAAGCACAGCTGTGGGCAAGAAAGTTGTGCAAAAAGAGTGACTTAATCACAGAACATTAGGGATTGGAAGGGACTTCAAAAGATCATCTAGTCCAATCCCTCTGCCAGAGCAGGATCCCCTAGATCCAGTCACACAGGAACATATCCAGGCAGGTTTTAAATGTCACCAGAGAAGGAGACTTCACAACCCCCTGGCCAGCCCCTACTAGTGCTCTGTCACCCTCACTGTGAAGAAGTTCCTTCTGATATTTATGTAGAACCTCCCATGATCCGGCCGACACCCATTGTCCCTTGTCCTATCATTAGATGCCACTGAGCAGAGCCTGGCTCCATCCTTCTGACACCCACCCTTTCCATTTTTATGAACATTAATGAGGTCACCCCTCAGTCTCCTCCAAGCTCTCTTTAGACTCAGTTCCCTCAGCCTTTCCTCATAAGGAAGATGATCTCAGTAAACGTTTTCCCAAAGTGACATTTTGTCAAAGAGCACGTTCTCACCGTCATCACCTCTCCTGGTCTGTGGATTTTGAGCTTTCAGACTAGGTAATATTCTAAAGTAAGAAACCAATGATTTTAAGATGGATGACTTTCAAACACCACTATTTTAAGCACCTTCTGTGAGCTCTTAGAAGTTTCATGAAGAGCATAACAAGTTTAGGTGTCTTTCTGTTCCGTACACCTGCAAGATGTTGCCATTATTGTATGTCCTCTCCTGTGTTGACCCTAAGACGAATGCCTTGATTAGGATCAGGTAACACTTAAACGTCCATTTTCTTTACTAAGTCTAGCAATTTATTCAACTCAACAACTGAAACTTGAGCCCTAAAGTGCTTACTTTTGCTGTATGTTTAGTCTGTACTTCATTCTGTGTTTTTATAGTTCCCCAGTGGTGTGATTTTATCTAAAATGTAATCTTCCAGTGCATAGAATACTACTATTGTCCCCGGAGACAGTCTGTCCATTTCTCATTCTTATAGTCTTCCTGGATCTCAGGACAAATCTTCTCCAGTGGTCCAACTTCACAAAGAATAGGATTTCTTTTTCCTTTTCTATTCATTAGAAATTATTTTTAGATCTAAAAGATCAGTTCTACTGCTTTGAACTTTCAGTTAATGTAATTCATGAGGAACATCAGAGGAAAGATTGTCTCCATCAGTTAAAATAGCTGAAGAAACATGTCATTAGCACCCAACATCTGATGCGTCAACGATGATAGATATGATTGTCATATTTGTGATTATTTTCTGAAATCATTATGATATAGAAAGTTTTTTTTTACCAACTCCAACTTTATAAATCAGATTTAAAAAAACCCACCAACTGCCATTGCCTCAAAAATTGAAACAGAGAGAAAAAAAATCTTATACAGCTTCCCATCATCCATTTCAGCTCTTGTGTTGCTTTTGTGCTTTATGCAGGCAAGTTTAATAAGACAAGAATTTAGGGATATGAATTAATTGTAGTATCTATACAATATATTATATATTTAAATATATTTTTATGAATTATTTCTTATAATTATATAATGTATCATAAATGTTATTAATTATATTAATAGGATTACTGTTCTATTAGTAGTGTTCACAGAATCACTGAATCACTCTGGTTGGAAAAGACCCCTGGGATCAAGTCCAACCATCTACCCTACCTTACAAGTTCACCCCTAAACCA
>JAOXOE010000632.1:16855048-16899017 GCA_028565055.1 Phoeniculus purpureus | reverse complement strand
CCCCGACACACACACGCAGCTCGCTAAGGCGAATCATTAGAACATGTCATGTCTTATCGTGGCCGCCACCATCCTGCTAACCTCATCAGTTGACATCATTACAGAAGGTAACTCCTCCAGCATGAATACAGTGCTAAGGTCACACAAACTGGATGGAGCCCCTGCTGAAGAGCCCAGAAGGCTTAGGGGCAGATGCAACAGTAACAACATTGTGAAGGGGAAAGGAGGGAGTTGAAAACTCAGTGCCTGAGTTTTGGCACCTACAGCATGAGGCTTCTTCAACAGACCAGATACACATAAAGGAAGACTTAGATAGCACAGGGAAGCAGGTGCTCCTTCCCCAGCAGCATTAAGTTTCAAGGAAGGACAAGAAAAAAACCTAACCAAAACCCAGCAGAGCATTAGTTTAGCATTTTCTTCTCCATGAGACAGCACACCACAAGCATGGAAGTCCTACCTACCTTTGATTCAAGCAATGCTGGACCAAACCAGCACTGGGTGGTCATGCAGGGTTGATGTTTCCCCTTCACTGTCCCAGACTGATCCCTTGTACCTCTTCTAAGATGCCAGAGAATTGAACCAAGCACCTTCAGAATCTCAGTCAGGTCACCTAGGTTACATGCTAAGAACTCAGTAACTACAAATGCAACAAAACTCAACAGATAAAGCAGCTGCACCAAAAGCCCAGCCCTGGTTAACCAGCCAGAAAGACAACTTTCCAGAAGAGGGAATGTGAGGAGGGGAAGGTTATTTAGAAGAAGAGATTGGAAAAGCTGAAGAAGCCAATGACACACAACTACCCAAAACCTGAAATAACAAGTTGCATCCAACTTACTACAGCTCTACAATATCCCTATGGCTTTTAGCCTGACTATTCCTGTATTCCTCAATTCTTAAGAGCCTTCTCAAACTTCCAGCCCCATGTACAATGCTTTTCCCATATCACTGCCATGCAATGCTTCAGTTCCAGACCTCCAGTGCAAGGAAAAGAAGACAAGGTCCATCAAGCTGACTGAAACATCTTCCATTTGTGTGCTGGCTGCTGTTCCAGGCTCAGAGGCACCCACACAGCACTTTGTTAAAGTCTGGTTTCAGGAATCTCCTCAGGTCCCTGCACTACTTTGGATTCAGCACCAAAACAAAATTTCTAGAATGTACTGAAGCTGAGCTTATAATTTGCACCCAAAATGTGTGCATGCATGTAAAAGTGTGGCGCTTGAACTCCAAAACAGGACTGGGCTCATCTGCACAACTAGAGACCCCTACAGCACAGCCACATCTTTGTAAATAACATTGCAAAAGAGAACCAGCAGCTGGAGGTAAAGGACCAGGCTTGTTCCATATACAGACTAGAAAGCACTGGCACACTAGCTGCTGCCTCCTTGAGCCTCATGTATGTACCACAGCATCCCTCAAGGCATCAGCTCAGTGGTGAATTGTGTCTCGATATGCATTGTGAATTGCACAGTGAAACTACAAGAGCTCTGCCCACACCACCAGGGACTCAGCCCAAGATATGTAAAAGTGACATTGACAACTACTGGTGCTCCAAGAGCAAATGCTGTGCTCTGGCAAGGAGCACCAGTGTTACAGGCACAGACAGACTCGCAGCTCATTCACATGCTGCTTCATGCTTTGAGTGGACCTCAGAGAGAAGGTTTTTTCACATTTTACTAAAGGGCACTGTAGAGATGCTGAATTCAGACAGCAAAGTCTAACATCTGAGGCAGAACTCCAGTGCATTTTTTAGAATAAATATTAATGTAACTTTCTCCCTTGTCATTTACTGCATGCCTCAGAGCAGAGGCAGTGGCAGATTCTCTTCAATCCTTTGCCTTGGTCTCTAATTCATTCCCTCCTCCAGACTTCAGAGACCCTCTAGGCTGAAGAGCAGAATAAATCTTTAACATCCACAAAGGTACAATTCTCAGCATGGTAGACAGAACAGTCCTACTCCAGCAAGTTGCTTAGCAGGTGCACAATCTAGACATGCTTCCATCATACCTTCATAGCTTTACAGTCTCACCCCATACTGTCTGCCAAAGTCATCCCATCTTCACTGTCCTTTCACTAGTCCTGCAACAGGTAAGTCAGACACACGCACATAGCCTTCTTCCACACTGCAGCATTTAATACTCTCTAATTGTAGAGAGTGATAAAGTCTCCCTGTTAGCCTCCTTTTCTCCAGCCTAAACAACTTCAGTTCCCTCAGCCAGTCCTCACAGTTCCTTCACCCAGGTCCTTTTCCTTGCTACCTGGCAGTTCTCCAGCCACGCACCCCCAAGCCTACAGAGTTGCATGGGCTTGTTGTGACCCAAGTGCAGTACCCAGCCTTTGACCTTGTTAAAACTCGTAACACTGACTTCAGATCATCAATCCAGCATGTCCAGATCTCTCTGTAGAGCCTCGCTATCCTCAAGCAGATGAATACTCCTGTCAAGGTTAGTGTCTTCTGTAAACTTGGTAAGGGTGCACTTGATCCTCTCATCTAGATAATTGATAAAGATGTTAAAGAGAACAGGTCCCCAATACTGAATCCTGAGGACACCCCTTATGGCAACCAACTGGATTTAACTCTATTCACCACCCCTCTTTGGCCCCCAAACATCCAGTCAGTCTTTTATTGAACAAAACATACACCCATCCAAGCCAAGAGCAAAAAGTTTCTCCAAGAGAATGCTGTGGGAAATCATCAAATGCTTTAGCAAAGTCCATGTAGAAAACACCCACAGTCTTTTCCTCATCCACTACGTGGGTCATTTTGTCATAGAGAGAGATCAGGTTAGTCAAGCACAACTTGCTTTTCATAACCAGACACAGACTGGGCCTGATCACCTGGTCATCCTGTACATACCATGTGACAGCACTCATTATGACCTACTTCATAACCTTTCTTGGCACTAAGGTCAGACTGGCTGGCCTATAGTTCCCTGGATCCTCCTTCCAGTCCTTCTTGTAAGGTGGGCATCACACATACCTTTTTAATTATTTGGGCTTCATTCTGTTTCTCTCTCCTTGTCTAGCTCAGGGGGCTGTCACTCACAGAACTGGTCTTAATACTAAAAGCTGAGGCAAAGAAGGTCATTCAGTACTCTAGCTTTCCTGATCTTTGGTCACTGTATAGTCCCCTGCTTCCAGTAGAGGGTGGAGATTCTCCTTGACCCTCTGTTTGTTGTTAATGTATTTATATTCAGTTTAAGTTCTATTTTGACTTGGGTCCTTGCCTCACAAGACCTTTGTAGTGTTCACACTGGTCTTCTTCCCCACCAGCTCCATCTTGCAGCACACTGGGACAGCCTGCTCCTGTGCCTTAAAGGATTCCTTCCTGAAGGTTGTCCAGCCTTCCTGGACCCCTCTCCCCTCAGAGCTGCCTCCCATGGGACTCTGTCAACCATGGCCAAAGTCTGTCCTCTGGAAGTTCAAGGTGGCAGTTCTACTAATCCTCCTCCTTACTTCTCCATGAACTGAAAATTCTACCATTTCATGATCACTGTGCCCTAGATGGCCTCCAACCTTCATATTACCCAAAAATCATTCTCTGTCTAGCTGAGAGCCTTCCCAATTTGGGTCTCTCACCAGCTATGTCAAGCAGCTCTTTTCCATACACTCTAGGACCCTCCTGGACTGTTTCCTCTCTGCTGTATTATATTTCCAGCAGACACATGGTAAGCTGAGGTCTCCCACAAGAATAGTCATTACTGACTGTGAAACATTTACTTCCCGATTCTGGTTGGGCAGTGTATAACAGAATCCCACCATTATATCTGTCTGGTTTGCCTTCCTCCTGATACTTAAACACTCACTGCTACCATCACCATCATTATGGCTTGATGTTCCTAGGGCTGTTTGCATCTAAGCATCACCTTCCTTTCCTCAATACACTGTATGACATATGCTTTTATGGAGAATTAAAAAAAAAAAAAATCATAGAAAGCATTGGGTTGGAAAGGACCTTTAAAGGTCATCTAGTCCATCACCTCTTCAGTGAGCAATGACATCTCCAACTAGGTTAGTTTAATCAGAGCCTCACCTTTCTTTTAGACTCCCCTAAGTACTGAATGGCTGCAATAATGTCAGCTCAGAGCCACCTTTTCTCCAGGCTGAAGCAAGTATCCAGGACAGAAACATGCTCAGATTAGCTCTGTAAAAGTTGATGGATGGTCTGGAGTTTCCCCATACAAGAGAGATATTCAAACAGGGCTTTTCACACTAAGCTGCTGTCATTTTTCAGACTCTCAAACCAAATTGCCTTTATGGCAGTAGAATAAGTATTTCTACTGGGTTAATATCAGCCCTACTCCTTTATTCAAGGGAAAAGCTTAATAATCCATGCTAGACAGCGTAAAATATTTATTTGCCTAGTACGTCCAACACGACATCATCCCTTCTCACTACCCAAAATCTGCTTGCCAGGCTTGGAGTGGTTGTTGAGGAAAAAGTCTCTGTACAAGAACTCTTGCATCCCTAGCTCTCTCCAGACACAATTTTATCCCCAAATGATGCTCAAACTATTACTGTTATTACAGGAAAAAAAAAATCTTAACCACAGAAGAAATGTAATCTAGTGTGTAACTTGGGCACTGGTCTGAACAACATGCATCAAATATTAAGGGTGACAGGAAGCCTGTGCCAAAACCATTTTGCCTGTGCTTGCTTACTCAGCCTTTCTGTGGACAGAGCTGTCTTTGCAGGCAGCCACTGCAGCTACACCTTGGAAGCTGAACTGCAGAGAAATGAGACTCTGCTGAGAAACCACTTCTGACTCTGAAGTCTGGGCTGTACAAGAGATAAAATTCTCTATTCCTACCTCAGAAAGCTTTCTGGTGAGAAAGAGATGATTAAAAAAAAAAAAAAAGGAGGAGGAAATCTAAGGACTTCAGGTCAGTTCAAGACTAGGTAATTAAACACTGCTACAAGTAGGGTTTTTTCAGCTTATCAGTAACCAGAACAAAACTTTACAGGACATCTTTAATTAGCAAAAAAGTACCACAGTTATATTTATGTTTTGATGAGTTTAAGGTTGGGTTTTTTTGTTTCATCTTCTTCTGCACATGCAGGTGAAATAACCACAGTTGGTATCTAGACTTCCTTAATTACACCACATGTTCTCCTTTTCAACATCATCAAGACAACCTCAGCCATCTCCAGCAACTTCATTCTATGCTCTACTCTTGCTCTAGTCCCCAGAGCAGCCAATCAAATACAGACTCACATTAGGTATCCACCAGACAGCATCCTCTACCTCTGAGCACTGCACATGCCATCTGAAATATAATGAAGGTGATTTCATAAAAATCTCCATCTTGAGTAAATTAATTGACTGTTTGGAACCAAGCGAAAGGATGAAGCAAATGAAGCTGCTAGTTGAGTAGCCGACAAATATGGTCCCTGGATGAGATATACACAAAGGTATTAGACACTGGGTATGATCTACTCCTAGCATATGGCAGAACACCTACAGGCCATCACACATCTTGGACAGATCACTGAAAGCCTAGTACTCAGTTCTCAGCCATGTGCACATCCACTTTGAGCCTTCATACCCTACACCTATCTCTCGCTACTGGGCTCAACACCATAAGCCTTCTCCTTTTTGCCTCAGTGGGGAACACACGCTGAGCCTAACTCCCACCCACTGCCCCAGACCCAGCAGCCTCAAGCTCAGTACTCTGGGCCCACACACAGCTTCACAAGAAGCTCTCAGCTCCAGCACTTGCTTTCTCAAAGCCTGCACAGGTGTAAAGCTCCAGTGATTCCTTTTTCTTTGCCGTTTTCCCTCCCTCCTCCCTCTCCCCATCAACACTTTCAGGCCACACAGTGAGCTGTTGGAGTACATGAAGACCACTGCAGCAATAGTGCTGTTTCAGCTCCCCCTCCCCAGCTCAAGACAATTTCTAAGAGCCATTTCTTATCCTCCCCTCCGTGAAATGATTTCTGTTAATTGCCTGGTGGGAATCACTTATAGGTGGGGGAGACTCTCCCCCACACACACCCTGGCCCCTAATTGGTTTATTGAAGTTTTAACGGGGCTTTCACCTGGAGAAGCTGGTAATTATTCCCTTCATTCCCTCTTGCTCCTACCTGTAGCTTCACACTTGGGGCCTGCCTGGCTCCACAGGGGGGGACTTTGTTCCCTCTAACTACAGGCCCCACACAAATGGGCCCAGCAGCAGGAGAATGCAGCAAAGTGGTAATTTTCAGCCCAGCGTAATTAGCCAAGGTTCTTTCAGCCCAAAATGCTGAATGAGGAGGGGGCTGTTGGGGAGGGTGCACCATGTGGGAATGGTGGGACAGGGGCTGCTCTCAACAGGCAGACAAAGACCTCTCAGGGTTCCGATCTGGGGCGAGCAGGAGGAGGTTGGACCAGGAGAGCCAGCCTGGCCAAGCAGGGGCACAGTCAGCAGTAGGACACATGCTGAGGGGGTCAGCTCGTGACAAACATCTTTCCTCCAGTCCATGGAACAGGAGAGTGCAGGATGCCAAAAAAGGAGCAAAGGAGAAAAGAGATCCAGTGATGCACAATAGGAGCATGTGAAAAGATACAGTGCATGACAAGATTCTTGAAGGCCTGGTGAAGTGCAGGATTTCTAGTCTAGTACCTTGGCACCAAGTAGAAAATACTTAAAGGATCATGATGCAAAAGAAGAAAGGCAACAGACTTGGGGAGAGGAAACTGAACAGTGCAGGTACTAGACAGCACAGCAATAATTGTGCTGAAGACAAAATGAGAACTCAAATAAATTCTTCCCTATTTTTTCCCAGCAAAAATTAACCTCTTCCAGCATCTGGCCCAAAAGTCAGGCAACAAGAACCAGAAGGACAGCAATGAAAGCTCCAGGTTCTCTTCTTGCTGAGCCATTTCCCATCAGCAAAGCAAAACTGCTATTCATAGAGGGACCTCCTTATTCTAGTCCACCTTTCTGCTACAACCATTTAATTCCACAGAACCTACCATGAAACCTGTTTCATGTGGTTGACCAAACCGCTTGCTCCTGTGTTGCGGCAGACTGACATCAGTTGTCCCACAAGCCAGAAACCAGCATCCTGTGGCACAGTGCCTCTGTTGATTCTCAGGAATTGTGACCACATATGCTGTCTCTGAATAGCATTTACCTGCAGGATACAAATCCTGGTCAACTACAGGATTGTAGACAAGTTACATCTGCTCAGCTGACTCGATCGCAGCCCTGGTACAGTGGTGTCATGTGGGGTTTTTTTATATTAAATTGTAATTTGAAAAAACTCTTACTGTGTCCCTTATGATTGCAGCATCCTACTGGAAAGCAAAAACTGGCACAATCTGAAAGCTTGGCCCTTATTCCACAACAAACACCAAACAGTATACAGACAAGTAAAAAGATGCCCACCAGTTATCTAGGAGGGCTGAGCAAGCCCCAGAAGATGGTGCAACACTTCACAACAATCCTGACAAGTAACTGAGATGCCCAGAGACTCCATATGTAGCAAGTAGAGAGGCAGCACAACCCCCAGGGCATGGACTTGTAATTTCTGAGCTGCCTAAAATAAACAACTATGTTGCACCAGGATGCAAACTGGAGAAGTAAGCTGCCTGCTTCCACCCCACAATATTCTGGTTTCTCTTCAGATCACACATATTTTTCACATTTTACTAAAGACTCCCACAGAAATGCCATTTTCCAATTTCAATCTATTTTATTGCCGCCTCACCCATGCTGCTCTAAGTACTTGCCATAGAAATGAGTCAAGCTAGATACTGTGTGCCTTTGGCTTATCAATCAACGCCCAAGGCTATTCTGTTAAAAGCAAGCCTTGACACTTCTGAACAAAACTTGACGTTAAGACCAGCATCTGAGAAGCAGACACCAAGAATGAGCAGACACAAATTGACTGGGCTACTTTCAAGGCTACCTAGAGGAATATAGTGAACAGCGTCCAGAACTTTTTCTTCTTAGAAGCCTACACCCTACATTAAGGGGAAGTACTCTAGCCACCACTGCTTTGGAAAGAAGTCTAAATTACAGGCACATGTGTAGAAAATACTTAAAGAATCATGATACAAAATAATAAAACATCTTCTATTTTAAAATTACCTCCTTTCTATTTTTTAAGTTTCAGGACTACCAAGGCAAATCCCAATCTATTTTCAGATGTGATTGGCATAGTTTTGAGTTAACAAGTGTTTTTTTAATGCATATATAGGTATAATGACAGCTTATCTAAACTTTTCCATTAGAACATATGACAGAAAATGACTTTTCAATAAGCCAGGAATCTATGCATGCCAGTGAGGTCAGGGGGAGGGGAAAATCCTTTCAGGTTTGCCAGAACAACTAAAACCCAAGAATGTTTCTGTTTAAAAGTAGGGTGGGAAAGAATCTGTTTTCCTGCCACAAGCCATGCATTATTTTTGTCTTATTCCTTTTGCCATACACACACATGTACATATACCAAATGTAAACTTTCCAATTTAGACGAATTTTGAAAAAAGTTATCAGGGTAGTGAGACAGAAAACTTATCAACCAGTATATACTTTCACCATCTCCCACAAAGGTTGGCAGTTCTTTCTCCACATCACACGAGGCAGGAGCTGCTCTTATTCATGCTCACAGAGCAAAGCCGCCAATTCATTTAGAAAGAGTGCTTGATCTTTCTCCTCTACTCTATGATATTCAATTTCCAAATCAAGTCAAAATGACTTGTTCAGCCAGGCAGAAGGAAATATCGCTCAGAGGATTTTAAGAAGCTAGAAACCAGGAACAGTTAGAGGGCAGAAGTGTGTATATGTAGCACATGCTACACACAGAGAGGTCCAGGACGCTGAGGCATGGAGACACAGGTGCTCTGTGAAGGAGGCAAGCAAAGCCTCATCTGTGTTTAACTCAGCCATGAAATGACTCCCAAGGCTTTTATGCTCCAATCATTCCAGTCCCGACACTGACAGGCTTGCAGCAACTTCAGTTCGCTTGCTCTTAAAGCTCTGGGAAGCTTCCCCCGATCCCAGCTCTTTAAGCAATATGATTTGCTTCAGGGTTTTCATGCTGTTTGGAGCATGTTAACTGTTTGCCCCTAAGCAACCAAGATCCTGAATGAAGCCCCTGTTCCCCATCTGCAGGTTCAGGGCATGCTTTGTTGTGAGCAAGCAGGGAAATAAAACCTGCCAGTCAGGCTGGAGCACCAGCCCTGTGCAGCAGAGAAAGTCACACTAGATTTCATTAAAGATCCAAACAGGCAACACACACCTAGGGCATAAGGATGCTTAGTGGCCACCTCCCATACAGATCTTGAACAACCCCAAGACCAACTAAAAAAGTTTTGCAGGAGTCTATGCTCGAACCATCCTGACATCAATATACAACAAGATACAGGCTCACACCACAAGTCACCACCTTCTGTATCTGTAACAGGCTGGGCTGCAAGGCAAGCCAAGAACTAGTGAATTCCAGTGATTACTGGCATTAGCCAGATGAAGACTGAAAGGTAAAACAGATGCTGTAGAGACAGAACAAAGCAAGAAGGTGAAAAATAATTTATTATGACATTAAATATTGGTATATTGGACAAAAAAAAAGGGACACAGAAAATGGAGTACAAGGGAAAGAACTGCACTGAAGAGAACTGGGGAAAAGCCCCTTCAGGCATACATCTCCCAAGCCCGCAAAGGAACAGAGGATTCCCCAAAAGACATTGTCCTTTTACATCAAGAGATCTGATCAAGTAATATGAGTCATAGAATCATTAAGGTTGGAAGAGACCTCCAAGATCAGCAAGTCTAACTGTCGAACCAACACAACCATGCCCACTAAAACATGTTTCCAAGCACCACATCTACACATTTTTTGAACACTTCAAGGGATGGTGACCCCACCACTTCCCTGGGCAGCCTGTTCCAATACTTGACCACTCTTTCAGTGAAAACAGTTTTCCTAATATTCAATATAAACCTCCCCTGGCACAACTTGAAGCTATTTCCTCTTCTATCACTAGTGACTTGAGAGAAGAGACCAATCCCTGCCTCTCTACAACCTCTTCTCAGCTGGATAGGGTGTAAGGGCAATAAGGTCTCCTCTCAGCCTCCTTTTTTCCAGACTAAAGAACCTCAGTTCCCCCTCAGCTGCTCCTCATAAGACCTGTCCTCCAAGCCTTTCACTAGTTTTGTTGCTCGTCTGTGGACATCACCTCCAACATTCTTCTTGCACTGAGGTGCCCTAAACTGAAGGCAATATTCAAGGTGAGGCCTCACTAGTGCTGAGGACAGGGGGACAATCACTTCTCTAGTCCTGCTGAGGGGATTAAGTGGACCCTCAGCAAGTTTGAAGATGACACCAGATGACACTATTTCTGATGCAGGCCTTCTTGGCCACCTGAGCATACTGCTGGCTCATGTTCAGCTGGCTGTCAAACAGCAACCCCAGGTCCTTTTGTATCAATCAATTTTCCAACCACTCTTCCCCAAGTGTATAGTGTTGCACGGTGGTGTTGTAACCAAAGTATATGACCCAGCACTTAGTTTTGTTAAGCCTCACACAATCGACCTCAGCCCATGGATCCAGCCTGTCCAGGTCCCTCTGCAGAGCATTCCTACCCTCAAGGCAACCAACAAACCTGCCCAATTTGGTGTCATCTGCAAACTTGCTGAGGGTGCACTCAACCTCCTCATCCAGATCATTGATAATGAAGTTAAACAAGAGTAGCCCTAATACTGAGCCCTGGGGAACACCATCTGGAACAGGCTGCCAACTCGATTTCACTCCATTCAACACAACTGTCAAGATTCAGACATGCAGCCAGTTTTTTACCCAGCTTAGAGCACTTCTGTCCAAACTATGTCATCTGATCCTAGGAGATCAGATCGGTAAAGTAAGACCTGTCTTTCATAAACCCATGCTGGCTGGCCCTGAACCCCTGGCTGTCCTGTACCTGTTGTCTGAGCATGCTCAGGATGAACTGCTCCATAACCTTCTCCAGCACTGAGGTCAGGCTGACAGGCCTGTAGTTGCTCAGATCATCCTTCCACCCCCACTTCTTGTGGATGGGTGTCCCATTAACTAGCCTCCAATCATCTGGGACCTCTCCTGTTAGCCAAGAGCATTGATAAATGATGAAGAGTGTCTTGGCAAGTTTCTCCACCAGCTCCTTCAGTACTCTTGGATGGTTCTTATCTGGACCAATAACTGCTTCCTCTTGGATTATGGGAAGTGTTGCCTATTCTCTGCCTTCCATCTCAGGAGTCTGAATACTCTGAGAATACCTGAACTGGTCATTAAAGACTGTAGCAAAGAAGGCATTAAGTACCTCAGCTGTGTCCTCATCCTTGGTGGTGATGTTCCCTTCCATATCTAGACAGCAATAGAGATTCTCTCTGACTCTCTTTTTGCTGTTGTTGTATTTGTAAAATATTTTTATTGTTCCTTACTACAGTGGCCAGACTGAGTTCTAATTCTGCGTTTGCTTTTTCTGATGAAGTACTACAATGTCTTCTGCACCTTAGTTAGCTGCTGTTTAGGTACAGCAAGTACTTGCAAGAATTTTGATCTGCTACTGCTTTGCACAAGGCTATCGACAGCAGAGTCAGGATGCTTGGACAGAGCAGATGGTATCCAGAAGGAATCATTCAATGTGTACCTCCATAGAGGGTCAGGCAAAAAATTTAAAAATAGAAAGGGGCACAACATTGAACTAGAAAGGAGCCTATGAAGACCAGAATACTGATAGGTTCAGAAAGAAGTGATATGCTACTCACTGAGGAAGCCTCTGCAAATACAAAAGAAATGCTGTTCCAGATGCAAGGACTCATCAGGGTAATCTTTACCTCCCCAACACTGGAAGCTGGGAAGGAACAGGCAGGAAGAGATCTTTATGCACTTCTGTTGTTTCTCATTCTTCTCCCTAGATATATCTTCTACTGACTGCTGCTGGACAACAAATGCTGTGTAGATAGATCCAGTGTAGCCAGAAGAACATAAGAAATACCCACCTGAGTCAAGCCATGGCCTGTCTACCACACAGTTTTGTCTCCAGCAGTAGTACTAGCAGGTACTGATTAGGAAGACCATGTAAGTTTAGCAGCTTTCTGTGGTCATTCTCTTTGTACTGACCCAGCATCCATCATTGCCATAAGGATTTTAGAGAGTGTATCTTAGCCACAAAGGAGTGTTTCTCTGGTATATCTCCACTTCAGACCCTTGCCCACTTAGGCAGGTTAGAGTTAATTGATTGCTTGATGCTTTGAGGCTTCAACCTGTTTCACTTATTCCTAGACCAGCTGGGACAGGTATCACTGGTTTTAGTGTGAAAGCTGGAGAGTCAACAGGGGTCTGAGGGCCATCAGGGTCTCAAAAACCACTTTGGGGAGCAGAGGACAGAACTGTTGCACAGTGGAAACAGTACTGCTCACATGCATTCAATACTACTAAAATATCTGGTGCTTCCCACCAGAGGCATGAAGTCCTTGTTCTGCTACACTATAAACTTACCTGTGGCGGTCTGCACGCAATCCAGGTTCCCATATTGTCCTAAGACTATCGGAACAATCACATGTTAGAGAAAAATTGCTTTTCTAATTTCTGGAGCAGGTTCCCTTGTTTCTCTATTATTAAAGATGAGAAAATCCACAGAGTATATGAAAAAGGAAAACATGCCCTTGGTTACACGTGCTAATTGATATTCTGGTCAAGACAGAAATGAGAAAACCCATTCCTGTTCCATCCCCATCCCTCATTAAATCAGCCTGGACAGGTGAAGTAGGTCACTGAACAAAGCACAGGTGCAAAGCTCAAGACAGCTGCACAATGAGGTAGACACCAAGCACAGCGGTAGTAACAGTTACTGCTTGGCCCGGCCTAGACAGTAATTGCTTCCTCTGGATCAGTTAACTTCTTTAGTCTTTTTTTTTTTTTTTTCTGAGGGCGTGGTGAAGAAGAGGTACACACACAGAAGACCACCAGTTTTCTTTTTTCCCCTGAAAAAACCAAGCTGTTGGGTTCCAGTTTGCAAACCTCTGTCCAGCCCCTACACTAATAAATCTCTGGGACTATCAATCACCTTGGCACAGGTCTCTCTCCTCAAAGGAAATGGGCTCACTCTCTTCATTAGCTGCCTGTGTCTACCAAGCATAGCAGGGCCTCATTTCAAGTCCTCTTTGATGGACGTCTAGACTTAGGGGAACATGTACCTCAATCTCAGAGGACAGAAAACAAGGATTTACTAATTAGACAGGGCAATGCACACTAAAAGCTGGCTTTGCTACATGGCCCCAAATCAGTCCTGCATCTGTGAAGTGTGGGGATACCTACAAAGCAGGGCGAAAACATCTCATGTGCTGGTCTGTGCAGAGATGGTACATGAAGCATCATGAACCCACAACATCTCTTTACAGCAAGAAAGTTCCTGCAGTGGTTGTGCTTCATGCAGGTAAAATGAAAAACAGAGAGGACCTATCAAATCCTAGATAATGGACTGCAGAATATGCTACAAGCTATGCTACGAAGACAAGAGATTTTGTGGTCTGTTTTCCAGTCTGGAAAAGTCTCACACCGCTCTGAAAAGAAACCAGAGGCTAAGGAGAGATTCACATGCACACAATTCTGTCCATACATTTCCAGTGCCCAATTCCACTCACAGCAGAAATGCAGGAGCCAGCTACCCACAGAAAATGAAGCTTAGCTACATGCAAGAGGTACTCTGGCATGCACGGTAGCACAAAAGCCAGATGCACAACTGTAATCATGAAGTTCCCATTCTTCAGCAGAACCAGTTTCCCTTTAGGCTTGACATCTCCTCCTAGTCACATGCTGTTCTCCAAATTCCAGCCTCTCTGGTGTTGCTCCAATCTCCTCTATACCTCCTGCAGTGTTTCAAAAGTAGTCTGCTTTACTAACCTAGAGCCAGACTGGTGCATTTGTTCATTTTAATGTCTAACTGCCATCCTTTGCCAGAACTGAAGGGGCTAGAGAAAGCTGAGATGGAACACACTGTCATCCTGATCCAGACTTGATCCAGAAAGATAATTATGAGCCATGCTTTAATGTTTACAAGTGCTATGCTCTGACAAAATGACAAAATTCAGCAGCAAAGGGTAAGAAAGAGATTTACTTTAATGAATTCTGTAAATTCATATCACCTGCAACCTCAGACGATAGGGCATGCAGATGGCAGAGGCTGCTTGGAATGAAGGCACTGCTGCTGTAAACATCCTCCCACACTACTAGGAACCACTTTCAGAGGACAGGACCCTTCCTTCTGTAGTTTCCTTCAATCTACATTCCTGTGCTTATACATTCCCTCTCCTGAGCTGGAGCAGGAAATTTTATAACTATAGATTGGCAGAGCAATATACATTGCATACCACAGACCAGAAGCGAGTCTGCTTTTCTTTTTTTCTTTCTCCCCTTTCCTGAGAGGGCTGACTGATAAACACTCCAGTCCTGTCTTGGAAAAAAGGAACTGCCTCCCCTTAACTCCTAATCCAGAGATGCAATGTAAAACCTCAACCCTTGAACGTCCTCTAGGTTGCTCTTAGTACCCATTTATACATAAAGATGCACATGAGAAGAATATCCGTGCCTATTCCTCAAGTTTGTGCAAACCATTTGAACCACAAAGCTGTATGCAAGCTCGAGTGCAGTGACAAGACATTCCATGCTGGAAGTCAGCCATTGCCTTCTCAGGCATACACTCAAATTCCTGTTGGGTACACAACTCCAGTTAGAGGCAGAATCAGACTCGCACATCTTGAAAAAGTGCTTTGCACAGCACAGACTTGATATACAGTGCAGGCTTGAACTGACTTCACTGATCTTAAGTCATAAACCACATATCTCTGAGCTTCAAGGAAACCAATACATTTTTTATACGGTCTACAAATAATTCAGCAAATACCAGCATCAGAAAGTTACCATCACCTGCTGCTTCCTGTAAACTCCTTAGTTTCCTTCAGGAAAACTAGGAGTAGCACCTGGCTACATGTGCACACTTTCCTTTCTTAATAAACAAAGAGTTGGTGCTTTACTATCATTGCTCTTCCTGCAGCAGTCTGAAACCTTCATTCTGATAAATCCAGGCTTTTCTTGGTGCTCTCTCAAATGTATTTTTTACTTTTAGAAGAACTGAGGACAGGGGGGAATCCCCCAAAGAGGCCCAGTCTTCCCTCCTTGTAATGAAACCCTGTGATGGAATGCCCTGCACTCCAATTAGGAAGAAATGCTAATTTTCTCCAGTTGAGCACCCCCTCTAGATGTATCTAATTTGTTTCACTGCTTTCATCTCTCCCCTCCATCGCATTTTCATTTAAAGGTTATGATCTGTTTGTGCCCTTCATGCCGCGCCTTGACAAGACACCCCTATGAGAGGTTGCAGGGGCCACGTCGCCCTTCCTAACCCCCTTCCCAAACAAAACCCAAAGTGTTTTTCCCTCCACTGCCTCTTTAAGAGATGCAGAAAGATGAAGGGGAGGAGTAGGGAATTTAGAAGACAATAATTAAAAATAAAAAGTAAGCGCTCTTGCCAGCTGAGTTGCTGGTTGTTTCCAAGAAAAGGTTAAAGACCTTTGTACCATGACCAACACCAGTATGACCAGTGAAGGCCAGCTGGGAGAAACAGCATTACAAAGCTTTACTACTTCTGCAGATCTACTCTAGGAACACTTGCCATGCAAGAATACCCTTTTGCATAAGGTTTTGAGACACTGAATTGTTTAGCCCCTTGCAGGGCTGGGAAATACATTCTCTGCCACCTGTCACTGAGGGTCTGGTCAGAAAGGAAAATTGGCTCAGCTGAGAAGAAATTCTCAGTAAAGTTCTTCCTACTACTTTCTGAATGGGTCATGCTTTTTTCTGGAAGCCTATGTTTTGATAAGTTCCTTTGGGAGAGAAGAGACTCAAGCCTTGGAATAGCTCTTCATAGCATCCATACACTTGCGCTGTCATGA
Source organism: Phoeniculus purpureus (assembly GCA_028565055.1). Lineage (NCBI taxonomy): Eukaryota > Metazoa > Chordata > Aves > Bucerotiformes > Phoeniculidae > Phoeniculus > Phoeniculus purpureus. The sequence continues at coordinate 16,883,109 of JAOXOE010000632.1, read as the reverse complement.
TTCTGGCTGGCTGCAGGCAGAATTGTAAACCCTCAGGGCAGAACCTGTCTGGACAGGGTACCTGCCCAGAATTGCTGCAAAGGCTGTATCTGTAACGAATATCAGACAGGCATCCGAACGTACCTCCATTTCCTCCAATAAGGCTCGTCTGCAGCCTACTCCAGTATTCTCAAACAGAACAGTATTCTTGGAGCTGAACCCAGGGTCTTCCCTACATGTACACCCTGGTTCTAAGCCAAGACATTCATTACTCATGGTCAGCCTCTCCCTCCCTTCAATTCTCTCTTTCAGTTCTTGTCTGTTAGAAAGGAAATTCCCAGTCTATACTTCCTAAGTTTCACCATACACTTGTTGTCAACAACCTACAAGTTGAAGCTTTTAGAGACCCAAAGAATCAATTTGGAAGTAACGCAGCTAAGCGACCCCAACCAAAACGGAGAAGGAACTGCTTGGTTCTACCTCTGGCACAGTCAAGAACAACTACCCCCTCAGAAAAAGGAAAGAAACAGCTGCATATGTTCCCCAGCCTCAGCGCTGAGCAGCCTGTTCTTGGACAGTAAGGTAAAGCTGGAAAATTACTGCAAGAATATTTTCTGTTATTAATAGGCACTTTGCTAATACTGCCCAATACAGCCAGCTCCCTCTCGGTCATTTCCTGCTGCAGCCCCTGAATCCCGTCAGTCAGAGCTATATGCTCCATTACAAGCTATTTCCTCCCTACATTTGCAATGTCTCCAAAAGCTTTTGCAGAAAGTCTTGATGATCCCCACTCCTGCCCCCTCTCCACAGACAGGATCCCCTGATAATCTGACTTTCTGGGACCACAAATGGGAAGTGGGTAGGAAGCACACAAAGATTTACTCTTCATGGGTAGCACCCTTACACGTTCCTCCCACCAGGCCCCCTCTCTATCTGGTCCATGCAAACAAACCCTGAGTGGGAAAGAACGTTTGGATGAGGCCAGTGTCTGGGCCAGCTGCCTTTCATCCACAAGATGCCTGTTCCCATTGGAAAATGCAAGCATTGTGTGAAAACATTTTAATATATGCATGCACATTCCTATAGCTCGCAGGAGCGAGTGGGTCCCAGCACCCTCCCCTCCCTGCCTTCCAAATGATTTTCATAGGCAGTGATGCACTGGGAATGCCACCTGTTTTCTCGAATGCCTGCAAGTATGTAAATTGTGGGAATATGCAGGCCAAGTGCTGCAGTTTTATTGTGCTGCAGAAAAGATTTTACTAATTACTTGCCCAAACTCCAAAGCGATATGCCTGGTTTTTTACAAAGTGGGAGAGCAGGGAAGGTTGGGGTGATGGGAAGAGGAGGAGGGGAGGAAAAAAAAAAAGTAAAGGGAAAGAAGGAGAAGGAGAGGGAGCGCAAGGGATGCATTTCAAAGTTTCTCCAGCAATTTGATGGCAGGGAGCTGGGCCCAATGTGAAATCATAGAGGTCAAAGGTGGGTCTCCCTCCCTTGTGAGAAAGTGGTGAATCAGGACGGTTTATCAAACGATCATTTTCTTTTGAAACTGGGAGGCAGCGGCTGGGACAATTCTGCAGATGTGCTTGATGAGTTCGGGACAAAAATGGGCTGCCTCCTCCCCCCCCCTCCCTTTAAGGTCTCCCATCAGGGGTTGCTTCTCCCTCCACTGCTTCCAGGACCCTCCCCTCCCTTCTTCAGTGGTCAGCTGAGACCCCCACCCACTGATCGCCTTTGTATTCCTGGCCTTTGGACACACTGACAGGGCCCTTTATGAGACCCCAATCAAGACCCCCATGTCATAGGTACCTAGTAGAGATACCAGACCCTTTTCAAATGAGGAACAACAAGGAAAATATGCTGGCCCATTGTCCCAGCACAGCACCAAGGGAGATGAAAGGAACAGGCTGCTCCTTCTCTACAGACCGCCTGCCAATCAACTGCAGTTATTAAGGTCACGATGTGGAAATTCTTTTGACCCACACCTAATCAAAGATGCACCAGGGCCTTTTGAGACAACATGGGGGAAGGCGGGAGGATGCCTCCCCACCCATAAATACAGTGGCATTTCCAAAGACAATTTAGTAGGAGTTACCCCAGCTAGTGCTGTGGCACACTTGCCCCAAGTATCACTAGGGCAGCCAAGCTGGGCCCCATGCTGGCATTCAGCCTAAGGAGAGCTTAAATTAAAAGCTTTCCTCATTGAAAAGCCACAGACTGAGCAACATGGAGGTGGCTCGGAAGTCACTGTCGATGACCCTGTGTAACAAGTATCTTCTTTACAATCAAGTAGGAAGAAAGAAGTATCTTCTTTCCAACCAAGCACCTTCTTTCCAATTCCAAATAGCTTTGGTTTGTGAATGCTATGAGTTTCATGAAACATACTCAGCACTATTCAACTATGAGCCTTGAAGAAGAAAAACTTGGTGGGCATGAACCTATGAACCTCCAAAAGCTGAAGCACCTGGGGAAAGTGGATAGATTGCTACAGGGTAAAGCAGACATTCTGAATTGTCCTTATATTATACAGGATGAAGATACCAAGCCTATACTGATAGTGGTCATTCTTAGGACTATGCAGGAATCTCTCACAGAGCAGTTAGGACGTACCTGCAGTGACAGAGCAATCAGATAAGCAAGACAAAAGTTAGAGCATGGGTCAGATGGGATCAGAGAAACACATCCCACCTCAGTTCCAGAGTACTTGGAGTATGGACAAGATCACATTGCCCCTGAAAAACCATTCTTCATCACTCACTGTCTGCAAGTTTTCACCATACACTCAGTAACAGAACAATTAAGCATGATACTTCAATCTGACAATAGTGACATGAGCAGTGATAGACTACAGCCTGTAGTAGTTCAAGCAAAAAGGCAAAAAAATTCCCCGAACAGAAACATTTTTCAGCATATGCATGATTTTGAATTATATCCTCCAGAAGAGCCACACAATATAAATCACGGCCACCACTGACACATGTAAGCCTAATTTGAAGGAACAGAAACTTTCGACACTCCTTTTTACGCACCATACCTACCACCATGCAGGGAATACTCTTCCCAATCCCACTGCCAGCTTGCTGCTCTCAACCTGTTAGCATTCTTCAAAGTCCATCTGTATCAAGTTCTCAGTGTAAAGCAAGCAAATTTGGGGGTACAGTGAAGACATGAGCATTGTGACAGTCACAGCAACCAAGCTGCAAGTTTCATTATGCTGAACACTTTGTTCATATGTTGGCTTATTTTCCTCTGCCTTTTATCCACTTTTAACTCATGAAAGACACCAGTTAAGCTACTCAGTTCCCCCAACCCCTATCAGATAGCCTGCAGAATGTAACAGCCTACCAGTGGTGACCAATGGAGTGGGAGATGAAAAGTGGAAGATTCCATAACAGCTTTGGGACAAAGAGTTACATGTTTAACACACTGCCATTCCTAAAACTGTCCCACATTTCCTCGGCTCTTACACAACTGTTGAAGCAGGTGGAAGGCAGGTTTTTTTTCTACTGGATGTTAAACCAACTTCTTCCTATATAAGAAATCACTTAGCTGATTTGAAGTGTCCATTTGGCATTTGGATCTTGGCTTACAACAGCCTAAAACAGGTCATGACTTGCTGTAGCTATCTCCTCCACTGTTACAATAAGGTGCAGTAATCAGACATGATTTCAGCAGTGCAGCTCAGAAGACAGAGGTGTCTTTCTTACTTCAAGGTAATATCCTCCACTATTGCCCTCCTTTCAAATGCCAGTGGCAAGCTGAGGGTCAGCCTCCGGCTGTCCTCAGAGTACATCAACACTCCTTTAGCCAGGCTAGGCTGCTATCTTAGGATACTATAGCTCCACTTCCCACCTCAGAACAAGAGCTGCACCCTCTGAGTGACACCTCCAGCCTCATCTGGGAGGAGTAACAGTGGAAGCTGTGCTTAGTTAGAGGCATTTGCACCTGGGGCTCTCACAGCGCAAGAAAGGTTCATCCCTCTCTGTCCTTCCCCACCCCCCAAAGCAGCCCTTTGAAAGGCAGAGGAGGGAACATATACAGCTCTAATTGTAGGAGTGAAACTTGGCATCCTTCTGCCCATCTACCTTTGCACTCCATTTCTGATTCTCTTTGAACCTCTGGTACAGCTTGTCAGGTCGCTGCCCTCCTGAGAGATCAGAAAAAAAAATATGGCAGTGATTACTATTGTACACTGATTTGCAAGCTCGAAAAAGAGAGAGAGAACAGCCTCCATGTGTCAGGCTATGAAAGGGCTGCGACTGAAGTCGCCTGAAAAATAAACCCTTAATTTAAATGTTAATGAAAGTGCTGAAGAGACTTCAGAGGCTTTCGTTTCTCTACAAGGAGCAGAATCATCAGGTCTAGAATTTATGGCCCCTTTCACCTTCCCTCTCCTCTTCTCTGCTCCATCAACCAGAGAAGTTAGAAAAGGAAAAAAAACCCTAATTTTAACATTAACTCCACACTTCCACCCTGGGATGCAATTGCTAAATTATCTGTTAGCAGGACAGTGATCAAAGGTGGAAAAACAAAGGCACACTGCACAGCCGAGCAAAGGTAAACAGCAGACAAGGTCTGGTGAAGTTACCTTCTCCCCCTGTGAATTTAAAAAGCAGAGAGAAAATGATCACAAACTGGAAATAGAAACCTCAAACCATAAGGCTGCCAGCCCCCTTCAACTAAATTTCTCCAGTCACGTCGATTAAACAGACATTGATTCTCCTGTGCAAACCAAGCAGCATAAGAAAGGTGCTTCCCCCAAGTTTTCTGAGACAGACTTCCCCTTCAAGCAAGGGGAAGGGATAGATAAAAACTGCAGGAGTAGAAAAAAAAATTTCAATATGCAACACAACTCCACAGGATTAGAAACAGATGTCTCTATTCTAACTCAGTTAGCTTCTACCTCCCAAAACCTGCCCAAGACCACTAATGAGCCGATTCACACAGTCACAGAAAATATGTACATTAGAATATTGGCCAAAAGTGACAAAATGGGAACAAGTCACCAGCTATGTAAGTTTTAAAAGGCAAAGGAAAAACCCTCAGGTAAAGGAAGGTAAGCTGCAGTTTCTCAGTCCATGGTAGTGCTTGCATTTGTTTGTTTCTACAGGGAAAGGGAAAAGTACACGTATGTTTGCAGGTTCAGCCATGTGAAGAAGACCAAATAGAGTCATTATCACACAAATAAAGAAGGTAAAACAAAGTCTTCTTCCTCCCAACATCAAGGGAACAGTTAGGGCACATGGATAAGACACAGGTGTCATTTTAGCTCCAGAGGGGAGAAACTGATACTCATTTCCTGCACTTCAGCTTTGGGGTGAAAGAGCACCAAGTCAGTTATGACTTGCATAGATCTGGAAACCCACATCCAGATCACTCTCTGAGGTCAGTAAGGGATGGTAGTTAACACCATCACTAACTCTGCAAGTCCACCCTGGGATCTCACAGTTGAGCAGGTTCTTCCTGCCCCTGCTTAAGAAACAGCTGCAGGTCAGAGTCCTCTCTCAATTATTCAAACCAACCAGACTCTACAAAAATCCCCAAGGACAGCAGAGCTATTGCTGCCTGCTATTTTGCTGGCAATGCACAAACTAGAATAAAGCCCAGTTACTTCTCTCACACCCTAGCAGACTCTGAGGTCAACTGTGCAAACCTAGGTCAAAACAGAGCAGCACTACAGCCACCAGCTCATCTTGATATGCAGTAGTGGATATCTACTGATAAAAGTGGAACAAGAGGTGAGGGTAGGTGAAACATCATCAAGCATTGTAACTCTGCACATCAGTGCTTTAGCTGTACAGTTAAAACCACAGCAAACATGCCTGGATATGTTCCTGTGTGACTTGGTCTAGGTGATCCTGCTCTGGCAGGGGGGATTGGACTAGATGATCTTTCAAGGTCCCTTCCAATCCCTAATGTTCTGTGATCCTGCAAAAACTCTGCTCTGACTCAAGTGGGTTATTTTGCTCTAATGCAACCAAAAAGGTCAGATTGTTTCACTTTCACAAAAAGTTTCCAGATAACCATTAAAAAGAAGCCCTCAAAATTCAATTTTGATTGTTCCCAGCAGAAGAGAGGCCTATCCAGTCAAGGTGTCTGTCAGTAACCCTTCCCTTTCTCCCTTTCGTCACCAAATTTTGTAATTTGTCTGAGGTCATCCACAGGGAATAAAGGTCTCTCCGGATAGTACTTCACCATAATATTCCAAGGGAGAAGCACTTAGCTTAACTCATATTTTAATGTGCTAATTTGACTGTAAGAGTCAGGTCTCTACTACAACAACACATAAATAAGAGAGAGAGCAAGCCAGACTTTTCAAATTCAGCTAATCACACTACTCATTTTCCTTTAAATTAAACATTCAATGCAGATAGCTAGTCTTTGGTACAAACCTTCCTTTTCTTTGGGGTAAATCTGCACTTCCCAAGGCAACGTCTGCAAGGAGAGGTCAGGTGTTGCGGCAGACCTATGACACAGCTGGAAAAGGAGAGAACATTTTTTTGGGCTTGCATACCCAAAGCACATCTCTGCCACAACAGGGCACATTACAGTTGCCCAGTGTTGCCCAAAATTGCACCAAGGGGTTCCTAGCTCTATTATCTGTAGTTGCATATTGAAAATAATTTTTGTGTCTTCATCATCTCTTTTCTTGAATGTAATTCTGACACACTTCAAGTATAACATGGGAAGATCAGCTCTCATGATAAATAGGGAAGATCAGCTCTCATGATAAATATTTTTAAATCTAAACGGCAAATGCCAGTGACCAGGCCCAGCAGGAGAAGCCAGCTCAGATTTAAATAAATTTTTAATCCAACACCAAAGAATTCCTGAATCCAAGATTAATAATGAATTTAACCTCAAGGTCCACTTTTTTCATTACACTCCAGTTTGCAAGCTTGTCTATCATCAAGAAAAAAAACCGCAAGAAAATTTTTCCCTTAATAAAGAACATTTCAGTAGTATAACACACATCATAAGCCTTATGCTTCTGAAGCCAGGCAACTGGACCTCAATTTCACCATAAACCTATCCCACTAATTAAACAAATGTAGAATCAACACTTTTCTCTTCTCTGGCTACTGCCACCTCAGGGAATCATAAAGCATGAGGAGGTACCATATTCCACTAGAAACCTCTGGGTTTGCCTCACTTTGCACATTTGACTTGGTCCACTGCACTCAGGCTTGCCCTGGTCCCTGAGCACACATAAGTCACTGCAGTAAGCTCCAGTAAATGAAAGTTTAACATCTGCATGATGCAGAGTTCAAAAGGCAAGTGAACTTGGTGGGAAGGGGATTGCAAGCAGATGAGAAACATGGTTTAGGGTGCATAGCTTCTTTAAGTGCAGTATTTTACTAAACCATGTAGGATAGCCTTGGAGACCTATTCTAATACCTTCTGGAGCAAGCTGAGGCACCCTATTTTAACAGTCTCAAGACTTCTCCAGTGTCTGATGTGACAAGCAACATGGGACCTGCTGTCCCAAGCACAACAGCCAGTACAGCTAGGCAGAAGACCTGCTGAAAACCCAAAAGGAACACAATACCCTCCCCATCCCTAGTACTCTGCAAGGCACTGTTAGGGATCCCCCAAAAGCTTTATAAAGTTCCAGTAACAGACACGAATGTGAAGAAACTTTCATGGCTGAAAAGGTTATACAAAAGACTAAGCACAGCTCTCCCCTGCAGAGTAAGAAGAGAAGATCCACTACTCCTGGTACCCTTTAACAGTACTTAATCTCCCTTACAGGCATCATTCTGTTTGAAGATCCTTCGATCCAGCCCAGCACAACTACATGAAGAACAAGGAAGCCTCCTCCCTCACTCAGCACATCTGTAGGAGGATCTCTAGTGACACTGGGGAACTGTGAACAAATCAAAGCAGAATACAAGATAGATGTCAGAGGAGCTGCACTTTAAGAGCGGAAGTCTCTGAAGCTTAGTTTGGGAGTACAGACATCGTCCAATAAAGCAGTCCAGCAGAGCAAGACTACAATAGAAAATTCAGCTGTGAGTCAGGAGCATATGGGATTCTTTCTAAGGAAGCTTCACACAGAGGAAGATATCACAGAAATGCAGTAAGTTTCAGTCCTGCCCATTAACAGCTGAGGTTCAGTAAGAATACAGCCTCAACTACTCCAGAGAATCTAACCCCTGGCAAACCTCCAGGTCAGGAAACTGCAGCCTCCCTGAAGCACTTCTGAAAGGCTACAGAAGTCCTCTCTGCTACTATCCCACCACATGTAACTGCTTTGAGTTGCTCCTGAGCTCTGTGTGTCCATAGGCAAGAATGCTGGTGGGATCTCAGCAATGATGGGCCGAAATGCTAAGGTGGTTGAAGTCCGATTCTACAGCATTTCTACCCCAGATGAACAAGTCGTTCTCATGGAGAAGTTCTTACGTTCCACTAGCACAAGTGAGAAGGGAGAATTGGGAGGGCATGTCAAATGTTTAGGAGGTTACAAGCCACGTTCAGCCTCACTGAGGAACAAATGCATCCAAGCTCTGGCAAGAAGGATGGGGACTGCAAGGGAGGAAAAGTTTCACACACAAGTGCATAGGGAATGAAATATGGGCTTTTGCAAATAAAACAGAAACCACAGAGCTGTCCAAAGCAGACCTTGCTAGAAACCAGATATTATCTTTTTGATACTCATCCTCATTAGACAGCATGCAATAAAACCTATTAGTGAAAAATTCATCTCCCCTGCCCCTTGCCCTGGCCCTCCCCCACCACATGCCCTCCTGCTCTGATCCTCTCTCTCTTCTAGGATGGCTGTGATTTGTTCTGAGAAGCGACAGGTTTATAGGTTAGCCGACACCTTCTCTCTGTGGAATTTTAATTAACTTCTCCGATCGTCAATATGTTAAGGAGCAGGGTTCCCATTATACAAGGTCAGCAGCGTGTTTCAAGCCCTGCTATATCAGCCGTCAAATTGAAGAATTAATGACGTGGCTAATTGGCTCTAATTCTCCATACACCCCCCCTCCCCAAAATATGGAGGGGGGAGCAGTACAAGGGGCTAGCACAGGAGGCTGGTACAGTCTTGTAAAAAAAAAAAAAAAAAGAAAATCAGTGCACCAGTTAAGCTCACTTATTCATGGGGTAGCTGCTCCACCATCTCCCATTTATCACCCTGCAGGAAGGAAAGGAGAGGATAGGGAGACTGTGGGTAAATATTGTGACAGAGAGTGTGCACAAGCATGCACACCAGGGAGAAGAACACTGTCCTGACAAGAGGCCACCTCAGTAGGTCATCACTTAGGAGTAGGAATGAGCATGCCACTGGGCTCTAACCAGCCACAGTGCTAGAGCCTGTCTGCTAGAAAAGGGGCCCCTGCAGCATAGAAGGCAGCAGAGGGTTTCTGTCTAGCATCCTGCAGCAGCATTAATGCTCATGGTGCTTCTTCAAAAACACTGTATGTCTTAAACACACAGAGCAATGGAATGACAGAACAGCAAAATCATAGCAAGCATCAAGGGTCATTTCAAAGCCTGATAATGCCACTACCCACAAATTTCTGCTGCCTGCAAAACAAGCTCTGAAATGGAATGAGGATGGTAGTTGTGGGAAGTATTTTGTTGTCACACAAGCCTAAAATTCACTAGCTGCAGACATCACATGGGCTGCAACAACAGTGCTTCTTCCTCCTTTCCTTGAGAAATAATCTCTCTTGCATGCAGATGTTCCGCTCAACAGTGAACAAAAAAGAGACTGTTGCTGGTCAGTGTAGGAATTTAACAGCGAAAAATTACATTTCTCATATTTTCACTTCTGCAAGAACAGAAGTTAAAAAAAAAAAAAGCACCCTAGAAGAGGTTTAGACACTGCCCTTGCCTCCCATAATGAAGGGCTACTGGCAATGGAAGGTGGAGGTCATCCCTGAACTCCACTTCTATTCTTCTCAGTTAAGCATGCTCAATTTAAACAGAGCTCTAACCACTGCACACCACTCCAAAGCACAGACCTTTGTGCTTGACATCTTTTGCCACCAACCAAGAACACAAGGTGACATCTTTTTGGTGCATGAAACCTCAAAAGGATCCAGCTCATTGCTTCTAACTAGCAAGTCAGAGAGTTGTCTCTGCAAGCAAGAAGGAACAGGTCCACCTGAGACAGCTACAGAATGCAGGGCCATTTTCACAGCCTATTTATGAGCAGATAACTTTGCTGTTTTGGGGAAAAAAGACCACACACTCTTCTCTGAGCTTCTGCTGCAGGTACAAGCACCTGATCAGCCTCTACCTAAAGTCAAGTGACACTGTGGTGCCTCAAATCTGTGGACACAGAGCCTGACCAACTCCTTTACTTCTCTCCATTGGAAATTGGGAATAAAGAGATCTGTTACCTTAACAATGGGCTGATAGCAATGGACCACACTCGATCCTCTGTCTGCACTGTATGTAGACACTGCCCAACTCTGCCCGCGGACAGGGACCAAACCTAAAGAGAGAGATGCATGTAATGCCACATGACTCAGAAGGAGCAGAAAGTAGGATGCACACTGCTAGCATTGTGTTGGAAGAGTTGCCAAAACTGCCTTCTCATCTTCCCTGAGCCCCCCTACCTGGACCCCCATTATTTATTTCTGAGGAGCAGAGCCTTCAATCACCAGCAGAAACAAGCAAGTTACATGAAGATTTATCTTAGGAGTATGACCTTCCATCCCACTGGTAACAGAGAGAGCATCCTCATCACCACATGCTCTCTAGTGCAGCACCCAACAGATTTTCCAACTTCTACAGTTACCTAAACAAAAAGTGGGATTTGTTCAAATCTCTTGAACAGTGTAGGAAGGCACAATTTACCATGCCTGAAATTCTTCCATTCATATTATCTACAGAACTAATAAATTGCTATCCTGTAAAATTATTTTTTTTATAAACCCACCCGCTTTTAACCAAGTTTCTTAAGTACAGCACAGACTACTTTCAAATAGACTCTCCTTGCTCACTGCCAATATGAAGGAATCTCTTCCCTCCCTCATCAGTGCACACATCCACACTCCCTTCCATCAGCTCACCACAGAACCCTTCTTTGTTTCTGGGTCTTAGTAATGCCCCCAGCAGATCCTTGCTGGGGCCTCTGCTTGTGGCCCTCCTTTTCTCCACCTTGCCTTCATTCTTGGCCCACGGGAGTTGAGCCCCTCAGTTCTCTGTAACCGACTCCCAATGTTTCACTTCAAGACTTCAAAGCTGGGAGTGCCCTATTTGTTTGTTTGTTGATAATGCCCAGGATTGCAGGCTATTCTTGTCAGCGGGGAATTTAGCACCTAGTGTCAGCAAAAGCAGCAGAAAAGCTTAACTCTTTTAAGGCATCCCTATCTCCTACAGGTTAAAAATATTGCTCAGAGCACACTATCTAGTGCCTATCACACAGGAATGTACATTAGCAGCTCTTCAGGGCTTAGTCCTAATCAACACTCAGCAGAGCCCTCAATAGCTTAGACACTTAGAGCCCCTTTAAAAGGCTGGTAGGGATTCCCTTCCACCTTCCAAGAGTCTCATTTGTGCAAACAAGAAGGCCTACAAAAGAGATAAAAAAAATAAGAGGTGAACATCCCTAGAACCTATGCTGTGGGGAACACTAGGTGGGCAAGATCTCACACTACCTCTAAGAAAAACAACTTTAAATTCCCCTGGAGTTTTCAGGAATTTGTTCTCAAGGTCAGGGAGGTCTGGCTGCCTGCCAGAAAAGCAGCAAGAAGGCACTCTCCCAGGAAAGATGCTCCACAGAACAGAGAGGTTCACCTATCCCAGTTTAAGTGTGAGACAAGGCAGCATCAAGGCCTTACGTCAGGAGGCAAGCAACACCTCAATAGTATCTGGACACTGCTCTCCTTGGGAGTGATTTTACCTAGGAGTATACCCACACACAGGGACCAACCAGAGCAGACAGGATTACGCTGATCAGCAGCTTGTCAGTTACCCCCTACCACGTATTTCCCAGAAAACCCAAAAAGAGACATTTAGGTCCTGCTCTGCCCAAACTTCCCTTCTTGCAAAACGGGAATAGTATTTTTTCCTCTTACCACCATTATGGCTCTACAATAGGTACCAGAAACCAAGAGTATCCATTAGCCTGCCCTAAGCAATAGCCAAAGCTCTCAGTGTACAGCAACCACTTCCAACAATGAAACATGTGGTTGTGAATATACTACAGGTACTGCACCTGCTACCAGGACAAAGGTGAACCACCTATGTGAAGTTTCCTAAACTATTAAAACAGAGCTGGTTACATCTCAGGAGAACAATTCTCCAAGTCCATGTAGGAATAGAGCACTGCCAATCAGATCCAGGAGGACAAAAAACCACCAGGGCTCTGCCTCAGAAAGAAATAGTTCAAGATTATATGACAGGAGTCAGTGATGCCAACTGGAATTGAAAAAATAGGAGCTAACAGTTTGCAAACCAGGAAAAAAAAAAAACCACAGAGAAAATCAACACACAACCCCCACACATACACACCACCACCAAAACCCACAAATAAACGACAAACCCACAGATTTGGAAAAGACATGCTGTGCCTTAAAGAGATTGAATATACTAAAGAGAGAATATGTAAAGCAGCACTGTATCACCAAGCAAGGAAGTGCTTAGATACCTCAAGCAAATTTCAGACTAACTGGCATGAATCTCTACTGCAGTGCTAGACAAACGTACAGTGAAACAAGCAAAACAGCAGCTGCTGCTTTCCGCACTTCCTAGTATAAACCAGCAGCTGATGTTGTAAAGTACTGCCAAGACTCTTTCTTAAAAACTTGGCACAGTAAGCATCTTTTCAGAGACATGAGTCTATGCCAAGGTACCCAGTGCTCCTCCTGCAGACACACAAGACAGAGTTCACAACAGTTCTGCTGACACAAACACTCCTGGCACAAGACCTCTGAAGTCACCTCTGCAGCAGCACGTGCTGGAAGATCATCGCTCACCTTTGCTGTTCTGTCCCGGGAGCCACTGACAATGAGGCCACCTTGGAAGTCCACACAGTTCACCTCCTGTTCATGTGCAGAGAACTTGACACTATAGGAACCATGGATCTTGTGAAGGACAATATTTCCATCTCTGAAAAACAAATTCCCACACAGAGCCTGCATTAGCTGCATCTCCCTTGGACATACACCTCCCATTAGTGCTTAGGAGCACCACAAAAAGACCAGGATCTCTCATGGGAGCCAAAAATCATGTAACATTTTTAATCCTCCATCCCTTACACACCACCTATTCTCTTGCAGTTCTACCTCTGGACAGTCAAAGCTTGATCTGTCACACACAAAAATGTTCTTGGCTGTTTTTCCACCTTCCTCTTTGTGTCAAGCTGCAGAAACTAGCAGAGAAGCCATTCCTCCTCCTACAGCTTTGAGTGTGCCAGAATCCTGGCTGGATGCTGAGTGGCTGGAATAAGAGGTCATTCTTGCCCATATTCAAGCCTCAGCTTTTCATTCATTTCAGAGCAGTTACACAGGGTATTGTGCTTTGAATTCGCTTTGCTTTCACCTGAGTTTGGGGCTACAGTTTATAGGGCAGATTCAAGATACCCAGGGCAGACAGCCAGAGAATTAAAGACTCATGGAGCGCTTTGGAAGGGACCTTCAAAGATCACCTAGTCCAAAACCCCTACAGTAAGCAGGGACATCTCCAATGAGACTAGGCTGTCCAGAGCCCTATCTAGCCTGATGTTAAATGTTTACAGGGATGGGGCTTCTACCACCTTTCTGAACAACCTGCTCCAGTGTTTCACCACCCTTAGAGTAAATAATTTATTCCTTATGTCTACTCTGAATACTTGCTAAAAGACTTGCTAAAAAGACTTTCCTTCTTACAGGCCCTTTTTAAATACTGAAAGGCCACAACAAGGTCTCCCCGAAGTCTTCTCTTTGCCAGGCTGTACAACCCAAACTCTCACAGACTGCCCTCATAGTAGAGGTGCTTCACGTTTCTGATAACTTTTGTGGCCTCCTGTGGACCTTATTCGATGGGTCCGTGTCCTTCTTGTGCTCAGGATTCCAGAGCTGGATGCAGTACCTTCAGGTGTAGCCTCAGCAGAGTAGAGTGGCAAGATCACCTCCCCTGACCTGCCGATCATTCTTCTTTTGAACACAATTGGCTTTCAGAGCTGTGATTGCATACTGTTGGCTCACATCCAGCTCCTTGTTCATCAGTGCCCCCAAGTCCTTCTCCAATAGACTAGTTTAGAGCAGTCTATAGCTGTTCTAAATCACATCATCCCCCAGCTTGTACTGCTATCCAGGTTTACCCTGATCCAGGTGCAGGGCCTCATGATGTTCACAAGGGCCCACGTCTCTAGCTTGCTATGTTCACATCTCCCAGTTCTTTGCTTAAATGCTGTGTTATTAATAACCAAAATATTAAAAAGTTCTGTCACTTCCTGTAACTGAAAAAGGCCAATCACATCCAAAATTAACTGGAGAAGTGTGTGCACACACTGGAACAATCCCCTCACCCCCAGTTATATCCGTAAGTCTAAGGAGCATACAGTTGTCTCTAGAAAGCTTTATACACTGCTGCAGTCCAGGTTAACCAGCAGTTAACCAGTAGTTGTGAAGACCAGAACAAAGTCCAGCTACCCTGACTCTAACAGGAAAAGAAATTAAACTTGAACATGTCAATTCTGATTCAGCAATCCTATGGACATCTACAAAAGTTCAAAAGAGAAAAAAACCACTTTGTAAGGTCAACAGCAACTCAGCTCCTCCATTGTTGTAGTAGAAGCTATTTCAAGCAGGAAAAAAAAAAAAAAATCATAGAAGAAGCAGCAGCATGTGAACACAGCCAAACATGAGGACACTGCACATCGAGGATGACACCTCTGTTATAGGCTGGAGTTAGACAAAACCTTTCAACTTCACTGTCATACTCCTTGGGCTTCTTCATTCACCCAACTTACCCGCCTCCACTGACGATGTTGGGACTGACAAGAACAAAGCGACACACATCCTCCTGGTGGCCAGAGAAGATAGCTTGAGGGTGACGCTGCAAACCTGCACCATCTGGGCAGAGCTGGTATGCTTGGATGTTTTCTGCTTGAGACAGGTAGAGATACTCATCATCCAACTCCATCCAGGGCATCAAACTGCAAAGGGACAGCAGGTTGGGGGATGCAAGAGTGAGAAGAACAAAGCAAAACAAAACACCTCACACACACACAAAACCAAAAGTACATAAACATACAAACAAAAGCAAAGTGGAGCTGCTGTTTACACGCAAAAGCCAGGCTTAATATAGTAGCACAGCTAAGAAGTGAAGCTTCTCCAGCAACATACAAAGCAGATCACATTGCTGACATTTTTCTAATAAAGAGCTGAGAAAAAGGAAGCATGGAATCTCTGACAGAGAAGATGGTCAACAGTTTAGTGAGTTTAGACAGGAAATACTTAAGGCTCCTTGATCACTCTTCATAAGCCTTGTACCTTTTAATAAACTAGACTATGAGGCACGTATGAGCTATATTGAGTATTTGTAACAGAGCCTTCAACATGAGGCTCTTGGCACAGTCAATCAGTCTTGAGTCTTTGCATTATTTGCTGATGCCTAGCAGGGCCCACAAAGCTGCCACTGTTCCATATGCACATGAGTGGGCCACATCATGTAACACAGGTTGTCTTACCGAGAAGAAAGCCACCACCTCCCTGCATTTTCCGTATGCTGACATATAAGCAGCAGAGTAAGCATGAATATAACATTGTGCTCATGTAGTGGAGGTGTTTTTCTACATTTATACCTCTTCTGCTGCTGAGCCAAGAGCAACTGTAGAGAAATCTATTTATGTTGCACATCTTTCAGAAGAGCCCATGCACCTATCTTCTGCCTGTGGCTAATCTATGGGACAGTGACAGGTTCCTACACACAAATTCCAGGCCAAGAGTAGTGGGCTGCTCAAAGAGCTCTTCCAAAGTATTTTGAAGATTGAATTTACAAGTGGAAAATATGCTTCCCTTCCTGGGAGATCAAGAAGACAAGGAGAAACTTAAGTGTTGTCTGAACAAAGTCATCACAAATTTGGCAATTCTTAAATTCAAAATACAGAAAACAGAACAGGCTACAATGCACAACCAGGCACTAAACTCTTTGCTCAAGATCTTGCTTTTGTGTAGCCACTAGAGAATCAGCAAGCAGGCCTTCTGGATATGACAAGAGTAGATACAAAGAGAAATGGGGTTCATGTCCTATGGGGCATGGATGTGTGAAATTGCCCCCACTTTGCAGTCATTGTAGAGTGAACCAATACCCATACAAACACAGAGCCTTTCGATATAGCACCTTTTCAGTTTTCAAACTACTCAGGAGCAAACTGTTTTGAAAGCAGGGAGGCTTCTCATAAAAACCTGTCTCCCTCTTTTTTTATAGATCATTCATCTTCAGAGGTCACGGTTTTCTGTGTCAGCAGAGCCATCACGCAGAGCTGCACTTCATAACATCACAATGAGGAGCTAGACACAAGCAGGAGGACAAGATCGCTTATTAGAAGGTTCCCGCTTGCCTGCATTCATCTCCAGGAATGGGCTGTTAGTCACACAGTCAAAGCAGTTGAGCACAAGCTCTAATGTTCACATGGGAACTGATCACACACATGGAAAAAAATAAGAGGCAGGTTTGGAGCAGCAGCTTTGGTTTTAGGTGGGCTTTGATTTCCCCTTCCTTCCTGCACTCCTACACAGACTTCTAAAAGCAAGTGAATATCCAGCTCACCTAGACTACAGCCAGTTTCTGTGGCTCTCCTCCTACTGCAGTTTAGCCTTTTACCTTTTTCTATTGCTTTTTCATAAGGAGAACTAACAAATTTGAATCAGGATAAATGAAAATTAGAGCATGCCATTTGGATGGTGGCCTCATTAAATCAGCCCTTGCCTTTTCACTTGGGAAGCTGGTCGAGTAATGATCTCTAGTGTCCACAGAGCCTGGCTTCACAGATGGTTGCAAACACTTCAAAGGCAGGTATACAACCTGCACCAAAACCCACTCTGCTCATTACAGCTGTTCCCATGACTTTAGACAAGCTCTGGCACATTATCCACCACTTCAATCTACACAGCACAAAAAGGCATGAAAGCAAAGTAGCAGGGCCCAGTTCTTCAGTAGATAACAAACCATAGTCTCTCACTTCTCCTTTTGCCTGATGGTGTGAAGGCTGAAAACTCAGATGTGCTCTTCAGACAAGAGACCTGTCTAATCCTTTGCTTTCAAAGCTGAGTACACCTTTGCAAGCAAGAATTTAACAACAAACAACTCTCATTACTGTCACAGAATCACAGAACATTAGGGATTGGAAGGGACCTTGAAAGATCAACTAGTCCAATCCCCCTGCAAGAGCAGGACCACTTAGACCAAGTCACACAGGAACATATCCAGGTGGTTTTTAAACTCTTTTTTTGTTTGATGGAGACAAGCATAAGGTAGGAGAAAGGAGCATAAGGCAGAAGAACAGCAATTAACACTTTAGATTTGTACTTGTAAATCAGGGGGCCAGGATAAAACGCAGGAGACAAACCAAGCATTTTGAGAAGACATACAAGTCCACATCTGTTATCAAGGTGTAGTCATTGCAAAAGCAGGACAGAAAACAGCTCATGAAATACGCCAACAGATCTCAGCATAACAGCTTGAAGTTTGTGGTACAAACTGCTAAATCCATCTAGAACTGCACAGACTAGAACAATGACAAATTCCAGTTTTGCTAAGAAAGAGACTCTCAGCTAAGACAAGACAGCATCTTTAGTTACCCCACAGCTAACTAACACTCCCCAAACCAGGCCAGCAACATCACTTGTGAGACCCCATGGGTCACAAGGTAACATCTCATTTTGAGGCACAGACACAAACAAAAGGCCACACAGCAGCAGACACAGAACAAAGTAGAAGAGAAAGGAGCCACTTGCTTGCATTTCCATTTCAGGACTGTCTCCTTCCGGCAGCGTCCATGTCTCCAGTTCTGAGATACTTTCACCCTTTCCTTCACTGGAATGCCAGGTGCTCTGCAAATAGAAGAAAAGAGATGCGATTAGCAGTCAGGCCTGATGCTACATGGACAGCAGATATACTTAAGCTGGTCATCTCAAGTATGTTCTCACTCTGGTTCCACAAACAACTGGCAAACACTGATGGTGCCCGAGCCACACCAGAGCTAGCACACTTGTGAGAGCTGACAATAAAGGAACACTGAGCAGAACGGGTGCTTATCAGCAACGAAAGCCGTCCCTGGAGTGTACAAGCCTTAAATCTGATCAAAACCTGGTCAACTGCTTGCAACACAGGTTCAGACAAAATGTTATCAAAACATTGGAAAGAAACTACCAGAACAACCAGAGAAAACAGGTATCACTCTTCTAATAGAGACTAAAGAAAGCTAGTTAAGATAAGGACAACACCATACAAGAAGAGATGGGGACACTAATCAGAAGAACACTGAAACTAGAAGCCAGAAAAGTGTGTGTCTAGCCAAAAGACTAGTACAGAAACTATTCCAGACCATCACCTGCCTGATAACTACATAAGCAGACAAAAATCATCAGAAATCAAGATGTAGTCCAACTAAAAATACAATGCATCCATCTGTATAACTATCCAATGCATACATGGCCCAAGACACACTATCTTTTGTAGCAGCTCACAAGAGGTTAGAGAATTGTACTACATTGGAAAACTCTCTCCTTACAGTCAAAGCTGCTAAAAGAGCTCACACCCAGCTGCTGGGATACAAATCAAAGTTATTGGGACAAGCCAAGATCCACACAACTCAAGAGGTGACAAAAGGTAGGTACCAGAGAGACCTCGGACCAAGGTCTCCTTAGAGTACATGAACACATCCAGCTCAAGCAGCTGTTCAACAGCTGTTTTGCTTTCATGATCCAGAGTTGATTAAAGAGGATGGAGGAAAAGGCAGCTTTAGCTCTCATCTTTTTCTCCTGTCATAAATTTAAATATTCAAATCCTTGGTGGAGCTGCTCAGGTAGAAAAGATCAGAAAACACAAACAATAAGAATCTCCTATAGTTATGCTTTGTAACTAGAGGCTATGAACAACTTAGTCAATTACAAGATATGTAACCCCTTTCATGCATTTCTCAACAGCCAAACGTTCCCAGATGTAGAAGACAAAGGAAAGATCCTTGAGAGAGGACAGGTGCCCAGTCAGAACCAGTTCCTTCCTCCCATCCCTACTGCCCCCTTAAGCCACTTTCCAAAAGTGGGATTTTTGGATGCTCTGTCATTTTTAAAACAAAGATTAGTTCCCTGTAAATAAACATCTCCTGTGGTTGTTAATGCGTGTAGGAACCTCTAACCTGGCCCTGGGCCTGGCCTGATTCTCTTTTTCCCAGCCTTCCTTCCATAGCCTCAGGCTTTTTCTGCTCACCCTTCCCTCCCCTTTTCTATGCTTTCCGGCACTTAGTCACCATTATAATTTGACTGCATTCCTGGGCATGTAACCCATTTTAAATAAAAACAAAAACTACACTCAGAAAACCTTTTTGTCCCCAGCAAAGCTTTGCAACGACAAGTTTATGATCAGCAGAGCTACACCAAATAACACTGAATTTAGGAAGATAAGAGCTCTTTATTTCTCCTAATCCTTTTTAAAAAAAATAAATAAACTACAGAGTTAGCCTAGGCTGTGAAAAGAGGAATTCCTTTTCTGAACGGAGCACTTGCAGGAGCTTGCGGGGCCAGATAGTGTCTGACATGAGGAACACACAGCACTGAAAAGTCAGGTCCGGTCCACTAGCCTCATCATTGCTTATTACTCTCCCAGACAGTTCAGGCTCCCCGCCTACATCCAATTCCATTCATTACTCCAAAATGCTTCTCTTCCCCATACTCAACCCTCAGTTAAGTTCCTCCCACGTACAGATTTTAAGTCACCAGCTTGCACAGTGATGGAAAACGCACTCATGCCACAACCCCCTCCCAACACGTACTGGCCCAACCAGACATCCTGAGCTCAACACACAAACTCTACTAAGACTAGATGTAAATTCCAAGTCTCTTAAAAAGGTGAATCCAAGGTGAAAAAAACTGCCTCCATCTTATGCTTTTGTAGTTGGGGTCAGGCCTTGTTCATCTAGTTCCAACCCCTCTGCCATAAGCAGGGACACCTCTCATGAGAACACATCGCTGATCGCCTCATCCAACTTTGCCTTAAAACTTCCACAGGGGGCATCTACAACCTCCCTAGGCAACCTGTTCCAGTGCCTCAGCACTCTCAGAGTGAGAAATTTCTTTCTAAGATAAACCTCTTTTAGTTTGGAATAATTCCTTCTTGTCCTAACACTAGAGTTCCTCACAAAAAGCCCCTCTCCAGCTTTCCTGTAGGCCTCCTTCAGGCATTGGAAAGCTGCTATAAGGTTGTCCCTAGACGCTACTCTTCTCCAGGCTAAACAGCCCCAATTCCCTCTGCCTGTCTTCACTGTAAAGCTGTTCCAACTCTCTGATCATCCCTGTAGCCCTCCTATGGACATGCTCCAACAGGTTCATGTCCTCATATTGAGGACTCCAGAAATGGACATGGTACTATATGTGAGGTCTAACAAGAGCAGAGTAGAGGGGAAGAATCACCTCCCTTGACCTGCTGGTGACACTTAACACAGCCTAGGATATGGTTGGCCTTCTCCGCTGCACATGCATATTGCTGGCTCATGTTTATCTTCTCACCTGACAACCCCCTGAGTCCTTCTCCTCAGAACTGCTTGCAATCCATCCACCAATGAGCAAGTATTTGTGCTTGGGATTGCCCCAGCCTAGATATAGAACATTGCACTTGGACTTGTTGAACCTCATGCAGCTTTCACAGGCCCAGTTCTCAAGCCTGTCAAGGTCTCTCTGGATGGCCTCTCTTCCCTCCAGCTTGTTAACCAGACCATACAACTTCATGTCATCAGCAAATTGCTTAGGGTGCACTCAATACCACTGTCCATGTCACTGACAAAGACATTAAACACTATAGGACTCAAAAGAGACCCTTGAGGAACTGCTTTGAGGTTCCTCAAAACCTGCGAGACACCACTAATAACCTATCTCCAATTGGATATTGAGCCATTGTTCTCAATGTTTTGAGGGTGACCATTCAGCCAATTCCTTATCCACCAAGAGATCCCTCTGTCAAATCCACGTATTTCTAAAAAAGATACAAGAATGTAATGTGGGGCAGTGTCAAATGTCTTGCACAACTCTAGGTAGATTATATCAGTCGTTCCATCCTTACCGACCAATACTGGAACACTGTTGTGGAAAGCCACCAGATTTGTCAGGCACAGTCTTAGTGAAGTTGTGTTGACTGTCACAAACTGTGTTTGTGTTGACTGCTTGTTTTGCATGTGCTTTAGCATCTGCTCCATGATCTTGCCAGGCACAGAGGCGAGACTGACTGGCCTGTAATTCCTCAGGTCATCTTTTTTCTCCCCAAGTCAGCAGGAACTTCACTGGACTGCCACAGTTTCCCAGATATTGTCGATAATGGCCTAGCAACTTCATCCACCAGTTCCCTCAGGACCTGTGAATATACTTCATTATGAAAAATGAACCTAATCTGCCCCTCTCATGGGTGATACTTCCTTCTCCTCGTCCCAACCTTTGAATTCTGTGACATGGTCTGAGTGCTTTCTGGTGAAGACTGAGGCAAAAAAAAAAAAAATTAAAAAAGAAAATAAAATCACCGAGTACCTCAGCCTTCTCCATATCCTAGTCAACCAGGTCACCTGTTTCCTTCCACATTTTCACCCAACTTGCCTCCCTTGTATAGCAATTCTGAATCCAGCTAATTTAAACACACCTTACAATTCACCTTTTATTTCTGAGACATTTTATTTATTCAGAATAAAGGCAAGAAAGGGAGCAGAACATACAGAAGCCATGAGAAAGGAGATACAGAAATTGTACTGATATATCTCTCCCCTCTGCCAATACCAAGGCAGTGAAGACTGAATCACAATAATTTTCCAGTGTTGGTTAGAAACATTTTATTTGAAGTTAAACCAAATCTAGTGAGGGAATCAAATGCAGAGGTATAATAATTTTATCAGCTTCCTCAACAGCACTCCCCAGAGCAATTCCAGGAATACATCAAAAATGATGATGAGCACCACTGCAGTGCACAAGAGCAGTTCTCAAATCTTAGAAAGTTAAAAAAGAGGCATCGCTGTACAAACCAAATCTTTTTCTCCTCTACAAAGCTTATTTTGCTCTAGAAATTATCAATACACTTTCTATACATGCATATTTTTAATAATCATTCCATGATGGCCTAAGACAATCAACAGACATCACATGCCTACACTGAGTGGTTGACATAACCAAGTACCTCTCACTTCAGCAACTGAATTGAATAGGAGGCTAAACTACCTCATGAGGACCAATGCTACGTAACATGCTGTGGAGAAAACTCTATCCATGAGCCAATACATTGACCTTTCTTAGTAGGCAATCTGTCAAAATACTAAGCCACATGCTAAAAATTCAGTACATGCTTAAGTGCTCTGTGAAATCAAAATCCTGGAATTCATGTTTTCAGAGAAGCCACCCAACAATGAACTTCAAGACTGCTCAGGCTGAGTCTTCCCTGAGGAAGGGCTGTTATTTTTTCAGGACGTACTGAGCCCTGCATCAAGAATGATGACAAGAAACACAGGATGAAGGAACCAGTGAGCACTGAGTATGAAAACCCAGTGAATTTCAAGCAAAATGATCTGAAAGCCCAGAGTCCACCACTTTACCACCCAGGGCACCATAATTATCAATAGCTGATAAAGTTACAAAATACAGAACACAAAAGACCACCATTGTCATTAGCTAATTAATCCAAAAAACCTTCTATCAGGATCTAAAAGCACCCCGTGCAGCACATGACCTGAATCTGCATATGTTTCCAGCTGCAAGCTCTCTTCATGGAAGCTCCTTTGTTACTCTAAGCAAGCTAAACACTTCTTACAGCCTGAAGGAGAGTTCCAAGATAAAAGCCATCTCAAGAACCCATTATAAAGGATTTTTCATTTCCCCCCTTCCTACCTCACCCCATCCTAAAAAAAAAAAAAAGTTAAAATATTTTGCTCAAATTATGAATTTCCTCTTTCTTGGCAGAGTTACCTGAAGAAATGTGATATTCCTTCAGGAGCTCACTTCTCAGCTGCTGAAGTGAGAGACTGGGTCTTTCCCCCCACAATACCACTGACCCAGATGACCTCAGCCACCATGGCAGTTACTGGCCTGGGCCCCAAGAGAAAGAAGCGAAAGAATCACTGAGCCAGAGACTAAGCATATCTTCTCCTAAAGCTTAACTTCCAACAGTTTTTGCCTTCGATGATCCCCTCTTCAGCCAAAGTCCTTTGCCACCAGGAGTGGTATGTCTGCAATAGTAATAGTTTCTATGCTTTACAGCATCTCAGGGAGATTTCTACTGCTCATCTACAATTTCAGCATGTGCTAAAACAACGGTGCCTGCAACAACATATACCATGTTACAGAAGATAACACCAACATGTGATACTGTATATTTTCCCAGCTGCATGGGGCCTCTTAACCCACCAAAGTCCTTCACATTTTGATACATTTTAAGTGCTGAAAAGCTCATCTGGAAATGCAAGCCTGCAGGGACCTGCTGAGACTAAAACTTCTGTGGACAAAATCTGCTGCCTGCATGAAAAGCTGTCACCAGCCTGCTTCAGGCCTGACTGGAAGGGTCATGCAGAAGAACAAATAGGTCACAGTGGCTAAGCCCCATTTTCAACCTTGGCCCTGTAGCAAGGATGGCTAAAGCAAGGACCAACTGCACTTATTTGTGTAATGGGGACACACCTGTTAAGTGGCAAGGGTCTCATTGCAGCTACAAGTCATGGGCCACCAACAGACAGCCAAGAGGGAAAAGCTATTTCTGTCAGGAGCTCCTGTTGCTGTCCTCAACAAGTCGGCTGGCTTTCAAAACATCTTTTCCAAGACAAAAAATTCCACCTGAATTCCTTTAGCATATGACTCTTTTTTAGACTACTGCCGGGATCAGCCTGTTTTCTATGCTCCCCCCTCTTCCTATGACAAGGGTTCACATAACTGAGATGAGAGAGAGCTCTGCAGACTGTTCTCACTGTTCCTAACCTCCCTTGGTATGTCTATGCTATCTCTGTCAGACATTATCAGGTTGTGCAGGTTTATTGCCTCATCTCACAGCTCATGAACAATTCATCCTCATTTCTGTACATGAAACTAAAACACAGATCTTCACATAGCCTTCCCAAGGAAACATCCTCACCAAGACTGAGAGCCAGATCACTCTGCCATCAGATGCCGTATCCCTTACAAATGATTGCAATGGCATCATGGCTAGAAACTCCAGCTAGAGTTTGACCTCTTTCTCAGGGACTTAGGTGGGCTTTTTGGAGATAAAAACCTGGCTACTTCAAAAAATACACAGCCCTAAGAAGAGCTGAGAAAAATCTGTGGCTGCTCAATAGCTGTCATGTATATTCTGATTTGAAAGAGCAGACTGTCAGAGCAGTGTTTGGAGAGTATGAAATAACCCACAGCTAGTTTACTTATGCTAGTTGCAGGGATAATAGCAATAGACTACTGCAGCACACATTTTTTAAGCCCTGAACTAGACAAAATTATTCTTCCACATCAAACTCATGAATACTTTAAGAGAAGGGTAGGCAGGCCTGACAGAACTCTCACAAAATAATTTCACATTTCCAGAACAAGCAGAAGTTTCAAGATTGTGGAGCTGTCCTGCAGATCTGCCCTGTCCAGAACTAGCAGTTTGAGACAGAATTAGAACAAATCTTAGAGGAGTTTCTAAAAAAACCACTGACTTCTCCAGCACAAAGCGATAGCTGTGTGCCCTCTTCCAGACTTTTGCAGTTATTGCAATATCCTCCCCAGTGTACTCCCCTCTGCATCATCTGCACCAGTTCATTGCCTACTTTATTTCTGAGTTCAAGTAAAGAAACTTCAGTATAACATGTTTTAAAATATGAAGGAAGCTAAAGAAGCTTTACAGGCACTCACACTGCCACCCCCTCCCAGTACTGCAAGGAGAAGTCTCCTATGATTGCTGCAGTTTGCATTTGGATTTGACTTGCATAGATTGGCCATTTCCTGCTCCTGCAGGTGGAGAGATTTTTCTGAGGTCTGGAGAAAACACAACTTTTATTAACTTACAGAAATGCTTACACAAGCTCTTAAAATACTCCAAGATTATAAATTCATTCATTTGTGTTTCTGAAGTGGAGACTATACCATGATCCTAGTGGTCAAGGCAGATCAGGAGACAGGGAGAGAGAAAACATACAGTGGAACATGTCTGTATTTTGACAACAGCTATTAATATATTACAAAGAGCACTTTGTTAAGCTATTTAGGTTGCAAATTTAACTTGCCCTCTAAAATTCCTTTGTAACGAAGAGGAAATAAGTTTAGCCCAGCTGCAGCTTTATTCCTTTCTTCCACGCTTTAAATAAAGAACCACTTTGCAATGAGTTTTTTGCCTCTCTGATTTCTCCAGTCCAAGGTGGTCCAGTAGGCAGGCATCAGATGAAGGCTCAAAGCACCCTCTGCTATTCCTGGCTCTGACACTGACCTGCTGCACAGAGGGCAGCTTGGTTGACATCTCTCTCTGCTTCTACTTCCCCCCACCCAGGCCCTTGTTCACCCTGGCTATTTAGGCAGCAAGCTCGACAGGGTAGACACTGCTCTTACTGGGCCTGTACAACAGCTGGCAAAACAGATACAGGCTACCAGACACAACTGTAATATCACCATCCTCACCAAAACCCCAAAGGTTTTGTGCTGCTACTCAGCTACAGTTTAGCTGCAGAAAGTGTTCTTAAGCCTTAATGATTCTGTGATGTGCTGCCATGCATTTTTGCAACAAAAAAGGTCTTCATTCATCTTATCTCACAAAGACAGGGCTCATTTCTTGCTTCAGCTGTTCCTATGACTAAATGAAGCAAACATCTCCAGCATAGGGATTATCTTTTACCATCTTTTACAAGACAAGGTCTTGTCACAGGACGGGTCTATACATAAAATTAACATGACTGTACAGAAAAAAGTGGCAGCTCGACATAGCCTGACTTGTAGGACAGGTGCCAAGAACCACATCCACCTGAAACTGCTCTATACTTCCATTATAGCAACATAATATTGTATTAAATGTTTACTTACTGCTGATTCAAAGAAGAGACAGCACATTTATAACACTATGAATGAGATTTAACAACCCTTCAAAGTCAGGCCGTGCTGTCCCCAACACATAGTAACTCACATTAATGCAAATATAGTGATTTCCCCTGTCCAAAGAATAACGTATGCAGCAAACTTCTTCCTTTTTCTGCAAGCACATGATTGAACCGATACCTTAAACAACTGCAGCTCCTAATTAGCGGAATCTACCAGAAAGAACAAAAAAGCTTATCAATGCTGTGGATATGCCTTTCAGCATAACAGAGTCTGGGATTAAGTCTTCACCTTCCTTTGACAACATCAGCAAATGAATTTAACATTGCCTAAGCCTAAGTATGTGTCCTGGGATGAGCTGAGTTGGCAGTTTGTAAACGTACACGGTCAGGATGAGAAGTTATTCAATTTTAAAAAGTAAACAAAATAATTTCAGGTATACTACATTTACTCTTTTTCGTGATGCTAGCAGCTAAGGTTTTACAAACAGTTCCTATAAATTCTCTCATTTCCCTATTTTGGCATAAAGAACGTTTATAAGCAAGCTGACTGCATAGATGTTTGTCTCACATACAAGCTAAAGCCTGTTCCTTCTGATCTTCTTGTCACAATTACCTGATGAGATATCTAACAGAAATAGCGTAATCTTCAATATAATCACCCTTTTTAAAAATGGGGAAGTGAGAGGCAAGGAGATGAGTTTCACAGCTATCTTATACTCTAGGCTCAAATTTATCTCTATTTACAAAACATTAACAGATGGCTTATCAAAAGCTGCTTAGCAGCAGAAACAATCAAGCTACTCTGAGATATATTTTTTTTAAAGAAGTAAATGCTCCCTAGACTACTTTTTAACTTATGCCAGCCTCTCAGGGACCATCAGTGTAAGATCTAATGTTAGAACCATGCATGTTACTTCATCAAGTACATTTAATTTAAACTGTTCCAGACTTTGCTTCCTCAAATGTGGACAGTTTTTACACAAAAACCTCTCAAAAGCAAAAACCAGTGCTCAGCTCATGCAACGTTATCCAGAAACTGCAACAGAAGCTTCATCTGTTGAATGAGTCAAAGCCAAGCTTGACAAACTCAAGATTTACTCCGTATCACTAAGAAAGCACGGGAAGTGTACTTTCTTATCAGGAAGGTCCAGCTATTCATTATCTTCATCACCATTCTGTTTACCAAAGGATATTTTAGCTTAAATACCTACTTACCTCAAATTTAACCTTCAATGACCAACCTACCAGGATTGCACTTCGAATTACTACCAGAAAAAAGACTGTGCCCAGCAGCTTACCTCAACCCCCTCATCAACTTGGATCAGTCAGATAAAACATAGCCTCTCTGCAAACGTTACTCACTCAACTGCAAGAGCAGACATACACGAGGAGTATGTGGTATGGAAGAGACACAGCTATTTAAAATCCTCAAGCTGCCATAGAGACTATTAAATTCTTCTTCAGCTAAGCACAAATTTTATAGCTGTACCAGAACACATGCACTCACGCTGGTTCTTTTGGAGATGCACAGATAACCCAGATCCTACAGTAATACAAGATGCCCTTGTCCTTTATCTGTTGCCAGAACTGCCCACCCTACTGAAGCAACACTCATGCAACTGCCTCCAGATGCTGGATCACCACACAGCAAAAATTATTGCTTGGCTTTCAAGTATTGACTATGAAGCAGCTGAATTTAAGATCCTCAGGGAAACCAGGAAGAAGTATTCTAAGCTTACATCCCTGGACTTTAGGCATGCAGACTTTGATCGCTTCAAGGATCTGCTGGCCAAAGTATCATGGGATGAAGCCCTAGAGGGAAGAGGGGTCCAGGACAGCTGGTCAGTATTCAAGGATCACCTCCTCTGTGTCCAGGAGCAATGTATACCAACAAAGAGGAAAGCAG
>JAOXOE010000632.1:16822675-16851587 GCA_028565055.1 Phoeniculus purpureus | reverse complement strand
CCCCCACCCCCGCCTCCGAGGGAGGAGGCGGTTACCGGGGCGGGAGGGGGCACGGGCCGCCAAGCCCACCCTTGTTAGCGAATTAATTCATTAAGGAGAGCCACTGTTTTCTCCCCCTGTGCAACTACCTCCCACCCCGGCTCGGAGTACTTTTTCTGAACTGGGACCTGTAACATCACCTCAATCCACGTATTCATTAATAACGAGAACGATTAATGGTGGGACAGGTAACCAGAGCATCTGCTCCTCCACCTGGAGCTACCCCGTCTGGGCACTGCATCCCTGTTAACAGCAGGGTGATTAGTGCTCATTAATTATCCTCTAGCAGGGTCAGGAGTGTCTGTCACCCATCGAGTGACAGCAGGGGTCATCTGGTTCCTCAAAGCTGTTTGCAGCACTCCTAAATTGCCGGGCCGGGTAAGAGAAAGGGTCTGCCCCATGTACAAGCAGTCTCTGCTACTGTGGATTTAAGGCTGGCTTTTCACAGGGGCCCCTTGGATGCAGTCCATGCCTCCACAGAGCAGGGGATGAAAAGTTCTCATCCTCCACACGTGTGTGTCCATGCATACTAGCACACCGTGGTGATGAAAGAACACTTCATAATAACTGAATCATTGTTGCCATCCACAGGAGCCTGGAGTACTGACAACGCTGGAGAGTTCTGGTCCAAAATGGCAAAGTAGCCCTCCACAGACTGTGCAGAAGGAAAATACGAGTCTACTGTTGTTATTCTTACAATACTTTTCACACTATGAAGGCCTAAAATGCTTGGGGAAAATTTTCCCTCAAAATTAAAAAACAGATAAATTATAAGGAGTTCATCATCTGCCTAGAATGCTTCAAGAAGGTATCATATACCCACCACTGTCCACATCTTGCTTTGCACTGTGGAGTAGGAAAATAAATTTCAGCATATAATTAAGTTACCTCAGCATACAGGCATTTAAACGATACTCGCTTCCCCATAAGGTCATCTTGACTGTGTAATGTCAAGTGCCCACTTGTTCATTTGACTAGATTACCAGCTCTAGAAGCCCCATAGGTGAGAGGTTCAAAACTACTGGCTGCAGAACTGTGGCACATTTACACCAAGTTTCAATACACCCTGGAAGTCAGGGAAGTTCCGGAAGGCAGCAAAAGTTTTGTCACCATTTATGAGTAAATCAGATGGTCTAATTTTAATTTTCTTAAAATTTTCTCAACCAAACTTTTATTTCAGGTGAAATATCAGCTTATCTGGTACAGGACTTAAGTAGCCAATTGAGAGGGAGGCAGTATAACACATTCTGCTTAACATGTGATTATGTAGGCTTGGTGTAAATGCAGTTTTGCACCACTTAAATCTTTTTTATTACATTGAATTTGGCTCTTTTGTAATAGACTTCAGCAGTGTCTGAAACATTAAACTTATTAAAAACTGAATGGCTTCACCGTCTTAAATTATTGTTGTAAAGACATTATCAAGTTGGTCTTTCTCTGCATAACCTAATGTTAAGTTTAGGCATAATCCAACTGTATGTATTGCAACCAAGCCAAATGCAAAGTCTCACATCTCAGAACAAAGAACATAGGTCATACTGAAAGGATGTAACTCTATCCTGCAAAGCTGCAATTCCGTAAAGACTTCATTAAGATGAATAATCAGCTGAACGTGAGCTGCTTCTGCAGCTCTGTGACCAAAGGGCTAGTTCTATCCTGGGAAACAAACAAGAGCTAGGATGTTCTTTTACCTCTGGTTTTGACTCTGTTGTGACTGCTTTGGAAATACTTTGTCCAGTCAACATTTCAAGAACGATGTTGAAAAACTAGAGAGGTTTCAAAGAAGTGTAGTGAGGATGATTACAGGACTGTCAAACCTGTTTGATAGTGAGACCCAAAGCACTCAATCTGTTTAAGGTGTGAGGTGATCATACCTTCTGAGCACTGAAACTGGAAGAAAAATCTGGTAACATCAGGATCTCCTGTTTAGCAGACAAAGAGATAAGATCTTGACAGAAGGTGATGGGAAACAAATTCATAAATAAAGAATGCTTTTGTAGTGAACAAAATAAACTGTTGAAACAGCTTATCAAGATTTATGCTAGGTTCACCATTACTGGACTTTTAAAAGAAACAATACCCTGTGGGGAATTTTTCCTCATACGGAGTGAGCTTGGCTATACCACAAATACCAAAACTTAAACCAGGAACTGACCTATCTCAGGATACCAGACTAAAGCAGTCAAAAGGGGCCCCTTCAGGTCTTAGGCTCTGTTACTATACAGAGGCAACATCTGCGAAGTGCATTGTCTCTGTACTGCGTATGACATCCATATCCCAGTGTACAGTGGTCTCAGACTGTGACTGAGCCACCTTACCAAGGAAATGACTTGGTGCAGTCCAGAAGGAGCCCAGGTACCAAATAACACTTGCAGTGTGACCTTCTGGGATGCCAGGACCACAGTATAAACAAGTATGCAATACTTGGCTAAGATGAAATGTGCTTACACGCTGTAATCATGGAGAGGGTCAAATATGCTCCAGGCAGAGGACACAGTAAGGTAAAGGAAAAATTACTGTGAGTTCCTCCTAAATGTGGCATTGTTTTCCAGTATAGATCATTGCCTAGTAACAATTTTTCTTTGCCAAAAACACAGAGAGCATCTGTTATTTCCTTTGGGATTTTTTAAGATAAATGAACCTGCTACTGCATATGCTTATTCTCAGGGATGGCTTCAGCTACTGTGGCTGCTGTGGAGCTGTCAAAGCTGTGCATCACAGGCTAAGAAGCAAATGGCACCAGTCTCCCCAACATGTATCGTGTCTGCAGGAGGAAGAACTGAGAAAAATTCTAACCTGTTGCTGAAACTGTATATGTGGCATGATTATTACAATGCTATTGTTTATACTCTAATAAAAGACTCAGAACAAGCACTCAGTGCAGTATAATCACAAAATTAATGATGTACCCTTCCCAGTCAAAGATCACAGTCCTTTTGTGGCCCACAGCCACTCTGAACCTCTAAAAAATCTGGCCATGGTTCTGTGCGAAAGTAACAGACCATTCCAATGTCATGGCTTACAGGGTTTATAAGCTAAAAACTGGGGTGGCTTATTCCTCTAAAGCTTGTGTTTTAACAGTGTAACTAAGTCCATGAAATCCAGCTTGGAAGAAACACCATTTCAATACCAGCCTGTCAATTTTTTTTCCTTTTGCTGTCTTCAGGGGGCTTTGTTATTTGCAGTGCTCTCAAATACACCTTTCCAGCTAAAGACACAATCATGTGGACAGCTCTTGGTTTTGTTTTTCCTTCCAACCAATGCTTTTGTGTATTTCTGAAACTTAAGACACCTCCTCTGCTACTACAGTACTTATCTGTAACACCATCGCTTTGAGGGATTAAAGCAGGTTACTTGTTACACACTTAGATCAAGAGTTATCTGAGTAGAAAGTCTATCCTGTTAGGGTTGGCGGAATCTGTTTTTGATCTTGAGTTGTTTTGATTTTCACTGAGAGCAAGTAACATGTTATTTTAACTTCTGAATAAGGTGTGCTACCTGACTGTGTCTCTTCTGTTTGGCAGAAAGGATTAGAAACCTCCACGGAACTTGCACTCTATTAAAGCAGAGTGCTCACCATTGAGAACCAAGGAGCTGAATTGTTTTCAGATTATATGTGTGTGTGTGTGTGTGTGTGTCCCACATCAAAGACTTTGATGGAAGCTGTTCACGCTATTGTCAAGAATGCAGGGATTGGCACAAAGGTGATTAGCAAAATTGCTTTTCTGCAGGAGAAGCACAAAAATTGTCAAAGGATTAAAGAGGATAAAATAAAAAGGTTATGCTGAATTTGAGGATAAATTTGGGGGTTTTATCCCAAATTATACATATTGATTTGGTTTTAGCTATAAAAAGTCTGCTAGGAGAAATCAGAATTAGAAAGTATTTGGTATGGGTTCTCTTAAAGGGTAGGAAAAAACTTCCCTTAAAAAAGAATCCAAACAGACCCTATCCTGTGTGTTTCCAAATGACATCTAGTAGGAGCCTTTCATGAGTGCTGAGGGCACGCACCCAGTACTCATCCCTACAAGGTTCTCAGCAGCCACAGGACTGGAAACTTTAGTCATAATTATGCTGAAATTATGAAAACAAATAATTCTGTAGATCAGTTTGTCATCAGTGATGCTGTTTGTTTACTTTTCTCACAACACTGCTGACAAAGACACTAAACTGATAGAATCACTTTCATTATCCACTTGCTGAGCACAGGTAAGGCTTCTGTATTTTCATCAGCAGCTGAGCTGCTTGAATGATTTGGAAAAAAAGGCAATAAAAATGGGTTCTCGAGTATTTTAGTGTATCGAAACGAACAGCTGAGTCTTCCAGAAACACTTGCTTGGCAAAACTGCAGTGCAATAGAAAAAAATGTATCTTCTCCCCTAGCCAGCGGAATAGTCTCATCTTGCTGGTTCAGACTCTGTTTATTGTTCATTTTATTTTGAACAATCGTCTATTATTTGCTAAGTACCAGCCATATACCTATTTGTTGTCTTTGCATTTTGAGTTTTGTTTGTTTTACTAATCTGTTGTTTTCTGGAAGTCATTCAGAATATTTTATTTGTTTTTAACCTCATCTATCAAAGTATTATCTAAAGCATCTGTTTGGAAAATGTTCATTTTAACTGTTTTCCCAACAATGACCTTCTTCCTCCCCCCCAGGCCACATCAAGTTGTCACTCACCAGACAGCTGTGGAATTTGAAATCATTCCTTTTAAATGCTTTACAATTCCAAACGGTAGATTTCTAATGGCACAATATGATTGCCACAAAGATCTGTAAATTTCCCAATCCTCCAGGCTTTAAAGGCTGGACTGTCCTTAATCTCCTGAAAGAATGCTTTTGAATCTTGTTCTTTTATAGGGGCTACCTATGAAGATGTTTTAGGGGCTTTTTCCTTTCATATACAGAGCTTGAGGAACTAAGCATTCAAATATCTACCAACTTTCTTGAGAGTAAGATTGAGACTTGCATAGCTATTTCTAGAGATTTTCAGCTCAGTTTTCATTCTGCCCACAGGTTGTTCCAAAACTTTTGGAAGTGTTTGTAGGGCAAAGTAAGGGTATCCTCCAGGTAGCAGTGACTGATACTGTTTTATCCTGCATCTGCCTTCCATCTACATGGCTACTTCATGCAGTTCCTAGCCTGTCCATGAGCACATCTCAGAGTATCCTGACCCATCGTGTACCTGTGGGTACAGAGGGGTCCCCTGTTGGAGGATGCTCCACTGTCGTATCACTTAAAAGGTAATAATTTGCTCAGGGAAAGTGAGCAAACCTATTGAGCAAACCTAATCCCACAAGCAGTTTGGGATCTGCCTTGACCAGGCAACCAAGACAGACCCTAATTACCTGCAACAGTTACAAATTTTCTGAATTACTGGAGTTCTAGGCTTCCTTCTTTCTTCCCCTAGAGCCAGAGACAACATTTCGCTAGTAGTTCTTTCTTGCAGCCAGGAGGCTGCCATTTTTTATTTCTCAATGGTTCCATTTTATCTCACCACTGAAACACAGAATTTGTAAATTTAAAGTTAAGAGATTTATAGTGCAGCAGCAGGAATCCAGTTAGTGCTAGAAATAGCCTTTGTTTCTGTTCAGGTCAGCCAATGCCAAGCCATAAGGCAATTTTACCCTCTATCCTCTTGCTAACGAAACACACTTGTATATAAAATATCTAGAGGAAGGTATTCCCCTCTACCAATGCACCATGGGTGCCAATCCTGCAACAGAGCATCATGTACATGCAAGGTCTCACCTAAAAGATTCATCTTTAGGTTTAAGGCCTTCAGCTGTAAACCCCTTGGGGAAAGCACTGTGCTTTCCATGTTGCTACAGTACCTCCATGGCATGACCTCTGCTGTGACTGCAGCCTTTCAGGCATTATTATAAGGAACAGCTAATGCTCTGTCACTGCAGTCACTGTGTGTTTAGATACCCCATATTGCTAATGCACGTGAGTTTTAAATAGTCCTCAGCCTAACCTCAGGTTTTGTGATAGGAACAACAAACTGCAGGAACAACTCATTACTAACCCAGTTTATGGGTCAGGGAACAAGCTTTAGATCCTCATTTACACAGGTTTCTTATGATCATGTCAACCCGACCTCTCCACAACTATTTTTGTTTGTTTGTTTAGATCAGTTTAAAAAAGGTTCCACATCCCAAAATAGAGAATGTTTTCTTTTGGAACTGGAAGCAAACATGCTTGATGGCTTTAACATCTGCTGGACAATACGTGGATGGGTGGTGGGCACCTCACACAGTTTTGTGACAAACATGTGCTTACAGCATGTCAGATTATAAATCTAAGAATAAAGAGTCATTAAAACCTCCCTTCTCTGGTCCAACTGCCATGAAAATAAGCCTTTCTTTCTATCTATTTAAACTGAAAATGAGTACTGGGAGGGAAAATGCTGACATTCCAGGGATTCAAGTCAAAATCTCCCCCTTCAGTAAAGGAGGTCTGTCCATTGAATATATATTGATCTATTGTCTCTCGCCTTTCAGGACCCACAAGCCACCCCGTGCGCACACATGCTTCTATTCTTGCTAGAAAACAAGGCTTCACAGTCCAAGACTTTCACAGTAACTTTTACATTTGCCTTTGTCTTGATCTGAACCTCTGCATAATTCTCAAATAACTTTTCTGCATTTGCAGCCTCTTAGTGGTGCAAATCTTGAGCACAGATTCCAAGGAGATTAACTTGCTACCCAGCAGAGAATGAGCCCTTGCAGCAACACCATGAGGGCAAAGCTTTCTGCTCTTGGGAAGGAATCACAGATTCACTCTGGTTGGACAAGACCTCCGAGATCATCGAATCCAACCATCTACCCTACCTTACAGGTTCACCCCTAAACCATATACCTGAACTCCTCATCCAAATGATCTTTAAACACATCCAAGGATTGCTACTCAGCCACCTCCCTAGGAAGCCTATTCCAGTGCTGACCACCCTTTTCATGAAAGATTTTTTCCTAATATCTAGTCTATACCTACCCTGTTGTAACTTGAACTCATTCCCTCTTGTTCTGTCACTAATTGCTTGTGAGAAGAGACTAGCACCAACTTCTCCACAGCACCCTTTCAGGTAGTTGTAGAGAGTGATGAGGTCTCATCTCAGCCTCCTCTTCTTCAGACTAAAGAGCCCTAGCTCAGTCAGTCTTCCCTCATAAGATTCATCCTCTAGGCCCTTCACCAGCTTCATTGCCCTCCTCTGCACTGGCTCCAGCACCTCCACATCTCTCTTATATTAAGGTGCCCAAAACTGGACACAATACTTAAGATGTGGCCTTACCAGTGCCAAATACAGGGGGACAATAACCTCCCTACTCCTGCTGGCCACACTAAGACGGAAGAATGAGCCACTTGCACTCTGGATCAGCTCTTACCAGAATCCATTGAGTGCCACAAGTGTTAAACTGGGCCCTATTCTTTCTCTTTTCCTCCAAGCTTGCAGTGTATTACCATCGTGTGTTTGAGGTATTAGTAGCATTACGTTAAAATACATCTCAAAGGACCAAACAGCCAGGCTGTGCAAGATGACCCTGCAGAGGAGAAAGGGCTTCCAACTTACAGACATCAGCTGTTACTCTTTAAACTGAATTTACTAGTATGCAACGACCGAGACATCAAAAGGCTTCTCATAGATGATTCACCTTACATCTAACTGTGCTTTGTCATCTGTTTAGATGTTGTGAGCCTTGTAACACACTCTGAGACGTGAAACTGCATCAGTAATGCCAGGAAGAGATTTGGGGGTTGAAAGGGTTAAAGCCTTTCTCATGCACACAGACACACAAACGTAGGTTTTTTCCAGCACGAACCTCTGTAGAAGGCATCAGTGAAGCCCTGTAGTGGCTCATTTTCTGCCGCCTGCTCTGAAGCGCAGGACCCGTTTGCAGTGTGGGTGCCTTAGCAGGTGTGTGGATGTGCAGGTGTGTGCACAGGCACAGTCCTGAGCGCAAGCACAGACAAAGCTCTGAATACCGGGGCCTTTCAGCCTGAACCTGACACTGCCACTTTACAACCAGAGACACGGACATCAAAGTTTTCCACTCCCCAGAAGGAATGGACTATTTTGCACCCTTCCAAATGATGTCTCTCATCTCTCTGCCTTTCCTACAGCCTCCTCTCTCTCACACACACACACAAACTTTTTCTAAGCCATCCCTCCCTCTCCACTTCAAACCATGGGAAAAACCTAGGAAAAGAAGCTTGCCGACTGAGGGACCGTTTCGCTGCATTGTGTTTTCCAGCTAGACCTGAACAGACTGAAATCAATTCAGCTCTCTCTCACTCACTCTTTCCCTCCCTCTCCCATGTCTTTTTTTGTTTCTTTAGATCATGCTCTCTGCCTCAAGAAAGCCCAGTTTAGCTATATCCATCCCCATAGCAATCAAGTGGCCAGTGTTTTTTCATTGCTTGTAAAAACACGGTATCTTTTTCATGGGGGTCAGGTTCTTCTGCGGTTTGAAATGCCCAGCAAGCAGTGGCAGCAACCTGCAGAATCTTTGATCAATTCTCACGTGTCCATTTGAAGTATCTTTAGTAGACCCCTCGAAAGAAAGGGGCTTGGTAATTAATATTTTAATAGAGAGTACCAGCTTCTCATTGTACTGCTGGCGAGAGGCCTGACACGAGAGAGGCACCCAGAAATACCTGTGTCTGATCTCAGTTGCTATGTGCTCGAAAAAAGTGTACGTTATTAAAGCTGAAGTCCAGCTGTTGCTGTATTAATATCCTCTGTTTTTTATTTGCTCCTACCTTTTGGAAGGTTTCAGTTTTCGTTCTGAATTTTTCCAGGCTTGCTCCCAATAACGAGGTTATAACTGCAGGGTAAGAACCAGAGGGGAATGCAGGAAGGTTCCGTGGAAATTTGAACAGGCGCGATTCAGCACGACAGAGCCAGCAACCCCAAGAAGGTAGAAGTGTCACTTAAATGTTGATTGTACCACCTGTTGACAAAGGGACAGAGTAAAGATGTGTGTGCAACCTGAATTTTATGCCTTCCAGTCTTTGGCGTCGTTACTTATGCAGTTAGTGTTCCCATAACATATTTTTTCCTTTCCCTGACTTGCCCAGAGTCTCAGGGCCAGATGTAAACAACAGTCCCACTGCATTTAGCAGAATTACGCTGCTCTATACTGAACCAGAGCGTCTCCCAAAGACAAAAATTATCCACCTGGCCTACCTAGTACTTCCATAACCGCAGAATCATAGAATCATTAAGGCTGGAAGAGACCTCCAAGATCATCAAGCCCAGCTGTCAACCCAATGCCACCATGCCCACTAAACCCTAGTGCCACATCTACGTTGTTTTTGAACAACTGCAGGGTCTGTGGCTCCACCACCAACCTGGGCAGCCTGCTGCAATGCTTGAGAACTCTTTCAAGTGAAGAGATTGTTACTAATGTCTAATCTAAACATTCCCTGCTGCACCTTGCTGCTGTTTCCTCTTTTTCTAGTGCCTTGGGGGCTGATAACCACCTCTCTACAACCTCCTTTCAGGTAGTTGCAAAGTGCAATCAGCCTCCTTTTCTCCAGATCAAACAATCCTAGTTCCCTTCGCCACTCCTCGTCATACCTGTCTTCCAGGGCCTAAGAAGAATAATAAAGAAAACCCAGCAACCAAGACTAATCACGAAACACAAATGTCCAACGAAACTCAAAAGAAGCCATTGCAAATGAGTTTAAGTGGGAAAAATAAAGATGTTGCAACGTTCCAGGTTGTCAGCACCAGCCAGTAGGCTCTAGTGAGGATTTGATACCTTGCTCTAAAAAACATGACACTCTCCCAGCCAAACTGCACTTGCAAATAATGGCAACCACAAAATGGTGAGGTCTTGTGCTTTAATGGTAGTTTAAGAGCCCACTGCAGAAACCTACTCACCACTTACAAGTCATCCATCACTCAGTCCCATGGGGGTACGTCCCATTTAAGGGCTGAATTGTCACTGTGCTACCTGTAGTTTCCAGCTGGAGACCGGAGCAATCCTAAGCACAAGGAATTGCACTAAACCTGCCTGCCAGATTGACGAACTCAGCCTGTTGTCTATGGAAGTCTAGCAGAACTGTTGGGTGCTCAATGTCACTGCAAATGTCATTTTATTTGTGTGGATAAGTGTTTTCCAGTGTCTAGCTTCTGATTCCTAATAGCACACGTGCTGTGGCTCATTTTGCTGTAGTACAAGCTTCAATGCCACAATTCCAAAGTATTTCCCAAACAGCACAACATGGACTGGGTTGCCTCAAACACTCTGGTAGAGTTAGGTAATTACCTTGCAACTTACACTGTCTCAGATTTGGAATCAGTATCTCCTGAGTATCTTCATTATGGCAGCACCCAGTATATGACCTAATTATTTTCAGCCAGCTGCACAGCTTTTCAGAGCTGTGTGTGAGGACAAGAGGTGATTAATTACAACCCTAATTTTCTGCAATACAGAATTTTAGGTAAAGGAATTGAACAGCTCAGCCATTCAGGCCAACAGTTTCATTTGTTTAATACAAATCAGAGCTGTGTGTGTATTCAATAAACAGCGTGTTGTGTAAATACAGTTTAACAAGTATTTTTCCTATAGATGTCATGCTGAGTAACACACAGCATGACAGATTCTATGCAAAACAGCAAACAAAATATTGTCAAACTATTAAGAACTACATGCTAATAGATATTTGTCACAGAGCATAAATGAAAGCAGCTAGAACGAGTTATTTCTGCTGCAAGCAAGGTACCTCATGATTGGTGCTTGTTCACACACATGTAATGGTTTCCTGGAAGGCTTTTTTTTTGGTTTGGTTTGGTTTTGGGGCTCTTTTAGAAATAATCATCTTGATAAAAAGAAAAAAAATAGGTAAAAAAAGAAAAAGGGATAAAGCTGTAAATCGTTGGTGCAGTCTCATTGTTGTGGGAGTATTTTCAGGAACAGTTTCCCAAGAGCTCAGTCCCTTACACTCTGATTTCTTCTGGCTGTTCTGACTCCTTATTTTATATACTACAAGATTAAAATCTAAATATAGAGCTTTTTCAATCACTCTGACACCACTTAGCAGCTCTAGTTGCCCACTTCCAGGACTGCTGAACCTTTCTAGCTTGCAAATAATTGTCGTGATTGTGTGTAAACGCCATCTCTTGGGACTCCTCCGACAGATACTGTAGGAATGTGGTTCCCTGGAAGTATCCAAGAGGGATCCACTTCTTAAAACATTCTTCAGGGAAAAACTCTTTCTCTCCATCCAAGACTCTCAGTTATGCCCCTGAAAATCTTGGTGAGAGGATTGAAAACAGGATACGCACTCCAACAAACAACAAATATGAAAGTTAGCAAAGGAATGGGAGAGAATAAAGACATTTTCCTACTCATAAAAACAGATGGACAAGAACAGCCTTCTAAGCAATCTGAGCTTTGTACAGGAACATAAAGGCAGCAGACAAACACTGTATCAGAGGAAAGAACTACAGTGAGAAAACCGAGATGGTGTCGAGACTTTTTCGGAGCAGGGTGGGCGCAGTGATTCATTGGACCAAGTGACCTTTTCCCATCCAGCAATTTTTTCTGTCCCAGTGCAGAATGACAATGGGAACCCAATGGCAGCACAATCTGACATCCACGTCCATATCGAAGAGATTCAACTCCACCGTGCTGCGCGGCTGCAGCCATGGGATGCTGTGAAACAAGCCAGACCCGGGTTTCCAACTTGCCCTCTTTTCTGTTGTTGTTGTTATTGCTGTTTGTTTCCATTCACCCCCTTTTATTCTCCATTTTTTAATGTCTTGACTCTGATGGGGGCTCTTTTTGTGCAAAACAAGCCCTTCTGATCTCTTTGAAAGGCCAGCTCTTGTCATTCTTCCAGATCATCATTGTATGACATGTTTTTATATCAGACTGACAAAGGAGCTATTTGATCAGGGGGTATGGTGTGTGATTGTAAGAAATTCAGCTAGCCGGTGGCAACCATTGTTCCCCAAAGCGGCTCCCTGACCCCATTCTATTCAGGGAAAAACTCCCTTGGAGTGGCCTCTATTCATTGAGTAACACCAGTCCGCAGTCTCACTCCAGGAGTATGCTCAATTCAGAGGTGTGTCACCGATATTGCCCATCAACCAGCCTTTAACTCTTTCTTCAGCACTAGGTTTCCAGCACAACAGCTGTTTATCATAAGATGGGCTGGGGAGAGAGAGGGGAGTCACGATGCATTCCAGCTTGCTGGAGCTCTGCTTATCTTGGAGAAATTTAACCTTCCTTTCAAAAGTTGCTTCAGAAAATATCCATCTGCTGCTTTCTGCAGAGTGTAGTCTGAGTCATTTGTCTTCCCATCCCTGAGTTTCGAAATATCCCAGTTTGTCACTCAGCTTCTAAAACAAGTATTTCCTTGCTTGCTCAGGCTGATGAGAGACTTTGCATTCATTTAAATGGTCTTTGGACTTGGCCCATGCGTGCATCCAAGGTATCACTGCAACTACTCACCAAAAAAGAACACACTGCAAAGACTCATCTGTCTTCCCAGGAAACATTTCTTCTTACATTGTCAGCAGAGAAAGCTTATGGTACTCCCACGAGTGTGGTATTGCCATGTAGCCAGAACAGGATCAGACTGTTGATGGCAAACAGGTATGGATTTGGTGCCACAAGGACTGATGCTTTTGAATGTATGTGATATGGAGAACTGTAGATGACAGGATTAAAACTGGACAGCCGACTACAAATGTAGGTATACAGGTCACTGACTGCTCCTTGAAGAGTCTGAAGCAAATTAAATGCAGCTCATTCATTTTAGTATGGCCTTGCTACATCTTTCAGTGCAAAATATCTTCCCCACGCAACGAGCATGTCTGCTGGCTCTTGCAAGTCATCCATCTCTTCACGCATTTGCAGTGTCCCAGCAAGATGCTTAGCTGCAGGGTCTTCTGGTGAACCATTACCTTGCTTTCCTGGTTGGAAACACAGCCCTGCTTTCAGCATCACCACTAGACTCCCTCTATCCACCGTAGTCTTCCTCCACCAGCAAGTGGAGGGCTGTGGTACCACCTTGACAGCGATTATCTCCGAGATCGGGATTTGCTAATAAACTCGGGCTCCCTCTGCTGGGACGGAGCACAAAATACTGGGGGGCTCTGTCTACAGGACAAGGGTTACTTCACCGCCGGGCTTTCGGCTTTCTTTCCACGTGGCATTTCATGAAGAACCCTGCTTTTTTCTCCACTGGTGATAATGGTGGGATAAACAGCAGTGCTTCGCACCGCAGCAACCTCCACGGCGTGCTCTGAAACCTCTGGGAAACTTGCATGAATCTTCCAGCGACCTGTGAAGTTATTTGGCACCATTTCTATTTTACACAGCTCAGGTGGTTGACCAGTTGTTCCCTGTCATGAGTTGAAATGTGTGGCACTCTCCTCTGTCCACTGAGACACACATATTCCAACACCACAACGCTCCAAGAATGGTCCTTTAAAATGCTTCTGCCACACACCTGATATCCACCCTAAGATATTTTTTTGCATCAACTTCACATGACCCCGAAAGTTGCAGCAGACTGGGAAAAACCCTCTTCTGGTTTGTTGCTCTGCAGCAAGACTCAGCTGTGTGCATGGAAAGCTGCTTCTTGTGGGCATTGTGTTTACACAGAGATCTCTGCACCACAAGTAGAAGACAATTCCCTGCTCCAGCCAAAGCACGCTAAGCTGGCCACACCATGATGATGGGGAAAGACCTGCTAGCTAAGTGTTCCCAGTGTGAAGAAGTGAAGCATTCCTGTTAGCACAGCAAAGAACTTCATTACCTGAGGCTGCTAGGTTAAGTCAAGAAAACCTTGGGGAAAAGACTTAAATAAAAAGAGGTCAAATCTCAGGGAAAAGGTGAAAACATAAGGGAAACCTGCTAGGAAAGAGAGGCAAACCTAGACCTTGAACAGAACAGATAAAGCTGCAGAGAAGACACTTCAGGGAGACCTTTTTTCCCAGTGGGTCTAGGACTCTTCCCAACTGCTGCCTATGAATTCAGCATGCTACATTATCTCTGTGACCTTTAATCCACCCCTAGTTACTGTGCAGAATGTTACTGCATCAACTTTTTTTCCAGCAAAAACTGCAGTGTAGATCAAATTAAATGCATTTCCTCAGCAAAGCTGCTGCCTTCATCACTCACCTCTGTGCTTCCTGTGCAGAGAACGCTGATTAGGGTGAGCGGGCTGGGCTGGATGCTCCAGTTTCGAGGAAGGTCAGACGTTTCTTTACAGCTCAATACAGGACAAATAACTCAAGCAGACCTGTTGCCTCCTGTAACAGCAATGACAGCTCTTGTCAAAGATTTAGACATCCAGCTTGCAGCTAAGTCCACAGTACTGTCTCACATCATCCTGCTACCTCCAGTCTCATCTACAGTTGAGCACTCTCTTTGTAGGCTGTAGGCAGAGGTGTAGATTCACTGCTTTGATGGGGAAAAATTTGCTTCCTCGCAGTGTATGTCCCTGAAACAACACAGCAGCACACAGCTTCCTCTGTAGGGAGCAGATACAGGTTTAATTCAGAGCAAGCAGCAACACAGGGAAGTTTCTGGGGATAAGGGCTCCATACTGTGTTGATGACTTGCCTCTTCCATGTCCCAAGCAATTCATGCCCCATTGGCACCCATCCTGTCTTTTGCCTGGCCAACCTCTCTTTGGGCTGCCTGTGGCTTACCAAGTGGTCTGCTTCAAATAACAGCTCCAAACCTGTTTCAGACAACAGCAGTGGCAGGGTGTATTCACTGCACAGAAAGCAGCAAGGAAACACACCTGAGAATATCAGCACACTGGGCTTTCCTGCACAGACAGCAACCGAGAAGGCCAGACCTATAAGTACTGATGTGTTTGGTTCACAAGTACTTGTAATGCTGCCCAGACAGTACAGCAGAGTCTGACCTCAGCACCCAACATTTTTCCCAAGAAGTCAGTGGAACTCCTCCATATGATGCATAAGGACAAAGAATCCTCAAGGTGACAGGAGGACTAAAAGTCAACGTGGTTCTCTAAATGCATCTAGCTTCCTTCTCCTCCCCACAGACATTCATTCTCCGGTAATGTGCTTTAGAGAGAACAAGGGTGGGACCCATAGCTCCTCTTCCCCTCTTCCCTCAAACCAGTTGCCTGCCAAAGAGGGCTTCTCCGTCTTCTTCTTCCCAGCCTTCCAGCTGGGACTTACCCCCACTCCTGTCCACTTTGCCCCCTCTACTGTTTTTGTCTTTACTCACATCACCAGGAGAACCTCCCACAGCACAGGCAACAAATACAAAAGAAATGACCCATCCTCACCACATGTAAGGTGATCCCATGTCCCAGTGCTGAGGGTTCATCTGAAATACCAATTCACGGAGCTTCACCCTCAAGACAAAAATCTCTGCAGTGATTTTCTCTTCCCTATAGGGAAGTTTCTCATCCTCACTGGTGTTTAGGGCAAGCTGGCTCACCCAGACTTGATTTGAGTAACTGTGGCTGGTGATTGAAGTGCCTGGGAACCGCAGTGGCCTAACAGCTGCTGCATCCCACTGAACCAGCTGGCAGCATAGCCTGTAGGGAGACCAACTCCATGTCACACCACCCTGGTGTTCAGCCTTGCTCCAGGAACAGTAGCTCTTATTGTGAGGTGGTTGGAAAGGACCATCAGTGGAGGGCAAGTAGCTCCTGCAGTGGAGGCAGTCATGAGTTGCAAATCATCTCCCCTCCACCACTGTTAAGTGCACAGTGAACCCATAGCTCTGCAGGGAGAGGTGGTGAAACCCTTGGCTCTTCACAATAACCATTCTGAGAAGAGTGGAGACACTCCTCCAGGCCCTTCAATGGAATATGTGAGGGCTCAGTGTATGTCAGCAATGACTGGTCTCCCTATCATGGTCCCCCAAGTCCTTTAGCGGCTAGGGATATCCCTTTACCACCCTCAGCAATCTGTAGGGAAGATCTTTCCTTATAATTAAACAGGCAGTGATAGTGGTGGGACTAGCG
Source organism: Phoeniculus purpureus (assembly GCA_028565055.1). Classification (NCBI taxonomy): domain Eukaryota; kingdom Metazoa; phylum Chordata; class Aves; order Bucerotiformes; family Phoeniculidae; genus Phoeniculus; species Phoeniculus purpureus. Next base: position 16,835,575 of record JAOXOE010000632.1, on the reverse strand, counting down.
TCAGTGCCACATGTGCTACTCATACTGCTCAAATCCACTGCCATAGCCTTGGGAATCTGCAGTTCAGAAAGCACCTTTTCCCTCTCTGCTCCATCTTGCCTCTTCCATTGTCTGGACACACCTCAGCAAGTGCTGTAGAGCAGCAGTCTCTGGGTGCATGGAAACAGTTGCACTTGCTGCTGTCATTGTGCTGGCTCAGTGTAGGAGAATTGTGTATATGGGCACTGAAGATAATTAGGTCAAATCAACTTCTGCTCATATCTGAATGAATCCAGAGAGATTCTAGTGAAATCAGAGGAGCAACTGCGGCTTTTACCCATCACGAGCGAGAGCAAAAATAACTCATGCTTACCCAGATGAAAATCTGAATGACCAGAAGTGGAATGCTCTTGGGCAGGCACGAGACTTGCAATTTCAGTGTTCTTTGTAAAATAAATGCTACCTTTGCTTTAGAGATGTGTTGTAGCCTTTGCAGCAAGGAAAGAAGTACAGGAGACTAATAACAATGCCTTAGCTGCACTTCCTGCAGCGACTATCCATACCTCTCTCCCTCAAAACAGTCTGCAGTTAGTGGTCCAAATCAAATGAAGGTTACAGTTCCACAGTCAGCTTCAACTGCTCTGCAAGTCCCTGCAGGAAACTCTCAGAAAACACAAGCCCAGAACACAGACACATCACTCCACTGGGTGGTCACTGCTTCTTTTCTCCTCCCAAGATCCTGGACAAGAGCAAGCTAACACTGGACTCCAGCACCAGATGCTGATGCCAAAACATTTGGCTGCTTTTCACAAGAGAAGCTGACAGATGGGAATCAGCTTAAAAATTCCCTACGAGTGTTTGGAGAAACCTGGAAAACCTGCTTGTGGTGCCTGCAAAAGTTTGGTCAGATTGAATGGTCTGTAAGGTGGAAGAAAAGAGTGCAAGATCAAGTGTCGTGAGTTGAAGTTGGGCAATTTTAAACCAAAGATACCAAATCATATTGAAACACCCCTGTGGGATAACCTACCTTTCTGCCTTTCCACAAGGACGGTGGTTTTCACTCAGAAGACACTGAGCTGGATTCTCTCATCCGAGCACTGCAGAAGACTGAGGTGGAGATTGAGACTAATCCTCATGGCCTTGAAATCTGCTCATGTACAAAAGCAGGTTCCTTCCAGGCAGGACATGGGACAGAGTCCAACCTTCAGTCAAAACTGGGGAGTCGGACGTAAGGTTTAGAAAAAGATTAGCTTTGTGGTTTTGTACTTCATTTATAGCTCAGATTATTTCACACACACATCGCTTCTCCCACTGGAGCTCTTCCATACCTTCTCTTGGCCTCTTGCAGATTGATTCAGCTGATTCATGCCTCTGCCAGGATTTCTTCCAGCTCTCAATCTTTCTCTGCACTAATTCCCCCCACTCCTTCTCTAAAATGCAGCTATGCCACTTGCCTTCACCTCCATCTGGGAGCATCTTGGGGTTCACCCTGTGTCTCTGAAGAGCCCCGAACGGCATCTGCTGCTGTGGTACAAAGTATAAAGAGGAACGAGGATGCAAGACTTAAGCAAAATAGCCCTGGAAAGTCTGAGCTGCTTCTCTAGCTGAATTCTCTGCTGAGGGTTTGGCTCCATTTGCACTGGCTGCTGAAAGTTAAGCCAGCCTGATTATGATGGAGCATTTTTGGTATCTAAAAAAAGCCCCCGACAAAACCAACAGTTTCTCTTTATAACTGACCTTCTCTACTATACAGAAGTCTGAGCAGCCAGAGTTCATCTGGCTCCAGCAGGTGAGAGGCACCCAACACCACCTCCAGCAGCTGAGAGGAATGAGACCCTCAGGAGATGCGCGGACCAGGATTGCTGTATTCAGCCTAGTTGAATACACAAACTGCAAACAAAACATCTGCTCACAGACTCAAGGAGCAGGAAAACTGGGTTGTCAGGTCTCATACGCTTACCCCAAGCTCCTCATTTCCCCCCTTTCCTTGCAGAAAGATTTTTCAAACGTCTACATGGGTCTTGGATGCCCATGTCCTGCTGCAAAGCACGGGTTACCCTGCTTCAGAAACAGAGCTCAGACTGCACTGCAGTATCAAGCCCCTGGCAGGCCAACAGGTCCCCAAGCACCCTCAGAAGCACCAAGACTATGATGTTGTAGGTTGAGATGCTTAATCCTTGCCCTGCATTGTTCTGCTACCCAGTGCCATTAGAGTTTACAATTCACAACCTATGCAGCGCATCCCCTGAATTTTCAAAGTCTTTCCTTGGTAGGTGGCTGTCTCTCTCCACCCTGTACATGCTGCAGCTTGTATCAGTCACTTTGATCAGGAAGAAAATATCCCAAGGGAAAAAGCCCTTGATGTAGCACCAGCAAGGTGTTCAAACCAACCTGCCTGGTGCACAGAGGAGAACCAAGTCCTGAAACAGTGGAGGGAAATGGCTAAAGAAGTAACCCAGTAATAGTACCTGAACCCTAGGACTAAAGAGTATTTTACAGCTTTCATAATGGTACTCACATCTGCAGATGAGGCTGCATTGCCTTCCAGCAGACACAGGCCAGTGTCCCAGGCTGCTCTGGAGACATCCCCAGGTTCGCATGTGCTGATGACAGCTGCTCTCCCCATGCAAGCTCCTAGCTGGTTGTACAAACAGAAATGGCCCTGGTGATTTGTGGACACATGTAAATGTCCAAACTAAATAAAATAATTTTTACAGGTTGACTGGCTGGAACAATAACTATGCAAGACAGCTAGCCACAGAGCAGTTCCCATCCATGGAGGTTTTAAGTGCCATGGTGCAAGTGGTTGCCCTACAAACCAGGGTGGCTTCCTACCTGGGGCACGGTGTGGTGGCAGTACTGGTCTGCTGTCTGCCAGTTCATCCTAATACACCCTAACAAGTCATACTTTAACCAAAAAGGACAGAAATCCTGTTCATCGCTTTGCCTGCCCTACTGGTGTGGGACAGCTCAAACGTTTGTCTGAGCCAGATGCACTCACTAAGTCTTGGCTTTAATGGCATTTTGTGAAACAGGTTGGCTTCTCCACTGCAGCCCCAACTGCTGAGAAATCAATCATTACCAGCAGTTAGCTGTTTGATGGTTAACAGCCTGAACCAAAGCCAAACTGGTTGTTAATTGGGCTAACAACTGATTTCAAGGGGTTGTTTTGCAGGGCCCAACACTCCCAGCAATTGACTTGGAGTTGTAACTAGCAGCCAGGTGGCAATTAATGGAGCCCAGGGAAATTCGCAGGCCATTACCAAAGGGCCGGCTCTCAGCTGGGCATCTGCTTCTCAAGGGATGATGGGGAGCACAGGCATATCCCAGGGCCTGAGCAGGCACCTACAGCCAGCACTCAGTGCCCATTTCACATCTCAGCAGCCAAGATTTTCCCATTGTCATCCAGCAGCTTTTTTTTCAGATGTTACAATTGGAGTTTTTCTGCTATGAGCTTCCCCAGGCACACTTTCATTCCAGCCCTCCTTTAGGTCCCTTCCCAGGACTCTTTTGCTGGGGTAGCAACGAGACCTGTGATTAGGTCTGTCTTGCCAGCTTGTGCCACATCTTTGAGACAACGGTTGCCATTTAGTCTGTGAGCAGCTCATAAAAGAGGAGAGGCCAGCCACTAACACATGCTACTACAGCCGGAATTGTTGGCAAAATAATCTCAGGAAGAGTTTGGATGAGTTTTTATTTTGCCATAAAAGCTTTAAGAGGAAAAAATGAACTTCAAGTACTATTGACCATATTGTCAGGAGTAGCCAGCCCAGGAATTAAGGACCCTTTGCAGTGTCATTATCATGGCTGAAAAGGGTTACTCCATGGCTGAGTAGGACTTGAACAGGAGTAGGCACCCCTAACCTCATTTCCAGTCCACAATGCTGGACAGCATAAGGTTAGCAAAGTGCTAATACCTGGGCATGTCTGCCCAACACAGCCAAGCTTCTCACCTAGGACACTGCAACCACAGATTACATCTTGGTAATCACATCTAACAGGCTACAGGGACCTTCTGATGTGGAGAGACTTCAGAGTCTCCTGGGCCAATAATCTGGTAATTTGGAGTCATAGCTGTTGTCTTCAAGCTATCCACACATGAACCCACTCTCAGACTTTAACTGACATGGCACAAGGCCGGTGGGTGGACAAGCAGGTTTGTTTGAGCCTGGTGACAGTTCCTTCCTTGCTGACTTACACTCAGAGCAGGTTCCCATAAACCAAGTCCCACATATCTCTCCAAGAACGTCTCTGCCACACCAAGCCACAGCTCCCATGTCCACATAGGCCCATGGTGTGTCAACAGCAGACGATGCACATTGCACACCCTCACCCTAGGAGAAAGGCAAACAACAAACTTGGCCATCAAAGGTTTTCTGCAGCAAAGAGACAGGAGCCACCTGAAACTGTTTTCCCCAATCCTGGGGAAAACCCCAAGCCCTGACTCCAAAGCATAATGCGGCTGCAGCTTCCTGGGACACTGCCTTGAAAGAGTTCCAGGAGGAAAGTTGGAGGATGGCCCTGTTTCCAAGGGAGGACTGCTAGGGCTGTAAGTGCCTGTGTGGAGAGGGGTCAGAGTCACCACAAATGGGAAGAAGGGTGGTAATGAGGAGCAGATGTGTAGGTGCTTGGAGCATCCCAGGTGCTATAGAAGTGCTAAGTGTCATTATCATGGCCAGGAAACAGGCTGTGAAACCACTGTTCTCCACATTCCCTCACTCTGTGTCTTCTCCAAGATCTGGAGAAAACCAGGAGCTGGCCTGGAGATGGCTTTGGCTGCAGCCATGCTGGGGACACTGGTCAGAAGGGCTGGGCAGAACAGAAAGCAGAACAGAGAGACCAAAGCTCAACAAGAGAGATCCACATGTGATCAGGAAGACCTTGCACCCTGTCACAGTGTGACGTGGTCTCCCAGCAGATACAACTCAGTAGCAGCATGGAAAGAGATTTCTCCATGCCAGATTCACTTTGTTGTGGTCACCCTGCTCAAAGTTACCCATGTCATGAGCTCCTGGCTCAGCAGAGTTGTTTCCTTGGGACAGCACTGTGTTGATGTCTGCTCCACTCTGTGCCTTTCTCCAGGATGCTCATGAGTCAGTCTGGTCCAGAGCCAGAGCTTGCAAGCACCAAACAGGCTATGGGGCAGTGCTGAGCTCTCAGACCTGCAAGCTGGATTTGGAGTGCCTGTGTGAGAGCAGAAATATGGGAACCCCCACTGAGTTCCTGAGCATCCCTGTTTCTGGCTATAAACCCCCTTCCAAGAGAGCAGGCTGAGATGATCCACAAGCCGTGGCCAGCCCCCACCCCCTCCCCAAGAGGAATTGCTCTCACACAAATGAAATCTGTGTAATTAATGGGCAGGGGGCTGGACAGGTCCGAGATGAAAGCATTTCCTGGACTTGTCCTTCATTTGCATGGTATCAGAAGCTGTTCAGAAGGTGTGACTTTTCCCACAGGGAGCCCTCAGCTCCGTGGCACAATAAAGCCAGGACTTCTTACCCAGAATTAATGAAAGGAGGGGGAGGGGGATGGCAGGGAGATGTTTGAAAGCTGAGCCTGATGCAATAAACAAACACCCTAGTCCTCCACCCCAAGCTGGGCATGCCCGAGGGGGCCCAGGCAAACCCCAACCTCACCACAGCATCATGTGAGCCTGCCCTGTCCATTGGGCACCCTTCCCCAAGCAGACCACGTGTAAAAGTTGTCATGGGTTGGCTCTGCAACGAAGACCAACAGTATTGGCAAAGCGAGGGAATGGAAGTGGGACCAGCATATGTGGAAAAGGTTGGGGCATGGTAGAGCAAGCCCTGGTGCAGCTCCTGCTTGGACAGGAGAGACCACTTCTCTCACCTCTAATTTATTCCTATCTGCTGTTTCTCAGCCATGAACACATTTAACCTGAAAACAGCTCTTCTCCCTGCCTGCCATTGCCCTGGTATGTTCACCTCACAGATACTTAATACCTCACCTTGGTGGCTAGACCAGCCAGGCCTCCCAGCCTCATCTCACAGGACAAGACAGACTGTCCCAAACATCACTCAGCTCCAGCCTTATCACTGTGTCCAGATGGCATCGCATGGCCCAGTTTTGTATGGGCAGGCACACACACCCTACTGCTTGAAGATCAGGCAGGACAGGGCACCAGCACCCAGGGCATTATGGATTCTCCCTAGTTTTATCTACCACCACCCTACTGCCAGCTGGTTGCAGTACGGGTACCACATGATGACACTGGTAGTGGTGGCACTAGGGAAAGGCACATTAAAAGGACTCTGCCAGCTCAGAGCAGGGGGTTCTGCCCAAAACACCCACGCTAACAGCATGAGTTAATGGAAGAAAACACCCATCTCCAAAGCCTCCCATCCCCAGATCTCTTCCCAGTCCAATCCAAGTTCAGCATCTAGTAGTCCTCAGGACCTTCGTGTGTCTGTGATTCTCAGCCTTGGTCTGCACACCCACAGATGAGGAAGGAGGGGACGCTTCCAGACTCCTGGCTATGTGATTGCCCCTGCACATTCAAGGAGCAGCCAGGTTTCTGCATCTCTGCCGGAACAGCAGGCACTGTCCCCATCTCTCTGAATGGGTGGTAGGAGCTACCAGCCATGGAGGACCATATGCTTGGAACCTTGCAGGGGCCAGGTGATCAGGAAGGGTGCAGGCTGCTCTGGCTATGCCAGAGACCGAGCAGTATCAGTGCAGAGACAGAGTATGAGGAACCACTAATTAATTCATGTACTCATTAACTCACTAATAGTAGGCTCTTTAATCTTCCAAGGAAAGGACAAACAACATTTGCTCATTGGAAGCTGAACAAATTCAAGCAATAAACAAAACCCCAAGCTGTAGTGTTCCTGGGCAGCACGGCCACCCAAAAGGCCTTTAATGAAAAGGGTCTGATTAACCACAGACCAAGCAAGCTGGGAAGGCAGAGGGTCCCTTCCCTGGAGCCAGTCCTGGGTACCTCTTGTAAAGGCCAGCTGTAGCAAAGCAGATGAGAGGCCTTAGGGATGTGATGTCCCATCACAGGAGTGTCCATTACCCGCTCAAACTCCCAGGGTACTGAATGATCCCTGATCCAAATCCCAGCTGCAGCCAGGATGGCAGAGACAGAGTAAGAGCCTTACTGGAGGCTGAGCACCCACACCATGCTCTTCCTTGCCACCACTGACCCTGAGGGACAAACAACAAGGGAGATGTCTGCTATCTCCCTTGAAGCCAGTCCTACCCCTCTGCTACCCTTAATTAACCTGAGCTGCAACTCAGCATCAATTCATCTAGGTTCACAAAGTCATTAGTAAAAGCAATTAGACAAATTAATGAAAGAAAGGTACCCATTAAGGACTATCAGACACCATCTCTGCCTCGGGATATGCCAGGAGCCATTCACTTTTTAGTTCCTATAGTCTGGAAAACACAAGAGCTGGTCCCAGCACTGTCAGTGCCAGGCTTTTGCAGTCCTTGGGTCCCTCCTGGGTCAGCCAGGCAAATGCCATCTGTGCTGTCCTGCAACCCAAGCATCATCTGAGACCTGAGCGATGTAGCAGCGATGCTCAGATGCAGACTATGGCCAAGTACCCAGTCCCTGGGCTTCCCTTCTTGAAATTAATGATGTATCTTCAGAGCTCAGCCCAGCCCACTGCGTCAGCCAGAGGATGGCTCATCCTTGCATTCTGTGAACAAGGGGCACCCTGAGCACTAAGCAATGTCAAAGGCACCTCATGAGGATGGCAGCACCAGCAACGGTGAGATATTCACCTTACAAACCTGGCCTGGCCTATTTGTTTTCAAAAAACCTATTTCACAATTTAATTCTTCATTTTTCTATGCCTGAGACCAGTCCATATCTGAATACCCCACCAGATCCTGTGAGCAAGACCCAGCACCTCAGCTGAGCATCCACCAAAGCCCATTTTGCACAGACACCAAACTCATCCAGTCCAGAGGCGCAGATACCAGATTTCATTGAAAGACTTATTCCAGGCTTAAAAATGGGGATGAAGTCTCTATTGCACTATGTCCCTCTCCAGGCTGCAAGGGGGGGCCTATCCCCACAGACCAAGCAGCTGGCATTTGCTCATTAAACCTGGAATTTGCTGGGAGGATAAACCTTCATTTCCACAGAGGTTCAAGACCTTGGGGTATCCTCCCACTCTCCACATCTCTTCTCTTTGGAAGAGGCTTGTGCCAAACAGTAGCCTCAGTCCCATTGTGTACTTCACCATCCTCCTTCATCCCTCCCCAGCCTGCATCCCCAGCCCAAACCTGGAAATCATCAGGCTCAGGTAGACTAATACAAATTTTTAATGCACATATTAAATAAATATTTCAATCATTTCATATTCCATTTGTACACAACCAAAACAGAACAAAAATTCTTGAGGAAACAGGAAAAACACAAACCATCAAAAAAGATTGGGATGAAAAGTCATCCCTGGTTCTGGCTCCTATCCAGTGTCTTTGTTTGCCCTCCCCATGAAGAATAATTACTTGAACCCTTTGGAGAGAGTGGCAGTCCCAGGGCAGCATATGCAGAGCAAGGCTGGCTGGGGAGGTTCACTCAAGAGATTTAATGTTTCTTTTGGGATTTCTTTTTTTTTCCTAAATAGAAAATTCGACTTCTGTCAAGAAAAATTCTGGAAGAAAAGGTCTTTCCTACAGGGACAAGGACAGCAGTATTTTTCTCATCAGAAAGCAAACCTGGAAGAGACAACTGACAATGAAAGTGCCAACCACAAACTGAATGTTACGACAAAACCAGCCCAAAATGTCTCCACATTAATTTGTAAACTTTTTAATCTTATGGATGAAAACTTTCATCTGATTAAAAAAATAATATAAACAGAAAAAATTCCAGATTTTGGTGAGAAGTTCACATTTTCCACATGGAAAAAACCCCCAAAACAATTACCACCCCACTCCATTGGCAGCTGTCACCCACTGCCTCACCTTAGTAGTTTAAAACAAACCAAATGCCAGATACTATACTATGGGTAAGAGGTACCAAGTCAGTTCAGGACTTTCTCTAGGGTGTCCATCACCCCTGTCCCTTCCTGAGAAAAAAAATAAGTTGCTAGTTGCGAAGCCAACAGCATTTTTGGAATGATGTGTGTGGCTCCCAGCAACTCCTCGTTCAGCCAGAGGAGGTGGTGCATCTGAAGAGGGAAAGCATCCAGCAGTCCTCCCCCTTGGGCAGTCCCCACAGATCACCCAGACTGCAAAACCCACCCTAGAGGCCTCCAACCACCTCTGAAATAAATCCCTTCCCCTTAATCGCTTTCTGACCTCTCCATCTTTTCTGGCAAGGGTTAATTCAGTTTGTTTAAGTAGTTCATCACTCCCCAGATCTGCTTTTTTTTCCCCCGCTTGCTTGTTTTAAGCGATGATTATTTTTTCCTCTCCTTCCCACTAGAGCTACAGAAAACAAAATAAAATATTACAAAATAAAGCGCAACCCCAAACAGACTAGAACATTTCTAAGCGAAGGGCTCTTCCCCCTTCACCAGTCTTTGAAAGTTTCATTTCTTTTAGAGTTGGAGTACAAAAATAGAGCCTCTTTCTTCTTTTTTCTTTTTTTTTTTTTTAAAAAAACCAAAGAACCCCCCAAAATTATCAACAACTAGAGCAGGTAATTTTTTTTTTTTAATCCTCCCCCTCCCTTTTTTTTGTTTTTTTGTTTCATAACCACATGGGAAAGTCTCTATATATTGTCCACCACGCTTAGAGAAGAGTCCTCCAGGAGAGGGGCAGGCAGTGCAGACAGGTCAAGGGCCTGCCCTGGAGCTGGAGGAGTTTCTAGTCCTTTTACTTCTCCGGTTGAAGGGGTAGTTGAGGAACTCAAAGCGTCTGTGAGGTTCGGTGGTCTGATGGCCTTTGGGAAGCCTCTTCATGAAATGTACCTCCCGCTGGTGCTGCCGGGTCTTGGAGCCCTTGCGAGGGCGGCCCTTGCGGGTGAAAGCCATGTACCAGCCCTCATACTTGGCATTCTGCAACGCTGTGTAGTTGTTCTCCAGGACGATCTCAGTGAAGACGCAGTCCTTGCCTTTGCCATTGCTCTGAGAAGGGAACAGAGGGGCAGATTGAAATAACGGGGGCTCAGTCAGAGGCTTCTCCCTACCCTCAGCTGGATGGGGTAGATGACAGCAAGGCTGCAGTGCTTGTGGGCAGCCAAAGGCTTACTCTTCCCAACTGTTGTCCTACAGGTCAGAATTGCCCAAAACACCCTTTTTGTTAGAAAAGCTGGGGGGAGCAGGCAGATGCTGCTCATATCCCCAGTGTGATTCCAACACCAGGCTAAAAGCCTCAGCATGGCTTGTCCCAGCCTTCTACTGCACCTACAGGGAGATTTCTGCCCCATCCATGCCAGGGCTGGATTCGCTCACCAGCATAACCATAAGCAAATTCCCTATCTCAGTGGCAGTTCACTCACCCATCCCACTCCAGCTTGGGTATATTAATATAGGAGTGGCAGAGGCAACAGGGGGCCCACAGACACAATGAGGATGGCAGGGAGCATGAAGGCAGCTGGAGGCTGAGTTCCTCCCCATTACAGGCAGCAACAGGACCAGGTAGAGGACAGACACAGGCCAGCCCCAGGGAAGGAGCAGCTATGGAAAATCCTCCTAGACAATTGCTGTCCCGGTGAGATTTTGTACATTTAGCCCCCTCTGCCCCTGGAGAGAGAGCGTGGAAGCTTGGAGGGAGCGTGACTAACCAGTGTACAGCAGGCCTGGCCTTGGGGCCAGCCCCATGGAGCATCTTAACATTCCTGGCACTTGTACCATGTAATCAGGGAGAATAGCCCGGCAATCCGCCTATTTGTTCGGGGAGATACAAGGAATGCACCCCACACAGCACCGCCTGCCTCCTTCACTCCCCCCTCTTCATTCCAGCCACCTGGTCTGCAGGACAGCTCACCCCACTGCCCTCCTAAGAGGTACACTGGCTGAGCTTCCAGGACCATCAACTCACCTCCCCATTCCCACAGACACGCCTCATAACAGGTAAGAGCTCCTCTCCCATCACACCCCACTCAGCACCCTCAGAGCATCCCTGGCTCTCTCATGTGCTCATTCCCAGCCCTTGAGCCCAGTACTCTACCTTGCCGATCAGCTTCCCCTTCTTGTTCATGCAGATGTAGAAACCTGTGGCAGCCCCCTTGATGCGCACACGGCTCCCAAACGTGTCTGTCTCCACAATGAGCTTGGCTGGGGACAGCAGGGAGAGGAAAGAGAGAGATCAGAGGGGCTCCAGGATGGGCCAGGCACAGGGATCAAGACCCTCGTGATGCCTGCTGCCAGGAACTGTGATGACTGGGCTAGAGAGAGCCCTAAAATCAAGTAATGAGGTCAAGAATCAGCCTTGGTCCTTCTACTCGTCCACTGTGTCTCTGCACAGCCTTGGTAACGACCCTTTGACACTGGAGAGAGTGAGCAGCTCTGCATTGCCCAACTTCATGGGGCTCAGCCATTCAGATGCCGCGAGGCATCCCAGCAGAGACACAGGGCAGTGAGAAGGGCCACACTGCCTGCTGGAGACCAAGGCAGCTGCCCCGCAGACTGCAGCAGGGCTGTGTGACTCTGCGGGCAGGGAGCAGACAGGTACCCTCTGGATGTGTAGGGCACACTGGCAGCTGTCCCCAGCCCAAGGGACACTGCTGTGTGTGCCTCTGCCAGGCCAGGGCTACAGGAGGAGCAGTGACTCTGCAGCTGGCAGGGGAGGCATGAAGGGTACGGCCATCCTTTTAATGCCTTTCACCTTTGCACAAGTCGAGAGGGCGTATCGATTTGGTCTCAGTTTTTTAATGGAGGCATCGATCGGCTCCCGAAGGAGCTATGCAAATCACTGGATCGATAGACCGCCTATAAATAGACCTGTCACCTTCCCTCCCTGCTTCCGCCCTGGGAACTCGAGCCCCGAAGCCCAACCATCCCCAGGGAAGGGGGAGGATGGGTATGGGACATCTTTCTCCCCGCCCCGCAGCTGCTGTCCCCAGAGCCAGCCCTTCTCCCCAGGCAAAGCCCCAGCAGGAACTGTGACTACCTGTTTGCACCTCAAAATGTGCTGTGCTAAGCACCAAAGATCTCCCTGTGGCACTGAAAAGCCAGCCTCACCACTCACCAGGACTGTCCCATCTCACCACCACCACCTCTTGCCCAGCATCAGCCCCCAGTGCTAGCACAATCTAGTGAAGAGATTAGAGTGCAGCCCACAAAGCTTCAAAGCCTACATTTTTACTGTGGGGATAAGCCCACTGATGCCTTATTTCTTGTCTTTGATCTCTGCACAAGGCTGTGGTTCACCTTGGTTTACACATCACTACCTTCAGGACATCCAGCCACCAGCAACACCCCTGTGAGGGGAATGATGTGTCTTTGGAGCAGGTGGCTTTGCAGGAGGATGCTTTGAATGGCAGGAGGTTGTGGGCACATACCCAAGCTAAAGCAAGACTAAATCACACTGCCTTCCTCTCAGCAACACCCTGGTCCCGCATCACCAGCACTGCTGAGGTCAATGGCACCATGGTGGGTGCTTACACAGGCAAGATGAGCAATGGAAAGATTTGCTGGGACCAACTGATTTTGTGCTGCAGGGCAAGAGAGGCGCAATGTCCATGCAAGCACTGCTTCCCCACACTCTCTTCTGCCAACATTACAGTCATCCCATGCTCACAGCTCCCCATCACTGGCTGGGCATAGACTAGACTGTGCTGTTGCAGCACCAGTGCCCAGAGCCTGGTACACACCTGGCATCCCCAAAGCCAGCTATTTGAGCCACGATGCTCTGCAACCAAAGTGCTAAGACAGTCAACCCCTATTTATCTATATTGGGGAAAGGGGGGGGGGGTGCGCAGAATTGATCTAGAGGCAGTAAAAGGTTTGAGGAGAATTGATTTTTCTTGCCGAGAGATAGAAAGGTTGGCAG
>JAOXOE010000632.1:16785018-16811830 GCA_028565055.1 Phoeniculus purpureus | reverse complement strand
GGGAGGGCGCTCCACTGGCCACCCAGGAAGGTGGGAGCCATCACTCAATGCCGAGGGTCACTGTCCCCTCTGTGGGACAGGCTCAGAGACTCCTTCAGGACCTTAAGGAAGAGAGAGACAGAGAAAAAAAGTGCTGGCCTTTTGCTGCTCTGCTCAAGCCTGGTTCCCAGCCAGCTGAGTCAGGCATTCTGGCTTTGGTTTGGGTCCTCTTAGGAAGAGGGATCCTGTGCCCAGCCTGTGGGGGGGCTAAGCCTAAAGCTAACAGCAGTGATGGGGGGGGTGGGTGTATGTGTGGTGTCCGCTGGCTGTAATTCTACCTTCGTTTGTTTGCTTACAGCATCCACCCAAAATGCCCGTTTGTGTCTCTGGGCCTCTGTGTCAGTGGCAGCTGAACTGCTGACCCCAGGAGTTTGCAAAACACTAGGGTTACAGCCCCTTTGACATCCCACCCCAGCAGAGCCACAGCTCATCCTGACCCTCACCCCTGGGAGTCAGCCCCCAGGGCACCTGGCATGGCCCTAAAAGAGCTGGAGGGCATAGAGGAAGGTGGCAGGACCAGCAAGAATGAACCCCAAAGAAGCAACAAGGTGAGCTTGCTTGCCAAGGCACCTGCTGCTCCTCTGGCTTGGCCACAGCCCCTCACCTTACTGGTGAGCCTTCTGGGCCTGTCCCAAACCCCCATGCTAGCCCTTATCCAAATCCAGCCCTCAAAGTTCTAGGGCTGATATTGGGATTGTGTTCCTCTCCAGCTGCCCTGCACAGAACTATGTCTGCTCTCTCTGCCACCCAGCACACCTCTGTGGTTTGGGAAGGAGAGAACATGTGGTCCCAGCTAAAGTTACAGCTAAATCCTGGAGACAGCTGGTAACTGGCTTCACCCAGGCACCAGCTGTGGTAGGGGCCTTCACAATATCCTGGAGCATGGCCATGGCATGCACAAGGTGTCCAAACTCCCATCGAAGTGGAGATACCATCCTTCAGGGTAAGCGGGGATGTGTCAGGGCTGCAGAGAGCCAGCCTAGACACAGGAGAAAATACACAGTGAGTTCAGATGAGGCTTCAGAGCTCTCTAATGACTGATCCCACTTTTTCCACAGGTGCCAGAATCTCATCTCCCAAGGGACCAGACCCACCACTACGCCTTGCTGTCTCATTTCAACGACCTGAGTACTGGACGGTCCAGCAAGGCAGACCTGTCACAGAACAAGATCCATGTCCCCTACACTCACTTCATCCTCTGCTCTGCTCATCAGCGATGACTCTCCTTACCCAGCCCCAAAATCCTTTTGTGCTGCAGCTCAAGGGTCTGAGAGAGCAGGGGCTAGCAGTGTGGAGGGGGCATTGGGGTGTTCCACAGCTCCTGTGCCAAGCCCTCAACAGCAAAGGCACCACAGAAGTCAAATCCTGCCCATCCAACCTAGGCTCTGTCACCAGTGGGGCTGGGAACTGGGGACCCCAAGGTGCAGCAAAATGCCTCCAGGGGAAACATTCCTCCACCAGATCCTAAATCCCATTGGGGCAAGGCACAGCTGTGGGCAGACCCTGTCTGCCACCAGCCCTGGCAGGGAGGCACAGTCAGCAGTGACAGTGCTGCCAGCGCCTGGGACAGCCCAGCCCAGAGTGATTAGATTTGCGTCTCAGAGAGGTCGAAGGCCAGGACACCTGTGACCTCTGGGTATCTTGGCTGAGGCTGTTGAGCACAGAGCTGCCAACACCGCACTGACACGAGGCAGGCAGTGATGGGGATGTGGGAGGGGATGGTGCGGGACAGCTGCAATGGAACCTGGCCCAGGCTGTCTTACATGAGGCTCTCTACCACAGCCTGCCTTCACTTTTAGCACCTGCTTTATGTGTTTATAAGTTCAAACACAACTCCTGGCACAACACCTCCTCCAACATCACTTCACACTGCTGCAGCAGCTTCTGCTATGCCCCTGCTGCAGCCCATAAAGCCACAGCTGTCACAGCAGCACCTTCACGGAAACAACTTCCTCTTGTATTCTGGGCAGTGCTGTGGACATGCATCCCCACTGCAAGCAGAGGCACTGAGCAAGTGTCACAGCCTACAAATGCCTGGATCAGAGCCTGGCCATAAGCAACCTCTTGTGCTGGATGTGTAGCCAGGAGCAGCCACAGTAAATCAGCTCTCCTCTCCACAGAGTTGGAGGAGCTGCTTCTCTCACAGGAGCAGTCAGCAGGGTGAACACCTGCATGGCCATACTTCCAGCCAGCTTGAGGCATGCTGGAGAGAGCCCAGCACAGGTCCAAGCACCAGTGGGAGTATGACCCTACACATGAGTTTCAGCTTCTCCAGCAGATAGGGTTGCTCCCACACAGAGCACCAGTAGCATTTCCCATTGCAAGGCATGTTGAGAGGAGGAGTCCTTCCAGATCCTGCCACTTCCTCTATTTGTTGCAGAGTGTCCCCAGCTCAGCTCTGCCAGGGCTAGCCTCACACTTCTAGAGGCTTTAAGGTGCCAGTAGCTCCCTCAGGGCCATACCAGAGGTACATGTGCCCACTGCCTGGCAGGACAGAACAAGGAGAGTAGTCAGTTAACACTGCAGAGAATGGGTCACTCATCACATCCACCCACACCCACATCTTAGCTGAGGCTCCTGTTGCCACCAAGGTGCCCAGTACCCCGTGGCTCTTTGCCTCACCTTGCAAAGCTGCTGCACCCCGAGGGTAACAGGGGATGCTGCATCTCCAGGGGTGTCCCACTGTACCATAACCCAGAGGGCCAAGCCTCAGAGAAGAATTGTTACCCCAGTTCAGTGTGCAAACCAGCAACAGAGAGTTCATAGAGCAGGGGACCAGCCCCACCTACAGCACGGTCACAGCTGTGTCTCCCAGTCACCCTGGGGCCGTGACTCAGCCTTGGAGAGCTGAAACCCAGCAAGAAAACTGTTGGGACAGAACCAGCTGGGGCATCTAAAGGTAAACTGCTGCCTGGCCACACCCAGCAGAGCCCCTCGAGCCCTGCAAAAGCAACTCACACCTGACCTCTGAAACTGGAGCATCCTTTGGTAGCCACTGACCTGGCTCAGCCACCTGGCTGGAGGTAGGTAGCCAAGCACCAGCTTCCTGCAGTGAGGAGTCTGAGCCTCAAACCAGGCTCAGCAAGCAGGTTTGGGAGGGCTTTAGGAATTGTAGCAGGGTGGGTGCATGGCGATTGTGCTCATGCATGGTGACCATCACTTCAAGTCACGCTAGAACAACATTTCTCTGCTGCATGGCTCATCCGGGGTCAGGGTTTCTCAGTGCTGTTAGAGTGAGGAGGTAGCCATCCTCACAGAAGAGAGATGCTCAGAGTCAACAACTTTCCAGAGGAACTCCAGAGTAATGACGTGAGTTAGGCCATAATTTGGCTCCCTGGGTACTAGCACCTCCACAACCCCATAGGACAGTGGCAGACTCTGCACTCTTTCATGTGCCTCCAGCATAGAGAGCCCATATCTGTACATAGATGCTCCACAACTTCATTTTCCCACCATCCTCTGCAAAACAAGGAAGCTGTCACATCAGGAGCTCCATGCTTCACTCCTCAAGCACAGACCCTCCTGCCCCCTGCTGCATCTGAGCACCCTCCAGCCCAGCCATGCCCTAGCTCACCTGCTCTTAGATAGTCCTGTTTGTTTGCCCAAGGTATTTGCAGCCGGGGGCACCTGCTTTGATACCATCAGCTTGGCAAAGGAAGCTGCTCACCTAGCGTGACCCCTGTAATCCCATCCTTCCCCATTAAGCACTGTGTGTGAGCACATCCCCCTCCCAACCTCCTGCCATCTCAGCATTTATCTCCCTCTCCCCAAACTGAGTACATCAAGGCTATGGCATTGCTGGGGAGTGGGGGGAGCAAACGTCCCAGTCACTCAGAAAGGTACCTGGCAGTGGCAACAACCCCCACCTCTCCATTGCCCTCTCTGGGTTTGGGGTGTCCCCTGTCTCCTGACATCACTCTGCAGCACTGCTGGGGACCAGGCAGCACTCATGGCAAGGCCTTGGGCTGTGCTAGTTCTGCAGTAGGGTGCACACACTTGGTCTCAAGCCTTTTGCCACTAGCACCATGACTAGCACTAGCACTAGCTCTTACACTCCACGTGAAGCAGTCATACCAACCTGCCAGGGCTGAGCTATACCCACTGCCTCCCCTCATCACTCCCTGCCCGACTCCGGGCTAGCCACCTCCCCCAGCCCAACCTTACACTGGAGCACCCTGTTAAAAATTATCTACTGGCTCTTACCTCCCTTGAGCCAAGCTGCTCCTCCACGGAGAGCAACCAGGACTAAGGCCTGGAAAATGCATTATCCCTGAGCCCTCCCTCATGCACACAGGGAGATCTACCAGCTCCCGTGTGTGCCAGCCCTGGCAGGGGCTGGGCACATCCTGGCACCTGAACTCCCCTCCTGCATCAGCACAGTGCGCCCGGCCAGCAGTTCTCAAACCGCATCCAGCCCTTGGGGAGGATCTTTTCACGTCTTAGTGAGTCTGTCCAGCCACTCCGCTTCCCGCAGACTTCCTCAGCACAGTGCTGGAGGGCAGAGCCACGGGCACCCTGCCATGGCCGGCGTGAGGGGACACGGGGACGAGACCGTCCTAGCCAGCATCCATTCTCCTCGCAGAGCCAGCGCTACATGCAGGGAACCCGCAGCAACGCCGGAGGATGCGACTCGCACCCCAGGGGCTGCCCGAACGCGGTGCAGCCGGGCAGGGAGAGGCCGGACCCCGGTCGGACAGAGGGGTGCCGCCGCGCTGCCCGTCTGCCACCTAGCGGTACCGGCCCCCGGTACTGGGGTGCCCCGCCCCGCCTCGCCTCTGTCGGCTCCCCCGCATCTCCCTATACACAAGCCAGGGGGTCCTGTCCTTCCAGTCAGGCAAAGTCCCATGGCACGGAAAGGGGATGCCAAGGAAGGACGTCCTTCCCCCTTTTGCTGCAAGGGGCACTGAAGCATCCTCCGGCTAGTTAAGGGCTGTTCAGGGCCAGGAAGAAGTGTGAGATGCTACACAGACCCCAAAGAAAACATCCCCACTCACAATCTAGGAAGGAGCCTGAGCTGAGGATCCACCCGGAAGGATTTCCTACAGTCAAGGGACTCACTGTCCCATATCGCCAGCAGAACAGCACATGGTGCTGGTGTCACTAACAAGGAGGGCTGGAGCACACAACAACCCATGGGCCAGGGATGCAAGGAAACTGCCAAAGAAACATCCAAGGGCAGGAGCAGCTCCCAGTGGTGACAAACACCACCTGACTATGGTGCTGAAAGGATCAAACCATTTCCAGGTACCCAGACAGAGGGAAGAGGAGGACATGATTCTCCAGCAAAGGTCAGAGCTCAAACCTGCCTCACACTCTCCAGGTACTGGTGTTTCATCCCACCACAGGACACTCACTGCTAGGCCAAGAGCAAGATAGGACCTTGCTTGTGACAGCACCCAGCGTAAGAATCAGCGTGGCCCAGACCAGGAAGGTATTGCCAACAGATGAATTATCTTCCAGAGCACAGGTGGAGCTGGGTCCTTGACCTGTACAGCCACTAGTGACTGCCCCCTTCCCTTGGCAGTCTGAATGCAGTGCTGAGCTGGCCAATGTGACACAGTTGTACAGTGCTCAGAACAGAGACAGAGGAGTCCCTGGGTCCCTCGTGGAAATTCTACAGCATTGCCAAGGGAGCCAGATGTCAGGGACAGAATACAGAGCAGCCCACTGGAGCACACATGTGAGGAACCTGCCAGCCAGCAGTGAACCCCCTCCAAACCTGACGCTCGAGAGACCTTTATTCAGAGTGTAAAAATAGTGTTTTACAAAGCAGATGGACCCAGAAACTTCCCCAGTTCACAGACAGGCTGTGAGCTCCCACCCCATCATAACTGCAGTTAAGGACACAGCCTAGGCCCCAGTGTCACACTTCCCAGTGGATAAAAAACATCATCTTGTGAGTAAAGAAAAGCAAATGTACTAGAATCAGTGAAACTGCCTGTCCCACTGCTGGCTTTAAGTCCATCTGTGAGGAAGGGGCCAGCAATGGGTATTTCAGAGGCAGGGAGAGGGGGTGCAAAGAACAGAGGTCCAGGACAGCAGAAAGGCACATGGCAAGGATCATCTCCTCCATTCCCTAGCCCCAGCACAGGGATGGGGAAGAGGGGTTATACCAGCAGCATCCATCCAAATCTTGTGATCAATCCCCCAGAGCTATGGGAGATCCTCCAGTACTGAGAGCAGCCTGTGCTCCCTGGAAAGCTACAACAGAAATACACCAAAACAATTGAAAACAAAGCAGCAAACGTTGAGGGCCCGGCAAGAAGTGTCCGAGGTAAAGGCCGTCCAGGGAGAGAAGTCCCAGTGAGTACCTGAAGGAAGAATCAGACTGAGATCAGCAGCCTCCTGCAGCAGGGCCACTTCCATCTAAATGGAAGCTGTCACTTCCAATGGAAGTGTCACCGCCACCTGGCCCTTTCCTCCAAGGCTGCCTGGCCACTCACCCTGCCTGGAGGTAAGTTACTGTTTCTTCCTCTACTTCTTGGCTGGCATGATAGGAGCAAGCTCATGCTCCTCCTCCTCTGACAAGTCATCATCCTCTTCAAAAGAAGCATCTTCCCTGTGCACTGGACACACAAATAACTGCTACTCACCAGTGTGATACAACTGGCCTCCAAGGCACCCCGAAGCACAGCAGTCCAAGAAGCACACAAGCAGTTTTAACAGCAGTTTGTGAGCAATAAGCTGTGTCCCAGCTGGAGGAAGATCTCAGAGAGGAATTACAAGAGCCAGCCAGCTACAGGAAAAGGGGACAGTGTGCGTCACCCAGACCTCTTTTCCCATGCAAGGCTTTATGGCTGGGAAGGAATCCCTGCAGAGAGATGGCCCCAGAGGAACAAGCACAAAGGAGACACTGAGCACACATGCTGGGCAGCACCAAGTCTTCAGAGGTTCCCAGACAGCATTCACGCTGGAGGGACCACCTCTGTGTCCCGAACTTCTCCCACACGTTTCCCCTCAAACAAGTCCTTACTGATTCGGTGCCAGCCTGCAAGGTGTACTGGGCCAGAGCCTGCTGCCAGGCGGAAGGTCACTGGAGGCTGCAGCTTGAAATTGTCCAGACTCAGCTGCAAAGAGACAAAGGTGGAGCTGTTAGGGGTAGAGCCAAAAAACCCAGAATGTCTTGCAGTCTGTGGCACAACACCAGGCCCGGTTAAACATGTCCATCTGGGAGCACCTGTACCCAGGCCTGGGGTACAGGGCATTTTCCTGCAGGCTGCAGACAAATTCATGGTCAGGATCCCAGGACAAAAGTCCACAAACATCCAAAAATGTCCAGTTTCCTGCAGTCATTCCAAACCAAATCTTTAAAACAACATCTTACCAAGGGCTGGCATGACAATTTCAGATTTGCTACAGGCACAGCAATCTCCTGGTTTTCACGGTTTCGTCCAACAACTTCCACCACGTTGCACTCATCCTTGGCACCGTCTATGAGGCTGACCTGGATGGGAGCAGAGATTGTCAACTCCTGCTCTCACAGGGGATAAGGTAGAGACAGCCAGGGCTCTCCAAGGGACAAGCTACCCACTGCATTGCTACCAGCCTGGTGTGAGGGTGTTGCTCTACAAAACTGAGATCATGGAGGGTTCCCCTGCAGTGACCATCCCCTTAGTGCCTGCAGAGAAGTTGTTCCTTTCCCAGCTGGGACAGCTGTTCCTGCAACCACCTCAAGAGATAGCACCTGGACTGCATTTTCTGCTGATCTGTGCTGGCAGGTCTCGTGCTCCCAGGACAGAAACCGATCTCCAGGGAGTGCCAAGAACAAAGCCCTGCATCTAATTGTGCTTGGAGAGCAACAAGCTGGTGAGGAGGGCATGTTCAAGCAGGAGGCTCCAGCAAGGTCAAATACAAGGGAAAAATACTTTCCTTCACACCTGAAGTGTTACTATGCCAAGTATCCTCCTGCCACCACTGGCTTTGCTCAAGCAGCTCCATAAAACAGATAACCACAACAGCTCTGTGCTGTGCCCTGATACCTCAGACAAGGGAGTCCCTTGGTCTGTTGTCCTAGCCATGGAAAGGGGAATGAGCCTGGGATGGGAGAGCAAACCTTTGAGACTCCATGGAAGAGGACAAGCAGTTAATTCTCATTTCTCTTACCACAGACAGGGCCAAAATGTGGTCAGAATCATCGTCCTCATCCACCTGGAATGTGTAGGATTTGGTACTGGCTGACAGCTCACAGCCTGGAAAGAGGAGATCAGAAAAGCTGCTGCAGCCATTACACAGCCCCATGCACCACAGACACAGGGCTCCCAGGGTGAGCCCCTGGCCAGGATGTATGTGGCATCCCTCAATAGCTGTATTTTCTCATGCACAGGAGCAGCCTCAGCCAGGACACCCTGGGATCCAGGATAAAATATTCCCAAGAACTGTGTACCTGACTCAGTGCCCTACAAGGACAAAACCTGGTGTCTCTAAACCAGGCTGCCACAAAGCACTGCCACGAGGTACCCAGAGTCACCCAAAGAGCCCTGAGCAGAGGCTAAGAAAGCTTGCCTCCTCTAGAGAGTAGTACCAGGAAAGGCAGCAGACAGCTAGAAGGCCAGCTCTGGTCACCCCAGTCTCAGAGAAACATTTACTCTCTGGGGAGAGCTTGGAGGCCAAGGCACTGAGGAGTGTGAGACCTGGAGCAATCAGCAGCAACGTGACTCGCAGGCTACAGGGAGCCAGAGTCTTGCAAGACAAATCTCTAGGCAGATTTTATTACGTATTGATGTGCAAACATGTCCTCAGCTCTCAGGACTCAGCCGACCACGAGGGAAAAACGACCGAGTACTCTGGGCGTGTTCATTTATTGCAGGATGATTCACCGATGTGAAGTAGAGAGGAAAAGGCCAGCCCTGCCTTCCAACCCTGAGCCAGGCACACCAGCCCTGGCATTTGCAATGGTGAAACAGGGAGGAGGATTGTCTTAAGAAACAGCCCCAGGCAGGTCCATCTCTCCACCGCGTTTCTGTACTCCGCTCTCCAGGGTAAAGCTCCGAACCCCGCTTACCCTTCCCTACAAGCGTGCTCCAAGCCGCTAGCCTGGGGCTGGCCCCGCACACGTGGGCCCGGCCGGCCTGCACACGCGTTGGCGAGCGGCGCAGAGACACGTGTCGCAGGGTTTAGCAGCCCCAAAACCCCTCCCAGAGCGCGGAGAAGGACGCACACGGCTCTGCCGCCCACCGCGCCCCACTGCTCCCAGCCTCCCAGTCCCCTGCACCCCAGGCGTCTCTCCACAAGCCGTCCCCGAACCTCCCAAGATCGGCCGCGCATGTGTCCTCACCATCCCATCACAGCCACCCCGTACCTCGGTCGCACACGTCTCTCCCCAGTGCTCCCCACCCGGTACGTCTAGTACCCCGGGCTCAGCAGTGCCCTCCACGTGTCCCTGCAGACCCATGTGTCCCTCTTTTCCTGTTCCCTCTCCTACCCGTCGCGTGCCTCTGCTGGCCCAGTTCTCTTTTGCCTCCCCGTCTTGTCCCTGCTACCCTCTTCCCCGTTCCATTCCCCGCCTACATCTGTTCTCATCTCCTTCCTGCACTCCATTTGTTGCCCCCACGTCTCTCGAGCTCCGCCGAGTCTCGCTTACCCTCATCTCTTACACCCCACCTCCACTCTACTACTGTATCTAATCTCCCCAACTGCTGGGGACACCAACCCATGTCTGCCCTTCCGTGTCCCTTTACCTCCTACTTTTGGTCCCCACCACCCCAACTCCCGATCTCGCTCACCAAACAGGACACTGCCAGGACCGTGAGACTCCATGAGGTGGCGGCGAGCTGCTGGCAACGGGGCGGGACGGGCTGTGCAGGTCTATGCCGAGCAGCCCCGCCCCACTCCGCCCCCTGCTACAGGGGACCAAAGTGGCCCGCAGCAGCCAGCCATGTGGGGGGACTCTGCCGGCAATGATCTGCCGAGAAGGCAGCGGGCACCAACAGGGCATGAAGGGGGTGGGCAGCTGAGGTTTCCGGACAACGAGATAGGGGAGTACGGCGGCAGAAACTCACTCGTCTCTGTCCCTTTAAGCGTGGGCGAGGGCTGGGAGCAGCGTGATCTGACACGGGGGACTGCAGTGCAAGAAAAGATCTTGCCTCAAAAACCACGGCAGGGCTATGTGAGGTAGACTGGCCGTGTGAAGCAGAAAGGGCTGAATTAAACCAAACGCTGCTACCAATGAGCTCACATCACATCTCCATTGGGGAGCTGGCTGTGCTCCCAATGCGGAGACCTCCACCGGCCACCATTTGCTCTGCTCCAGCTGGAGTCAGTTCAAGAAAAACACGACTGAAGAGGTCTGAAAAGCCAAACCTGGCCCCAGAAGGCAGCCAGTGCTGGCTCAGCGCTGGTTACACAAGTGCATAAGTTTGCTCCTGCAGTAGCTGTGCTCTGCACACAGCCATCTGGCTGTACCTACATGACCCCTTTGCAGAGCCCGTCTGCAGGGGAGAGAGCCTGAAGAAAGCAAGGCCGTCCCTGCAGGGCTTCACACTTTTAATAAAAACTTCCTGATGCAACACCAGTGTCCAGACTTGCCTCCCAGGTGGAGAGCTGTGTCTGGCACTAGCAGCTCACCTTGCTGTTTCTGCCATAACTTCACGAAATACGCCTCAAGAAAATCATGTCTACATACAACACAGATTTTGTAAAGAAACTCCTCACATCGTGGGTTTACTAGGTTAGGAAAAAAAACCCAAAACCAAGTACTTCTGCAGGGCCACGTAGCACTTACCTATGCTGATGCTTGGCAGGGGTAAGTGTCTGCCATGTAACACCCCACCAACCCCCAACCCAGAGACAAGTTTCGCAAAGGCACCTACCACACTGGACATCCAATTGTACTACCATAGCCTTGTACATAACACACACACTCCTGATGTACATTCACGTCTCAAGTTTTATTCTATTTCTTGCATGGTCTCCAAATACAGTTTTACAGGTCGTTTTTTTTTCTGCTACAGATACTGTTGATCTAAAAACAGATTAATGGAAGTGGCATTCCAACCTTAATGAAAAGTCATAACCATGAAAGATATGTCAACTTATCACTTTACAATCCTAGAATGATGGTATCAGCTTGACATTCCAGAGGCTTATACAATTAAGTCCTACAATAATAACGAAGTCATAGGAAGAGAAAATGTGGCAACTCCTCAAAGCCAAGGAGTAAGGCCACGGGCATCCTATGCTGTGATGTTATGCAACCAGATAAAGTAAGTTGACTCTGGTGTCCATAAAGAAAAAACCTCTCCCACCTGATAAACCAAGGTATCAGCTACTCAACGGGCACTCAGAGCTGTATAAAAACTAGTGGCATTCAGCTCTGACTTACATGAAATCCCGTAACACAACCCCGTACCTCTAAAAATGAAATGAACTTGTTCCAACTTAAATACTTTGCTACCACGTTAAAAAAAAATAAAATTGTTCACATTCTGCAAAGGAAAAGAAAACGTCCTGCAGGCAACTGCACCAGAAGGCCAAACACAGCATCTCCTGACAGGGCGCAGATAACATTTCTGCAGTCTGAATGCCATTCGTGATAGCTTATCTGACCTTTTGTGAAAGGACCCAAACATCCGTTGAAAGCCACTGGAAAAAAAATCCAGGAAAATGAAAAAGGAAGAAAGAAACAACCTGTAGGCAGCAGGTAAAAGAAGCAAGGAACTGCAAGGTGTACACTGGCCAATTCCGTATCTGGGACACTGGGACTTCTGAGAAACATCCATCTCACACATGATGCAACTACCTCACTACCAGATCCCATACCATGCTGTTTCCATCCCATAGCCAGACATGTCCAACCTGGATAAAAACATTAAGCTCTTGGAACATTTAAAAGTAGGTAACCATTTAAATAATGTGTAAAAATGTGCTTATCGTGGCATTTCTTATAGAAAAGGTATTCGATACAAATGTGCAGGACTTGAAGACCCTGATTTAATCAAACCAGTACGAGCAGGCTTTGAAACACTGTGACCGTTCCAAGGACAAATTTCAGCTGTAGGCCAGCTCTCACCCTCAATCCTGTGTGAACGTTACCAAAATTAATGGGTTCAGCAGACCACCCAGTAAATTGTTGTTTCAGTCCCAGGAGAATGATGATAACCTTGAGCTGAGACAAACTGACTTCTGAAAGACCACTTGGGACAGTACCCAAGGTGGTATGTTTCTAGCCCTGGATATGAGGCACAATAAGAAAGGTCAGTGCTGAGGACAGATTTGCTCTCCACTGTGGTTTCAGGTTATGCAAAAGTGCCATCTTGGACCTAGACCATTTTGCTTTTCCAAAGAAAATGTTACAAAAACTGGTAAACAAGAAGTTAGTCAGCATACAGCTAAGTTTATATACACTGGAATTTACACATTTGTCATTCAGTGACTTCTGCCACAGACCACTGCACATTTGTCCCTAGCAAAGCACAAAGCTTGAACCAATGGCCATTAGAAGTGACAATGGGTCATTGCTTTATCAACAAGCATAAAGATAGTAAAAAATAGAAATGTAGCTACTTATCTTTAAATTTGCTGATTGACACAAGCAATCCCTCCCATTTCTGCAACTTCCAGTTGCATTCCCTGCTCTATGACAGAGAAAAAACCCCTGCATCTTCATATACACTTGTGCCAGAGACCACTGTCCTGTTGCCATGTGAATGCAGAGAACTGTCATCAACAACAGCGCTGAGAGGGATTCCTCCAGGAAGCTATAGCCCATGCAAGATTCCTTGGCACTTCACACTGGACCAGGAGAGGACAAGTTTACTCTTTGTTAAAACAGTGTTTTCAGCAGCATTATCCTCTTCCAACAAATTACAGTCTGAATGGGTGATGGGTGATTTTCGCATAGCCCCTTCTACCAAGCCGGCTTATTGCTGGCTTGGTGCAGTTAGACCATATGAAGATCCCCACCACTACACCTGCCCAGCTGTTAAGGGACTAGAGTATTGGAACAGCTCACTGTCAAGCACTTCACAGGCTTCTTCCAAGGATAACAACATCCTTTGGAAATCCTTCCATTTTAGCAATTTCAAAGCAACCCAACTTGCTGTAAAATTCCAGGATTCTTTTATCATCCGGTCTCACTTCACAAAAAGCCCCACGGGAGCCTGAAGAAGGAAACAAAACAATGCAGAAGAGTTACCGTAAAAAAAAGCACAGACACCAAACATTACTGGAGTTCTCAACAGCTAAAAAAAAAAAAACCAACCCCAAACAACTCCATAGGGAGGCACAGTGCCCAAAAGAGAACAGATTTATGGCAGCAGAGCTGACCATCCCCCAAAGGGACTGCACATTGCAGGCATGTTGTCAGTCTGAACAAACCCTCTGCATGCCTTTTATTTCACATAAAAGCATCCTAGAGCTCTGATGCTGGCTCAGAAAGTAGCACCAGAAAAGGACACCAAATCGCACACAGGAACTGCTAGCCTCAGGTGCGCAGTAAGGCAGACAGCCAAGTACTTCCCCATGCGGGAGGTTTTGGTAATGGCTCACATTGCATAGTGCTGCATGTAAGAAATAGCATCATTACCCACACCAGCAGGGGATTTATTAACATCTGTGTGTTGTTCAAGATGTAAAATTGTGTCCTCTCATTGCCAAACTGCTCCCTCAGTTCTTCCTATTTTCTAATTTGGATGATAATGGCTAAAGTGAAAAGCTGCTTTTGACTGAAAACAGCAGCAGAAGCTGGCTATCCAAAAACTTCTACCATTTACCTAAATCGAGAGTGCCAACTATGGTGTGAATTTGCACTATGGTAACATAACGATCTCAAGTCTGCTTTGGGGTCCTAGAACTACCATGTAGACAGCGAACAAGGAATTTTGAGTGCAAGCAGCTTACCGTTAGCTTTTAGAGAAGAGAGCAGGCAGGCCATCATGCTTTTGGCCACGCTTGGATCTGTCACTTTTTTGTGGATATCAATCTTTATCAACGATGGAAAGTTGGCAAGGAATGATTCTGGCAATACTTCTTGCTCTTCGTGGAAGCTTAGCATTATTTTCTGAAAAGAAAGAAGATGGCAAACACTTTTAATCATTATCCAGATTTTCTTTTTCAAGTATCTTTTACTAAGAAAGTACAAGAGCTTTGCTCACAGACTAACCCACCAAATCATCGTGCTTTTCAACCATACCTCCAATGGCCACTTTGCTCCCCACCTGCTGAACTCTCTTGTACTTCACATAAAAAGGCCAGGCCACAGAAGCTTCTCAGAGTCCCAAAGCAAAACTTGCCAGAATCCTCAAGTTGATCCAAACTTCCAAGAAAAACCTTGATCCAATCCATAACTAACATTCTGCACACAGATACTCCTTTTCTTGGCATTTTACACAAGCAGTTCTAGCTCTGTATTTCTTAAACTTCCACATGTATTTTCTGGTTCACAGCAACCTGGAAACATCTCTCATTTCATGCAATTACCTTACACCACTTGCCCAACAAAGGCAAATTTGTGTCTAGTTTGAAATAAGCTTTGCTGATGATTAAAGGTTGTTGGTCACCAAAAACTACTGCAATAATCACCCAGTAAGGTCTTTGGAAAACATGATACTGGATGTTAACTTCATGCAACTCAAGGGAATGGAACAATCAAGTGAGGGAACATAGAAGCAGAAAAAGCCAAGCCTGAAATACACTCAAGGCATTTCTCCTACTGGCTACTGAACTTTAAAAGCTTCAGGGAGCACTGGCTTAGGCAAACAAGACATTCAACCTCATTTCTTGAGCAACTGTAAGTCACTATCATAGCAAACCAAATCAGGACTTCATCATACAAGGAACAATAACAGTGGCAACCCCCATGGTTTTTTCCAGGTCGAGTTTAAATGCAGTCTCCTTAGACCTACAAACTGCCAACTCTCAGTCTCTTGAGGGGAGAGTCTCAGTTCTGAGTTACTACTACAAACTTGTTGAACCACTCCAGGTTGAGAACCACACCTGCTCCTCTGGGATTTTACCACAGCTGGAGCAGGCACAATCCCATAGCAAGCATTCAAAGCCAGACATGCTGGCTTTGAGCACCAAAGCAAAGGTGATACCTGTTTCTTCCAGTCACAGAAGTGTTATAAGAGGTAAAACAGGTCATCAAGTACAGTACAGGTGAGGCTAAGAAGCAGCTAGAGATGATGCATTTATCTCATGATCAATAATTACTAATCTCAGGAAAAGGAGATACTGGGTAAGCTTCCCTGACAGGAAGCAACACAAAATAGCAAGACAAGCTCACAACAGTATTTTCACAAGTCACAGGACTAGATTCTTCTTTTGTGAAAGAAAACATTTTATTTGTCCTATGAAGTTAGAGTTTCAAAATGTATTCAAGCAAATCAGAGAACAGTCAAACTATATTAGAAGCCAACAGTATGAATTAAATGATCTAAAGAGAAAGGGAGCTTTTCAAACCAAAGTGGAGACTGAGATTATTAGGAGGTAAGAAATCTGTAAAGGAAACTAAATCAACTCTGTTATGTGACAAAACTTCTCCTTATCTTTAATGACAATGGCTCCTAAGCAACTACTGAACTCTACATTCCTTTACAGTATCAAAATGCTAAATTGATAAAATCTCACAGCATTTATCTCAGGAGCAAAGTAAAGGGCTCCTCTATACTAGCAGGAACACCCTCAAATCCACACTCTCAAGAAACACACTTTTACTGAAATATATGAGCAACAGAAATCCTGCAGCGAAGTACAAACAGCAAAAAGTGTTCTTAAACATCTCAATGGACAAGCTGTGCTTAACAAAACTGCTCCTGCCTTGTCTCTCTGGTTTGGCTTTAAACTTCTGGAAATTGAGGCCCCTTTTCTCTTACTGCACCAATTACAGCTTTTCTGTGTTCAGTTTCCAGTACCTTTATATGCAGGAGTTTTTCTTCAAAACCTGAATTCACAGATAGCACAAGAAGAATAAAGTCATAAAACCTATTGAGACTGTAGAATTATCTCCACTTCAACAACGGTAGTGGAGCTATTAAGATGCCCTCTAGTCACACCTACTGCAGAATACTGAACACAAGGCTTTTTGTTTTTGAAAAACATATTTGACTTTTAATTTCCAGTAAACTTTGCTCTGCTTGTAGGAAGGCCTGTGCTCTAAAGAGCCTACTTAAAGGCTCTGAATCCCAGTCAAATAAAGTAAAGGCATGCTGTCACACACACCATTTCTGCCCTGACCACACAAGCTGGGGGATACCTTCAGTCAGCCCACTAGTCAGACCAGGCCCACCAACCTTCAAATTAGACAACTTGTTGGAGAATACTTTCTGAAGTATTCCCCCTCTCAAGTGGAAAAAGTCTAAGAAGTGGAGCATGTAGACTTGCCTCTAATACGGCTTTGTTCACACCTCCTTCCACCTGCAGTTGTGGATTGGCACCTGAGCATTAAATGCATTTCCCTCTGGGACAAGAATGCATCAGCAACAACATTTCAATATTCTGAGAGTTTAGTGACATCATTGAATTAGTTTTGGAAGAAATTAAAGAAAAGTACTGATTTTCAGCATCTTGCTAAAGGTGCTTTGCACCATGTACAGGTGTCACTGCACAAACAGCTCATTGATTTTAACATCAAAGCCAAGTGCTCTTTAATTTGTTTGCTATACTTAAACCAGTATGACTACTGGGGGTTAGCCTTAGCTGCAGCACAGGGAAACTACCATCTCATTTTGCAGGAGAACAGAGCAGAAGCTATACTTTATTTCCACACTGTAATTTTCTCTAGATTAAGATGCCTTACACTTACCACATCAATTACTACTAAAGTACACCTCATGGGTATATTACAAACACACTGCTGTATCCATCTGTCAGTCAGTGAATCAGTTTCCTGTCACCTTGCAAGATGTCAGCTTCTGTGCTCAAGGACTTCAGTTAGGTATAGAAACTGAATTACATAGAAGCTCAAAATGCAAGAGAAAAACAAAAGATCTGCTTTGAGAAAAGTTAAGTACACAGTTCTGATCTCATGGGTTAGACCAACCTCTGCCTCAGACAGCTCCTTGTCACTATTTGGTTTAGTGTATTTTTCTTGCATGAAAGGGATCCAAGACATTTTGCATTTTTTAATAAAAGGAGTCACATCAACCGTTCCCAAAGCATAGCCACATATTCCATCCTCATCTTCTAAGACGAAGCAGTAATCCAGGCTGAGGGTGAGCAGTCCTCCTACTAACCTGCAGGAAAAAGCACTCAAATTCAGTCAAAAGGTCATTTTTTGTAAGTATGCTCTTCAGGTACTCTGGAGCCACCTAAAGAGGCAACAGTTCCCCAGCAGTGAAATGAGTTTCTACAAAGCTCTAACAGACTGACTAGCACTCAAAACTCAGCAGTGAGTAATATTTGCACCCCAGGGTCCCATAAATGTAATCCTCCCGACTCAGAGACACAAACTTCCTTCACCTTTTGCCCTCATTTTCTCTTCTGCTATCATCTCTTGTTCTTTCACCTTCTCTTTTGGGTATTTTTTACGTATGTTACACATCCTTTGTGTCACAGAGCAGCCTCTTTACAAAGTTCTTTATAAATTAAACACTCCATAAAAACAGACATCTAAAAATCCTCAGTTAAGCTCATTTTACAGTAAGCTCAGATTTAATGCCTTCTTTTGTTTCACTTCATCTCATTTTTTTTTTTTAAAAGGCAGTGCAGGTAATCTATAACATGTACCTCACGAGAAAAACTCAAGGCACTTGGCTGGGAGATTAGTCCTCAAAAAACTTTCTATTATCCGAGGATTACACTAGGTTGAAAAATAATACCAGAGGGTAACTACAGACTGTGGACACTCTCACAATATACTTTCATGAAACTGGAGATGATACTATGATGCACAGGTTTTATAAAACAGAGGTTTCAAAAAACAGAAAAAAGGCTTAGTTGAAACCTCTACCTCACAACAGGTGACCAGAGCATAGATAGAGACACGTTACTGGTACCTTTAGGAAACCAAAACCTCAACTGCCTGAGGTCTGTAGAGGACAGATTATTAGAGGTTTGGGTTTTTTTTAACCAAATGCTCTTCATATTCTTCACACATATAAACACTCTTTCAAAAATTCAAAATAAATACAGTATTAGGACTTCATCAGAACCACCTCTGTAGAACACTCATTCCTAATACATACTTGTCTCCAATTAAATCTGGTAAGCTATGGAAGGGTTGATCAGCGCCATCAGCATACATTTCTCTGCAGATCTTATATACAGATGCCTAAGAAAAGAGATGATTTCAAGTTGTCAGTTACATTCAAAAGCTAACAACTTTGTTTCAGAGAGGTTTCATTTAGTAACGATAGGACTAGTTACACAAAAGGATCCACCTATGAGAAAGAATGTACCTTCTCACCTTCCCCCAAAAAGTTGCCCATTAAAAACCACTGCGCTTAGGTTGAATGTCTGGAAAGGCTGAAGGTCAACCTCCTGCATGCTGTAACTGCAGGAGATTAATCCTGAGGGTTAGTTACCAAACATTCAGTGAGATCAATACCTTAGTTACAAATTCCCTTTTCAAAACCTTCAGTGTTCAAGTACAACAATCTAACAATTGCGGATGCCAGCCACACCCTGACTTTCTGCAGTTCTAAAGGCTTTTAGGTGAAACTCCTTAACCTTAAATAAGAAACTTCACACTTATGCAAATGGGCTTTGCATTTGGTAGACTCCGCCTCCTTTCATAGAAAAGGGAACTCCTCAGAAAAATTGATTTTTTATGACTGCACGTTTAGCTGAATCACAAATTCTTTGGGTGGTTTAGAAATATCCATTTCAAAGAAACCAAAGAACAACAAGCCAGCTCAGGTAGGTCTTGAACTAAGGTTGGAAAGGACTGCCCATGAGAACAGCACAGGACAGAGCCTAAAACCTGCAGCTAAAGGACATGCCCTGTCTGACTGGCTTCACAGTCAGGATGCATTTGAGCAGTGGCAAACCCAATTCAGGTTTCAAAGAAAACAAGTTTCATCTCAATGTGGATGCAAAGTTCAATGCAAAGTTCAAGCTACTTTAACCCTTTGTTTAATCTGCACCCACAGGAATTAACTGTTGTTTAGACTTTAGCTTCAAGTATTCTTCTTGTTAATGTAACAGGAATAAAACTACAATACAGAAAGAAAAGAGGGGGCATACCCCACCTTAAATTCATAAAGATTAACACAAAACTCCTGGTTTCAAAGTCTCAAAACCACTCTGAAGCATATCTGACAATGCCTTCAAAAACAGACCAAAAAGTTTACAGGTGTAATAAAACCAGTAAGAATGACTGAAATGTCATCAACATTTTACATTTTGAGAAGAAAAATAAATCTCAGCATTCTGCCTATACAGCTCTGAGAACAGCGGCAGTTACCTCAGCAATCACTGAACGAACAGGTATACACACTCCCACTCAGGTTACTCCATTGCACAGGTTCCAACTGCAAAAATTCCAATTTTAGCAGCCAACAACTTAAACTTGCCTTTCAGAAACAAGAAAGGCACTCATATTTTAAAGGTGGTGGGGTGGAAGACTGGAATAAAGATGTGGGTTAACCTATTGCACAGCACACTGCTGAACCACAGCCAAGTCACTTAACCTCTGTTTTTCTGCAAGACTGTATTTATCTGTGCCTTGAGCAAGATACTGGGACATGTTTAATGAGAGGAAGAAGGTACTCAGCAGTAACCCATATTGCCACAAAAGGAAACATCACTCACAGCAACAGTGACAAGTATGAAAAGCAGTTACCTCATCTTTAGGAAAGTAGGGACGGATCGTGTACACTTTGGAAGTGGGGGTTAATGGAGGTGGTTGAAAAAAGAGGTCATTTGCCCCATCAATAGGCAGCAAACGCTGTGAAAACAAAATACTTAGTATGACTGTATGAACAACAAAACCCATTGCTCTTGGGTGTGCACTGCAGACTCCCAAATTAACATTTGCTACTTGCAGGCACCCCAGAAGAAGGTGGGGTTGGTATGCTTTACAAATGCAAAGACCTTATCTGAATAGAAAATATCCAATTGGATTTTTTAAATATGCAATTGAAACAGCACATTACGAGTCTGTTAATCTTATCTGCTCTAAAGTACTATTTACCAATCATATCTACACTGTCTCTGTATTAGAACATAGAATGTCAGGAGGAAAGGTTTGGTCTGAAGAGGGTTAACTGGCCAGAGGAGACGCTTTATCCCAAAAGCAATGCGCTGATTCAATTTGCTGCGCGCAGAGCACCTGTGAGGGGGGAAAAGTACAGTGCCTGAAAAATCCATGAACAAACTGAACATGGTATAAACAGCCACTTAAGAACATTTGCCAATTGAGATCTTTACATCAAAGTGCATCAAAGCTTTATTTTGAGAGGAACCAAAATTTGGATGATTCTCTTTTTGCTCATGGAATTCCCATTGGCAAACAAGCATGCGCGCATTGTGCAATTGCGGGCGCAGATAAAAATGCTGTGCGACCTGCAAAGAAACAATATGAAATGTACAACTAAAGCCGCTGCGCTTCGCATGCGCGTGGGACAGGCAGCATCTCCTTGAGAAATTACTGTAGAAAGGGGAGAAAATTATTTTAAACCAAGCTGTAAGGCTAGTGGGCTTTGGACCAGAAAGCCTTCGGCAGACCAATCCTTCCAGACCTCTGATGTGCAACAAAAGGTTTCTCATAAAACAAAGAAAATGTCATTCAGTTGTGAAGTCATATTGATACCTGGAACTCTCCTGCTAGACCACCTCTAAAGGCCCAGGGTTCTTGGTCTCCACTTAAGAACTGTGCTGAAGATTGACTACGACACCCTGTTGAGATCAGATCCAAGCGGAGAATGTTACGAGAAGGGGGATTTCCTGGGTGTCTAACATGTCCAAAAAGCTAACACACACTTGTGGAAAAAGCTCTCTAACTGAGCTAGAATCCAGGGCTTGGGAGAGGCTGTAATAACGTACGATTTATAAATATTTTGTGTGTGCGTATTAATTGCAGTAGTCCAAATGCTTAGTTATCTATAACGAAAACAGGTGAGGTGGTTTGACTAACACACCTCACCCTCAGACCAAAAGGCACAAGAATTATGCACAACTATTGAAGCTTCCCAGACCTGGTTTTTTTTTTTTTAATTCGTGGCAGAAACTTCCATTTAATATATGAAAAGACATCATCTTGGAAGCTACTACTGTAAGTTTTAGGTAAAACAAATGCCATTATCACAGCCCCTTGAAAAAAAAAAAAGGGACCTTTCTGAAGTCACATTTTAGTCAAGATTGTTTCTAATCTTGTCAGAAAACCAGGACTGGCAATATATGCAAAGAGTCTGGAACTGTTCTGGCAGCCACAACACTTGTATGAAACAGTGTTCTCTGCAAGAATTTACATAATCCAGGCTATACCTTCACACTGCTGCTGGCACATTAAAAAAGCTAAACAGTGTTAACTGGAATTAACTTGCTATTTAACTAGTACACCCTAGATGACCACAGACACTACTGGGTTTGCTTTTTATAATCTTGATTTTTCTCCTCCTCAAGTGCATCAGATGCACCATGTTTCCTGCTGACCAACCAGCCACAGCAGGCTCAGTCAAGTACTCAGCTTGAGTTCATACTTTCTTTAGAACAGGAACTTCCATCAGCTGTTTGACTTTTAATACTGTTCTGCCAGCAAGGCACTACAGCCTTCACCAGCTACTGTAAATGACAACTCTGAAGAAAAAACACACCAAAAAGAGTGTGGTATCTGGAGTGGAGATGTCAACTACCTGCCTAGTTTTCTGACAAGATGAGCAGCGCAAATACTCTCTTCCTTTTGTGGACAGCAATCTACCTCCTGTTCAAGTAACAGTCTCAGATCAGTACAGACAAGTATGTTGTGCTAGTCAGAGAGTCCCAAAGTGTGCCAAGTTCAACATTTATGAGAGTTTAGGAGTATACTTTAAATACAAACTACTCTACATACAGCAAATTTCAGAAGTAATCCAAGCATCAAAATATGAATTTTGTTTACTCCCACATTTTCGAATTCTCAAATTAAAAGGTACCAGTCACAAGATTTAGTCAGTAACTTGGAAGACAGTATCTGTCTGTCCTTTGAGACTACAACTTAACTAGCACTTCCAATTATTACAGTAAAGAGCTGCGTGAATGAAGAGCTGTATAAATGAAAAACATAGTTAATGTCTTAGTCGCTGCGCAAATGTGACTTCAGTTCATGCCTTTTGCACATCTAATCTATCTGAGCTGCCTCGCAGACAAAACCTTTCCATTTTAAATAATAAATGACGACGCGCTGTGAACATCTGGCGCTGTCCATCCAATAGCAGTAGAAACTTGTGCTGAAGATTCTCCCATCTGTACACAATGGGGAAGAAGACAATAGAAGTCATTAGTAATCCATAGTACTGTACAGCCACACTACTTTAAGGGACTGAATGCTAGCTGGACTTGGGAGGAGTGGTGAAGGAAGTGAACATCCAGTGGACCATTGAACACACCATTTTGTAAACTAATTTGTTTGGACTTGTAACGTACTTGGCTTTCCATAACGATGCTTTTCATCCAAGACCTTTATTTTATACACATATTTACATTAGTGATAAGATGGAAGCTGAAAAAAAAAGCATTCCCTCTCAGGAACACTGTTAGCGTAACAGTATTAAACCATGTGTGCCAAAAGCTCAAAAAAATATCTATTCAGCTACCTAACACCAGTTTGTGTATTGGAACAGAACACTGACTAAGTTAACACAGCTAGTATTTACAAAGTTGGCTTCTAATATGAACTATTCAAAATATTTGATGCATATGAAGACTTTACAGGGGCACTGAAAACTGAAGACAATTTCAGCTGAAATCAGTGGGCAGTCAGATAATTCTGGAATGCAGTCTTAAATTGGTCCCTCAATGTTTACAGGTTGCAAGAATCACTGTTCTCTTTAAAACTCTAGGCCAAAGCTCTACAAACAGATTAAGCCATCAACAAGAAAGTATTCTTTCCAGCTAAAGGTCATCATACAGAAGACTAGTAAAGCTGTGGGAGTTGTGTTATACTGGTCTTAAAAAAAAACACATATTAAGCTTTTAAACAGCTTTAGGCAGAGAAGTTAGCATTCACAATGCTGCTGAGATTTCCTCACAGGATAGTTTTTTTCTCTGTACTTTGCACAAAGCAGTCTTAAAAGCTCATCTTTATCAGCCATACATATAGGGATCCAATATTTAATAAACACAAAACACAGGACATTCTTGAGCACTTGATGACTGACTTGATGACTTAAAGGTCTGCTCTGTTCCTGCTTAAATCTGATGGTGTTTAAGAGTATAATTTAAAGACAATCCAAGCACTGGGACAATCCAAGGTTGTGTAATGGTTAACCACTGTGAGGTTTGTGACAGCTACAAAAAGTGTGACATGGACCATCAGCTTTGCTGCCTGCTGTGTATGTCAAGCAAGTCCACAGCGTAATCCTTACAGTTGGATTGAAACCTGAAAGTGAAATGACGTCACTAGAATTACCCAGGCCATGCTGGTGCTATCTGACAACTCAGGATCCCCCAAAAATCTTTCAGGGGGGGAAAAAAAAAGAACAAAAAACCAACAAAAAAAACCAGTCACCCAAAACAAAACCACACAAACTCTAACAAGTCATACATTAAAAAAAAGCAAAAAAAACCCAACAAAACTGTTTCCAGATCAGTTCAAGTCTCAGACTAAATCTGTCTAGAGAGCTCCATGATTTCCGTCCAGTACAAAAAACCCAAACCAAAGCAATAATTGTTTTTTAAAAAGTCAGCCATTTGGAGAGTGTTTAAGGACAATTACTCTGCACCAGAATAGCCTTATGCTAAAGCTCGCATGCGCACAGGGCTGGGAGGATCGGCTTCCTTTTGGCCAGGCCCAGTGAATGGTCGCTTCCGCAATTGCTCTGTTGAAGACAGCAATATGTTACAAGACAGAGCAAGCAGCAGATGGCTGATGTGGTCACACTTTGTAGTGTCATTTCCAATCATACATCAGGGCCAGTATCCAAGGAGTTACACGGCATAGTCCAGTGTGCATTCAGTCAAGAGTAAGTTAAAGTCAACACTTACGTGTCAGATGAGATTCAAGTTTCATTAGCCCAAGAAGAAAATCAAGGTCTCCAATCTTAAGCATCCAGCAGACTTCACTTACAATACCAAAGCAAATTCACAGCAAGCACTGCTTCAAATAGCGAGACAGGGAAACCTTTAAAACGGGGTCCAACCAGACCCCAAGTCTAAGAAAATATCTGCCTAATACTGTTTTCCCCGTGGGCTAATTAAAAACAAACAAACAGAAAATTACACTATCTGAGATTGTAATGGCTCCCAATGCACCTACCTAACCACTGCACAAAAGATTTCACCATTGACATAATACTCTTGATATCCCAGACGTAGGAGTACATGTCATAAAGGATTGTCCTGTTGGCACAATTGGAGAGGCGAGTGAACATTCCCATCACCAAGCTGCACATCTCTTCAAACTTGGCTGCTCGGTTACGCCACTCTTCTATCTATGAATGGAGGCAAAAGGTCCAGAAGATAAAACATAGCTTTCTTAGTAGGAGAGGTACTCTAAATATGGAAGAAGACTATGCGGTTCATTACTTCATTTTAACATCATGGACTAAAACACCACACGTGACTCACAGATATCTTCTATGGCTGTTACGAGTGAGGCCAGTACAGGGGATCACTAGTCAAATGTGGACAGTAGACTGCCTTCATAGCTAAATGGTCCTACAGGGTTTAAAACAGCAGGTTCTACTGGAGGAATAAAAATTCCTGTGACCTGTGGTTAGTTATGCCCCTCAGGTCCTAGGAAGTATAACACCAGATTCTATTACAGTCAATGTTACTCAAGACTTCAGATTTAAAAGGAGAAACAAGATTAACACTCACTTTCTCAGCATCCTTTCCTTTGCAGTTAACGCTGACAACACTGCTATTTGCTCTGAGCCACTGGAATTCTCTCAGCATCTGGGCACCTTTGGGCCCATGTTCATAAGGAAGGTAAAACAAGTCAGCAAGAAGCTGCAAGTCCTCTAAAGTCACTGGTTCTACTGTGTAGAGAGGCTTTTCATTTGGTGCAGGCACAAACTGTTCTTTGTTAATTTGCTCATCAGTCTGCATAGGGGCAATGTCACTACCAGAATCTTCCTGCATAGACATCTCTGGGGACTTTGATTCAGCTATGCTCTCCTTATCAGTATCCATTGGCTTCAACTCTTCTGCCATCTTGGCTTCAGCAATATCTGTCAGTATCTGATTAGCATTCTTGTCTGCATCATCTTGTTTTTCCACCACTGTGTCCATCGGCTCCTCATCAGATTGCTTCTTCTCTTCCTCCTTTACCAAGCTGGGTGACTCGCTGCTCAGCGCTGCCCCCTGACTCATGATGGGTTCTTGGTAAACTGTGGTTACTACAGTTGCTGCATTTAAAGAGGATGGCGACACCAGAGGTCCTACATCCCCTACAGCAGTTTTAGCACCACTGTGAGCAACTTGCCTACCTGAGAAGAAACAAGTTTAGAGCTTTCAGTATCTTGCAACTAACATTCAAATCAGCAACTTGTGCAAATCACACATGATTCTGTTACCACAGTATCCAATCAGTGTAGCTTTCCTTCTGAGAATTCCAGATTTTACCTCACATCCCAAGCACCTGTTGCTACAACAAAGATGTACAACACTGGAAGAAACCCAGATGGCTTCTGTAGTCAGAAACCAAGAGACATAAAACCATTGTTAAACAAATGTAAAAACACGGACTCTTCTGGACCAGAAGTAATGCTTAACTATAATCTAACACCCACTTAAGAAAAAAAA
The DNA here is from genome assembly GCA_028565055.1 of Phoeniculus purpureus. NCBI lineage: Eukaryota > Metazoa > Chordata > Aves > Bucerotiformes > Phoeniculidae > Phoeniculus > Phoeniculus purpureus. Next base: position 16,785,973 of record JAOXOE010000632.1, on the reverse strand, counting down.
AAAAGGAACTACTCTTCCTATTTTCTCTGGTCCTGTTTTGTATCAGGAGTGCCAAAGGACCATAGGTCAAGGGTGCTTCTGCTAGCGTTGGGGCAATACATGCACACTGCAGAATGTCAAGCATTCTTTCTTTAATAAGGTTTCCCCAATTAATAAGGCAGAAAACACTTTCAGCTGAAAAATACACAAGTTTCCCAGGAATTATAAACAGTTCTAGTCTACAACCCCCCCTTTTTCTACCAATCTCAAAAAGCTATTAAATCAGACTCACTGCTGTATTGTTGAGGTACTCCAAATTCCTGCAACCATTCCGTTAAAGCCAACTTTAGAGCCATTTGTGGGCTGTAGAGGACATCTGTTTCAATATCTTCATCACTTCCCTCATTTTCCAGTTTAATCTGGATAGAAACTGTACTGTCTTCTGTATCAGCTACAGAAACAAGTTTTTAAAAGTTATTAGTTTCATTTAAAAATAATAAAAAGGAATCATATTAGACAAGGCTTTCAGAAACTCTAACAACCTTCCTTCACAAAGAAGGACAAAGCATTACACCTTAATTAGACAAAATTGAAAACTATGGTCACCTTTAATGGAACACAAACAGTATGAAGAAACTAGACATTATGGCATTCAGCTTCTCTTTTGATCCAAACTGCTTCTGTTCCACTGATGAATACATGGACAATTATGTCAAATCTGTGCATTAAAATTGCTTGTCGAGACTGATTTTTATACAACCACAGCCACCTCTCAAAGCTAACAAATTCTCTGACAGCACGTGCTACAGATACTTGCCAGCAAGTAAATAAAATAATCTAGATGCTAATTATCTTTCAGGCAATTACCATTTACTTATGGGATAGGCGATCTTAAAAACCCTGCCCAGGGAGGTGGTGGAGTCGCCGTCCCTGGAGCTGTTCAAGGCAGGATTGGACATGGCACTTGGTGCCATGG
>JAOXOE010000632.1:16774351-16784509 GCA_028565055.1 Phoeniculus purpureus | reverse complement strand
GGTCTAGCCTTGAGCTCTGTGGTAAGGGTTGGACTTGATGATCTATTAGGTCCCTTCCAACCCTGGTAATACTGTGACACTGTGAAAAACAAGAACCATTAAAAAACTTAATTGTCAGCACAGATCCTAGCCAACAGTAATGCATACTTACTCATCACCACATCTTTTCTCACTCCATTCATGTTAGATTTGTACCAGGTTGCAAGTGTGTGAATAGCAACATAATTGGCTTCAAATTCACAGTTTGGATTGGTCAGAACTCCCTTGAGTCGAGGGATGAGTTCAGTTGACCGACCTTTGTAAGGCCCAAGAAAAAGTCTCTTCTGATCATAATCATTAGCATGAATGTTATCCCAGATAACTGGTGCTCTCCTGATGATCTTAGAAACTTCTTCAATGGACTCTACTGGAATGTCTTTGGATACAACTTTCGGACCTAAGAGGGAAACAGCATAATTAGGGGGCTTTGCATATACTTCAGGATTCAACCCCCAAGTAACTGGACGGACTTAGGAGAAATAATTTAACATCAACAGTAAGTTAAACCCCACCCCCAAAAAGAAAAAAAAACCCATCCACAAACATAAACCTACACACATCACCACACCAAACTATTTATACCTGTCCATAACACCTCGATGCCAGGGAGCAGCTTTTCTCCTACAGTCCGTAAATATGGTGACTGGGCAACATTTGGATAACAGAAAGTACCACAGTACTCTGCACAGGAAAAGAGAATGTTACTTTTAGTAGAAGAATGCACATGTGTGACAACATACACAAGTGCTTCCCACACACACTAAGAAAATACTATCATTTGATAAGAGAAACATCTACAGAATTAATTAAGAAAGGCCCACAAGTCTAAGGTATAAATAAAAAGTGAAATAATGAACACAGAGATCAGGAAGGAGAGAACGTATTGCTCAAATGTCAAAACCAAGAATAACCTAATAAAGTTGTTTATATAGTTCAATTTATATAGAATTTATCTAGTTCTATTTATATAGAACACTTACATATTTATATAGAAGAGGACGTTACAGCAGACAATATACAAGGTAACGAGAAATGCTAAGACTGAACATGAAATGCAAATACCTACAAATTGCACCACCAAAACATGTATCTCTTTAAAAAGGAAGTCTGCAACAGAACAGAACCACTACAGTGTGAGGGGAAAAGCAATTCAGAAGGTTAATAGTGAATGAATTAAATTTTCCTTGCAACAATCCACACTTCTGGACACAGCGATTCCTTCTCCCTTACAACACTGTTAAATGTATTAGAGGTAGATTGTAATTTTGTTAAAAAAAAAAACAATGACTGGACATGAGTGCAAGTCATCTTGCCTTTTAATACATAAAGCAACTCAATGATAGAGGAAAGTGGGTTACCTTACTAAAAGCAGGTATCAGTAACAGAAGTGAGCACTGACTGTACAGTACTGCAACTTAAAAAAATTTCAAAGAAGTGAACAGCTAGTCACATCAAAAAGCAAAACTATTTTGGTGCAAATCATATAGAATCTTCTTCTAACATAATTCTTCTAACATAATTTCCAGTTCAAACTTCTTGAACCGTTCCACCAAGTTTGTTTCTCTGCCTCGCATTAAGCCTTTCAGAGACATGCAGATTTAGCAAAACTCCGCATACAGTTGACTCTGAACCTTTTGTTAAAGTCAATTTCTCCAAACAACCCCAAAATACTCCTTGAAGCAGTAATTAAATATTACACCAGCTCTGTGACCAGTAAGGTAACAGCCTCACTCTTTTAAGGCTGAACTAAAAGATTACTCTCATTTTACCTGTAGGACAGAACAGGAATGTGTCTGGTTCTCCTAGATACTGATAAATTTCATTTGTGATAGACACTTGAGCATGAGCAAAGGAACTGAAGACTTCTTTGTCTGCTGCACACATGTTGTGATCTATATCATCAAACAGCAGTGCAAAAGATCTGCAGCCAAACTGGGAAACCTAATACAAGAGACAAGATCAAAAGGTTTCATTTTTTTAAAATTACTATTTCCTTTTTGAAATAAAACTGTAGAAATTTCAATAGGAAAAGCTTGGGGAAGAGAAAGTAGAGGAGATGAGGCAGATTTTGGTATCTATTCTGAATAAATCACTGTCTCTGACCCACTGCCCTGCTTCTCTTACCTTTGAAGACCTACAATCTGTTCCAGTTATAAGAACCCAAAGCCGATCTCACTGGACAGACAGCTGGAAAAAACTAATTCTGTAATAAGCTTTTGGACAGAGGAGATGAGTCAATCAGGAGAACAAAGATAATGTGTATGTCAGGTTTGCTTCCAAAGGCATTTACCATGGGTAAGAAGCAAGCATTTCTTGCTTCAGAAATGCATTTCAACTACAAAGCCCTAAAATACTTTGAAGACAAGTTCCCAAGAACAGCCTTCAGAATCCAATAAAAGATGAGACTACTTTATACATATATATATTTAGTCACTTCTGCAATGCAACCTGAAGACAGCCGCTGGAATCATTCAGATGTGTCCAAGCTAATGCTAGTGCTGAAAATATTAAAGAAACTTGCAAAAAGTTGCAAGAGTGAGCAGGACACCCCAGTTTTTAAATTAAGCAGCACCATAACTGTGTAAGTTTGCATAACACTTACCTGATCCAGCTTGCGTTTCAACGTGGATACCTCTTTAGGATTGGAGAAAGTGATGTCAAGTCCAGGAGAGATCGCATAGATGAATTCTATTTCATGTTCTTGTGCAGCTGATATTAGAGTCATTAGCTGCTCTGGAAATGAAAGCCAAATATTTCATAAGAATTCAACAGATTTTAAGAAAAATAATCTCACACATCATCCTAAGTAAATTATAAAATGCAAATGCCTCTACTACCATAATAAAAAGATGATAATAATTTTCTGTCATTTCTTAGAAGTAACACAGAAAAGAGCATCAGCTTATTCAGAAGTTCTCAGAAATTATGGCAAAAGGAATATAAAACCTGTCTGTATGTTGTTCTTTCCCATGCTAAAACTTTTTAATGATTAAAAAAGATACCAACTCAATTTTGTAAGACAAATGTGGATGCAGTCTGCTTTTACAGCACACACACTAACAGTTCTAGAATTATTACTCATCTTTTCCACTTTTGTTACACACACGAGACAATTCAATGTAGTAATGTGCTACATGACACCAAATCACATAGTATTCATACAACTGAAGCTGAGGGCACAAGGGGCTTTTTATTAACATCACACTGCAGAAGTAGTTGCTTTAAGAAACAAACTTAAATCTTCCACACAAGGAACAAAGATAATTACTTTTAGAATATTTAATGATATTTGTCCCTATTGGCAATTATCTTGCAGTATCCTTTCAATTATATTTCTGCAGTAATTCCAAGAGGCCTCCAAGAAGGATTATTTCAAGGAAGTATCATTTTTTTCTCTTTCCCAATGAAAATGACAACCTCACAGGCCAATAAAACTCTCTAGATCTCACAAGTGCCAGAGGTGGATGAAAAGCATCACATCAGCTTAAACAGGTCTTCTGTTTTGACTAGGCAGAAGCTGCTTTTCTGATCAGTACTTTCTTCCTTGAAGCAAGCACTCAATGAATCACATAAAAGGGCATGCTATGAGCTTATTAACCTCTTTTCTGAAGCAAAAAATTTCTACTTCAAAACATGACCTAGATGTTTGAGAGCCAGAGGTGTAATTCTTAGCAACCTTTCCCTGGAAAAAAAAAAATCTCATAAAACAAAGTCTTAAAAGCAGGTTTTGAAATCATTTGTAGGATTATAGTTAAAAAGAATTAAATCCACGATTGTACCAAAGCTCCACTAAGTAAGTCTGCAGTGTATTAAGAATAGGTCCTCATTCACCTTTGGAAATGGCTGCTGAGATTAAGCACAAGCATATGTTGCAATGACCAATTCAATTGACTGTCTATTTGTAGAAAACAGAGGGGAAATAAGCAGTTACCTGCTTCCTCCACAGAGTACATTTCTCGCCAGAACATCCTGTGCTTGTAGTCATCCTTTGGAGCGTACAGGTAAGTATTTAGTCCCCACTTCTGAAGCCTATAACCATCAGAAAAATCGTAATTAGAAGAATAGTCTAGAAATTCAGGAATTCTGCATTTTACTTGACTTTTCTTCAGCAAACACTGTGTATTTGTATTAAGTCACAGTAACTTTACACACCACCAATACTGGATAAATTGGTTTAGGCAAGATGGAAAAGCAAATATAAGCCCCTAAGTGTATTGATATTAGGCAAAAAAACCATTCTATGTTAGAGAACAAATCCTATCTGACTTAAGTGGTAGATGATGATATTGCGATGGAATGCGCTGCAGTAAAAGGAAGCATGACTTGCCTTCTAAAAAGTTCTTTTCTCTGTTCCATAACCCAAGGTCTTCCATAAAATCCTATGGAAAACAAGATTAAAATTCTCCAGTTATATGTTAGATTATGCCTGCTTCATGAAACATTACATTTCATCACAACATTTCCTTCCTCTTTTGCTACATTCATCAGAAAGTTCCACAAAGGGTGTGGAAGAATCTAGTCAGACAGCATTAGGGGAGCATAATAACCTAAACTGATCTATATTTACAACACAATTATAATTTACTTAATTTCTTATGGTCCAAGGTCTTAAAATTTTGGTCACCGAAGCAATTAATTTTCAGAATCCAAACCATATTCCTGAGCATATGTCCTTGACAATTCAAAGTCAGCATTATTATAAAAGCAGACCAAACAGTTAAACTATCACTCCAGGCACCTACAAAGTAGATTAGATATTACTGTGAACACTTAAGACACAAAAAAATATTTACTAGCTCAAAAATATTACAGATTTTACATTTCTAACCTGTACAGTGGCACAGTTTAGAAATACAGACTGAAGTACATTATGTGGCATTTTAAAAACCCCATGCAAGTCAACAAAATGTTTGGGATTTCATCCCTGTTACTCAGTTTAATAGGCTCTTTGACAAAATTAACTTGAAAGCTTATACATTACTTCACAATTCCCACAAGCTAAGACTATGTATCTGACCTATACAAAAACATCTACAGAAGTGATTTTACAATAGTGTATATTCAAAGTCATGAAATTCCATGGAAATTGTAACAGCTTCTGGTTTTAAATCTAATCCTTCCATTTTAGAAACATAATCTGTTAAAAAGCACTCTCAATACACTCTTAGACACATCAATTCACTTACACCTATGTGCAAACAGTTCACACAAGTGGGTACTTCCAAACAAAGCTTCAGCTAGGCCATCTGCACAGACCAGAGACTAAAATAACACTGAAATTTAATAATCTTTTATATTGAAACAGCACCCCCATTCTGTGATGAATGATGCTCCTAATACACAAAGCTCACAAGTCCCCACAGTCCCCCAGTTCAACAGGTAGACAATACTTTTCCAGAGTTATTCACTGTTCTAAATCTGTCATGGAGATTAAAAAACACCTTCTTGCGGCCATTCAAAGCTCAAAACTGACACAGCTGAAGCATCAAGCATTTTCTATATATTAATAAGCATTTTAGTTACCTGTTAAGTGAACAACGTTCTTTTAAGAAGCTTAAAGCAGGCGGGAGTTTTAAGAATCTCAGAAAGTGATCTTGGAGTAAGAGACACCACGAAGTGGCAAACCCGAGTAATTACTACTCCTCACAAACAGCAAAGCGACAGAGGACAAGTAACAGAGGAGCAAACGAGAGAGCATTCAGCAAGTCATGAAATCCTCCATCCTCCCCCAGAACAAATTTCTCACTTTCACAGTTTCTCAGGCCTGAGCAATGCTGCTGAGGAAGCTCCACAACCCACAAGAAATGAAATACCATGATTCTTAATGAATACTTCTCATGCCTCATAACTCATTTAGAACTCTTTTGCTTTACCTATTACACTGCTGTTTCAGACCTACTAGCATGAAACAGAGCACGGGCCTATAAAATAATCTTGAAAATCAGATAAAGACCGAACAGAATGTGCTAATCCAAAGTGACACTTTCCCATTGTCACTATGTCTCTTACATTACTAATGTTACCAGCTGATGACAATTCTTAGACCTAACTACAAATCGACCTGGTTTGGTATTACTCCCTCAAGACTGTGTGTCAGGTTAATGCAAACTCAACAGTCACATGCCAAATGCCTCATCCCAGTTATCACACCCTCCATCATTCAAAGCCAGGATATGCTGGAGTCAGAGCACCAAAGCTTTGCATCTAGTACTCATCATTTAAGATCTTATATCAAATTCACTGGTCTGGAGAGTAATATGTCATAAACTCTTCATATTCTAACAGTACACACTAGTAATTTCACATAGCATTTGGCTAACTCCACCCCTCTTCCCTACAAAAGATTCAAACTCTCCAGCTCACTGCTTTAGGTCTCACCATACCTCATTAACTGCTGTACCAGGGTTAGGCATTTGTCTACACTTCTGAAGTCAATCTCTAGTCTCCTCTTAGCCCTGCAATTCTTGAGTCAACTAAAGAGTTGGATGCTTTCACCCACTACAGTATAACTAACCCACTGGATGCTTTCACCCACTACAGTATAACTACCCACCACAACAGGATATTTGTTGTTGTTGTTTTTGGGTTTTGTTAAAAACACTCAAAACACTCCCGTTCCTTTTTTTTTTTCCCCTGTATACATAATAGTATCAGACTGGTAACTCCTGACTAGCATTAGGTTGCTTCACTGAGCAGAAGCCATTTTCTTGCTTTGATTTATGCAAAGAAATAAATCAAAGCAAGATTTATCCTTGACTGTCAAGAACACCTGCTCCAAAATTCATGCAGAGGAGGTTGAGAACATAACTAAGATTAAAAGAAAAATTACTGTGGTAAATGCAGTGGTTTAGAAATAAAACAGGATGAACATGTCAAGGTACACTGGCAGACATGAGAAGCCAAACTGTTAACAATGTGTATTTCTGCCCTAAAGCCTTCAATTTATTACCTGTCTTCACAGAATTAAATCTATTAATTAAGCAAAGACATCTCTCTCTATGCTGAGCACATTTGAGCCCTAAAAAATAAAAGCATTAACTAGGTCTAGTGCTCCACACAGTGACGTTTGCAGGAACCAAATGGTCCTTTCTTTCTTCTAAGATATGAACAAAAGGCATTCTGCAAGCAACGCAGATAATGACTTTGATAAACTGCCTGCTTCACTCTCTGTTCCATCACTTTGTTCTATCATTGGAAAATCATTATAGAAATAACAGCAGCCCACGGGAATTCAGAACAAATCCAAATCAACTACCACATTGGGAATAAACAATTTTTCTTACCGGCAATTTTTTCCACTGTATTTAAAAGACACATAGATATGGAGCTTAAGGACATGGTTTAGTACCGAGCTTGGTAGAGCTAGGTTAATGGTTGGACTCGATGATACTGAAGGTCTTTTCAAACCTAAGTAGTTCTATGATCTATCTTAACTGACCCGTCATAAACGCAAACAAATTCTGTGGTTATTGAAAAACACGAGACCCTACATTTATATTTATAACATGACGACTGTTACACAGCACAGTAAACCGCAACACTAGAGAACAGAGAACATTTAATATTCATTCCAGGAACAGATGTCCATGGAATCACCTATTCCCCACCCAGGAAACTGAACCTGAGGCTGTGGCGTGCAGAGCACATACAGCTTGGATAATGGCACAGCAGATCTTGTGTTTCTACTTCCTTTCCCCCCTCGCACCTCCCCCGTACCAAGGCGAGCTGCACACGGCCTCGGCCTCAGCGAGGAGCCACGGGCCCGCCCCCGCGGTGCCAGACCCCAGATGCCAGCAAACAGCGCTTAACGAACCGCTTCCAGTATGGCCCGGACGTAAGAGTCCCGACTGGGACCCACGGCTCCTCCCCGCCCCCGCACACACACCCTCATGCCCCCGGGGGTATCACGCACCTCGCGCCCCTCCCCCCAGGGTTCTCACCTTCGACGACGCCGCAGAGGAAGCGGCGGGAGCCCAGCGCCGTCTCCGTCTCGGTGTCGGTTTCGTCGCCCCCCGGCACCGGCCCCGCGGCCGCGCCCGAGGCCTCTAAGGGAGCGCCGGGCGGCGCTGCCGGGCTAGGGCTGCCCTGGGGCTCCTCCAGCGCCGCCTGCCCCTCCTTCTGCACCATCCTGCCGCCCGCCGCCAGGGCCGCCGCTCGCTGGACCGAGCTGCACCGAGCCGGGCCGCGCAGCACCTTGTTTCTCCGCACCACCCCTTTGTCTCGGCCGCGCTGGGCCGCCGCCGCTTCCTGTTTATGGGGCGCTGCGCCTGCGCGGGGAACCGGCCCCAACCGGTCCGCGCTGCTGTGAGGCACCGTCGAGGGCAGTTGCCGCTGCCGCGAAGAGGGAGGGAGGGAGGGAGGAAAGGGACAGACAGGAGACGCGCAGCAACCGCTGGCTCTGAGCTCCCTGCGTCGCGCTGCCAGGACCGCGTCGCTGCAGCGGCAGCAAGAGCCTGAGCGCAGGGAGTTACCGAGGAGAAGGAGGGAAGGTGGAGGGAGGGTACACCCTCACGGCGCACGCGCAGGACGCGGGGGTGCGCGACTGCGCCTGCTCGCCCCTCCGGCGCGCGGGAGGGGCGAGACTGCGGCCGCTCAACGCGCGTGCGCGGTGTGGGGGCGCGTGCCCGGGCCGCATGCGCGAGGGTACCCAGGAAGACTGAGAGGCGGCAGCGGGGCAATGCGCAGACGCGAGGCGAAGGGAACGCGCGTGCGTGCGGCGCTTTGTGTAGGGAAGCGGCGCAATCGGGGTGGAGGGGCGGGGAGAAATGAGTGTTTACCTCGGCTTCACGCATGCGCACCGTGGGCGGGAGCGCGCCTGCGTGGGCGTGGGGGAGTTGCGCGGGTTGCCTTATGCAGTGACCTAGTTGCCGTGCGTCCTTGAAGCCAAGTGGGGTCTGCTGCGCGCATGGGAGGCTGATCGTCCTGTGTCTGCCTGGGGACAGCAGGTGGGCTGTGAGGGGGAAAAGTCCCCCTGGTTTCCTCCCTCTCTCCCGGAGCAGTGCGGCTAGCGTTGCTCTTGCATGCGTGTCCGTAGCTGGAAGGGTCTACGAGGATTATGAAAGATAGTCTGCGAAACTGATACTGTCTGAGTAAGTCACCTCAGGGGTGCTGAGGTCAGACAGCATCTCTCCAGGGAAAAGCTCCAGCTGCACCGAGCTGGGAGCAGCAGGTCTCTGGAGTCAGCACGTGAAAACAGATTAAAACCATCCCCTGCCTCTTGAACACTGTTCGCCTCCCCCATCTCACTCAGCTTTCCTAAACCACTCCCGTACGTCTTTTAACTGTTTATGACTTAGGTTCTGAGTTTATTTCTGCTGGTGATGTTTCGACACGATGAGAAGTTTGGGGCGTTTTCTGGCTCCATCTGTAGCTGTACTCAGGTTGCTAAGCAAAGTCCATGGCTGAGGAGCATCTCCAGTTACTATCACAACCAGTCTGAAGCTTTCAAACAGCAAAAATAGCACTTTTACCACTACCTTAAATAGAAACAAGCTAAGTTATAAAATATGCAACAAGGCTGTAGAGAAGGGTTAGACAGGAGACGGATGCAGAACTGGGCTGGAAGACACCCTGTGCACTCACAGCATTGTGCAGAGCCAGGCAGTTCACTGCTATGTCAGACACGATCCTGAAGTGAGCATCATGATCACAGCTTTGACCATGCCAAAACAGTTCTGCTGTAACAGTTTCCCCAGCACTGGAATCTCATCCTTTTACAAGATGTTTGTGCTTCTAAGCAGTTTTTCAGGGTGCTGGAGTGAGTTGCTGCATCAGCTGCTTCATTCAGTTGCTCATCTATTTTTCCACGTTACAATTCTTTCTCCCGCTGACAGCTGGGGAGAAGATGGCTTCAAACAACACAAGGCAGTCCTTTTCAAAAAGCTCATCAACCTTTGCATCCATTCTCAGTATAAACCCCATGACTTTGCTGTTACGCTCCCTTAAATGCTACATCCTAACAAAAGATTCCTGATCCCAGCCTCTGCCTCACACAGCAGCTTCTCATAACAAGCTGATGGCATACCCAGAGGGGCTGATCCAATCTTCCCTGCCTTCATCCCCAAGGTGAAAGCTAAGGAGAGACGTTTTTGGCTCTCAGGGTATCAGGTGCGGGGGGGG
>JAOXOE010000632.1:16755458-16774251 GCA_028565055.1 Phoeniculus purpureus | reverse complement strand
GGTGATCCTGCTGTTGCAGGCGGATTGGACTAGATGATCTTTTGAGGTCCCTTCCAATCCGTTATGATTCTATGAGACCCTCAGTTCATCCCTGAAAAATAAAGCAGCACGTGAAAGGGATACAGAAAGATCCACTGAGAGAAAGTTCTCTTAGGACAGAAAGAGAACAGAGTTTCTAAGCGGCATCCATCTGATTATAAAGCTAAGTAGCAGTTAGGTTGCCAGTTCATTTCATCGCCAGGCTCACTGAGTTTGACGAGAAAATACTGCAGCCTCTGCTGTGGTTTCAGGCAAAATCATTACAATTCCTATCATTTTCTACACAAATTACCCGTCAGGGAGGGCTCCTTTAACCAGTCAGCGGCGATCCAGCTCGTGCTCATTGTACAGTGGTTGCTGTTGCTAAGGTTATATCCACACAGCAGAGTGCATAATGAATTCTCAGGCTGCAGTGAGCAGGAGAATTCGCACTGAGCGCTTGCCAGAGCATCCGCAGTGTCTGAGGGTGATTGCAGCGAGCGCTTTCTTGGCTGGCTCGCGGATTCCAGTGCACTGGTGCAGTCCATGTGCCTATCAGCTACGTGGAGGGGGATGTTTAAAGAAAACAACACTGCCAGATAAATAAAAGGTTGTCTTTTGCCCCAGAGACCTCCTATGCTCTTTACATAGGTGTGTGAGACAGACAGACAGACACAAAGGAGAGGCGTGAGGCAAAGGGATAGCAGAAGGTTCTCCTCTGGGTAGGTGGGTCCTGCACAGCAGACCAGAATTGGATCCTCTGCTTTAAAAGGCTTCAGACTGAAGGCAAAGATGCAGGAGGGGAGGAAGTGTGACCGCATCCCTGTGAAAGTGCAGATTATGTTGGTGAGTTGGACTGGGGAAAGGCTGCTGGAGGTGATGGTGAACACATTCAGTGAGGCGCTGCAGCTACAAAAAGCTTCTAGGGCTTTCCTCTGCTTTGTTTGGGATCAGAACTAGGGGTTTTGTTTGAGTTGGTGCTTTTTATCCTGGACCCTGGGCAACCAAGCCTAGGCTTAAAAAGCCAGATGATTCAATCATAGCAAATTGGGTAGGTAGTAACCCCACCACAAGTGGCAATTTTCAGTTTCTAACAGTCCATGTCCAATCCCTCAAACTGAAGCTTTATCAATCCTTTTTTTTCCTTTTTTTCTTATTTTTTTTTTCCTAGGCAGCATAGACAGCAGCAAATCCTCAGCAGCAGAAGCTATTTAAAGTCCCTGGCCCAATATTGAATCCTCAGATTTGGCAGCAGCAGGTTTCAGCTGGATTTTCTGGGCAGTAAGTAACTCAGCAGCAAATTTACTCTTTTTAATACAATGGCAACAGGCCTTGGAAGTAACAGGAGTGACTTCAGATGGTGCCAACGTTTAAATGAAAAATCTGATTCTAGCTGGCCTTGCAGCCTCCTGGCAGCACCCTCTGTGTTTCTGTGGGACACCAGCTTTCAGGAGCGTGTTCGGGGGTCCTAGCCTGGCTGCTGCAGACACCCCCAGGTGATGGGACCCCTCACTGCCATGGGCTGATGTCACCTGAAAGCATGATGAGAGGTGCAAAGATCAGCAGCAGGTTATGGCAAGACAAGGATCTCAATGGACAGACAGGTGTGTGTAGGTCTGTGGTGGTTTTAGCCTGGGGAGGTTTCGGTGTGTGGGGCTGCAGCTGGTTCCCCCAGCTGAGGTTCAGACCCTGCTAAGCTGAGCCAATTAGCACCTCTGTGATAACCTATTTAGGAGGGGAAATGTAGCGAGCATGTTCTTGTCACTGTTCCTTTTGCTGTTCCCTTGGTTTGGAAGCTCCTGTTTGTTTGGAGAATGGAGGAGATGAAGCTATGTGGTCACCATTGCTCCTTGGCTCATGGTGAGTAGAGGAACTGGTGGCTTTTGGAGACCTGAGATTAGCAGAGGAGAAGTGTGTCTGCAAAACCATGAAGGAAAGCGTGTAGGATGGGTCCTGAAAGACTGTGATTCTCATGAAGGCATGGACCCAGCTGAAACACTGGTCAGGCACTGGGTGACCCCAGGCTGTGGAAGACCTCCATGCTGGCTGGAGAGAGCTCATGGAGGGCTTGTCTCCTGTGGGGGAGGGTGTCGTGCTGCCACTGGACAAAGGACTGCAATGGGGCTTCCCCCTGGGGTAAAGGAGATATCTGAGCTGGGCTCAGGAGGACGTACCTAAGAGCTGTGTGTGCCTCTCTCTGTGTTTGGTGATGGGGTGTTTCTGCTGTTTAAGATGTGCTCTGTTTTCTCCCAGATTTAACCCATCCTTTTGCATGTTGACTGGAAGCGGTGAGCAGGTCAGCCCTGTTTTGTTGTCTCAGTTTCCAAGCATTTTGCTAATTAGAGGTTCCAACAGGAACCTCATAAAAGCCTGATGATCCAGTTTTATTAATGCCAATTTTATTAACAGTTCCTTTACGCTAACTCCTTTGCACGGAAGGGATGTGATGGTGACAGAAGTACTTATCTTCGAGAGCAGCTTTTTCCTTTAGAAAAGTACAGAAGCTAGATAAGTCATTTGTAAGATTGGATGATTTCTTTTAAATGCAGCTCAGGTAGAAATGCAGCTCCTGCAGGTTTGGCACCTCTATAGGACGAGCATACATAGTCACAGTATCGCAGCAGACCAGTTTGAAAGGGACTCTAGGGGTCATGGAGTCCAACCTGTTAAATTGAAGAGCTACAGTGTAAATGAGCTGGCCCAGCCCACTGTCCAGCTGAGCCTTAGAGCTGTCTATAGTCTAAGGAATCCACCACTTCCACAGGAAGACCATTCCAGTGTCTCACGGTGAGAAATCCTCCTCTGGAGTCCACTCAAAATCTCCCTAGGAACAGCTTATATCCATCACCCCTGGTCTTCTCTATGAGATTCTTTGTGCAAAGGGATTCTCCTCCTTCTTGGCAACCACCTTTAATGTTCTGGGACATGGTGAAAAGGTCTCCCCTAAGCCTTCTCCTCTCAAGACTGAACAAACCCAGCTCTCTCAGCCTTTCCCCATGTGGCAAGTCTTCTAGTCCTTTGATCATCCTCATGGCCTTTCTCTGGACCTTCTTCATTCAGGTGAAATGAAAAAAAAAAAAAAGGAAGAAAGCCAATGGACAGCAAATCTTTGTAGTTGAAGAGAAATTTTCTTTTTTGGTTGCCCCATAGGCAGGTCCATGTCTCCTAGGCAGGCTAGTCCAGACTGATACCTGCTTTACATCAACCTTAGCTCTCTTCCTGGGAGGTGCAGGGGGTGTGTGACTACATAAAGCCACGTGTATGCAGGCTGTGAGAGCAGCCCTCGTAGCAAAGAAGCTGCACAGGTTTGCTGGTACACACGTAGCCTGTGAGGCCCTTCCTTCAAAGACATCTCCAGCAGCGTAACCAGGGAAAAGCAGTGACTGAGGGTCAGCACGCAGTCTCCCCTGGCCTGCCAGGACCAGCTCTGTCAGTGATCAGCACAAACTCTAAGCATCTCCCACCACTCAGAAATAAAATATAGGCCAGTCAGTACTTAAGTGAGTCCAGGAAGATAATCCCTGCCCTTATGCTTAAGTGAAGCTCTTGCCTTGGAGCTTTACTGTGCTGTGGCTTCAGCAGGAGGACGAAGATGTGGGAGAAACGTATTAGCACAGCTGCTTGCGTTCAAGTGCGCTGCACCCATCTGCTGCCTTTTACTTGCTGTGATGCCGGGAAGTTGGGGGTTTTTACCTACTTTTTGGATAAAAAAGTTTTCAATCCAAGTTGTAAACCCTTGAGAAAGGGATTTTGAGCAGATCCCCTGCTGGGACTGGAATGAAAACATACCAGAAGCAGCACGTGTTGGGAAGGCAGCCTCAAAAGAAACGATGCCTTCTCCGCGGTCAAACTGCTTACGATTCTTTTACTGTCTCTCAGCCACCCAGCTAGACGTCTTGCTTTGCTTCCATCCGAGCTGTAGCGACGTTTGAAATGTGCTCTGGGGAAGAGAACACAGCACAGCAAAAATGCCTAAGAAACCTGGACGGGTTCACCGAGCCTCGTTGTTTCGATAAACAGAAACAAATCTGGAGTGAAGGCAAAGAAAGAAAATACACCCCAAAAAAGTTCTTGGGAACCTTGAATTGGTCTGGTAGAGGTCTGTAGGGCAGTGCGGGGTTTGAGGCACTTGTGCTGAGCAGATCCTACCGATAACACTTGAGCATAGGCATTCACAGGCACTCTTTGCCTCTTGTGTCTCGCCCCCAGTCTTGTCAAGCTCTTAATGATGGATCTATTTGCCTTCGTTTTGAACACTGAAAGGTTTGAGTGTACGAACCAGACCTCTACAAGTTTTCTGCTCACTGAAGTCCTCCTGTCAGAGTCTGAAGTGTGCAGGTTCTGTCTTCCCGGCGCGTACTTCTGAAGCTTTGAAATTAACCGAATGTCGGCGACGTGGACAGTGGAACGGAGTGGAACCTCAGTCAGTTTGCTGATGACACCAAACTGTGGGGTGAAGTCAACACGCTGGAGGGAAGAGAGGCCGTCCAGAGGGACCTTGTCAGGCTTGAGAAGTGGGCTCGTGCAAACTGCATGAAGTTCAACAAGGGCAAGTGCAAGGTTCTGTGCCTGGGTCAAGGCAATTCCAGCATGAGCACAGATTGGGAGGACAAAGGATTGAGGACAGCCCTGAGGAGAAGGATTTGGGGTTGGTGGAGGACCAGATGTTTAACAGGAGCTGTCTGTGTGCGCTTGCAGCCCAGAAGGACAACCATGTCCTAGATGGTTCATCAACCTTCTCTTCTTCAGCTGAAAAGTCCCAGGTCTCTCAATCTCTCCTCATAAGGCAGATGCTCCAGCCCCTTAATCATCCTCATGGCCCTCTGTTGAACTCTTTCAAACAAGTCTCTATCCTTCTTGAACTGGGAAGCCCAGAACTGGACACAATATTCCAGGTGTGGCCTCACTAGGGCAGAGTGGAGAGGGAGAAGATTGTGGGTTGACTGAGTCCTAGCAAATCCTGCCAAAATTCAAACGCAGTGTTATGGCGCCGATGTCTCTTACTGGAGTTTTGCAGATAACATTGCTGTGACGCGTTGTGAATCGCTTGCTGAAGAGAAAACCGATTGCTTGAGTCTGTTCTCTCCTTCAAGTCTCACTTTTGTGTTGAGGAGACAGTGTCAGTAAATGTCTTTTGTTTTCCAGAGAGGCTGATGCCCTTATTTGCTTCCTTCTGGTCTCAGAAGCACAGATGTGCTGTGGAAGTCACACCAGTGTGCTTCGCACAGGTCTTGTCTAAGTTACCAGTGGCCTTTGATGCTGCTTTCCTGGAAGAAAGACAGCAGAGACTCCTAAGAGCCTTTTCATTGGAAGAACTGATTTTAAACAGATCTTTCCCCTCGTTTTTCATCCAGATTCATCATATTACAAGGGTTTTGTTCATGTCACTTAAGAGGAAGTCTTACGGTGTACAACATCTCTGTGGAATGCAGTCTCTTACTTACAGGTTAGCTTGTGGAGGGGGGGAAGAGCAAGAGACCTGTGATGCTGCTGTCACTGGAAGGCACCCCTGATACGTGCTGGCTTTGCAGAGACCAGACTGGTTTTGCTAAGTATCCCCCATGGAATGTGGATGACCCTGAATGTCAATGGCTTTAGGAGTGGGACAGGGGGTTCAAAATCCTGCTGCGCCGCAGCTATGAGCGGAGTTGGCGTGTAGAGGGAAAAGGCTAAGTGTCCCAGCTGTTAACATCTGGGGAAGCTCAGACCCAAACACCACTGAGAAGGAATTACAAAACACACTGCTCAAAGCTGGCAGAAGCAAAGGTGGGGCTGGTGATGCTTTCATGTCTGGTGTGTGCTGCAGTTTGAAATGATCCGTATTGCCGTGCTTCTGGGTGGGAATGGTTCAGTATACAGCAAGGTCCCCATCACTGTCGTTCATTCAGACCAATGCTGGCGTGAAATAGTGTGACCAGCAGGACCCAAGAGGTGATCCTGCCCCTACACTCAGTCCTGGTGAGGTGGCACCTTCAGTTACTGGGGGCAGATTTGGGCACTGCAGTATAGGAGAGACATTGAGGTGCTGGAGAGAGGGCACAGAAAGGCAGCTGGGCTGGTTAGGAGTCTGGAGAACAGGTCTTGATGAGCAGAGGCTGAGAGCTGGGGCTCTTCAGCCTGGAGAAGAGGAGGCTGAGGGGAGACCTCATTGCTATTTACATCTGCCTGAAGGGTGGTTGGAGTGTTGGCCTCTTCTCCCTAATGACTAGCCATGGGATAAAAGGAAACAGGGTCAAGTTGCACCAAGGGAGGTTCAGACTGGATCTTAGGAAACCTTTCTTCCCAGGAAGAGTGGAAAGGCCTTGGAACAGGCTGCCCAGGGAGGGACTGGAGGCACCATACCTGGAGAGGTTCAAAAACCAGGCAGACACAGTGTTTCAGGAGATGGTTTAGTGGTTTGGGGTTGCAGGGCAGTCAGCTGGACTTGATGCTCTTGAAGGTGTTTCTAACTTTGATCCTGTGGCTGGTAGGAGATGTCTGAACAGTGCACAACTGTACTGTGCAGCACCCATTCCCATGTCCCTGTCTGTGTGAACACCCTCACCGAATGTGAGCTTTCCCTGCTGGGTATGAATAAACAGTTTCTTGGTGAAGACTCTTTTAGGCTGTGAACAGCAACCACCAAACAGTAGCATCAAATGAAACATGATAAATGCTGCTGCTCAAAGTTCATCTGGTCAGGAAGGCACCAGCATCTTCAGCACATCCTCTACACTGTCTGGATATGCTAGTTTTACTGTTCCACACTTAATTTATGCGTTCTTTTGAGGTTCTTAAGGTACCTGTGTGTGACAGCAAAGCAGTGGATGTGGTCTATCTTCAGCAAAGCATTTCACATGGTCTCCCACAGTATCCTCATAGCCAAGCTGAGGCAGTGTGGTCTAGATGACTGGATAGTGAGGTGGATCCTGAACTGGCTGCAGGATAGAAGCCAGAGAGTGGTGGTCAGTGGGACAGAGTCTAGCTGGAGACCTGTATCTAGTGGAGTCCCCCAGGGGTTGGTGCTGGGACCAGTCCTGTTCAATCTAGTCATTACGGACTTGGATGAGGGATTAGGGTGCACTGTCAGCAGGTTTGCTGATGACACAAAGCTGGGAGGTGTAGCCAACACTCCAGCAGACTGTGCTGCCATTCAGCAGGACCTGGACACCTGGAGAGCTGGGCAGAGAGAAATTTAATGAAGTATAACAAGGGTAAGTGTAGAGTCTTGCATCTGGGCAAGAACAACCCCAGGTACCAGTATAGGTTTGGGACTGACCTGTTTGAGAGCAGAGTAGGAGAAAGGGACCTTAGGGTCCAGGTGGACAGCAGGATGACTACGAGCCAGCAATGTGCTCTTGTGGCCAAGAGGGCTCCTCATTTCAAGCAGGATGTGGAGCTGCTGGAGGGTGTCTAACGTAGAGCAACGAAGATGATGAAGGAAGTGGAACACTTCCCTTATGAGGAGAGGTTGAGGGAGCTGGGTCTCTTTAGCTTGGAGAAGAGGAGACTGAGGGGTGACCACATTAATGTGTATAAATATGTGAAGGGTGGTTGTCATGAGGATGGAGCCAGGCTGTTCTCAATGTCATCTACTGATGGGATGAGGGGCAATGTGTGTAAGCTAGAACATAGGAGGTTCCATATAAATATCAAAAGGACTTTCTTCCCAGTGAGGGTGACAGAGCACTGGAACAGGGTGCCCAGGGGAGTTGTGGAGTCTCCTTCTCCGAAGACATTTAAAACCTGCCTGGATATGTTCCTGTGCAGCTTGGTCTAGGTGATCCTGCTGTGGATCCTGCTATGATTCTATGATTCTATGATTATAGTAGAGGATGTCACTGTCCTATGTCAGGGTACATGACAGAATAATAATATCCTGTTATTCTGCTGCTTTCTTACTCACTTATTTTTTTCTCTTTGTTTTGCTTTAAGCCAGTTGTCCCAGTTCTGAAGACTGCACTTTTCCAAGGACCAGAGATTGCCCATCAGTTCAGACACCTTAGAAACACCTTTCCGGTTCATACCTACCTCTTCAAGGTGGTAGCTGACCATCTAGCTGTTAGTTCAGCCTTAAATGTCACATCCTGCAAAAGCAACCTTGGCCCCAAGCTTGGTTTCACCCCGTAGAAAACACACCTGACAGCCCCACTCCTGAGAAATTCTACACTTGGTGTTAAGACCTAGTTAGCCTAACGCCTATGGCCTCTTAGCATGGAAAGGCCATATTAATGGGGCTATCAGTGGCACAGCCAGGCTGTTTAGGACTCCCCACCTGCTCAGCGCACACCCTGTCCCCCATGCAACCTATATAGAGTACCCTTGCATCTGCAACACCCCAAAAAGGCTGCCAACTCTCGCAGAGACCCTCAGCCCCTATTTACCCCAGCCACCAACAGCTGACAGAGGCAAAGACGTAACAGTGGTGTGCATAGCGATTGTGGTTAGATTTTATTGTTTGTTTTGTTTTTTTAACCCATATTATTGTTATAATACAAAATATACAGTCTGGAGATGCCAAGCGGGTTGTGGGTCACCATGCCCCAGGGTGAGAGGTCACGCCATGCGACCTGCAGTGTGAGGGAAGAGACAGCACCTGCTCTGCGTGGCAGGGGATGGTGGGTACCCCAAAGAGCCTGGGAGGAGATAGGATGGGGAGAAAAGACAGGAGGAGTAAGGGTTGGGATACCTGCCCTCCCACCCTTGGGAAGCTGCAAGTGGGAGCTGACCCCCACAGCAGACCCAAGAGCAGGACTGTGAGATGAACTATGTGTTGAATTAACCTAAAAAACACACTGTGTTTGCAAGGGATGGGCCAGTCCCACTGAGGAACAGCCCCATAGCTTTGGCTCAGGGCTCTGGGGGCAGTTTCTCTGACATCAGGGACTCATCCTGGGTCTGGGGCCCATCATGGGCACCTTGCTCATCCCTTCCCCTCTGATCCCAGACACTGCAACTCGGGCCAGCCCCATTTGCCTTTGGCTGCTAAGAATGCAGATGCTGCCAGGGCCAGGTATGTTCCCTGTGGGACTGGACAGAGGGGCCTTGGAGGTTGGTGTGGGGGGTATTAGCTGATGGGCAGCACTGTCCCATGAGTGTGCAGGCAGGACAAGCCTTCCCACAGACGCCCAGCTCTGATAAGCTGGTGGTGACAAAGACATGGGGAGCCCCAAGGTGCTGACTCCATTTTCTTAGGCCCTCAGGCAGGCTCTTATGTGGCCATGCCAGTACAAAGAGCTGAGCCTCCCCTGCTCCAAGCAGCCCACTGGCAGCACAGCAATAACTGCTAGTCCCAGACATGACTTTGTCCCCAAGGAGCTGCCAGCTCAGCTGTGTCCCAACACAAGGCTGTGTCTGTGGGGACAGTTGTCTGCCCCATTGCTTGCTCCCCAGGCAGCAGGTAGGCTGGGACAGGCCAAGTGCCGCAGCAGGGAAAGATCAGCAACAAATGATGCTGGAAACAGGGCTGCCCAGCACACCTCCTTCCTTCATGTGTTCCCATAGCCTGGCTGCCACATTCTTGTGGAGAAGGGGGTAGGATCTCTCCACTGGAGCCTGACTGTGGGTCCCTGAGGTCCCCTATGTGCCAGCACCCAAAACTGGAGGGGTTTGCAGCTCTCCCAGCCCAGCATCCTCCCTCCTGGGGTCCAGTGCCATAACAAGGCACCTTGGGGCCCTTTAAATCTCCCCTATCCCTGCATCAGGATGAGCATCCAAGGTCTAGCTGGGTCCCCCAGGATTAGGGGCTGCTGCCTACAGCTCATGCCATGATGAACCCCAAGTGCCCATGCAGCTGCCTTCTCCAGACAGCCCTTCTGCTCACTGACTGGCCCAGGGGCTTGGCAAGAAGAGTGGCCAACAACTCATGGCCAACATGCCAGACATGCTCCCCATAGCAGGGCGCAGCCAGGGCAGGAGAGGAAGCAAAGGTGCTGGCACCCGTCACAACTTTCTTGGTTTCTAGAGAGCATCGCTGGAGGGTTTGGGCTAGAGCTGGTGCTGGGGACTCCCAGGTCTGGGATGGGTTGGGGTGGGGGCACCATGGCTGCACAGGAAGCTGTGCATGGGGGAAGCCTCTACTGCAGCTGGGGGCTGTGGCTGCCCTGCCAGGAACAGATGCAGGGAGGTCATCCAGGCCAAATGCTCTTCCATGCCAGATGTGCCCATGCTCCAACCTCTGGGAGCACCTGCTTGGGGTCCCCTGAGGAAAGCAGAGCCAGCCCAGGGGCAATGGAAGATCCCAACACCGACCATGTCTCTAGGAAGAGAGGCCCCTTCCTGCAAGGGTGTCTTTACAGTCGGTAGAGAGAAGGCTCGAAGGAAAAGTCAAGAGAGAAGCAGGTTCCGGGCCCGGTGGCAGGAGAGCTCAGCTGGAGGCAGGTCTGGGAGCTAAATCACATTGTCGAAGAGCTGCATGGACCGCATGATGTTCTCATCCTGCAGGGAGGAGGTGGGAAGCAAGTGTTTTGGGCACAGAACAGCAATATGGGCAGTTCCCCCAAATCTGGGCAAGACCCAAACTTGTTTTTATCCTTACAGCATCTCTGACCTATTGGACAAGAGCCCAAAGGATTATAGGCAGCTTCCAAGCCCTACTGATATGCAGCTCTCTTCATCTACACAGGGCTGCTGGCACAGAGTTTCCAAAGCTGAGCCCCAGCCTTGTACCTGGGAACCTTGCCTTCATCTCATCTCTGTCAGGGTAGTAGTCCCCGAGGGTTAAGGAGGTGGCCCAGCCCCAGAGCAGAGCTGCTGGTGGGTTTACCTTCTGGCAGGACTCCAGGAACTCCTCAATTGTCACTACGCCATCCTTGTTTCGGTCCATTTTCTGCAGACAAGAACAATATGGGCAGTGTGACCATGATAGCACCAGAGAGAGTCCAGCACCACCTGCCCAGGTCGCACAAGAGCTGGACACAGCACATGCCTGCCCTTTCCATCTCCAAGTACTCAGTAGGACCAGGATGGACTTTTCTCTCCTTGGCTCCAGCACAGCCCTGCTTCATCCCCAGTGTCAGGGGTTTTCTCCTGCATCATTACAGATTTTTCTGTACCTCTTCTTCCTTAGTATGTCCTCAGCTCACCTGGAAGAAGTTCTCCACATGCTCCCGGGGTGCTTCCTCCCGCATGGCCGGATAAGTATATTTGCCCATCATGTCATAGATGGACTTCATGATATCCAGCATTTCCTGGAGGGAAGTGGAACAGGGATGAAGGGTCAAAACAGGGATCTGCCTCTGCCTGGTCCTCAGTCCAACCTTTTTTGTAATGTTCTGAAAGGACCTATGCAGTGCTCAGCTCCTTGCAGCATGGGGCTGTATATGTGCCTGTACATGTGATGGAACCCCAAAGTGGCGCACCCCACACCCACCCTCTACCCCAGAGACACACCAGGGCCAGGATGCTAGGAATGATCTGTTTGCAAAGCTGAGCTAAGTAAATACTGATTCCCACAACTCTCCTCCAGAGCTCACCCAACACTTCTGAGTCCTAACCTCATCCCTGCTGGGCACAGACCTGTGCTGGCCCCAGGGACCAGCCTGGACCTCTCTATCCCACCTCTTTGGTGATGCAGCCATCTTTGTTCAGGTCATAGAGGTTGAAGGCCCAGTTCAGGCGATCATCAATGGTGCCCCGCAGGATGATCGACAGCCCAGACACAAAGTCCTGCAAGGATGGACAAGGCAGGCAGACAGGAGCTATGGCCACAAAGGGTCTCAAAGACATAGAGGGGAAACTCACCCCAAAGCAGATGTGCTCTGGGGCTGAGCTGACACAGGAAACATTGAGTACCAAGAAATGCCTGTCCCAAAGTATGTCCCACACTAACCCTTTGGATCAAAGTACCCAAGTTGACAACATGCATCAGGACCTGCTGTTCAAAGACAGTCATAACTGTGCATGCCAGTCTAAGTACCTATAGAATGCCACCAGAAAATGCAGAAAGCTTTTAATCTTTTTTCCACTGCCCCTGAGAACTTAACTCCAGCAGACCCCCATTAGAAAGCTCTGCAACAGCAAAGCTGTTCAACTCAGCCTGTGGTACCTGAAGGGATGTGCCCTCCCTGTCCCACTGCTGTCCCCTTCTTAACCACAGCTCACCTCAAAGCTGACAGAGCCATCATGGTCGGTGTCAAAGGCGTTGAAGAGGAAGGTGGCATACGTGCTGGAGTCTAGGGGAGGAGGCAGACAGTGTGAAGGGGTGCTGTGTGACCCCTGCCCCATGGAGGCTCCCATGCAGGGCATGGGGAATAGGGACAGGGATGGACACTTACCTCCCTGTGGGAAGAACTGCGAGTAAATCTGCTTGAAGTTTTCTTCATTGACGATGCCACTGGGGCACTCCTGCCATGGAAAGCCACTGTGTCACTTCCATTGTGGAGAGGGGCTGAGTACCCCTGTAAATTGCTGTGGCTCCTTTGTCTTGCCCCCAGCCCTGCACTGCCTGGTGGGGCTGTTGGTAAGGATGCTTGGAGCTTTTCCCTGCTTTTGTGGGCTGCATCCCTCACTGCATCCTAGGTGCCCAGGCAAGGGGTTCTTTGCAGCCAAGGGATGGACACAGGATTGGGCCTCCCCACTGTGCTTCCTGGAGGCAGGAACAGGCTGTAGTCTGATATAAACTTCAACCCCAAGGTCCTGAAAACCTTTGCAAACTCTGAGCATCAACAGGTTCAAAGCACCTTCCAAGTTGTGCATGGCAGTGGATGGGGGCTAGCAAAGTTGGTCAAGGGCTACTCACATTCTTGAAGCCTCGATACAGGACCTGCAGCTCTTTGCGGGTGAACTTGGTCTGCTCCTGGAGCTGCTCCAGCCCCTCAGGGCGGTGGCAGACGGTGGAGAGCTCAAACTCATCCTCAACGCTGTCTGCAAGGAACCCAGGGGAAGAGAGGGCAGCTGAGGCCAGCACCATTTTACCTTGCTGTGTCAGGGACAAGAGTGGCACCTTGCACAACACACCCTTTCCTCATCCACTCACACCTGCCCAGAGTGACACATTTTGGGGGTACCCTGCTCAGACAGAGTTGAGTCTGTGCCAGCAAGAGACACCCTGGAGGCAGAGCAGCAGCTGGTGCTGGGAAACAGCCTCCCAGCCTGTGGTACAGACCCAGCTGGATAGAAAGGGTGTGTGAAATCCCCAAAGTGCTGAAACTCTCCCTGCCCATCCTTCTCCTCCCATCAGCAAATACATCTGCCCTGTGGAGCCAAGACTCTGGATGTCCTTCCTACACCAGAGCTCATGTCCAGAAGGAGACCAACCGCCCCAGAACCCCCAGCCCAAATGTCCCCCCAGACTTGTGTAGATCCTGTTCTGCCAGCTGTGTCCCCATTCACCGATGGCTTCTCCCCACCATCTGGCAAGCTGCACAACCCCTGCCTGCAGCAGCCAGCACTCCCAGTCCTCGGTGCAACCCAGAGCGGCTGTGGCTCCCCAGCAGGGAACCACTTCTGTGGGGCAGATCAGCCCCTGCCCCTCCATACTCACCTCTTCTCCTGGGGAGAACAACTCATACTGCAGGGCAGGGGCAGACCCCAGCCAGAAGCTCAGACTCACCAAGGGGCCAAGCGCACTTGGTGCAGGGAGGACTGGAGGTCTGGGCAGCTCTGTGCTCATGTCTTGCTCAGCCCCCTTCACCCCTCACATCACACTTCCATAATCTCTAAACCAACACTGAGCTTTGAGCAACAACCCCCCAGCCCCTAAACAACTGCTGGGAGGGTCCCACTCCCCCAAGCCTGCTCCAGAGCGGGTGTCACCACTGTGCATCCAGTGGGAGCCGAGCTGCAAACATTGTACCTGCAAACAGGCAAGTACAGGTGTGAGTGCAGAGCCCATTGGATCAGAGCCCTCTGGGGCATGAATGATCCTGACAGCCCCAAACCCTGGGCAGGGGAGTGGTGGTGGTGTGCCCTTCACACGCCAAGGCAGAGGGCAGGCAGCAGCACTGCTAGGGACACACACACACAAAGGCAAAAAGAAGCACTTGCTTTCACTGAGCGAGGGGATGGATTTGGGCCGGCAGCAGGGCAGCAGTTTGAGGAATCGCTGCTTCAGCGCTTTTTTAGTTTGGCCTGGTGGGTTGCCTGGAAGAAAGAAGGAGTCACCAAGCAGAAGAAAAGTTAACAGAGCAGTGGTGCCCGGACCCAGCAGGCAGCAGGGTGGCACCTGGCGACACCCACAGAGACAGCACATGCAGCATGAGGGTGGAGGAGCAGGAAGGCAAAGCCCAGCCCAGGCTTTCAGCTTAATCCCAGGAAAAAACCCAGCACCGGACTTTCCCCCTTTGGGAAGGATGAGGGTGGCAAAGGTGAAACCCTACTGGGCTAGCCACACCAGCACCTCTGCACCCCCCATCAGAGCATGCCAAAGGGCTGTAGAGACATCCAGCAACCCAGAGACCTATGAGATGACAGGGCTGGACTCTGTCCTTTAGCCTCAATGTCAAACACCCACACTCTGGGAATCCTGCCCTCTCTATGGGGCTGTACAGGGAGGCAGGGTAGGATGAAGCTCATGAAACAGCCTGAGCCCAGGGTATTGCATCCTCCCCAGAGCTCAGGGCTGGGTTTGATCCTGCTGGCACCCTACAGCTGAATGTGAAACATGCACCAATCCCAGCCATGCAGCCCGGACTGCAGCATGCACCCCCACCCCAGTGTGGCACTGGGATCCAAGTCCAGGGATCTGCTTTGAGACAGCCAGAAGGGGAGTGGGGCTCGGGGCTTTGCTTCAGCCAGGCTATGTGGCAGGGTGAGGGGCTCCCCGCGTCGCCTGGCCCACAGCCATTGCTTCCAAGTGGCCCTGCATTAGTAGCAGGTCCCCTCACGGCACAGAGCCAAACCCCCTCCCCTCTTGCCCCATCCAGTCTTTGCTTAGCCCCATCTTTCCCAGCTGGCATTGCCCCATGGCCACAGACCCGCTCCCTCCCTTCCTGCAGGACCCCAAGCCAGCAAACTCAGCACAGGACTAATGTTGCAGGTGGGGAGGGGGAGAAGGGGATGAAGGCTGTACTGGGCTCCAGCCCCCAAAGGGAGGCAGACAGCAGCATGGGGCACAATGGGAGGAAAGGTGCAAAGTCCCTTTGGGGCTCTGCTGACACTGCATTTGTCCTGGACATCTGCAAGCAGCAGGTCACAGCAATGTCTGGGTGTCCCAAGTCCTCATTCTGGGGTTGGTCCTCTCAGAGGCTGGCAGACAAAGCTTCTCCAGCAGCTTTCTCGGCCTCGTGAGGTTGAGCTTGAGCTTCA
Source organism: Phoeniculus purpureus (assembly GCA_028565055.1). Lineage (NCBI taxonomy): Eukaryota > Metazoa > Chordata > Aves > Bucerotiformes > Phoeniculidae > Phoeniculus > Phoeniculus purpureus. Next base: position 16,759,008 of record JAOXOE010000632.1, on the reverse strand, counting down.
GGTGTAGGGGAAACGGTGCTGTGTGGTATCTAGCTCTAGGACAGGGACATGTCTGCAGCTCTTATTCTCACAGGCAGGACCTGGGACTCTCTGAGCTCACACCAAGGCAGCAGGCTGGGGCAGGCAGCTCCAGCTGCAGGAGGTCACTGTCCCAACAGGACAACACACAAAGCCACTCAGGAAGGGCAAACATCCCCAGGGAAGTGGCACCCACAGCAGGGTGCCAGCAATGTGCAAACAAGTAGGGTGCACACACACACACTCACACCCCCCACCCTGGTGTTTGCCACAGGACCACAGGGTGAGGCCAGGGTCTTGGTGCTGGCAGAACAGCACAGCCTGGCTCCTCTCTGCACCAGGGTTTGCACGCAGGCGAGAAAAGGCTTTTTTTCTTGCTAGAAGCAGGCGCCAGTTGTGTCTAAAACATGATTTTGGCCCAGTTAATTTTCTAGGGCTTTTATCTGCAGAGGGAAAGAGAAATTGCACCTTTCAGCCTTCCAAGGACATTCTGGGGCCAGGTTCCTTGAGCAGTGGATACCTGGTAGGCAGGAAGAGCCCCTCTGTCCAGGGGGAAGGGACTGGGCAGGGCAGAGCAACACCCAGTGCCAGGGTGATGAACCAGAGGTGGGAGCAGGGCGGGAGGGAAACCACACAGCGAGAGAGATGCAACAGAGAGTAAACTGTGGTTGGACTCACAGGGGCAGCAGGTATAGGCACGTGCAGTAGGTCAGGTCGGGTGCAAGTTACACTTTAGTTTGTTATAAAGAAGGAAAAAGAAAACAAAAAATAAAGAACATGGGTGTTTTTTCCTAAGGAGGAAATCGAAGAGGGCCTTATTCCAGGGGCCCCAGGGCAGGGGAGGGAGCAAGTTCAGCACATGCAGCTTAACGACAGGGTATGATCGGGGCTGGGGTTTTGCTATCCTGGCTTTGGTGCACCCGAGGGTTCTGTTGGGAAGAATACACTGTCCCTTTTTCTGTCTGCAGCATCCAAACCACAAGGCTAGAAGCAACCTTGCCTCCCCCTTGTTCGGAAACAGGTCTACCTAAAGATGGGGAGTAGAGCCTGGCCACATGCTGCTCTGCTGAGCACATGGGACATCCACAACACAAAGCCCTGTCCCTGGCAGTGACAGCTCCTTTTCCAGATGTCTCTCCACCCTCCACCCTTCCGCAGGAGTCTCCAAAGGGTGACACAAAACAAGCCAACAGAAAGGGCTGGCAGGGTTTTATCCATGGCAGGAGGTCTGCTGGGTTAAGTGGCTTGTCACTTCCCATGCATCACTCCATAGCCTGGTGGCCTCCAAACACAAACATGTAAACCAAACCTCCACCACTGGGCAGCACCAAAAATGGAAGGGCTTTCCCATGCCCACCTCAACACTTTACTGAAATGAATCCCAGAGGTTTCTGGCCACTGGGTCTGAAGGGGCCCACAGCAGGTGGATCCCTGACCCCAGCAGTGACCACCACTGGATCCAGCCAATGTCAACATGTCAGAGGGTTATATGCTACTGGGCTGACAACCCCCCTTCCCAGGTAGGACCTAAGACTGAGTTACTCTGTGGTCTTCTCAGAGCAAAAGCAAGAGCCAAGGTCAGCCTGATCCCTAACCATGCCCTTGCTCCTCCCACAGAGCCACAAACACCAGCATCCTCCCAGTGGCAGCTGGCCAGGGAGACCTCCGTTTCCACAGCACATCCTGCTAGAAAAGACCCTAAAATAACAAACCCACAGGCATTGCCAGTCCCCGCCCCATTTTCAGTAACCCATCAATAAATACATCATCACTATGGATAGATGTGCATCCCATGGTGCAGAGACCCTCCCAGCTCAGCATCCCAGCATGACACTGTTCCGGAATGGGAGCAGACCAGCAGCCAAGGGGGGGACCATGTAGTTCTCACAGCCTCTGCTTGGCCCTATGGGGCAATATCAGGTCAGTAAGATGGTCAGGAGGAGCTGGTGGTGCCCAGGAACAATCTGCCTCAGCATCCTGCCCTAGAAGCAGAGATGGGGTAGCAGAAGGCAACTGGATAAGGAGATCCTCTGCCTTTTCAGATAGTCTGACTGGTGAATCTCAGCTAGAGTAGAGGCATGAGCCAGAAGAAGGGGCAGATTAGGCCCAGGGAATGTGGGAAGGGGTCAGCAGTTCCCAGAACATGCTCTTTGGAGTAGAGTAGCTCCCATCTGCTCCCAAAGTACCATTTTTTTCCTGGGAGGCCAGTGGCACCTCCCTAAGCAACCCCTGCCAGGCCATGGCTCTGGGTCCATCCAGACAGAGAAGCTGAGTCCAGCTGCCCCTACAACTTGTGGCTCATAATCATCCCTGCACAGGACTCACCTCTGAGCAAGCTCCACTGGTCTCCAGCTCTGCATCCCCTTCACAGCATCAAGACAGGCAGTGTAACATCCTGTTCAGAGGGACTCAAGCTTTCTGAGCTCTGCCCTGAAGACCGGCAGGAGGAAGAGAAAGGAAGCTCCCTCAGCCACCCTGGGCAGTGCTGATGGTCAAGACGGGTCCCACCAGCAGCAGCTCTGCAAATGACCCTCATCTGTCAACAATGACAGAGCTGAGTGTAACTGGGGCCAAGGTGCCTGCAGCAGCCCCTGGGACAAGAGTGTCATCCATTAAGAGAGCAAAATCAGAGGTGGCAACTCCCAGGGAATGGGAGAGACACAGTTCCTGTCCTGGGATTGGGGCAGGCTCAGCCCTGACACCCAGAGCCAGCAGCGCTGAAGTTGCTGGTAGCAGCAAAACTACCAATTGAGGCCATCAGTTCACAGCACAGCTGAGACTCAGGTGTTCCACAGTACCAAAGAGAAGAGGGGGCTGCAGGACTCTTGTGCTGAGCAAGCCCTGAGGGGAGACAGGGCCACAGGCTGGAAGAGGTCACAGTGTCCACAGCAGTGTTGTCCCTATTCCCATATCCCACCCATGAAAGGGCTCCCTCAAGAGAAGTTGGCAGAATAGTAGTTCCTCATGCCACACCACATACATCACACTGTGAACAGGGAACAGGATACAGGTGCTAAGAGACAGCTCATATACCATCCATACCCTCCCCAGTAAGGCACAGAGACAAAGCATCCATCACAAGCAGGTTGAAAGCACCTAAGGGGCACGGCACTCTCCTCTCCCCGCTGTATTCTGTCACTAATTGCTCCTCTGATCAGTCCTATCTGCACCCCCTCATTACAGCTCCCATCCCATCCCAGAGGCAATCTGTAGTCCCTTCATCTTTCAGCACCCCTAGTGCCAGCCAGGAGACACAGAGGAGGTACCTTCAGTGCATTGGTAACAATTTCCTAATGCAAATGGTGGAGGACCCCACTAGGAGAGGAGCGCTGCTGGATCTTGTACTCACCAACAAGGTGGGTCTGGTTGAAGCAGTAAAGGTTGAGGGCAGACTTGGGTGCAGTGACCATGAGATGGTGGAGTTCAAGGTCTTGTGTGGTGGGAACAGAATAGCTAGCAGAATCACAACCCTGGACTTCAGGAGGGCCAACTTTGGCCTTTTCAAGCAATTGCCAGGGGAAATCCCATGGGA
>JAOXOE010000632.1:16679262-16755358 GCA_028565055.1 Phoeniculus purpureus | reverse complement strand
GGCGTGGGGGGTGGCGGGGATGGGGGGGCCAAAGCGGGGAAGGAAGCATGCCCTCCCATCCCAATGACACCACCTCCATCGATTTGCTTAATGCAGTTGCTAAGGAAACAGGCCACAGATATTAAAAGGCACTCAGCTCCCGGGGGTGGGGGGGACACGGGGAGGGACAGGACACGGGGCACTGGCTAAACATCCAGGACAGGGATGACTCAGACTTGTTCTCTGTGCCCCATTTGGGTGCCTCCCTCACGTGTTCCAGTACAGTCCCCACAACCTTCTCCCGGGCAGGCAACAGGTCCAGCTGCCCCATTTCTGAGCAGGTGGGTGGGTCTGGCTGTCTTGCTGGGAGAACCAGGAGAGCGGGGCTAAGGGAATGGGCCAGGAGTGGGGGCTGAGGTGCCAATGCCTGAGATGCTGCCAGACCCACAGGCAGCACAGCAACAGGCAGAAGAGAAGGGAACACAGGGGCTGGGGACACAGTGGGACCAAGGGAACCAGCCAAGGTCGTGCAGCAGCTGGAGGCAGAGAGTGAACCCGAGCATCCTCATGCTTCAAGCACACATCTACGCACAGCCAACAGGGCTATATTTAGCTCCTACACTTTTATTTAACAGCATCCCAGCCCTTGCCTGGCAGTTCTATCACAGGGGACCCAGGCACCCACCAGTCCCTGCCCCATCACCAGGGCTCAGCACCACTTGCGGTACACAATGTCCCTCAGGAAAGCTGGCACTGCCCATCCCCAAGTGATAAAACAGGACCAGTGGGGCAGCAGGGATCACGGCTTCCTTTTCTCACTGCTGCTCCCTGCCCAGCCTTGTCCCCCCCAGTATCAAGGCCAGCTGGCCCAGGTACAGATGGAGTGACTCACTGCCTGGCTGTACAGTCCTCTTGCTCCCACAAAGGGCTCTACAGGCAGGATTGGGGCAGAAAGATGCTTTTCTTCCCTGTGCTGTGCAGGGGAAATATGTCATCAGGGGAAGAAATGTCACCTGTGGCACCTGTGGAGGGAAGGTGATGGTGGAGGCGTTGACTGATGCTGGCAGATGTGTCCTGCACCTACACCCCCCACACCCAGAACCGCCAGCAGACACCCATTCCCAGGTCAGGAGGCTGCAGGTTTATTCCCTGGCAGGAGACAGAATCCTGGTGGCTCAGTTCCAGGTCACGGCACGGCTGGGCTGTGCAGCTCTGTACCACCAGACTCAGCATCTCCTGCCTGCCTACAGCATGCTCCCAAGGCTCTGATGCTAGCAGAAGATGCCAGCAATGCATCAGAGGCAGCTTCAGAGAAGAGACAAAAGTCCTCCCCAGGGAAACATCCCTCAGGCTGGAAGTTTTCAGGTCTGACATTTCCTTTTCTTGGAAAGAGGTAAGTTTCCAGGCACTGAGCCTGGATTTCTCCTGTCTGGCTCCCAGCTTAGTCCCGGCCCAGAGCCAGTCCCTTCGACAACCGTGCAGAGCACGCCTGTTGCACTCTCAGAAGTTTCTCACTGATGCCAGATGCAGCTTTGAAACCATTTTTCCTGCTGATTACTGGTTATCCTTCTCTCTGAGCCTCCAGTCACTCTCAGGACTGATGTCTGTCTCGCATACCATGGGGCTATTAACGCAATTCATTATTGTCCAGAAACATTAGCAGAGGAGCCTTTCCAGCCCAAGCCAGGACTCACCCCAGCAGAGCAGGGTTTGAGGCAGCTCCTCTGCTCAGCCCACATGAACAGACCACCACTGGTATCTCGTGCATCCTTGCTGGGGTTGTGGGATACTGAGGCTGAAGGGCACAGTGTCAGCTCAGCCACACCCCACCTGACCCTGTGGCTGTCCCGTGCCTGTCCCATGCCACCCAGACTTCCTGACAGAACCACAATAAATCACCCACCAGCCGCCATGTCAGGACGGCTCATTTCTGTTTCTGAGGCCATTAAAAATAGCCCTGCTCTGTTCACTATCAGCACAGCACAGGATCCCACCAGGACCAGCACAGGCACTCAGCACCAGTCCCACATCCCAGTGCCACCAACCATACCAGAGCCTAGCTGCAAGCACCCCCAAACTCATTGGGGTTTCTCACTCAGAGCACATCTCCTCCTGCTGAGGACAGCTCCAAATGGGCTGGGGTAATTTGGGGATCACCCCCTTGGCTCACACAGGTCCCCAAGGATGCTCCTTCATCTGGACATGCTCCAAGGATGGAGGACACACATGTGGGGAAAAACTAGACCCACAGCTGTCTGCAAGGGATACTCGAAAGGCCATCTAAACCATACATAACCCACCAGAGGTGAGGCAGGGCTTTGCCTCCCATCCTGCTGAGAGGCATTGTTCCCAGGGGTCGCTCCTTGCCCCTGCAGACAGCCGGTGTTTGCCCATACAATGGGATGAGCCAAGAGGCCCTGGGCAAATCATGCAGCAAGAGGTCACGCAGATGGATGGAGAAATACACCCTAGGCAGGAGAGGCCCATCACCTCCCCAGACACGCAGCACTAGTCTCACCCCTCCCGCTCTTTGCCTTGGGGGGTCTCACCTGGCAGCTGGGCTTGGACAGATCCTTCACCAGGGAAACTGGAACCCCTGACACATCCCAGAGATCCTCAACATGCCAGATGGGAAGCAAAGATGTAGGTCATGTCCAAAAGGACCAAAAGCCTCAAAATGCAGGTTGAGACTCCAGCATTGGCACCAGGCACCTCAACTGAATGGGAGGCACCAGGGACCCCATCTGCATTCCTATCCCACAGTGAGGGGCAGCAATACCCAGATGCCAGCAGCATGGCAGAGCCGGACGCCCCTGGGGCAGCCATGGACATGGTCACAGCTTGGCCATGGCTGTCACTGGCTGCTTTCACACACAGCAGAGCAGGACCAGGACCACAAGTAAAAAATAAAGTGACCGAGGAGGAGATCAAGGTGCCCTGCAGAGGCAGACAGCGATCCCAAATTCCCATCACCCATGCCAAGCACCTGGCTTGCTTCATATCCTGGCTCGTGAAAGGGGACAGGATGGGCTGTCATCACCCTGTCCTCCCATCTCCCCAGCCCCGTACCTTCGATGCCGCTGATGATTTTGAAACAGCGTGTGGTGAACCAATAAGAGATGAGGAGGAGGATGGCAATCAGGGAGGCATAGAGCAGGCTGTCGTTGTGCAGGGATGTCCTCTCCATGGCTCCATCCCCTGTGCCCGCTTGCAGCCCCCACCCAGCCCTGCCACACTATCTGGGGCAGCCCTGTCCCGGCGCCGGAGAGGAGCTGGCCACCGTGGGCAGGGAGGCGGGGGGCCATACGGACAGGCAGGCAGGTAATTGGGAGCGTTGTGTGAGAGCCAGGCTCCCAAACCAATTACCTTAATTGTGCTCAGGCAGCACATGGCAAACAGTTAAAAATAACCCTCCTGGCCCGGGGGGAGAGTGGCACCATCAGCCGGGAGAAGGAAGTAGGGGGCAAAGAACAGAATGGGCTCACTACACATGTGGCTATATCTCCATGTCACAGGGCCAGCAAAGCACTGCAGCAGTCCAACGGCTGATCTGAGCTCACTGGTGACCCCAGGATCTCCAGGACTTCGCCCCTTGTTGTCACCCTTCAGAAAACCTGGAAATGGGTTCCGCAAAGAATGATGCTGCAGCCCCAGATCAGCAAACACCAGATTTCCACGGAGGTACCTGTGCCCCTCTTTGTTCCAGACACCGGGCCTTGAGGGAAGGTGTCTTGGCAGCTCAGCCCAGAAACCCAAGTCAAGCAGAGAGGTGCATCTCAACCCCTGCATCCCAGTGTGGCACCTCTGCAGTGATGCCTGAAATGAGCATCTGCTTTTCTCAGCTTGGAGCTAGAGCCAACCAGCCCAGTTCTTGCTCTGCAGTGTCAGGAGTGCTCAGGAAGTGCCACTTGGGGTTTGAGCACACTCACCCCAAACCCCACAAGGCTACCTGCACTCATGCCTAAGACACTTCCAGTCCCTGGACCATCCTAAGTCACATCAGCCACCCCACGGGATCACGTTTTAGAAATATATGTTTTCCCAACACCCATGAGTTTTCCCAACACCTCTTTGCGTACAAGACATCCCATCGCCAACCCTGTAGGTTGATGTAAGACACCCCTACAGCCAGAGGATGTGACCACCCAAGTGTGGGGTGAGGACCACAGCACCACCCCAGCTGTGCCCCTTACAGGGCACAGAAATCGGTTTGGATCTGCCCCCTGCTCCCTTCTCTCCCACAAAAGACCAGCTGCTCTGAGTAGACACAGAGGCCACAAGAGAGCATGGCACAGTGGCCCTGGCATGTGCTCACAGCTCAGAGCTGGAGAGGGTGGCAGGCTCTGCTGCAGGCACAGCTGTGCCAGAACAGGCAGCCTGGGCTAGCACTAAGTCATGTGTTACTTTGGCCTGTGACAGTAACAGCCATGAAGTGTCCCACATCCAGCCACCCTCACCCCAGCTCTCCCTCCAGTCCTGCCAGCAGCACAGCCCTGCTACCCAGCTAAAATTAACCATCCTGCCACCAGTATAAATAGAAGTGCCCAAGAAGTGCCTAGAAAGCAGCTCTAGGCACACTGTGTGCCAAAGGCATACATGGGGGCAACACACAGAGCCAAGTGACTGGTTCCAGTCTCCATCTTCCCAGCACCACTCACAGCTGGGCATGGGAGACCATCCTCTGCTTCAAGACAGGAGCAGATGAGGAGGGAGTGGAGCAAACACCCACCACCAAGGGACATGTCTCTTTGGGAGGGGACCATGCACCTTGACCATGGTCAGGCTCTGCCCTGCTTGGAACCATCCTTCTGGCTACCCACAAGGTGTTCCTAGCCCAGTGCCACAGGGTGCCAGGACATTATCCTCCTAAAATATATATTGGAACCAGCTGGGCTGCAGGAGAAGTGAAGGTCCCTGAGTGCAGCTGCCCAGGTCCCTTGGGTGCTGCTGACCCACTGGTAGGGACAGTCTGATGGATGGGAGCCTTTTTTTTGGTTCTCAGGGCCATCATCCATTAGGGAGAGTTAAATTTAGGTTACAGCTGATCCCTTATTACCTTGCTGCTAATCAGAGCACGAGCAGATTATTAATAAGCACATTAAAATATTGGCAAAATGCTATTTTTGGGAGGTGAAGTCACAGTTTTAATCCGGTTAATTGATTGAATCATTTCACTTTCCCCCCATTGACGATTCGTCCTTGGCTACCTCCCCAGGGCACCACGCTGGAAGTGGACCCCACCCCAAAGCCCATCACACTGGGCACCCTGTGCCCTCTTTGAGGTGGGCTCCACAGGACCTCCTTTGCCTATACAGGGAGGGCAGAGAGGATCACTGACCCCCTGAAAGGGCCAATGGGAAAGGACAGTGGCTGGAGGTGGGAACAGTGTCCTGATGACCCATGTGCTGCATGGACTGGGTTGTGCAAGCCCCACATCCTTCTCCCAGCCCCAAGCTCTGAGACTTAGTCGGGCATAGAGCTGCCCAATTCCGGGTTTCACCCCACTTTGGCTTGTCCCAGTGCTGGGAAAGACACTGAGAAGAGGGTGCTCCACTGCCAACCATGCCCAACCCAGCATCGTGCACACCCACCACAGCTGCAAGGACAGCACAGGGCTGAGCCCTTGGGGCTACTCAGCACCACACACAGCCAGCCCAAAGACCCATTCCCATGGGGATACTGGATATAGACCCAGCCTCATAGTGCCCAGCTGCAAAGCACAGGACACCAGGACAATGACCTGTGTGACTCTCTGCAGGTGGTGGGGACAAGAGTATCCTAGGGTCTCCTTCCCATTCCTCACCATCTTATGCCTGCAACTCTGCCTCTTGTGCCTGGGGTCGGACTCAGCTGGCTCATCCTCTGCCCATTACATGGTGGGCCATTTGACTGGTGCCCAGTGGAGCAAATTAGTGGGGATGGACTCAGTGCTGCCTGCAGGCACGGCTAGCCTCTGGAGCCTGACACACCACTCGGCCATGCTCATGCTTACCCCAGCACCTTTTCTTTTATCACCATGCCATGGGCTGACATGGAGCTCTGAAGGACCCACAGAGCTGTGAAATGGTGGGAAATGTCTGCAGGGAAGGTTTTTTGAGACCAGGCAACCCTTCATTACAGGGCATGAGCCCCCACAGGGTAATGGCATGGCAGCTGAGCACAGCTCACAGGACAGATACTGCTCCTACATCCCAGCACTCAGCACTGCACCAAGAGTATCCCAGGGCACTCCCAACAACCCCTGGCTCCAGTGACAGGCACAGGCTGGGAAGACCCAGAGGCTCCCTGGAGAAGGAGGGGACAGCCTGGGAGGGTTTTTCCAGGCAGGGTGGGTCCTGTGGCAGTGCCAAGCCCCAGCCCCAATCCAAGACATGAGGCTGGCACATTGTCCCAATAAGTCCTTCCCCATGTTCCCAGTATGGTGATGAGGATGGGGACAGGAGCTGGGCATTCAGGGTTGCTGTGTACACAGGCACACTATGACATCCCCAAGATGTGCCTGTTGGTGGCTCTGGGCTAACTTCTAAGAGAGGGGGTCCTGGTGAGCTGGTTGAGCTGTGCAAGGTCTGCCAGAGGGTCCTGCCACAGCTGTGACAGCAAGCCAGGAGCACAGGGCACACAGCTCTGTTCCCAGGACTAGGTGGCATCCCAGGATTCAAGCACAGGCAGTTCCAGATACCGGGGTGTGTCCCTGCCCCAAACCATGAGGACATCCAGGGCTTCTCCAACCTGATGGACAGAGGGCACAGCCCCAGCCCTGCAGGAGTATGCCCAGCATGGTAGGGAAGGGTCAGACCGGCTGTAATTTATTTGTCCAGTAGTTTTTTTATACTCCACACTACATCAGTACCCTCCCCGAATAAAACATTCCCATTGCTCTCTTGGTCCACAGGAGACCTTCACTGCTTCTCGTTGCCTCCTGTAAACATGTTCAGTTTTGCCCCTCACTGAGCCCAACGCAACCCCTCCACCCGGGGCTGAATCACTCAGCACCACTCAGCACATAGAGATCATTCCCTCACCAAAAATCTCCCCAGAACCCACTACACCGAGATCACCTCCCACGGAACAGAGCTGCCGTGCCTCCCAGGGCAGCACCTACCTTGGGAGAGGGTCCCGGTGACAAACTGGTAGAAGAAGCGGATCACTCGGCCCAGCTGCCTCTTGCAGCGCTGCTGGCAGTGGCTCATGGCTCCAGCTCACAGCGCTGGGGAGAGACCCAGTCGCACCCTCTCCCAGCCTGCAAACAGCCCCCCGGCTCCTCGGAGCAGCCGGCGATGCCCGGGGCAGGACAGAGCGGTCCGTGCCCAGGGTGAGCCCTCGGGCATCGGAGGCAGGTCTGGTCCTGTGGAGCACGTACAGCCCGGCAGAGCAGGGCGAGCAGCGCCGGGCCCTGTCGCTAGCCGCAGGCAGCCAGCCGGCAAGTTCCGAGCTGGGCAGCTTCGGTGCGGGCTGGCTGTGGCCCGGGGGGATGCGCTTCCCCGGGCTTAGGCTCAGGAAAGCGGACCTCGAGCTCGGAGGAGGCGCAGGGTGCCCGGGCGAGAACCTCCTGTGCCGTGCCAGCCCGCCGGCCCCTCCGTGCGGCAAAGTTGCCGGGAGAGGTGGACGGAGAAGCGGCGGGGAATGCCCGGGGAAGGGGAGACCAGCGGAGCCGGCCAGCTTTCCGCGAGAGGCGAGCGAACTCCTCCTGGCTGCCACAGCCCGGGTTGCCCCGGGCTCCCGTTCCGCCCCTAGCCACCAGCTTGACCCGTCATTTCACGCCCCGGCTGGACAGGTTGGTATGGCAACCCGCAGACTCCACAGGTCCCGCTGACCAATGAGGCACTGCTGCATCCCAGAGCCGCCTCTCTCCAAGAGCAGGGAAGGATGCTCCTTCCGGAGGGGAGCTGGCACCGAGAGCATCCTGCATCCCTGGGCATCAGCCCTCCAATCAAATCATCAAGTGCTGCTAGCATCCTGCATTCCCGGGCATCAACCAGCTGCACAAGCCAGCTGCTGCTGCGAGTGTCCTGCATCCCTGGGCATCAGCCACCGACACTGCAAGAGTCCTGTATCCCCGAGCACCCGCTCCCACTGGCTCCCCCCGCAGGAAGAGTCGAGGCTCGGAGTAAGGATGAAAGAGGAGTCAGACTCCCAGATCATCCAGGCTGCTCGATGCTCACTCCAAAGCTCAGCCTGGCAGTGAGTCGCTAGCTTGCACAGTGTGTCAGAGCCAGAAGAGTCTGGCGCACGGTGGCAGTGGGATTTCCCAGCTCCCAGAGCCAGCACAAGGTGTTCTGTGCAGACTTGCGACCACATTCCTTTCCCAAGTCTCATTTTCCCAGCTGCAGTTCCTTCTCCCCACTACATCTGCATCCCACACCAGCAGGATCTTGGCTCTGTAGCCACGCAGGCTCTATTATCTCAGAAGCTTCATCTCTTATTAATAGGGGAGGAAGCGAACAAAAAGAGACCTGATAGAAATTATAGCTTCTGCTGCCTCAGGGATGGGAAAGCAGGTGTAATCCATCCAGGATCAGTCAGACTACCCAACCCCCACCAGTGCCTCAAACAACAAGGTCCGAGGCAAAGAACAGGAGCCTTCCCTCCTCCACTTCCAGGGGTTGTTATGGTGTAAACTAGCCCCCTGATCTCCAAAGGAAGATGCTCTCCCTGTCTGTTATGCTAGATTTGCCCCAGGCCCCAGCAAAGGGAGGCAGCCCTCCAAGAGAGAGCTCCCAACATCATGGTAGACAGTGCCCTGGGGGAAGATGCAGGCAGCAGGGGATGCTGCTCTGGTCAGTGCAGGGTTCAGTCAGATTTTGGAAGACCCTACAGCAAGGCATACACAGCACAGTGGGGGCTTGCAACCCTACAATAATACACCCAGGGCCAAGGAAGGGCTACAGGCACATGAACCCCCAGCAGCACAGGGCAGCCGAGACCAGCAGAGACAGGCTGTGAATGTAACACCTCAACCCAACCTACCCTCTGTGGATCACCTGCTCCCAGCCAAAAGCTCAGAAATTTGGTCTGCAAGCAGTGCCCAGTGCCCTCCTGCTACCTCCCAGAGATAGGCCAGGGATTTAGGACCCTCACCCCGATCTTTCATATCCAGGAGCCCTGCTCCCAGCTGAAACCCACAACACAAATACACCCGAACAGTTTCTTACAACGATGATATCCATGAGCTGTGTAACAGGCCAGATCCTGTGAAAGCAGAGCTCAGCTTCCCTGACTCCACAGCATCACTGCAGAGACCAGATAGCACAACCCAACTCACCACGGCCGCAACATTCCACAAGCCTGTGGGATGCAGAAGACGTGGCAAGAGCAGCCACAGGAGGGTGCCAGAGCCCACAGAACCTGACAGCAAAGTTTGCAGATTAATCTGAAAACCATTGTCCAGCAACCTAGGAGTCAGATCTCACCTGGACAGCAAGGTTGCTCCAGCCCAGCATGTTCCAGGCAGATGGGAGGTGTCAGTCCCATCCTAGCACCCTGGATGTGATAGCCATCACCACGCAGAGATTACCCTGCTCCAACCCAAACAGACAAAGAGGGAGGAAAGAGCCCAGCACCAATGTCACCTGCCTCAGCTCCAGGCAGTCGCCCACCGGCAGTCCCAGGCACCACAAGAAGTCCTGAGGCGCAATTTCCAAATGTGCATCACCCTTGTGGGATGGCCCTTGGTTCTGCAGAGAGGCCCTTGTGCACTGACACCAGAACAGAAGCTCATGGAGACCACGTGGGACCATCCTCTCTCCATGCACCTTGCAGCAACCTTCTTGCAATGGCAGCACAATGCACACAGACATAGGAGCCCATCCCCAGGCTCCCTCCAAGCATGTGTTCCCCAGGTTGCACCAGGCATGTTCTGTTCATGATGAAGGGACACAAAGCCACTTGCTCACTGCCCCAACTCCCTATGACAAGACAAAGAGGAATCCAGCAGAAATCTAAAGAAAGCCATGCAGCAGGGGAGCTGAGCCTGTCTTCACACAGGCTTCTTTGCCAAAGAGCTTGGGTCATACCTGGGCTGTAGCCACCATGGACGCCAGTGCAGGGTGACCCTACCAGCCTCCTGCCTTGCCATGCAGCCTGTACCACTCCCAAACCTGCTCCCCCAGTCAGTAGTTCCCCAGTTCCTGCCTCACAGTCCCCACAGTGCTTCCCTCACAGGGCAAAGAATAGGATCTCCCAGAGGGAAATTCTGAGCTGGACTCTGTCCCCACAGCATCTCCTGAGTTTTGAAAGGGGACACTGCAACCATGGAGCTGTGGCAAAGGGAAGAGGAGCATGGCTTCAGGCTCTGTCTCCAGATTTGTTTCGCACTCATTCTCTGGCTGTGGCAGGTGCAGCAGATTCCCACACCTCCTAGTGCCAAGCCCGCACTGGGGACCAGCCTGGCACACTGCTGTAGGGTATGAAGAAAAAATTCAGGGAGACCAGAGACCAACATTGTTCCCCAGTTCCCTGACCCCAAGTCTCTGCTGTCTGTCTGCAGGCTGTGCTGGGAAACCTTCAGCTTGGATGCGCTGAAGTGCAAGATGGCCAGTACAGTCCATGAAGACAATTCTGCAGTGTTGAAATGTGCACAGTCTCATGGTGTGTGAAATTTTACAGTGTCTGTGGTGTCACAGTGGGTCCAATACCATGGTGTGTGTGGTGTATGTGGTGTACCCAGTGCCATGGTGTGTGTGTGGTGTCATGGTGTGCCCAGCACCATACTTTGTGTTCTGTCACGGTGTGCCCAGCACCATGCTTTGTGTTGTGTCACAGTGTGTCCAGTGCCATAGTTTGTGTGATGTGTGTGGTGTCACCGTGTTCCCAGTGCCGTGGCGTGTGTGGTGTGCACAGTGTCACACTGCTGATGCTGCTGCCTGACGCTGAGAGGAGCCCCTGTACAGCACCAAGCAGCAGCCTGACTGCAGCGAGGTGATCTGAGGACACGGTCCATTCAGACGGTGGTGGTGGCTGATGGCACACAGGGTAGAGGACCGGATATGTTCAGGCAGGTGTGGCTACCTGGGCAAGGCCACACACACGAGTGTGTGAGGCTGTATGGGAAAGGCAAAGGCCATCGGTGAAGGAAACCACACCGTGAGAGCCACCACATGCTGCTGTGATCCCTTGCAGGCTGCAGAGTCAGTGACAGCCCCACTGGAGAGGTACAGTTCTGCCAAGCAGAGCCATTGCCTCCTTCCCTGCCCAGGTCCTCCCCTTCTGAGATGGCTTCTTGGTAGACGCATCCTTCCTAAGCCACCAACATCTGGGCTAGTACCTGCCTCGGAGCAGCAGGGAGCGGAGGAACTCACACTGGCTCCTGGCCATGAAATATTCATCAGCACTGGCATGAAGAGAAGGGAAAAATAAAAGATAAACAGAAGGGGGGAGCCAACACAAAGCCTGCAGGCAGTTCAGCTCAGCATGGCACAGACAAGCCCGTGGCAGGGCTGGATCAAGGTTTTCAGGGCCAGTACTTGTATGTGTGTCCCATGGTGCCTAAACAAACCCATCCCACTGTCACGGGTGTTGTGGGCACATGGACACCCCTGGAAAATGCCACCAGGGGACAGTCAACCTTGCAGGCAGCCACACCCTTGCATAGGCACATGTGCTGGGACATCCTGGAATGCGGATGTCCCCAAGGGGCGCTATGCTGGGCTGGTGCTTGGGGGCCATTCCTGCCTTGGCCAGCCCCAGATGGTGCCCAGGTTTCAAAGTGTTTTAGCCCAGACCACACAGCCCAGAGCCAGGACCATCCCAGGTGGTCCAGTCCAGGGCCACCCAAGCAGGGCACTTGTGGGCTCTCCAGAGCCACCCTGGGGCTGGCAAAGGGCATATCCCTGTGACAGCATCTACTAACACACATCTCCTTCAAGGAGCAATGGGGTAGTCAGGATGGGAAGGCTGCTCTACAGCCCTGTGCCAAGCCTCAAACCACCACTCAGGCCCACAGGGACTGGGCATGTATTCTGCTCTCTCTGCACCTAACTCCAGCAGTCACCTTTTTTGGGGGGCATGGAGGGCACACACTTCCCAGCAATGCCAGACACACTGTTGTTGTGGGGACACAAGACAGGTTCTCAGTGAAGGGAGGGCTCAGCAAGATTCGCCCCAGAGCCAAGGCACATCAAGGGACAAAGAGGGGGATGTTCTGGCAGCGAGGGCTGTGAGAGCCATGAGTCTCTGGCCCTGGACACATGGTGTTGGGGCAGATGGCTCAGTGGGTGTCAAACACACTGCCACCCACAGAGGCAGGTTCAACACAGCCAGACCTGTGTGACGGTTCTGCTGCTGCTTTTGCTTCCTCCTAGCCCTGGTGATCCACAGCCTCCAGAACTGGGGAAGTGCTGCAAATGTAATGGCAGAGAAAATAAATAAGGCAGCTAACGAGGTAATTTGCATAGCTATTAGCAGGCAGGATTTGCAGCGGCTCTAACATGGGGTGTTCTATCACAGGGTGTTCTATCACGGCAAGCGCAGCTCCATCCAGGGCTTTGCTGGTGCCTGCAGAGGAGAGCACACCATGGCGCTGCCCATGGGGTGACCACAGGCACCTGCCACCCAACTGAGCAGGAGGGGCAGTGGGGACAGGAGCAAACCAGATAAGGAGTGGGATGACAGTTCAGAGTGGGGCAGCCAAAGTGGGAGAAGTAATTACTCTAACCGTGAGCCCATGGCCCTTTGGCCACACAGTCCGTGGGGCAGTACACAGCTCCTACCTCATGGAGAGAGCACTCATGGAAGAGTGCACTTGTGAAGGTGAAGGGAAAGCTACCAGTAGCACAGGCTGCCCCAGGAGGCACAGCCTGCTGGCTCCATGCTCCATCTCACCCAGAGCTGGCTACAGCTACCTGCATCCTTACCTCCTCTTGTTTCCATATTAATCTGGCCCAAATCACAACCCAGGACAAGCACAGATCATTTCCTACCTCACCTGGGCTGCCAGTGAACCTAGCTCTCTCCCAATAGAAGGTGCTGGTAGGGCTGCACAGGAAGCCCAAGAGCACCATCAGCTCTGCATCATTGCTGCCCCCATTCTTAGATGCTGGGATCAAGAATTGCTGCTCTATCCCAAGCAGGAGGGCTCTGGCCATCCCAGTACCTTCCAGGCAGAGGCAATGCGCTACAACCTGCCACACTGCTGGATCGCCAACCCACTCTGCCCTGGAAATGGGCTGTGATGGAGAGGAGTGGTTGCCAGGGTTGCCAGGGCACGTCTGGCTTTGATCACAAACTGCGACGACAGCTCAGCTTGTTCTCAGCTGATGGATCTTGTTAAAAAATGCATGTGGTGCCATCCGTCTGCTTGGGAAGCTGCTGCCAGGGAAGGAGCCCAGCCCAGCGCTCTGCTCCAGTCCTACCACACTGGGCTGCCAGAAGCCAGCATGCAGAAGGTAGTGGGGCAGCAGCCTGGCTCTGGTGACACAAGGATGGGAGCTAGAACATGTCCTAGCCACTGGGCTGAGCCTCCAGTGGCTCCAAAAGCACTCCTGCAATGCAGGGAAAGAATGTGGGCACTCCACCATCTAATGGCAGAGACAAGCAGAAAGACTCAACAGATGGGTGGTTGGATGGAAAGACACAAGTTCCATCAGGAACTTGGGTGGTGGGTATCAGGCAAAGACTGGGGCCAGAGCCCCCTCTGGACCACCCTGTTGCATCCATCACTCCCATTACCCACTATGATGGCACACAGCCCTGCAGGACATGCTTGAGAATAACTCCTCCCCAGTTGTACCTTTAAAGTCAGTTCTGCTAAATATTTCAGGATTTTACACAGAAAAGCTCTCTGTGCTTGGTGGCACGTCAGCCTCATTGGCATCACACAGGCAGCCAGGCACCCCCCTCCCCCTCCTGCCAGGGCATAAATCATTCATGACCCCCACCATAGGTAGCAGTTAGAGGGAAGGGGGACAATGCAGGGGGAGTGTAGGGCCCATTGCCCCTGCCCAGGCTGCTGTGGTGCACTCCAAGACCCTCAATGCCCTGCAAAGACAGTGCAAAGCCCAGCACCAACATCTGCAGGGAAACCAAGGCACAGGGAAGGGGAAAAGGCGGGATCTGAGCCCAGCCATTGCTCTAGGTCTGTGTCAGGCAGTAGGTCAGGACAGCAGTGATAAACAGGGCCACCACATCCTGCCTGGAGCACGTAGAGACATTGCTGAGCCTGCTGGGACTGCAGATCACAGCAACGCTGGGGGAGCCCACTGGGCAGCAGGGCAGCATGGCCCCCAGGACCCCCAGAGACCACAGCCCACCAACTGGGGTGTGCCCCTCACACTGGGGCATAACACAGAGCACCTCCTTATCCTCAGCCACTCAGGCACCTCACAGGGATCAGCAGAGTTTCCACCACCAGCACAGCACCCTGCACCCCCAGGCCTGCCCCTGCTCCCTCTCAAAGCCTCACCAAGCTCTGAACTTTGAGGCTGGGAAAATCCTCAGCCTGGCCACAAATGATGAGCCCTGTTTCCAAACCTGCACGGCCCCTGCAACACTCCATCCTCGCCACACTCCCTGCCCCATGCCGAGCCACAGTGATGGTGACAAGTTACAAGCCCCATGCAGTCGCACACAAGTCGGCTGCGATAAATGGGAAATGGCACCAGGCTAATTTCCTCACAGTAAGTGCTTGCTTTCTCCGGCCTCAATCTGAGACACTGCACAGCCCCATGGCTGGGCTGATGGTCTCCCAAGCCAGTACTGCCCCACCTGTTCCCCAAACGAGGGCTCATCCCACCAGGTCTGCACTTCCAGGGGCAGCAGAGCCATCCACCTGGCATCCCTGGGGTACCCGCTCAGCCCACCACCAGCCCAAGGAGGCCCCCAGAGACTACATTCTTAAACTGACATTTTGGGGACAGGAAAGCTATTTTTGGTTGTTTCAGAGGCAGTGCACTGCAGTTCACCTACCTCTGCCGGAGGGAGGGATGGTCTCCCCAGGGGTGCCATGGCAGGCAGCTTTATAGTGCTTAGCACCAGCTCCCCACCGCTGGGTCATCCTCCTCCCCCTTACTGCCTACTCAGTGCCTAGAGCCAACAGGCCCAGGAGCAGGTTGGAAAAGACATCCTTGGGTTCCCACCTGGGCATGAGGGTCAGGAGCATACCGCTCAGCAGAGGCACTGGCAGGAGGTGCAGAATAGAGCCTGGGGACCGTGCTCTCACCAAGGACCTTCTCAGCATTGCAAGATAAGATGTCTTTTCCACACACGTTGGTGAGATCCCCAAAAAAAGGCCCCGCCTCCCCTAGAGCCCAGAGCAGGCTTGATAGGAATAAATGTGCCCAGCAATTACTCATGGAGGAGCACAGCCTCCCAGTGCAAGACCTGCTGAGAGACTCAGAAATAAATACGTTAATAATCAAATATCCATCCTGCACTTGAGCTCACGAGAGGACTTTCAAGTCTAATTAGCAGCAGATTTGTACCATCACTGCCTGGGCTCAAGGGACAATTTGCTGTGGTTCCCAAGAAGCAAGAGGCTCTGCTATAATTAGCCAGCAGCAACCGGTCTGCAAGGATTACCTCCAAATCCCTGCTGTGTTCCAGGCCGGAGGGCAGACAAGACCCTGGTAAACCAAGATGAGAGATGTCCCCCAGACTTTGATCTGTGCAAAGGGACTCTGGAGCTGCAGATCCAAGCCAGGCAGGAGGACAGGCAGCACTCCAGCACAAGTAGCAGCTCATGCTCCCCTGCCTGCATGTAACCTCTGCATAGGCCAGGAGATACTCTGTCCGCAGCATCCTGCTACAAAGCCCTGTAATGCCCTCAAAACTCCTCCATCCCCAGACTGTTCATCTCCAAGCCAGCTCTCTGATACTCAGGGCTGCCCACAGCTCTGGACAGCCAGTCCTCACATGAGTCTTTTTCCAGTGTACCTTAGCAACAGGTTTTACATGTCATGGGCGATGCAAACCCCCACTTTGTGGCACCAACACTGAGCACAGCTTGTGATGCTGCTTGCACAACCCATGGCATGTGCTTGGGACATGGGGGCTGAGCACTGCAAGTGAGGGGACTGCACCTACAGAGACCTAGTACCCTGCTACAGGCAAACACAAACTTCAGGGCTTGGAAAGTCTGGGAATGTTCATTAACCTTTGCCCAGGCCAGGCCATTCTGCCACAGCTCAGTGCAGCACGTTGAGGTAGATGAAAATCCTATCAGGTTAGACCTGTTTCAAATCCATCACAGTAGGACAGGCAGTGCCAGAGAGAGAGCTCCCACCACTCCCTCCCATGTCTTTTCAAATAGGAGCACATGCTGAACCTGAGGATCCTATAACAGACACCTTTCCTGGTGCTACAGCATCCTGGCTAGGTGGCTGGGACAGGGAAAAAGGGTCAACCTGAAGAGCAAGGCATAGGGAGAGAACCTTGGAGGTACACCACTGCCTATGCCAAACTGGGACCATCCTCCTGGGGAAGGTGGAAAAGCAGTGGAGGGATGAGGAAAGGATGCAGGGGGGGGTTACACCTGCACTGAAGACCAACAGCAAAACCAAGGGTGCTCCATCGTGCAGGACCCATGCACCCAGCCCCACAACAGGGAGTGCCTGGCATATATTCAGCTAGAGCTCACTGCCAGAGATACTAATTAGCACCAACTAATTGTGGGCAAGGCAGCTAGCCCAGCAGCAGGCACACTGCCCACATGGTCCTCCTGGACTGGCAGCGGGCATGGCTCCCAGGCAAGGGGAGAGTTACAGACTAAGAGATAGTGGTCATGTCCAGGGCACCTCCTCAGCGATGGCCTGGAAAGGTCTATGCCAGGAAGAACAAAAAAAAAACAGCACTTCTTCCTTCTTGGGGCCACACAGTTATCCCCTGTTAAACCATGCCCCTTTTAGCCAGGGTGCATCTCATCACATCCAGCTCCTTTGCCAGCCTTCAGAGACCTCCCCAGTGCCACTGGGTTGTTCATGCCGGCAAACAAGGCGATACAAGCCCCTCATTTCCCCACTGTTATTTAATTAAGCAGTGATAAAAGGAAAGACCTATTATCTGAAGAATGACAGCAGGCTGTAATTACAGCAGGGCAGGCTGAGAAAACAAACAGTGTCAGGAAGGCTTGGGGTGCCACGGGACTGGGGAGCCACCACAGACCCTTGAGACCCACACACCTGCATCCAAGATTTTGACTCATGGATGTGGCCCAAAGAGCCTCCTTCTCTGGATCACACAGGGCTGGGGTGGCCCCAATTCTGTCCTCTTCCCAGAGGTTCTGTGTCTGAACAAGCCCCAGGTTGCAGCAGGTTTTCATTCAGTTGCTTTGAAATATTAAACACCATCTCCTCCCTCCCAATGCTGCACCAAGGGACTCACTGCCCAGCTGGGCACTGGGTACCACCACAGTCACGGCTGAGATATCTTGGGGTAGTCTGTTCCTGAGGGGTGCACGGCCACCTCCTCCCTCCTGCCCATCCTGCATCCTCAC
This sequence comes from Phoeniculus purpureus, assembly GCA_028565055.1. Classification (NCBI taxonomy): domain Eukaryota; kingdom Metazoa; phylum Chordata; class Aves; order Bucerotiformes; family Phoeniculidae; genus Phoeniculus; species Phoeniculus purpureus. The sequence continues at coordinate 16,737,954 of JAOXOE010000632.1, read as the reverse complement.
ATGCTGCTGTGCCCTCACAGCCCCAGCCACATTCCTTCCCTTTGCTAAATCCCCCTGCTCTCATCCAAATCCTCTTAGGCTCCCCCTCTCCCATTGCAGCATCTTGAAGTTAATGCCTGGCAGAGCATAGGATAGAAGGAAATGAGCTTTGGGCAGGGGGGCACCTCCACACTGCCTTCTAATGACTAAAGCACTCTCTTCTCTGCCCTTCTTCTCGCTTGCCATGCAGGGATATACTGGATCTGCCACCACCACTGCAAGCAATGCTCAAATAAGGGCTCCCAGCATCTGCAGTCCTGAGCAGGGGTGGGTGAGTGCAGCAAGTCCCCCTTGAGCAGCTGTGAGGCCCTTGGGAGTGAGCTCTGGCCACATCGGGGTTTGAACCCCACGCATGGGTTTGCTATTAGCCAGTATTGGCCAGTAGCAGCCAGTTGGGACCTCATCATGAGCAGCTCCAGAGCTGCTCTGTAGTGCCCCAGGGCCCTGACTACACAGGGTCCCACACAGCCTGCACCTAACCAGGACACCTTGATGTCCCTGGCTCTGAAGCAGTACATCAAAAAGGATTTGGCTGCTGGTGGAGAACATTTGCAATCCTACAGCTTAGGAAGCGGCTCAGAGGAGCTGGAGAAGCACACAGTGGGCAGGAGGCAGGGACACACAGGGATGCAGAGTCCCACGACACAGCCCCTGATTAACACACTGGACACTTCTTGTACAGACATTGGAAGACAGGAGGAACAAGACTCTTTCAAAGGAGCTGAGCAACTAGCAACAAGCAGGCACTGAGGCCACCACAAGCAGGTCATGGTGTCCTGGTGGGACTTGATAGGTTTGGTGAAAACACCTCAGGGAGCCAATAGGACTGCTGCCTGTACAGTGCAACCATGGGACCGCGAGACCAGCGAGACCTGGGATGCTCCCAGCTGCCCTCTCCCAGGGCAACAGTGGCTGGGGCAGCTGGAAGCCAGAGCCAGGCATCACTTACCAGAGCAGTGCTCCCGCTGATCTTCTCCGTTATGCAACAAATTATTCTGCTCACATTAATGACTTTGCGGCAAAGGGGGAAATGACATGAATGATTCCTGGTGCCGGGGAGTGACTCACTTTGCATGGTGGAGGGAAGGCAAGCAGGGAGGGTGGGCCCTGGGGGGAATTTATTTGAGTGCTCAGGGAAATTTGTTTGGGTCAGTATGAGTGGCACAGGGCAGAGGCTGGGCTCAGAAGAGGCTACTTATGGAAGGAGACTTGGAGAAAGAAAGAGATACTTAAAGGTCGATCCCACCACCTAGGAGAGGGCTGAGATGTCCCCAAGAGTTGCCAGGATCAGCCATAACCACAGCATATCACAGCATCCTTCACTGTGCTGTCCAAACCCTGCATCCGTTTGTCAAGCTGTGCTGCAACCTCAAAACCTGGCTCTGGCAGCCATCCCTCATTGCTCCGGGGTCAGACAGGTAGCTGAGACCCTCTGCAGATGCAAGCAGAGCTGGGAGTACTGTGCCCTACCACCAGATCCCTCCAACTCCAGCATGGCCCTAGGAGCACAGAAGGATGAGCACGGTGGACAGCTACCCATCATGGCCCTAGGGCCAAGAGCAAGGCACAAAGGGGCCCATCACATTAGCTGCAACACATTGCTCAGCATCTGACTTTCTCCATTCTGCCTCACTGCCAGGAGGCTTCGCTAAATCACACTTAAAAATTTATCCTATTTCTTCCCAGAGTCGACCAAGAGCTGTCGAGGACCAGAGCCTGCCCAGCCAGCCACCTCCTGGGGACACCAGAGACACACCAGGGACTTCCAGTCACCCACTGTCAAGTAGCCCCACAAAGGGACCTTTGTGGTCAGGCGGAGGACTGGTTGGATTATTCCTTTTAAACCCATTCAGGAGCTTCCTGTAAGCAAAGTAATTTTAAAAAATTCAATCTAGGAAGAAGCAATTAATGGAATGGGCCAGGAGCAGTGGCTCATCTGCCTAATCCTGTTAGTGAACAGGCTGGGTTTCATTTCACCCTGCCGCAGCTGGATGGGCTGCAGGAACCAGGTGAGAGCGGCTGAATAGCTCTTCCCCAGCTCCTCCTGAGTCTGAGGGTGACCCATGGGTGCACAAGTTTGCCAGTGCCTTTGTGCACCCCACTGGGCTGCACCTACCCAGACTGGGCCAAGGGAAAAACTCTGGAAACCTTTCTGTTGTTGCTTAGATCCTGGTCAGACTGGTCACTGATGCTCCATCCCAACAAAGCACTTTTTTTTGTGTCCAAATGCATGTGTTCAGTGAGAAGAGGGCAGGCAAGGGAGCCAGTGCATCCCAGCCCTGCTGCTGGGGTCAGTGCCTGGAGTTAGGAGCAGTGTCTCCCTTTCTGTCCCACAGAGGCTCAGTGATAGGGTCCTGCTTGGCTCATGGTAACCAAGAAACCTCGCACTGATTCAGGCTGCCAAGCTCCTTCCCAACTGGAAAGTCACTGAGCAGCAGGGCAGCCCAGAGAGGGGCCAGTTCTACCCACTCGGTCCCTTAATCTCTGCACAGCATCAGCTGGGGCATCGGATTCATGCCACCAGCCCACCTGCAGATAGTCACTCCACCACCGTGTTACCAAGAGAAGGACCACAAGTGAAACCACCCATCTCCACTGCCAGCTTGGCACCAGCCCTTGGAGATCTGAGCATCCCCTGATTGTCTGCAGGCACCACTGATGCTGTAGCACAATCCTCATCAGACCTCTCCTAGAGTCAGCCAGACACCCCATCACTCTCTCCCATCCAGGACAAAGTCACCAGCTTGTCCCAGGCACGGCTCGAGGCTTCTTAAGCAGTGCACGGATCAGGGTCCTCTGCATGCTCGGTCACACAGTGCCCTCACCCTACACAGGGCACAGCCCTCAAAACACTCACTGCAGACTAGCACAGGAATTGGAGGGGCTCTGCAGCAGCCACGTTCAGAGCTGGAGTACCTGCTTGTGTGTCCCCTGGACTCCCGACATCCTCAGGTTCCACACGTCCCCAACTGGGGTGAACAGGAGCAGCATGGATGGGATACTGACCCTCCTGCCGCACCGCAGAGCCCCCAGCAGGGGTTGGGAGCGGTGCCGGCTGTCTGCACAAGGGGAATCCCTGACCCTGACAAGTTCAAAAGCAGGTGGCCCCTGCCAAAATGGAGCTAGAGTCAGATGGAGCAGAGTCCCGGGAGCTGTCGTCGGGCACAGGCAGGGGAACTGCGGTACCACCAGGTGCGGTACACGCCTGCCCACCCACAGGCGACTCACCCTGTCTGAACCAGAGGGGAAACGCTGGAGAAGACCCAAACTCAGAAGCATGGAAGTCGATGGACCCCCAAGGTCCCCCATCCCCGTCAGCCCTCGCAGAAGGCAGCAGTCCCCAGCCTCCGGCTGCTCTTCCGCCGGGCCGTTTCCGAACCAGCCCATCGCTCCCACCCGGCTGTACGGACCGTTCGCACGGGAAGCGGGGTACGGATTTGCTGAAAACCCAGGAGCAGCCAGAGCTACAGCAGCCCGGGGACTGAAGGACCCCGAAAGAGCCCAGAACAACCCCGCTGCCACATGCCCTGCGCAAAGCCGTTCCACAGGGTATCGCTAAGAGCGGGACCGCTCCATTCCTTGCATCCGATTTCCTGCCCCGTCCCATGCACTGTCTTGCCGCTCCAGCCATGGCACAGCACCCATCCACAGCCCCCGCTGCCGGCAGAGCGCCCTGGCACGGATAGGGGATTGAACAAGACCCCTTCACACATCACAGCCCCTATGCTCCCAGAGAAGCTCACTTGCACCATCTCCAGCAGTTTACTTGCTCTGCAACAATCGCCCCAGGGCTGTGCTACTCTTGGGTGGAGGGTTTTGAGACCCTCACCGTGGCGTCGGGGAGGCAGCCCGCCGCGCTCGGCTTCCTCCCGGCAGGGCACGGCAGGGAGATTCATTTCACTAGAGGCTCATTCATCCGCAGCGCGATTAAAGCCCAGGGCTGGGATACATCCCGGCGGCTGAGGAGCGATTTGCCAGCAGATGGATTTATCATCTCCCAAGCACAGCAATTTGGCTTAAACAAAACCAAACCACTTCTCCTAATGAAAACACCACTAATGAGTAGAGCCAGCGAAGGAGGACAGCTCCACTAATGGGGTATCTCCTGTTCTTCGTGGCCGGAGTGACCCTCCGGCTGCAAGGCAAGAGTGTAAATCTTAGCTCCAGCTGGGATGTATGAATCTGGTACAGCCGCGGGAAAGCAGAGCCTGCTCCTGAGACCAGCTCTGCTCACCAAGCTCCCAAGGCTCTGAGAACAGCAGGTTCCAGCATAGGACACAGCTGAAAAGCAGCATCACCTAGTCTGGACACCTTACCCAGCTGTAACATGGCCAGCGTGGGGAAAACCCTTCCCTGTGCCCAGATGCAGAGACAGTGAAAGAACAAACCTGCCTGTGCACTGCCAGCCCAGTATAGCAGGAGCCACACACCTTGGCCAAAGTTGTGACAGTCCAGGAATGACACATCTGTATTGGCAGAAACCGATTAACTACCCCAACCAAACCCAACTTCTCGTCAATCAATCCTGTGAGTCAAATTCCCTGTGGGCTCCAACTGCCTCTGCTTGCAGGGATGCAAAAATGGGTGCCAAAACCCCAGCTCCAACCTCTCCACCTGCAAAATCTGACCAGTCCGTGAGCAGTAGTACCCAGCAGCATTGTCCCTGTGCCCCCCTGCCCTGCATACAGCTCTGCCCTGGCACGGAATCACAGCAATCCCACCTCCTCACCGGCAGAATCTTAGCCTCTGGCCAGGAGAGGCCACAACACCTTGCAGGAGGGGGTTCCTCTGCATGGACGGGCTACAGACAAGCCAGGACAGCAAAGAAGGAAGAGGCAGAGGGATACAGGTGCCAGAGAGGGGGAGACAGCAGGCAGAGACAAGGCAGGCAACGCTCCCATCACCCTGGGAAGGTGCAGCATTCGTCAAGGGCAGGGCGCTTTGGCACAGAGGGGGCACTCCGAGAGCCCCCCACCCCAGTGTGTGAGTACCCCACTCTCATCAAGGGCCCTATGGCGAGGTTGGGGACCAGGCTCAAGGGTCAGCCCTGCTTCCAGCCCAGCTTCACCACCAGGCAGTGGGAGCAAAAGCAGCCATCAGAGGGGGGCTATGTGGGGCAGCAGTGGCAGCGCAAAGGAGGCAGAGGAGCAGGAAGGTGAGTAGCATACTCAGTTCTCGCAGGTCAGATTCCCCAGTGGAAGGACATTGCTCTGCATCACCCCTCCTGAGGGCTGCCTCTAAGATGAAGGAAAGAGCCATGTGTACTGCTGGCCACAAGGATGCAGGTAGCTGGCTTTGCACGGGCAGGGCAGAGCGAGGTGGCTGTACACCCTGTGCTGTTTGAGGGCACAACCAGGCAGGAGAAGCAGCTTTGTTCCGGGCATGGGTGAGGCACCACCATCGTGTCAGACTGTCTCCCTTCCCCATCCCCTTCCCTAGGACCTACTCCAGCAGGCAGCTGTGGCACACAAGCTGCCATGGACACTCACAGCCAGGTACACTGCCAGCCCCTGTCTCCTCACACAGCCTGTTGGCCCCACCACTACCTCCTCCAGCTGCAGAACTCAGCTCTTCCCCTGCACAGTTATTCAGGCTAGCACTGACACCCCAGGAAACAAATTATCCCTCTCGAAGGTGGAAGTCCTATGCTATGACAAGCTCACAGAGATGTCCCTCCTGCCTGGCTGAGCAGCCATGGTGGAGCCACTACGTGTGCCAGCAGAAGAACAAGTCCTGACGCAGCCCTAGATCTGCCCATCAGCCGGTACCTGCTTGCAGCAGACGCATTGCTGGGGGATGGCTCTTTGCCTTTGCCTCATAATGGGGACCAGACTCCAGGTTGTCCTGTAGTCAACCTCACTGACCTGTCCATGCCTCAGCATGTTTGCAGGGGACAGCTCAGCCCCATCACTCCTTTCTTGCTGCCATCAGGAGAAAGGCCAGTTAGGGAGAAGATCTCATCCAGATACTGTGATCTATACTAGTACCTATGGTTTTCATCTCACTGGGTGGGCTGCTCAGAGTGCTAGTAGTTAGGCAGTCTCCATCCACCAGCCATGCCTGAGGAGGCAGGAGGATCCCATATCTCTGTGGATATCTCTACAACAATTGCTCACCCACTGTGAATGATTCGGCTGCCTCTGGGCTGAAGCAAAGTGGTTACTCAAGACCCCATAATGTAACAATGGGAGAGAAAAAGCAGGGACAAAAAGTGATCTTCCTAACCCCTTGTGGGAGACCAACAGCCCTAGAAGTGAATCCCCCATGCTCCTGAAACACAGCCCAGAGGTTAGACCCACCCCAAACAGCCCGGGTGTTGACCCTATGCTGCTGTGTGCCATCCCACTCACAGAACACAATGTGGCTGGAACAGGCTTGTCCCACAGGGTTAGGTGGGGCATGGGCCACCCAACCCAGCTCCCCAGCTTGGGTATGTGGCGGCCCCATTGCCTACACACATCTATGGAGCTGCGAGTGGGAGGGAAACTGCCTCTGAGCCACCCCCCTCCCCAACCTCTCTGCTGGGATTTGGGGCTGGGGACTCAGTACCTGGACTCCTGAGGGCAAATCGGCACCAGGCTCCCATTCCTGCTGCACCAAGGGACATATCCAGAGCAGTCCAGAGGCAATGGCTCTAGGCTCTGCTTTCACACTAACTACTTGTGTCATTAGAGGGCTGGAGGAATAATGTAATTTATGGATGGCTTTTATTTCTCACTAGCATTATCTAAATACCCCAGAAATGGCCCAGTTTAATTTCCTACCAGTGTAACATAGACATTTCTCTTCCTAACACCTAGGCAGGTGCCCAGCCCCAGGCTCAACAGTCGGGCACAGCCAATGCCTGCCTTCACCTCATGTCATCACACTGGGGCCAGGTGCCCACTCTGGCTGGCCCCAGCACAGGCAGCTCATGCTCCACAGCGCACAGAGTATGTGTCTGCTTTCTCTGCTGCTCACACAACAGCAGCTTCCATTCACTTGGGCACTCACACCCCTCACAGCCACATCCATGTACCCGCACAGCCCACAGCTGTCCCAGCTAGGGACCAGGGTAGCAGGCACTGTCAGACGCTGTGGTAAGGGGGGAGCTGTCACTGCAACCACAGAGGGAAGGTAGTGGGGACATCTTGGTTCCCTTGAGCCCCTCTCCTTGTTTTGGAAGGAGATATTGTTAATCCATCTCTGGGCATGCATAGAGATGGTCTCATTGCCCCAACACCTATACTGGGGGAGTGATGGGGAGGCAGCAGGACTGACTGTGGTTGCCCTGCACACCAGCAATCACTGGAGCTGCTGTGGGGCTGTCACATCAAATTATCTCTTGGTTAACAGCTCTTGCATGGTAGATGTCTCCCAGACCCTGATGGACCTTCCACGATGGATGGAAGGCCCCAAGGCTGCCAGAACACCCCAAAGTGCTTGTGCTTTTCCCTAAGCAGGGCTGAGCTAACAAACACCAGGAGCTGACAGGGACTGTCCCATCTGCAGGGAGAGACTAAGCCCACACTGTCACCGCCAGCTCCACCCTGGGACTTTGCTACAGCCTCATGTGGGTCCCAGCATCTGAACACATTCCTGAGGAACTGGAAGAGCCCTGGGTCATGTTAGTAGGCAGGGATTTGTGCTATTAATGCTTCTCCAGAGCTAGGGCTCATCCCTTCTCCTCCTGTCTGCATCACTTGCACAATCTTTCTGTGAGAAAAACAACTTTCCCTCCACAGGGAGGGATGGATCTGGTGCGTTCAGACAGCATGGGGGAAATCACCGGCACCAGCTTCCTCCCTGGAAGCAGAGTTTAGCACTAGCTTTGCCCTGTCAGGTCAGTGACCTGATGGCAATGGCAAATGAGTGATGTGCCCTCCTGGGGCCTCCATTTCCCACACTGGGAAATGGAGCAGATGTTTTCAGCCTTACTCCCCAGAGGCTTCCCAGCAGTCCCATCTTGGTGGCAGAGCTCCCCTCTTGCTCAGGTTCCTGCTGCATGGCTAGCTCAGAGGTAAACCCAGGCATAAAGGTCTCAGCCTTGGAGAGCCTAGAGTTTATTTTTAACCTCAGTTTGATTTAAATCCATATGGACATTTTAAAGTTACTGGAGAAACCAAAACTTGTGTGTGGGTTCCAAGTTCCTACACAGCTCAAAAATATCTTCCCTGTTGCACATTTGGGCAGCAGCAAGGAGTGCTTCCAGAGCAGGGTCCTGCCCTGCTACCACCACCTCCTCCAAACTCCAGAGCAAAGCCTGAACTCTACTCCAGATCATGGCAGAAAAAGCATCTCCAGGACCCAGAGGTGCTGCCTGTGTACACACCCCAGTGCATGTGGCATGAGGGCAACTAAGCCCACCAGCTATGGACAGGCTTGGCTCCATCCTGGGTCCCAGAGGCCAGCAGGAACTGCTGTGCCATTTCACAGCTGCTGCCATAAAGGGCCTGAATGGGGATGGAATTTTGGCCTAATCCAAAGGGAACTTTGGTCTTCCATGGCACATGGGGAAGGATGGGTGTCACTACTTTCAGCTCAGCTGCTTTCCTATGGGACAGTGTGGTGGGTGAGGTGCAATGAATGGCCGCATGGTGGGACGTGGGATGCCAGGCAATTCCCTGCTGGGGCAAAGGATGAAGGGGGTATTGACATGGTCACACATGGATCATATTTAGCCTCACAGTCCCATGACTACCCATTCTGGGGACAGAGCATCAGTGGAGATGGTCTGAGGGACACCAGGTGGAGAAGACATCAGGCTCTGTTGGGTGTCCACCAGAAACTGGTTTGCTGAGTGGGATGAACCTATTCATTCCCAGGGGAACGTGATGCTAGGGAGCTGCCATGCCACCCCAGGGGCACAGTGGAGGATCTAGGGCACGGGAGACAGAGCCCAGTGTCCTGAGGGGCTTGGGAACAGCCAAAAGCCTTTCAAACATCCCACTCGCCAACGGGGGCCTTTTCCCTGCAAACCTGCCTGGTTGGCACCGACCCTACAGCCCACCTCAGAGAATAACCTCCACCCCTCCTGGGCCGGTACTTTGCCTCTGCTCCAACGCTGGGCTCACAGCTCCCTATCCCAGCACCATCCCCTCCCCGGGCAAAGCGTGCAGCGAAGCGGGGCGGGCAGAGGGCTGGGGCTCAGCCGGGTCTGGAAGCGGCGGGCTGGGGTGTCCGGGGCTGAGTCGGGGTTCCCAGGGCCGCCCACCCCCCCGCCGTGGTCCCGGGCGGCCGCTGCACCTTCCCCGGCGGGCAGGACTCACCCGTCAGCTGGTCGTAGGAGCCGTCCAGGTCTCGGGAATCGGACAGACTCTCCTTCCTGTCGTTGTTCCGCATCTTCCCGCCCCGCCGAGCGGCGGGGGGAACCGCGACGGGGCGCACGGGCTCCGCCGCCTCCCCCCGCCCCGCAGCCCGCGGCGCTCACCGCGGCAGTGCCGGGGAGCTCGGCTCGGTACGGCTCGGAACGGGAGGCAGGAGCGCGCAGCCGCCCCGTTCCCCACCGCCGCCGCTGGGGCTGGGTACGGCCGCCCCCTCCCTCCCTCCCGTTCGTCCCCGCCTCGTCCAGGGAGCTGCCGGCCCGTCGCCAAGGGGAAACTGAGGCACGGGCGGGAGGAGGCAGGAGGGCCACTGGGGAAGAGGAGGGGAAGGGGGGCTGCACCGAGGTGGAGTCTCCGGTGGTTCGGGTGAGCCCCGGGTATCGTGGACCACGCAAGGATGGAGAAGGCACAGGGCAGCCCCCACACCTCGCTGAGGGGGAGTGAGAGCCCCCCAAGCCCCGCATGTGGGTCTCCACATCTTGGAACCCGCAGGAGCTACAAAGGAAGGGGGAGTCCACCCGAGGGCGGCTATGTTGCACCCCTCACCTCAGGGAATACTGGGGGGGAAATCGATCCGAGGCAGAGGGGATGTGCAGTGGCCAAGAGATGCGGCAGAGGTGTGGGGAGAGTGGTTCCGAAGCTCAGCACTGGAGTGGGTCCTCCTCTACAGCCCCTCACCACAAGCACAGGATTCCTACACAGGGTTAGAGTCTATAACAGGATTTTCCCCTATCTCCTGTAGCTCCAGGGAAAGGGTCAAGGATCAGCACAGCTGAGGGGGCTTCCAGGGGCACAGTGCTGCTGAGAGAGTAGCTCACAGCCCTCCTAGTACATCTGGCACTGGGGGCTGGATGTCCCACTGGTGTCTCCAGTTATTTGCTGCCATCTGTGCATGATGCCACCCCAGGGGATGCAAACTGCATTGGGGAGTCCCTGTCACAGGCAAAGCCAGGAGATTTTGTCATGTTGCTGTCCATGTGCTGCCTGCTTGCACTGTGTTGGGAGTCCTGGGCACCTCTTGGTGGTTTCCATCTCTCCTTCCTTCATGTTTTCACCCATACAGACAGACTGGGGATCAGGAGCTAGGGGGGAAGCAAAGCATCCTGGCTTGTTCTCCCTGGCCCGTGGGAGCCACAGGACAGAAAGGGAATCCAGAGCAGTGGGGAGGGCGGGTCGCACTCACGTGGCAGCATGTTGTCAGTGTGCTTTGGTGTCAAGCCATGAAAGAAGCTGCCTTAGTGAGGCAGCGATGCTTAGCAACTGCCTGAATCTAAAAATAAGAGCCATTTAGCAAGGAAAACGCAGTGGAGAAATGCTCAGAGAACTAAACACAGTCCCTTGGCCCTTTCCATGGCCCAGCCACTGTCACAGGGCCCATGTATGCAGCCCAGCTGGAGAGAAACTCCAGTCCTGGCAATGCCCCCTTAGCCAGAGCTCAGTCAGCCCTGGGACACCCTGTGCTGCTGGGCTTGACCATCTTGCTACACATTAACCTCCCTGTCCTCCCTCCTCTCCATCCCATTTTCAGGCCCTGGGTAGGTACCCACAGTTAGAACAGCTATATTAGCCAAGCCCAGACTCACCCACCCCTGCATCCTGCAGGTCCATCCTCCTGCAGAGGTGGCGGGGCCTGCAGAGCTGCACCAGAGAAGTTTTCACCTTCTGCCATCCCTGGTCCATGGGGAGGCTAACGTGGCTATTTTTATCCCAGCTAAGTGCTCCTGTTCCTGAAGACAAGAGAGAGATACTTTGCTAGGGTGGAGATAGGGGGAAAAGTTTGGTAGGTTGGTGGGCACCACGGGGTAGGATGAGACAGTCCCAGGGCCAGGCTGACATAGCCCATCCCCTCCGCAGCATAGAAAAAGGGGGACACAGCTCCCTCACTGGCTGGTCACGGCTCCTTTCCTTAGCAGACAGGAAGGCTGGGCATCCTGCCAGGATGCACAGCCTTTGAGCCTTCTCTGCTCTGGAAAAATTCAACCACCTCCCCTAAATGTTCCTCCAGGCACTAGGAGCCAGAGGGGCTGCAAGACACCAGGGTGAGAGCAGCCTATTGCTGGCTGTGGCTGCCTTTCTGTCTCAGAAATGAGACTGGTCCCTGCCCACATGGCTGGACCCAGGCAGGAGCCCTGCTGTGGGTACAGCAGGTGTTGAGACACCTTGGTAAACATGTCTGGCAAGAGACAGGCACAGCGGCAAAGTCACAGCAGAGTGCGGAGAACAGCCTTTGCGGCACGTCTCACCAGGACGTGCGACAGATGCAGAAAGGCTGGGCCAGGCTGAGGAAAATCACCAAAGTTGCATCCGAGGCTTTAATCAAGATTTGCACACCTTGAGCAGTTCTTCTGTCGCTGGCCACAGACACCACAAAAGCAATCAGCAAATCCAGGGTGGGCAGGAGCTGTCAGCGGGTAGGGCTGGTGGTCTGCGCTGCTGCAGAACACACCACATTAACGGCTTCCAGAGGATGGGAACAGCTCTGGCGGTTCCTGCAGGTTTGGATAAGAGGGCACTGGGAGGGAGGGCTATGACCCAGCTGGCCAAGAAGAGAAATAGGCTCCACAGCAAGTGGAGCACAGCCCACTGTGAAGCCCATATTGCAATGTCCAAGAGCAGGAGAATCTGGAGGATGGGCAGATGGCAAGTCCAACCTGCTGGGGTAGGCACAGGTCCTGTGGAAGCATCTAGGTCCCCCAGCTCATCTCTGGGACAGTAGCAGAGAGCCATAGAAAAACTAGACCACACAAACAAGGAAGGAAGTGAGCTGGAGGTCCAAGGAGCGCTGCACCTCAGGTGCCCCCCAGGCCATGTCTCTCGGAGGCTGGGTGTCCCCACGAGCACCTGTTCACTCACACAGTGATGGAAATCGCTTGTTCACATAAGCTTGGGCACATAGCACATCCCCTAAGTGGCCCATCCGTCACCTTGTCAGGAGTGGCAGCACATCGATAAAGGATGCCTGCACAGGATTATTAATGGTGCTCTACAGGCAGCGGAGCTGCAGTGGGGAACAGCTCTGAGATGGGGCAAGAGGAGCTGCGTGAAGCATGTGGGGCCACACTGTCCAGTAGCTTCTTTGTCTCCAGGTCAGTGTGTGGCCAGTGCAGCCGTGTTGGGAGTAACTGGGGAAGGGGTCAGGTTTGGAGATGCCAAGAGCACTGGGTGCAGAGCCCTGTTGCAGGCAGAGAGATGCCAGGCTTCCACCAGCCTGGGTCTTGTTCTACTTCCTGGAGAGGAGCCTGGCTGGCTGTGGATGGGGCTCAGCTCAGTCCAGCCTGGGCCAGACCCTCAGGATGCACTGAGCTGAGCCCATCCACAGCCATCCCTACTCCTCTCCAGGACACCCACACTGCAGTATGGAGCTGATCCCCTCAGCTCATCTGTGCCTCTAGCAACTCGCTGGGATGCCCCTGGCTCTGGGACAATGCATATATCCCCACAGAGCCCTGATGAAAACCCTAGGCTTGACATAGAGCCCAAGATGATCCCAAACTGCTCCTATCAACAAGAAGAAGCAAGAACCTGGAAAGGAGGCAAGAGCACTGGGGTCTGCACTCCATGGGGCTGGGGTAGAGTGAGGGGTGCAACAGGCCTCTCCCCCAGACACGAGTCCTGTGAGCCCTCTGCTAACAGCCTGTTGTGGCTGCTATAGGGCGACTGGGAAAGACACAATTTAACACTTCATTAAGTAACCAGAAGGCATCGATCTGCCCTACCAGTCCGTGTGTTGTCTAATTACATATCTCCATTCTTATTAATTCTATTGGAAAAGCAGAGAGCAGGACTCAGGAGTCTGATCCTATCTTTAGGAAATTTCAAACAGAGATGTAATTGCCAAGTGCTCTACATCATGGCGTTTTATCCACTGTTAACAGTATTTTAAAGCCATGGTCATCAATAGTAGTCCTCAGGCTCTGCTCTCAGCAGATGCCGTTAATCTTATTTTGGCTGTGGTCTCCTGGTGTCTCAGGGCTCAGATTTACACTCAGCACTGAGGGACAGCTCAGCTCCCCTGGCACAGAGGGCTCCTGGGCAGCTCTTGGGTTGTGGCATGCGATGCAGCACCCAGGGGACAGTGTTAGGAGCAGGGGCCAGAAATAGGAGGTCCTGAAGCCTCCTTTTTCAAAAATACCAACTAAGAGCTGATGTAGATGAGCAGCTTGGCACTGGGGAGTCTTCCTCTCCCAGGATCCACACAGTTCTGCAGCCAGGAGGTGGGATACTCACAGCCGCACAAGTGGCTGCAGGGGTCTCCAGGCAGGGCAAATTCCTCACTCAGGAGTAAATCACCGCATCTACTACATCTGCAGAAGAAATGGATCAAGAAGGCTCAAGACCTAGACAAGCCACTTAAATCTCTGTAGACCAGAAGTCCTGAGGACTGAGGGTGCAGCTATAGCAGATAGGCAGGTCCTGGGAAGGTGATCAGGAAGGCATCACTCAGGACTTAATGGAGGTCAGTTCCCATCTCTGCAAACCCACCCCACAGAGTCACAAGAGTAGGTCATAGTCACTGGGAATTCCAGCTCTGGAGAGGGAATTTCAGCTGCTGACACTCAAGGAGGAACAGACGCCAGCAAGCTGCTGTGCGAGCCTTGCAGGCAGGAACACTACAGGAGAGAGGGAACTTCCCTTGTCAAAGCAAACCAGCAGGTGGGATAAATCTGGGTGTGCAGGAGGGAGAAAGGACTGTGCATCACACTTAGCATCCTTGAAAGCTGCTCACCCCCCTCTGCCCACACCTCCAGCAAGAAGGGAACCCCCTGGCGGGGGGCCCATTGCTGGGCAGAGGGAGGTCCTATGCCTACCCTGAGCATTTGTCTTCCACTTTTGCATAAGAGAGGAAGAATCTGGGTGCAGAAAAGCACTCTTTAAAAGAGAGCTGAGAGCTCGTGGACAGGAACCTTCAGGACTCAGATGTCCCAAATCTTAGGAGTGTTACAGAGCATCTCATGTTTGTGTGTTTGGTGCTCATGGGCTTCGCTTTTATTTAAAGAGAAACCAGAATCTATTTTCAGCCTTCACTTAACTCCACAGTGTGCCATACCAGAGGCCCCTTCAGCAGCTCAGGACCGATAGGAAAGTGAGTGCGCACCTCTGCAGTGGGTGAGCCCATGCTGTGGGCATTGTATCCTGCTTCACCAGGGCAGGGTCCCATGCCTCAGCTCAGCACTGCAGGAAGGGATGTATATCCCTGCTGCAAGTGCAGTCTTGACACACATTTCTCTGTGCTGTCTGTCCTGCCCCATTCTTCTGGCAACGGCCAGAGCAGAGGGGTTGAAACCAGGATACTGGGGCCAAGGTGCCACAAACTGGTGGTGCTGGGGCATAGCTTGTCCTAGGCTGGGAGAGCAACCAGCTTGGAGCTGCTGAGCAGGGCACAGCCACAGGTCACTGGAGCACACTTGTCCCTGAATGCTGCCTTGGGAGGGCTTTGATTGTACCCTGGAGCAGAGGGGCTCCAGCTAATTAGTCATTCATTGCTTCACAGAGGAAATAAAGCAACATGCTACCTGTCTTTGCCTGTAGCAGAGTGACCTGTGGGTTCTGGGATGTGGCCAGGCTACATGCCACAAATGGTTGAAGATTTATCTATCAAAGTAGAGCTGAAAAGCCAGCCCAGCCCAGGAGGTCTTTGTCTCCCTGCAGCCTCCCCAGCCTCCTCATGTCTCACGGGACTCCCAGGAGCTCCTGGCCTCTGGCAGCACCATGACAAGACTCTGAGCTACGCTGCAGTGAGCTACAAGCCCAGGTCATTTAATCTATTCAATTGGATTCAATTTCCAGCCACGATTCAATTAGCCCTGGAGGAACAGCATGGGAGAGCAGAGGCTGCAGAGCATGGCCCAGCCCACACTCCAGCAGGCACTGAGCCTGGAGAGAGGAGCACACCATGGAGCTAACACCTATCCCAGGCCTCTGCAACACGCCCAGATGATGTGGGCTGCAGGAAAGCCCCATTCCAGCCAGGAGAAGCAGGGCCTTACCTGTGCACAAACTGCTGGTCCTGACAGATGTGCAGGCAGTTGTAGGGCAGACGCTGGAGGAAAACACATCCTGAGCATTTTGCTTTGCAGTCAGTCACAGCCCTGAGAGGTGACAGCCACGCTGGATCAGATCTGAGGAGGTCTGCACCCCTAAGCATCTACTAAATATGGCTTGAAGATGCTTTAAAAAGACAACAGGAATGAAGCAAGCACCCAGCAATGCTCCTCCAGTGGTGTGGCCTGTCCATGTGCTCATCCAGCGTCCCCCCATGAACTCACCCACACCATGCTGAACAGTGGGGAGAAGCAGGGCTCTGACCAGCAAAAAGGATTCCCAGCAGCCTCAGATCTTTCCTTACAGCCCTTTTCCCAGCTTCCTGATTCAGACTTTCATTCGTCATTTACTTTTCCGTTCACCCTCCTCCTAAAAGCATCAGCAAGGACATTAATTAGCTTGCACACTAGGGGCAAAGTTCAACTTATCCCAGCAGCTCCCACAGCTGGGCTTTACCCCTTTTTTTTCAGGCTCATGTGTCATCACCAACATAGGGACAAACTTCCATGCAGCACAACCTTGCTCATCCTAACAAGTACCAAAAAAGAAAACAGAGCCCACCAATCAGGAGATTAAATATCCACAAAACATTGGTGCGGACACTTAGATGGAGAGCTGCTGCTTTTGAGTGCCAAATGCAAGCAGTACATCTCACCACAGACTGCTGGCCACACAATAGTGGCTGTGACTTGGCAGAGTGACTTGTCCTGGAGGACACTGACTTCACCCCCAAAGGGAAGCGTAGGGAGGCAGAAAGAGCACTCTGGGGCTGATCTTTGCAAGTGCAGTCTAGGAGATACCTCTCTCCAGGAGACATTCACTATGCAGCAGCCTGGCAGGACTCCCAGGATGTGGACAAGCACACAATTCTTCTGTTCTGTAGGAACAGAAAAGCATGAGGCACCAGGACACAATCACATGGAAGGCAGCTCAGTCATACGGAGCTACAGCTCCCATGCCATGTGAATGGGATCACAGCAGGTAACAGACATGACAAGGACAAAAAGACATGCAAACCAAACAGAGCAGATGGGTGAATGTACACCCTACTTTCTAACCACTGTGAGACTCAAGAGGTCTGGTGAGGTCTGGTGCTACCTGCTCCTGGCACTTCAAGGAGCAGCCAAACCACCATACACCACTGACTTCCCCACCAGCCTCCCAGCAGTACCCTGTGCCCAAGACATAATGCTTTCTCTGACAACCCACAGCCTTGGCAGGGAGACTCAACTCCCGAGGAGCTGCCTCTTTCTCCAGCCTGCATGAAAAATGTGACCTTTAAGAGCTAAGGAAGAAGAGATGATACCAAAAAAATCACAGCAGCACTTACAAATCAATTTTTAATAACTCCCTCCAAAGTTCAGTTCAAACTCAATTTTTCTCCTGCACAATTTGGTCATGATTTTGTAAAATATTTGTATCCCTGCTGCAGCTGCCTAATTTAAAGGCAGCAATCTGATTTCTCCCTACACTCCCTTGTCAAGTCTCAAAACCATGTGTTCCAATAATAGACCAGGTTATGAATTAGAAACGATAAATTATGCTGAACTGCTCAGATAAGATATGGGAAAGTTTGGGGCCATCAGCCACATCTGAGGCCGAGTGCTAAGAGTTAAGAAACTTTCTGCTCGGTCCAAGCTGGCCTCAAAGCACAAGTAGTAGTAGGATGTTCAACAAAACAGGTAAATCTGCAGCAGAAACTGCAAGGAGTCTGCTGATGCCAGCAATAGAGAGCGCCATGTACAGGTAGATTTCTGCATCATTTGCTCTCAGCCTTGCTCGTATTACGTTCACTGGCAATGCCAAGGTCACATAAGAGGCAAAGGGCTGCTCACTCTTGCCTGGGACCTGCAGCCTAGACCAAGGCAGAGGTGTTCCTGAGCTGCACCACACCTTCCTTCTCATCCCCATAGCAACTTCAGTCTCCCCCTGGAAGGACAAGCACTGCAGACTGGACAGGCAGGGCTCTACTATTTATTGAGCTCTAGGTCTGTATATACATCCATTTACAGTGCTTGGTTCAGGTTCAGTGACAGCATGACAAGAGGACGTGTGTCAGTTGTCGCCAGCTCAGCCTTGGGTCAAGGCTGACCTCTGGAGCTGTTCCCAGTCATAGCCTGGACTTCTCAGTTCATCCCAGCAAGGGAGCATCCTGGAGGAGATGAGACCTTTGACAGCTGAGCCCAGAATGTCAAGCTGAAAATCCCGGAGGTTGCTGAGGCAGAGGCAGACTCATCCCAAATTCTTTCACCTATTGGTCTAGTCTCAGCCTAAGCGGTAACAGAGAAAAGGCGGTGGCACATGCTCCAAAAGCAGTGACGCTGGGGCTACACCCCCAGCCCATTTAGAAGAAACTCCCCTCTTGGAGGCGAGTTGCTTTCCATACGTATAGACAAGTGCCATGTGCTGCAAACCATGGTTACTCATTTTCCACCAGAGAAGATGCCTTCTTCTGTGTGATCTGTCCTGTTCCCAAGCAGAGTGATTTTATGGAGCCTGCCTGCTCTCCTCCATGCTGTCCCTCTGACACATACACATTTCCACATACTTGCATGGCAGGACAGCAACTGAGTGTCTGGCTTAGCTGATAAAAGCCCGACAATTCCATACTGAGGCAAAGTATCCTCTGCTGTGAGAAGCCAGTGCTCCAAGAAAAATATGCAGTCTTCATCGGGTGCTGTGCCCAGTGGTTGGCCAAGGACACAGCTCTCAGTTTCCCATGCTCATCGCAGATAAAGATGAAAATGAACACAACTAACATAGGTTAGCATGAGTAAGCCTTGCCTAAAAATGGTAGTAAATGAGCATGACACTCACATCACTCACAACACTACTCTAACCTATGAGGCTAAGAGCAGGACTAGGCACTTTCTTTTTTTCTAAAATTTGTTTTCTAGGTTAAAAAAAAAAAAGTGGATTAGGAATCTAAACTTCTCTGCTTCAGTCCTGCAAGTCAGGCCAGATCCTGATGTCACTGCTGGGAGCTGAAAATGCACGAACAGCGAATGAGTGTTTATGCTGCATATTCCTGAGTTGTCAGCCTGACACAGCACTTGGCTAGACCTGGGCACCTCTAAAAGCCAGGTTCTGGAGCGGAAAGGTTTGCCTGCGCCTAGGAGCATCACCCCGGAGCTCTTCCTTAGATAGCCCTCAGCAGACTATTGTTGGAAGTCACTTGGTGAAAACGGGAGGACAAGCGAGAAAGTGAAGTAACTACTTCTCCAGCTGCATTTAACTGTGTGCTACACACAAGGGAAAACCCCAAGGGCTTCTCAGTTCACAAAAGTCACCAGGCACTTGCAAACGTGCACAAGGTAGATGTTCCTGTGACAAAGAGGAGGATTGTCGCAATGCAGTCTCTGATGGGCAATAAGAGGAGTGGGGGAGATGGAGTCAGCCTGTCCTCGGCCCCATGAAAATGGAGTATCTAAAAAATGTCCCTCAATGTTATAAATGGCAAAGATGACCTGGGCTACCAGAAGCAACAGTGACCCCATGCAGAGCTGGTCTGTGGTTACAAAGTGCTCCGATGACCCATACGCCTGCACACTGGCTCAGACTGGATCCTGTAAGCCAACAACCTTGGAGGCAAAAGTTTCCTTCTCCAGTAATCCAGTTGCTTGGTCAAGTGACAAAGGCTGACATTAGGAGCCAGCAGTGAGCAGGGCCTGCTCCTTGGGACACTTTGTTAAACCCCAAAGCTTTTCCTACTTTGCAGCAGGGCAGGTTGATCCAGGCTGATGGAAGAGAACAGCCCTTACCTGGGAACAGAGAGCTCTCCTTCATGGAGCAGGTGAGCAATCTCAACCCAGAAGTGTCTCACACAGCTGGACTGATTTTACTATTTCAGTTGTGAGCTCTCCCCAGCTCTGCTACAAAGATTTCCAGTGCATCTTCCCTGAGGCTGTGAAGGGAATCTCCGATTGCTACTCTCAGGAATGGCTGCCCTCCCCCATGGCACCTTACAAAACTACCTTCTCCTCAGCATGCCCATCAGCTCTCTTCAGCCCCAGTCCCATTGAAACACATTCCTTTGGGATCAAACACACAGCAGCAAGGCTCTCCCCTAAAAGAAACACAGTCCCTTCTGCAGGCGGAAGGCAAGGGGCTACTGGCTGTAAGTCTGTAGCGTCTCTGCCCAGACAGGCCCATCTCTGGTCAGCCCTGTGCAGTGGCAGCATCCCCGCTTCAAGAGATTGTAGAGAATTCCTTCAACAGCAGTTCCTGGCTCAGCGTGTTGAAAGCAAGGTTCTTCCTCACATTGATGCTGATGGACCGAACCTGATAGAGACAAAACAAGACATTTTAACTAAGGGACCTTTCCTGGCTCCCCAAGACGATGGCAGCTTTGACACTGCTGAAGCACGAAGAAGTTTTGTGTGCTGTTACAGCTCCAGAGAACTTGCTACAGTCACCTCTCATTGAGACTGGATCTCAGCAGTAAATTCCTGAGGATTAACTGATTCATGGAATTACAGGAATATCTACAGCAACATCCCAGTAAGGAGGGTAAATTCCAGGTTGCAGCTGGAAGAGCATTTCTCCACCAGTGCCCACTGGAGTGCCAGACACTGTTCTCCTAGGCAAACACAGTGCCATGGCCTCTGGCCTGCCTGAAACCTGCAGAGCCAAAGACACAGAGTCAAAAAAAGGGCAGAGGCCATGCTACTGTGCTATAAACACAAATTATCACCTTAGCTGGCAGAAAAGCACAGGTTCTGAGCCAGCTATGTGTATTAACGTGCTGAGTGCCTTACACTTGGAAGCTGGCTTGCTAGCTGTCTCTGAAGAGTCACCTTTACCCCTTGGCAATTCCCAGACTCCTGGTCACCTGCAGAGTCTGCAAAGAAGAGCTGGGCAGCTGTGTGGTACAGCAGCTTCCCTTCCCCCTTCATGCCTACAGACTTGTTGGCCAAACATGGAGGCCCCAGACTGGGCTCAGTCTCAGCTGCACTCAGCAACGAGAAAACAAAGTCAAACATCATCTGTGTCAGTGACTATGCAACAGTGACAGAAAGCAAAACTGACACAGGCTCATCCAAACAACAGGATTACAGTTCCTAGAGACTTGGAGGCTGTGATAATAACATTGTTGCTGACCTGGTTAGTGTTTTGTGCTTTTTAAAAAAAGTACTGGGGGATGAACTATATAGAACCAGAATGAAGAACCCAACACTGGGACTTGGAAGAGCAAGTTAGCACTTGCTGCTCCGGGTGGAATAAAAGAGGGGAAGGGTAGAAAGCTCCCAGAAAGCAGAATGTGTAACAATGTGAAGTAAAACAAAATATGGAAGATTAACAGGGCAAGCTGCAAAATGAGGCTACTGCACACACCCAAACAACTCAAACAATCTAGCAAAGATGTCTACACTTGGCGTATTTCAGTTTTATGGCATCTGCAAAAATCACAACCTCTCCTTCACCAGGATGCTTGGCAGACACTCCGTGCGTCTTTGTTTCCTTGGCACACATCCCCACCTCTTTACTCAAAGTGTCTTTTGACTTACTTCATACTGCAATAATTTGGGATCATGTCTTGTAAGACAACCACAGGTTACCTAGGTCTGTATTAAACACCACGGCAAGTGGTCACCAGAACAGAGGTTTGCACTGGGATGTCTCCTTACCAGGAGACAGGAGCCTCACTGACAGGATTTGGTCCCAGTCCTACTGAGTTATCCGCACCTCAGTCATCCACTCTATTCTGACAACCACATGACCAAAAAAGCAGTGTTCTCTGCCCTGGGGAATGTAACTGCCTGCAGGAAAGGGGCAGATGCTACACCTAGTGGAAGCCAGCATCTTCATTCTGACTAGAAGCATTTTTAAGGGTCCCAGCAACACAAAGAATCAGAAATGAGCTCCCAGCACCAGGAACTGCTGTCAGGACCCAGGCACCAGCAGTAGAAGGTGCTCAACTGGTATATCCATCATACTTGTATACATGTATATTACATGTACATACATATATACATCAAGGTCTCCAAGAAGAATTTGGCAGCAGTCTCTACAAGCCCAGAAAGGGAAGCTCGAGTGGTGCATTATATGAAAACTGGGCTTAGCAGAAATTGTACCCATGGGGTAAAGCAGAAGAAATTAAGCTGTTTAGTTTGCAAAGATAGATTTAAGGAGGAATAGAGCAAACACTCTCCAATATATAAAATGAGGTCACAAAGAGAACAGTGAGTAACACTCTTCTGGCTCCCCAGGGATGGGGCAAGAAATAACTTAAGGCAAAGAAGACTTGCTGTAGGAGAGAAGTAGTGCTTTTAAACCATTGAGTTGTGAAGCAGTGGAGTAGATCACCTGGGGCCAGCGTGGAGCTGTCTTCACTTAAAGACTGCTTCAGGTTTCAAGAGTTGCTTAGACACAAATTTTGGTTAAGAGGGCTCTAGATGGACTCAGATCTGCTTTAACACTAGCTGGGGAGAGGAGTGGGCAGGATAACAGCACATGAGGTGACGTTTCTACAAATCTCTGCCCAGCATTTTTTCTGCTGTGAGAAAGCAGGCAGACAGCTTAAAAGGTAAGAATAGCTCAAATTAGAGCTAAATCAAGTTATCTCTAGCACCAGGGATCAGCACAGGGAGCCAGAGTTCATCTCCCTTTTGAGGCTGGAGGACCACACAGTGACACAACAGGGAGGTATCAGCCTGTAATAAAGACAAAATTCAGAAGCTTCCTGCAGTCTGGCTACCAGCCTGGAAGCTACCAGAAGTCTCCAGAGCAGCTTATGCAAGGGGACAAAACCAGCCTTAGAAAGTAAGCTCAGAGCCTTAACAGTCATTCTGCATGGAAGTAAAAGCGGAGCACGTGTCCTCTCTTGCTTCTGTATGGAGCATGCAGAGCACACTAGAATCAGAAGAGCTTTTAAAATTTTTCTCTATTAGCTGCTTGGATCACATTTAACTCACAGACTTTGAAGAAATGAGAAGTACATGAAATGCTGATGTCACCTAGAGAACAACGAGCAAATGAAAGAAGGGATGAAGTGGTGCCATTAACCATGTGAGGGAAACACTACTCAGTTCTAGTTTTGTGCCATTATACCTGGATGTGTACAATGCTGTACAGATAACCCTCTACTTCCATAGCAAGTCCCATCAATTAAACTTGTTTCAAATGAGCAAGCAGCTTTTAAGAAATTTGTACAATGGGAGGGAGGTTTACAGTGACTACTACATCTAATTAGAAGTCAAATTAGTGTCATTTCCTCTAAAGAAATCAATCCCCTATCAGACTATTTTGAGACTGCTGAAAATTATCCAACTGCAAAGACAGTGAATATTTTGGAAAAATGCTGAATCTCTTTCTACACATTCCTCCAGCTGCAATGCAAGGGTCTGAAAGCTCACATGCAAACCATTCATTCCATCAAAGCAGCACCGATTTCACATGGCATCCCTGAGGGTTCAAAGGAAAAGAAATAAGAAGTGTTAGAAAACTTCCTAACTTCCTTCCTTTAGCCCCTCAAAGGCAGCACGACAGGCCAGAAAACCCAGCTGATAAAACACTGCACACCACCTTCCACCACAATGTGACTGCAGTATCATAGGCCTTTGAAAGCTTCTTTGAAAAGGCAATGGGAGAAGAAAGCAGATTTTTTCTTTGGGATTAACAAGAAAGAGCAGCACTGAGGCAAAGCCAGAGAAGTGAATCAGTGCATTAGCAAAGCATGTCAAAGGAGTGAGAACAAGATTTCTAAGCATAAAGGAACCAAGAGAATGGCTTGGGGAAGTTTCTGCTCACCCACTTAATGGGAGCACGGGGAGATAAAAAGGCAGCCAAAAAGGAAAATGGCTCCTGCGTGTCATTCCCCACCAAGATGGATTTGCTTTAATGCAATCACACAGATAGAAATATGAAAACCAGGATGAATCTGGAAAGAACTATTTGCAAATAGATCTTGTTCAGGAAGACCTGATGGGACAAGTACGAGTTTGAAAACCATGCTGAAAACCCATCAGCCCCGCTCCTTTGGCAGAGCCCATGCAGAAAATTACACCAACTTCATTATGCCCCCTCCATGAAAGCCTACAAAACTCAGCACTGAGCGGGATGTTATCCACCACCAGACCAGCAACAGAAGCTCAGAAGCCTTACAAAAAGGAAGTCAAGTACCTGGTTAGCAGAGAACATGGGAAGGGACAAGGCAGACTAGGGCCTTTTGATAAGTTGTTTGAACAATTAATAAAGCCATCGGTTACTGTGCACCTAGAGGAAAAAGCAGAGTGGAGGATGGGTAGCCAGCTGGGTTTGCTGAAGACAAATCATAACCTATCAGGTTGATTTCCCGCTGTGTTGAGGGAACGGCTTAATGGAATGCAGGGGATTTTCTGTAGCTGTGAGTAAAGAACATTTAATAGGGTCCCAATTCTCAGGGCATCTAGAGAAATGTGGATTAAACAGATTCACAACTGGGTCAAATCAGCACATTTAGACAGTAATTATTCGGGCTTTCATATGCTCTTGAGGGGTACCTGGACAGGCAATTTTCAGAAGGGAGTTGAAGACAGACTGGTTACGCTAAACAGATTATTAAATGATACAAAACTGTGATTTTTGAAGGGAAAAAAAAAATTGGACTAGGAAGAAAATAATTTTAGCTGAAGTGTTTTGTAGCTCTAATGATCTTAAGACTGAGAATGTAATTTTAATCAATTGGCATGCTCATCTTCAGCTTCTGCCAGGCCAAGTGGAAAGTGGGGTTATGCAGGAACAGTGTAGTCATGAGGCCAAGATGCTGGGGAAGGAGACGCTGGCTGAGGAGGGCAGGAACCCTTGGGACAGAACAGATGACAACAGAAACATTAACATGCCTTATTTACAAGGTAAGGTAATACGAAAAGTCTATGTCACAGGAAAGCTATGGAAGAATTTCTTTGATGACATATCTGGGATACACACACAGAGCAGGCTAGGGAGACAAAAACAGGCAAAAAAGAGCACACAAAATGGCACAGAAGTGATTGCAAGTGGTTTTGCCTCTATATTACCCAATGACAGTGCTCGAATGACCAAAAAATCATTAAAAAGCATTCTGTAAAAGGAAGCAAAACCAATTTAGGCATACTTGCTCTGGAGCAGAGCAGACAGAGGGAGGTATAACATTCCCAAACTCATGCAGACTCGTGATGGAGTGGGCAGGCATCAATTACTCATCAGTCAGCAAGGACAGAGTTGGGAGAGAGAACTAGTTCTCAAACCAGTGGAGAAAGCTGCCACAGTTAGACATTTCTTCCTTCACTGAAGCTGCGATGATTCAAAGTGAGGAAAACCAGGCTCCCTTCAGATACCGGCCACTACAGAAACACTGCCTCCATGGTGATGTGGCCATCAGCCAAGAAAATGGGCTCTCTGGAGCGTGGTGAGCAAGCTGTCCTGGTGAAGAATATAACTACCAACCCAAACTATTTGGACTCATTTTTTCTTGGCTGTATTATTTTTGTGGGTCTTCCTACCATTAGTCTTAGAAGGAGACATTTCTAAGGAATGTGTTTGCTTTCTTTGTTTGGGTACCCTATTTTGTGAGCGATAAAGTCAGTCACAAGCAGACACATTTCACCAATACCACATATTTAGCTCAGTCTCATATTTTGTGGTTCCTTTAACAATATCAAAGAGTCTAAGTTGCTCTGCATCATAAACCCAAGGTAGGAGCAACAAGCTTTCTCCACCACACAAACTTTCCACCCCAAAGCACAGTGAATCCCCATGGTAGAAGGGTCAGAGTCTGCCTGACTGGTTGCTGCCCTGAGGCAGCGTGGTGGCCCCCCCAGACATGTATTGCTGGTCAGAGAGCTCCAGGGAGTTTTCAGAACTGTTGAGCCATGCAGTGTCTGTTCAGATGCTATTCACATCCAGTTTCTGGAGACAGCTCAGTGGAGTAACAGGGCTGCTCAGTTACACTCCAAATGTCATTGCCCAGGCTATAGGCAAAGACTTTGAAAAATGGTTGTTGATTCTGCAGAATGAAGGCAGCTTACCAGCTCTTTGAAGAAGGCAGCCTCTTTATGTTGCTCTGAGTAGCGCTCATACTGGTCCAGTCCATCCTGCAGTTTCAGGGTTAGTGTGTCATAGTTGGACCGTACCACTTCCAAAACCTGCCAGAGTCAAACACAGCAGAGGAGTCAGCATCCACAACAGTTGTAACATTAAATAGCAGGGTTGATATACATCACAGCTCTGGCACAGGGTTTTACAATGTAGACCGCTTTAACAGACAATGTTTGCCTCATGACTAACATTGATATGGGCTCTGAAGTCATCCTAATGCCAGTAAGGCACAGCCGTCAAATTTAAAGAATTTCTCCATTAATGAGAACTACATCTGTCAGCCTATAGGATGAGCCATAATGACAGCAGGAGTTTTCCAAATACTATTACGTAACTAGGAGAAGTAGACATGATTTCATTAAATTAAGCATCTAATTACTATGTGCATGCCTAAGTGATGCAGTAGGCACTATGCAAACACAAGGTGGCCCGACCTCACTTGCCATTCCAATGCTACTTTTGCCAGCACACCTCCCTCCTGGCTGGCTAATCAGTGTTCATGATCTGCTAAACCACCAGCTTGCTCAGGTCAGCTTCCATGCTGTGCTTTGCTCCTGATAGGAACAAGCTTCTGACAGGCACTAAGAGAAGACCAACCCTGATACAGACTCTGATTTTGAAAAAAAGACAGACACAAACCCAGGTCTTTCTGCCCAGCAGAAAATCTGCCTTCACTGCAACCAAAGCACAACCAGCACTTCTATGACTGTCTAACTCTACTTTCAGCACTGGTCTATACTTGCAGACTAAGTTACACATCTCTGGCCTATCAAATGACTCATTTTCCTAACTAGGGAACACCAAGAGGGAGTCCCACAATGCCTTTTAGCTTCAAAGCACTGCATGGTCAAAGCATTTGTGAGATGCATTCCTACCAGGAATCATATAGCTCAGCACTCCTGGGCAAAACATACGCTGGAAACAATTCTCTTAAACACTAGAACTTCTTTCTTGGGCTGATACCTGACGGGAGAGCTAAACAGAATATCAACATCTGCTCATGAGACGTCTCAGACAGCAGGACTATAGAGCATAAAATGCAAAGAAAGAGGACTCTGGCCCAAGGCATCACAACTCAGAAAAGATCCTAAGAAAAGAACTGCAGAGGATTTGAGACAATAGTGACCACAACAATAAGAAACCCTTCTACTTCTCCTCTTGTTGTTCCAACAATATAAACACTACCCTCAACTGCCCTTTTAAGGAGCTGTCAGCTCCTGCCCTTTACAGGAGACCTGGACTTGTTTAAGGTTTACTCAAAAGAAAGCTTTTTCTCCCCCAAACTTTGCATGTAGCAGTGGTATACTGAGACACTTAGGCAAGTGCTTAGAAGCAGGCTAGGGCCCGATGTGTCTGAATCACAGAATGACTCAAGTTGCAAAGGACCTCAGATATCATCCAGTTGCAACACCCCCTGCCATGGGCAGGGACACCTCACTACATCAGGTTGCCCAAAGCCTCATCCAATCTGGCCTTGAACATATCCAGGGAAGGGGGCATCCACTACTTCTCTGGACAACCCATTCCAGTGCCTCACCACCGTCATAGTGAGGAATTTCTTCCTGAGACCTAACCTAAAATCACCTCCTTTTAGCTTGAAACCACTCCTCTTTGTCCTATTGCTAGAGTTGCTTGGAAAAAGCCCCTCTCCAGCTTTCCTGTAGGTCCCCTTCAGGTACTGGAAGGCTGTTCTAAAGTCCCCCAGGTGCCTTCTCTTCTCCAGGCTGAACACACTCAAATCCCTCAGCTTGTCATCACAGGAGAGGTTCTCCAGCCCTCTGATCGTCCCTGTGGCCCTCCTCTGAAGCCACAGGGCATCATCCGAATGAATACTACAGTCAAAAAACAGTCCCAGCAGTGAAGGTCACATAGCAGTCTTTTTGCAGTTCAGCTGTCCTCCAGCATTGCAGAGGCAAGCTAGGAGTAGGAATCAGCATTTTGCAATGTTAATTAAGAAGAGCCTGCCGATGTCCTGCTGATGCAAGAGCATGAAGCCTCCTCTCCAGAACTTATTTCCTAATGCTGTTTGTCAGCTCCCCTGCAGAGAGGAAGAAACCCCTGCAATGAAAGTCATTTCCAAATTCAGTCTGGCCTTCTTGTTCCTGTGTGCAGAAGCTGTGAGAAGCATCACAGAACTGAGAGCATCAATGAAAGAAAGCTGCCAGGGTACTGGCATAATTTACTCCGGGGTGCAATGATCCACTAGGGATGGAGAGTAATAGTATAACGTACCTTCCTCTGAGCAGTAAGTAATCAACCAGCTTGCATGAATCAGAGACCTATCCTCCTGTCAACCTGAGCAAGCCAAGTTGACCAAGATTAATAAGCTGCAGGGGAGAAACCTTGTTTGAAAGGTGAGGAATAGGATAGGTTTCTCCAGCAGTTACACAGAAGGGAAGCATTTTACCAAGACTCCCTGCTCCGGTTCTTCCTCTTCATTCCCCTGTGTCCCCACACACACGGCTATGCACAGCGCCATACAGGTGTGCGTAGACCATGGGTAGACACAGTTCTCCACAAAGAATCAGAAGTCCTACTTGCTAGCTTTGAGTAAAGATTTCTTCAGACACTCAACAGAGGCAACCTCAAACCACAGTGAGGGGTAATTCTAAACTTTGAGGGCAGCTCAGAACTCAGACTGATACTCTAGGAGGACAACAGGGAAGGAACAAGAGGCCCAAAAGTCTCTGCTATGTTACCCACTACTTATCGTAATCTCTGCATTGAGCTTGACGTCATCGTATCACTTTAGCAATTTTCATTGGTTCCCACTTCTTATCTCTTTTAATTACAAAACCAAACTTAAAAGAAAGGGTAAGTTAAAAATAAACAGCTTCTCCTTATCGCCTGATAATTTCCTTTCCTTGCTGCTGCTGAGGCAAAATGCTACGTGGGATTGGAGATAAACCCACTCACAGATCATTTTACTTCATACCTTATAATGGATAGGAGCTGTTACTGAGATTAGGACCTGACATCCTTGAGACAATTTCATCTGCTCTTTAAGATGCAGCTGCCAGAGAGAGGAGAGGTTAAAGAGTGGCAGAAGGTATTAAGAGCATCTAACATGAAGGTTTGAAAGGCATCAGCTTTCTACGCAGGTGACAAGAAGTTGGATCCTCTGTGTAACAGAAGATTTTGTGTTATCATCCGACACCCTTCTTACACACTGCCTCGCTTCTGCTCAGGAAAACTACTGCAAGAAGAACGTCCTTTTGCATTAAACACACTACAACTTTATCTTCAACTTTCTGTCAGATACAAAAGAGCTAAAGGAACTTGATCTTGAGATTAAAGCATTTGTCTCAAGGTCTTGTCCAACCCGGTCTTCCCAAAAGTCTTTTGAAAACATGCATTCAAAGCACGGATAACTTAGAGGGAACTTCTAGCTGGACTCTTCTACACAGGTTTTAATCAGGCACTAAGTTTTTTATAATCTCATGAGAACCTGGAAGAACAACACTTCTGGTGTCAGGCAAGGATAGAGGAAAGTGGATTGCAGATGATTTCCAAGGAGCCTTGATGTGACACTTCTGATTGCCAGGATACAAGCACAGTAAACTATTTTCTTTAAAAAGGTTTTACTGGATCTTTACAGAGGAAAAAAAGAGTCAACCTACAAAAAGAGATTTAGGTTTTATCTTAAGGGGGTCAAAGTCTTAAAAAAGCAGTACAACAGAAGCGAACAACTCAGCTATGCTCAATACACAAAAAGTGAAGGTTGCTGAATTCCTTTCCTGCCATAACCTGTATCAGCCCTAGAGGCTACATTTGCTCTCACTCCACTGCACCACTGTAATTTGAAGATAACTTGGCATAAAATTAACTCCTTACCCCACCACTTACACACCAACTGCTTTTCAGAAGTTCCAGAAAAAAGTTAATGATTCAGGTCCCTGCATATGTTCCCCCAAACCAACCTTGCAGGAGCTGCTTAAGCAGCAAGTGACTTCTGTGGCACTCAGATCATAGCTTCCTTCCACAGCTGCAATTGCCCATGCTCCCTGACTCTTCTTCCCCTGTAACACTGACAAGCTGTCACCTGAAGCACCCCTCCAGGTAATGCAGCAGGGGGCTGGCTTCCAACAGAAGGGCTGATGTGGGGCTCAGCTCCCTGAGGCATCCCACGCTGTTGCACCCAGAGGAACAAGACAATTTTACAGGAGGTTTGACTCCTTACTTTCTTGCATCTACCAGCTTATGGCTTCCTTGCAAAATGGATGAACCACCTCCAAAGAGCAAGTGAACTCTTGTGGGCACAAGATCTGAAAGCGGTTCCCACAGAACCAAACGCCCCTGCCCCAAAATTTTCTACTTTCAGAACAGACCATGTTTCACTGTACCACATTGTACCACTCTGTACACACAGGCTCCTTCCTCACTGCACCAGAGCTGTTCCCTCTGGCTGACCCTTAACAAGAACTGACTTGCTGCACTGCCCTAGGAGAGTTTGGACCTTCTGGAAGAGCCTGTCCTGGGGAAACAAGGGCAGCATGTAGCAATTTCCAATCCCCATCCTGCCCTGGAGAACACAGCCACAGTCAGCACCGAAGGCAGAGAGGGACCTGCACCAGCAAAGAAATCTGATGGGCGACATGCAGAAGGAGGGCATATCTACCTGGCAGACAGGGTACACTTCATGGCTTAGTAACTTTTTAACCTGCAGAATCTTTCAGCACCTGGAACTGCAGCCTCTCCCTTACTAGAACATAAAATCAAAGAGCACCAATTCACACCACTCAAAGGATCTGGTGGTGGGTAGGTTCTCAGCAACATGCACATGCAATGACAGCAAAATAAATGCAAAGCAGAAGCAAGAATAAAGAAAGTCCTCTACATTGTCTTTTTAATTAGTGCAGGAATGACCAAGAATGCAGTCAGTCAGCATCACCAGTACCTCACTAAAGCTTCTCCATGCCTGTTATGACAGTCATTAGCTACCACGACACAGCAGTCGGAAAACAACTGGCTGGCTGATCTCACATCAAGCAAAAGGCAAAAACAATCCCCAAGTTAAAATGCATTTGCTCTCTGCACAACTCCATTTGGCTCCCAAGGTAGGGCTGGGGAAGGCTCTTCAAACAAGGCCCAGTTAGCCATCACAGGATGGTAAAGCCAGGTGTCTCTGCTCCAGCTGCCCTAGGAGGGTGGATGGAGCCCCCAGTCCAAGAGGCATGTCATGCCAAACTCTCACCAGCTCTACTGCATAGACATGGCATAGAGGTCAAGGGCAGCTGGAGACAAACAAACATGGCTTCTGTCCTCACTACAGGGATGGCAGAGTGCCTTCACTGCCTGTGAACCACAGAGGGAATTATGGCAGTCCCACCTCCGAAACCAAGGCAGAGCCCAAGAAACCACAATCAAATCCAGCAGTCTGTCCCTTCAGCTCAGATGGGATCTGACAGAGGCTGTAATAAGAAACATTAGGGCTTCCCTGTTCTATTTAAAGCTTGATGCGCAACTTACACTGGAGTCATCAAACTCGCTTGTTTAGTCCAGGCTTAGTACTAATCGTGCCCTTTTTCTCCCTCGCTAATCTCCACAAGGAGCTGATAGTCCCCAAGTATTTCTCCTAGCGAATTCAATTGAATAGCAACATTTCTCACTGTAATGAAAAGGCTGCTGCCACCTGGACTATGAAGAGGCTCTTGCCTCTCCATAATAAAGCAACATATAATTGAAACAAATTTTACAGTAGTGTCTTCTAATTAATGTGGAAACTGATTTTTTCTAAATAAAATCACACTTCTCACATAGCAACTTAAAAAGTTGCTGATGCAGGCTGGAGTCTGCTGAAATTAATTCCCACAAGTGCCTGAGACAAAGCACATAACTAAATAATTAGAAGTTAAACAAAAATACACACAGTTGCCACATTTCCCTACAGACTCTGCCCAGATCCTGACTGCACTCATCTCCTCCTTCCTTTTGTCTTTCACTGCCTGCAGAAGCCATGTTCAGAGAGTGGATCCACTAAGACTGCCAGTGCTACAGGCATGTGCTGGAAGCAGCTCACAATGGCTTCAAGAAATTCACCCACCCGAGGCCAAGCGGCAGCAAAGAGCTTCTGTCTGACCCAACATGACTTCTGCAGCTAAATGCAGTGTTGGTGTTTCAACATCATCTCTCACCCCCAAGCAGATCAAACCCTAAGTATGAATTCCACATTCACAAATGCTAAGAGGAAGAGGAGGATGATGTTGCTATGACAGTCTGACAACTCAGATTCCCTGTGTGCACACATCTACGGCTCAGAGGACACCTAGTGGGTCTGATGCACACAGTGGGAAATACAAAGATCTGGGCTTGAGACACAAGTGTATAGAATCATAATGGATTGGAAGGGACCTCAAAAGATCATCTAGTCCAATCTGCCTGCAACAGCAGGATCACCTAGACCAAGTCTCACAGGAACACAGCCAGGTGAGTTTTAAACATCTCCAGAGAAGGAGACTCCACAACCACCCTGGGCACCCTGGTCCAGTGCTCTGTCACCCTCACTGGGAAGAAGTTCCTTTATATGCAACCTCCTATGTTCCAGCTTACACACATTGCCCCTCATCCTATCACTAGATAACATTGAGAAGAACCTGGCTCCATCCTCCTGACACCCACCTTTCACATATTTGCAGACATGAATGAGGTCACCCCTCAGTCTCCTCTTCACCAAGCTAAAGAGACCCAGCTCCCTCAGCCTCTCCTCATGAGGGAGGTGTTCCACTTCCTTCATGATCCTTGCTGATCTATGCTGGACACCCTCCAGCTTCTATGCTTCTATGATTCTATGAATGTGCTATTTGATCACATCAGCAGTTTTGGGGTCATTAAGTGCATAAAAGTAACAAGAAGACAAGTGTTAACTCTGAAAATAGGCTGTGGCCATGTTTTCTCTCAATTAACTATGCTAATAGCATATAACCACATGCTTCATTTTGTAACTGTGGTAACTACCATCAAGTAATTACCAAGGAAACATTGATTAGAATAAATTTATATGAGCATAGAAATACACTTTCCCTCCTCCACAGGAATCACTGTCCATCAGCTGATTGCTCTAATGCAGAAAAGAACCCAAGCTGCCATGACTACAGACCACTCGGGGGGGGCGGAAAAATCAGCCTGGATATGATGGATATTTTTAATGGAATAATCTAACAAATACCACACTCCTCTACCTTTTTGCTTTCTTTACACATAAGTGACAGAAAACAGAGCAAAAATCCAATTAAATGTCTAAAAACAGGTCATTTCTAAAACTCCTGTATACCTCCTACAAGACTGCCAAGGAGTTCTTATATGGATCTGGATCTAGTGCAATCTGAGATACATTTTTGTGCCCTAAAGCCCATGAAATCTCAAAAGGACAAATTATTCATCAACGTCCTCTACTAAAATGCATTCTGAAATGTAGCTAGCACAAAACAGTTGTTTGCTATGAGTGGGCAAAATGATTTATTTAGTACATATACATATATAGTCTCTGAAGCACTGCAGTCCTCTGACAAAGAGGCATACAAATGTGAGGATTATGCAGATAAGTCAAAGATGCAGGATTTGGTTTTACTGTACTTCCACTGTGCGTATAGATAGGATTTACAACTAGTTTCAGATGACGTTTTGTAGTATTTTAACATTAAACTCTTGTTTTATGAGGTTTATTACCACTTTCAAATGTCTATCTTCCCACACCTGTGTATTGACTAATACATGAAGCTAGAAAAATACAATATATATTTTACTTCTCAGCTATTGAAAAACACCTAACCATGACTAGATTAGCTCAGCTCAACCCTGAACAAAATGATTTATGGGATATTCCTACAGCACACTTCATCTAGTACACCTGCATTATTTATGGCATTCACACAAGGAGAATTGAAGGCTTTTATAAAGTAAGACACAAACCAATGTAAGTTCTCAGCAGATGGGATCTTAGTAGGGTTCCACAGAATCATTCCACATTGAGCAAACCTCTTCAACTGAATAACTGGTAACAGAGAATAAGTTTGTTTACAAAGTCAAGCATTAGAGGCACCCTTGGCACCCAACCCTTTGGTGAGTACAGTAGTTCTAGACACTAAACAGTCCGGGCTAGGTTTGCAAGCAACTATCTGCTTTGCAGCATCAGACTGGAACCGATACAATAGCTCTGTTCCACTTCCCTCCCTAAGCTGAGATAAGGCGGCTGTAACACAGATGGCTTTCCCTGTCAGAGGCACTGCAAAATGGGGAAAAAAGGGATGGAAGGCAAATTCAGTTTGGCACTCAGTCGAGTAACCAGTGTACTCCAAAAGGAGCCACTCCTCTTAGCCTATGGTGTGTTGATGTTTGTTACAGGTAGCACAGGTAACAGGGCCTGCAAGACCAGCACTGGGCATGAGAACCAGTGTGAGCCACCAACCTTAACTCGTAAGTGATGGAAAGACCTTCCTCACCTCTAAACACATCTAGCCCACAGCTGAGCCAACAGAGAATCACAGAACAGTTTAGCTTGGAAAGGATCTTAATGATCATCCAGTTCCAAATCTCCTGCCATTGGCAGGGACACCTTTCACTAAAGTGGGTTGGTCAAAGCCTCATTCAACTTGGCAAATAACACTTCATGGGATGGGGTATTCATCACCTCTCTGGGCAACCTGTTCCGTTGTCTAAGTATCCTGACACTAAAGAATTTCTTCCTAACAGCCAATCTAAATCTATTCTCTTAGAGTTTAAAGCTATTACCCCTTGTCCCATCATTAGACGCCCTTGTAAAAGGTCCCTCTGCAGCTTTCTTGTAGGCCTCCTTTAAGTACTGAAAGGCTGCTGTAACGTCTCCCCAGACCCTTCTCCAGGTTGAACTATGCCAGCTTTCTCAGCCTGTCCCCACAGGGGAAGTGCTCCAGCACCACAATATGGGATGGCAGATGACATCAAGATATATGGCTTCACATCTGCACGTTTCCAGATAATGATGTTTTATCAGTGAAGACCAGCCAAGACTGAATTAAATGTTCTTCAGAAAGAACAGATCATTACTTGTGGCTCTTAAAGCAGAGGTCTCCTATCCTGTTTGTTTTCCTAACTCATCTAACTTGTGCACTGAGGATGTTAGGGGTTTTTTTTTCAAATTTTTTCTTCCAGCGATTTCAGCAAAAAACCCTTTTAAATACCTATTTATAGCACAGTGCACAAGGCTCTGCAGTAGTCAGAAGGAAAAAGGAATGAATGACAAATTATCTAAAATGAACTTCCTTTAAAAGTGACCTGCAATAGAAAAAAACCTAGATGACATCCCTGTTTGATTCCTTGCTCTACAAAGGCTCAGTAAAAGGATGTCTCCTTAAACAAATAAAATACCACAGGGGCTTTACTCAGTCTTCTTTAGCTAACAAACAAGGTGGCCCTTCTTCCCAACCACTACATTTGAATCAGGGCTAGCAAGAAAGAAAGACAAACCAAAAAATCCTGTTAGTCTTAATCAAAATCATGTCTTGCTCATTTGGCACAGGATTTCCTTTCATGAGATTTATGAGTTCATGATCCTGACAGCTCTCCATGAGTTCTTTCTGGAAAAAGGATGAGCAGTAAAGGTAATGACTGAAATTATACAGTAAAATCATGAAGGAAGAAAAACCTTCCACAGTTAATCATTCCACTCTTCTCTCCACCAGGACTTCAGAAAATTACACACTTCTCTGCCACTCCCAGGAAAGAGCAAAAGGCTGTTAGACAAAGGACAGGATCATAGTAAAGAATAGTTGTCTTCCTTGGGCATCTTTCTTCTACATTACCAAGAATAGCATTTCTAGCTCATACAAAAGTGGCAGCAGCAGCAAGCCACAGAAAGGTTTGGTGACCACCTCTTCTGTATGCAAAGCCAATGTGGGCCAAGTTTTAGTTAAGACTTCTTCATGTAACAACGAACTTCTACAGACACCTTACATGGGAGGTCACCCTTCCTGACTTGAAAGTAGTGACAGATTTAACAAGCCACATATATAACCCAGACGGGTGAAGTAAAATGTAATCCTTCAATCCTGAAAGCAGTGGCATGAGCATGCTGCCATATTGCCTTACCCTTGGTAAAGGCTTTGAAGCAACAGCTCATTCCTGAGAAGGTGCTGACAGATAAATTTTACATAAACATTAGAATTGTCACATTGAGGTAGCAAAGGCCAGATCAATGTCTTGACTCCAGAAGTGTCTAGAAATGGGAACTCAGGTAATGGTATGAAAGCAGGCAAAATGATAGTGCTTCCTTCCAGTCACATGGAGTTCATTATGACATGGTTACCCAAAAGGTGGCAGATGCCCAATCCCTGTAAACATTCCAGTTCAGGTTGGATGGGGCTCTGAGCAACCTGATCTAATTATGCCTGCTCACTTCAGGGAGACTGGACTGGATGACCTTTAAAGGTCCTTTCCAACCTAAATGATTCTGTAATTCTGTGAACCGTAAGTTATATGCAAACCACTGGCTTAGTGCTGAAAAAGGGAATAAAGGTTATTTTGCAGGTGGGAGAAGGTAGGTTGCACATGTAGCTGGGTCCCTGAATGATGAAAGGAGAATGAACTACTGTCCTAAAGGTTGGGGCAAGTTTTATAACGAGAAGTTAAAATAGCTTTCTCTTAAATTATTTACTGTTGGCTGTCTTCAATAATTCTAGACTGTTTCCACAATTCTGGTGGTGTTCAGCTTCTTGTTTCCATTTTGTAGGTTTTCAGGGAAAAAGATACTTGGGTATGACCAGCAAGTACACAAAAGGCCTTTGCAAATGAGGAAAGCATAAAAGAGTCTTCCCTCCAAATTTGCCCTGAAACTTCAGCAGCACAAACAATATTGAACAGCTATAGAACTAGTTTTTCAGGTGAGACAAAAGGCAAACACCTTGCCCACTTGGTGAGCCTTGTACTTTTCAAGAGAAGCAGAAAGCTGAATTCCAGTACCCAGATAAATTCCTGTGTGGTGGCAGCTCTGAAGATTTGCCTCTTTTACCTGCATGGTGAACCTGTGCAAGGTTAGTACCATATCTGTGTTTCATCAATACACCAAAGAAAACACAGGCCAATCTCAGAATGTGTCCTCTACACTGTGTGATACTTCTCCAAAGAAAATCCAGAATATGCCTGGAAAAAAGGGCAGTAAGATTATAAAACAGTGGTCAAAAGGAAAATACAGACATCTTTCCTGAAGCAAGGAGAAAGCATCCTGTGCTAAATAATTTAATAATTAAATTGAAGAAGAAAATACCATTGTAATTAACATCCAAAGAACCAGCTAATCTCTTAATGGCCTGGCTAATCTCATCATGAGATCGAATAAAGTAACAAGATTTTATGGAGCAATTTAATCTGGCAAGCAATTAATCGTAAGAGCACTAAGTCAAACGAATAGATTTCCCTTTAAAGAGATCACATTCATCATCTGTAATGTATTTTAAATTGTAGTTTGTTAGCCAGCCCCTGAATTTTGCAGAAGACATTTAGTGTCTTCCTTTAGTGGAGAAGTGATCCCTGACTGACAGAAGGGAGTGACAATAGTCTTTTTGAACCAGCTAGCCTATTAACACTAATAGGTTCTGGATCATTGACACAGGAAGCAAATAACTCACAAAAAACAGCTACAAGTCCTATACTTTACAAAACACTTGAAAAGGTATTGACCAGACTATTTAAACAGTGTTCTAATCTACTGACCAACATGATCTGTAAACCCCATCTCTGTAAAGCCCTGAAGCTGGTTAACACTGGTGACGGGGCACTAAATAACTAAAACATCAACCCTTTTTCATCGAGAACCTCAGCAGGTATCTCTTATCAGTGTTTCTCCTGGTGCACATCTGGGACCCTGGCTCTCTCCATTCTGTCATATTCTCATCTACAAGATAAATTTCTTAGCTGGTTTTAAATGAAGTTAGATCAGTTTAAACAGCATTGTTCTAACTGATCACAAGACTGCCTCAGTCCTTTTAATGCTAGAAATCCTTTCACTTCCAACTTTTATTTATTCATTATATTCCTGCCCGTTTGTTCACATTACCAAGTGCCCTTTAAGCTCAGAAGCTCTTCTGCATTGCTCCAATTTCCCACTGCTCTAGTAACCACTGGTTTTCACTTTGCTGGAGTGGGCACAGCATACAGCAAACGTCCTTCAGACGGAAATCAAGATTCTTGTTGGTTGTGTTTGTGCCTGAACCCATCCAAGTTTATCTTTCTACAAGATGAATTTGAAGGCCTCCTCTCATCCTAATAAAGACTTTTTGCTGAGCATTTCCCTATCTTACTGCGTAGCAGGCATTATTTTTCTTCTGCTTGAGTGCACAGTTTGGATCATAAAGATGAGCAGGCTGAAAGCAATCAAAGCTCGCATCCTCCACCTGTCACTGGGCCAAAATGGACTCTCCTTCAAAAACAGCAAATACTTAAAAAAATAAAAAAGACTGGGAAAAAAGAGACCTAAGAAGCATTCCATGCATTTAAGTCTTACCAGAAACTACTAAACTTCACAAAAAGATATGTGACAACATTTCACTCATCTAGAAACCACATGAAAATCACTCAGCTCAAGTGAGACTACAGACCATATGTGAAAAAAGCTTGCTGGAGACATATAGCTTCTGCCAGTGCCTCTCTGCCCCACCGTCACTCCCAGACAATTCAAGAGACAGATTTCTTCAGACTAATGACAGAATGAGACCTATGCCTGGCTGCATTCAGTCCTCTTCCATCCTGGTAATTTCCCTTATGCTCCACTTAAATCAAAGGCATGAATGTGAAGTACCCCTGTGCCAAATCAAAGTTAAATAAAAAATCTTGGTGATAAAGTGTAATTAAAAAAAAACCTAAAAAAACCCCATGAGCTATGGTCCAGATCAAGTTTAGTTAGTCCTCTCTCTTTCCAAAAACAATTAAAACTAATTTTCAAATGACCATAAGAAAACACTGTTTTATTGCACTGCCAAAAAACTTACAAAAAAGAACTTAAAAAAGCAAAATTAATCAAAACGCCGATTTTGGTAATCCAGTGGAAAAAAACAACAGCAAAACCCCACAACAAAAATACAGTTACACTTGAGAAAAACTCCTCTGACCTGAACCTAAGTGCACAGTATCATTTCCTGATGCTTTCCTGCTATATAACATTATACTTACAATTAGACCGACAACATATTACAATGACAGCAAGTGCAGGCACAATTCATTTAACAATTAATCTACCCTAGCTATCATTTTCATTTGTCATTAACTGCCTCTTAAATGTCCTCAATTTCATATAACCGTAGACTCTTCCTTTAAACGTACACACAGGGGAATATGCCAAGACAGGCATTATTCAAATAAGTGCTTTCTATCCCCACCATCAACCACAGCATTAATCATACTGAAAATAGTTTCTTATCTCAAATGACTAAGTTGCAGAGTTGAATCTCAGTAGCAGCACTAAAATTACTTGTAAGTTCACAGACAGCAGACAATCCTGGGTCCTGCACCAACATATATTGTGAGACCTCTAGCTTTACCTTCTCTGATCTCTCAGAGAAAGATGATGTGCCAAGCACCACAAGTTTTAACTAATTTAAATAAGCACTTGACATCAGCACCTTTAGCAGTTGAACTCTGCAGAGAAAACAGGCTTCCTCCTATTCCTACCATTTGACCACGTGCTCAAGAGACTGGCTCTATAAAATCTAATGAGTTTGGTTGGAAGGGACTTTTGGAGGTTATGTGGTCCAGCTTTCTACTCAGCATAAGGCCAGTTAGCTGGTTTGTTCACAGGTATGTTGAGGCAAGATTTGAACAACCACAAGGATAGAGACTGCACAACCTCCCTGAGAAATTTGTTACAGTATCCAATCACCCACATTGAGAATAATTTGGGAAGAACCTCCCTTACTGCAATATGACTTACTTTATTTCCTGGATAAACTAAAGATCTTGGAGCAGTCTTGTTTTGTGGCTCTTCATTTCTGACAGAAATTTACACTGAGAGTGGAAGTCGCCAAACAAGGAAGAAAAATTGGTGCTACCCAGTGAGACTTGCACAGTCTGCTCCTTCAACAAGGCTCAAGATGCCACACTAGTGGGCTAGCCTCAAAGCGCCACAGCTTTCAAACACTAATGAACAAAAGAATCTAGAACAACATATGGCAGATCTTTCTTTACAAGTTTAGAATGCAATGTCTGCCTCTGAGTAGTCCAACTAAAATGTCCATTAAAAGTTAATGTCAAGCTCAGACTTCAAAGCAAACAGCATTACAGAAGTTGTAAGGAAGCCAATAAGTAATTACAAAAAGGAAAAGCAATCGCCCTTTGCTCATGCATAGTGTCCTGCTTAAGAGGATCTCTGGCTAAGACTTTTCAGACATTCCATGAAGGACATTACATAAAGTATAGCATATTGAAGCCTCTTTGTCAGCAGTAAGAGCTTTACGCTAACTAATGCGACACTCAACATTCTGGTAAAAGGATGTAGTTTAAAATTCTTCATCCAATGTATGAACAACATCACAAGTTTGTTTAGAATAAAACACATTTATCCTGCCCTCAAAGCACTCACCAGATAAATTTTCTACAGTAGATAGAAGCATTTGCTCACAGTACTCAAAGCCATCAAGTTTGAAACCACCTTGCTCTTGGCCACAAACGTTCCATTACTCACCATCCCACACAGACTCAGAAACTTTCCATAATCCAACTAACGAGAAGAAAAAATGTCACTGTAATTAACACACAAAGTGATGACCTAATTAATCACTAAAGCAGCAACATAAAAAAGCTTTTGGGCTTTCAAAGTCTTCTAGCAAAGTCAGACAAAAGTACTGCCAGAGAGCTTCTAAGGTCATTCCACTTCTGGCCATTCTCAAAATAAGGCACATATGAAACATTTTGTTATCCTATCAAATAGGAGTCCACTGCTGTAGGATGCCTTCACAATAAGATGTCTTCAACGTGTCAGCAATCCCCTACTCAAGAATCCCTGCCGAGCAGCACCCAGGTTCTCAGTCTGTAGGCTCGTGGCAGTATTGTCTCAAGCCCAGTACCCAAACTGAAACTTGAGGCAATGGTGATGTTGGTACCTATTTCTCTTAATGGCAAGAACAGTTTGCACTAAACCAGCACAAAGAGGAGAACACATCCTTAGAGCCCTGCCGAAAGTCACATCAATGAACTGATGACAGGTGGCCATAAGCTTAGAAAACACTTTGCAGCATATTAGCCTAAAACTGGTGTAACAGGTTAGTGCTGCTAGAGAGCCTGTCCTGTTGTCTGTACGGCCAAGCTGCCTGTATGCACACCCTTTCTGGGGCCAATACAGTCACCCACGTATCTGTATGCAAACAAGATTCAAGAACTTTCAAGAACTGACTAAAATGCAATGGTTTGCTTTTTCTTTTCCTTCCCTAGACAGTTTTATCCCAGGCCATGTTCCCAGTCTTCTTTACGTGCAGTTGCACAATGTGGGTTACTCTCCACAGAAAAGTCAGCAGGAACGAACGACAGGTGAAGCCTCCAGCTCAGCAAGATTGGCATTGTATACCTGCTCCAAGAGATTGCAGGAGCACAGGCTGTGGAAGCACAATGGGAAAGTTTTGCCAGAGTAACATCCTTTGGCTAAACTCTTATCAGCTTGAGATATGAGACTATGATGCCTGTCACAGATGAATTATTCTTAATCTGGCTGGCTTTGATTGCTGACAAGCAGCCTAGCACTGCTAAACACTTTTCACAGTTAGCACTCCTTAAGAGAGGCAACAGAAATCAGACCTCAAAGCTGAGGGACAAATTGCTACTTCAGGAACATTACACCATCGTTTTCTGAATTATTCTTCTAGCTGTGAGAGTTAGAAAAGAATTTAAAGATTAAACAAACAATAACAAAAGCTTGCATTCTGCAATTCCCAAACAGCAAATTTAATTCAGACCAACCAAAGCTCTGGTCTATCTTATGGTCTCTATCTGGACACACAGATATTAAAGCTTAAAATACTTTCACAACTTGAGGTAAAAAAATAATAGTAAGAAGAAAAAAACAATCAAAACTCACTCAAGCTTTTTTTTTTTTTCTCTCCAGGCAGCATTTTACTTTCACCAGTAAAATGGTGAAAAAACACTGGGCTATAGCAAGTGATTTTTTTACTGACAGCTACAAAGCCAGCCCCTGCGCTGGCAGAGAGACAACCTTCTCCACCTTTGGTGTGAAGAGCTCCTAAAACCCAAGCTTCGAGCGCCAGGATGCACCTTCTTTATGTGAACAAAGCCATACAAACAAGATGCCCTCCTCTCACGGTTCCCTGGGAACGGAGCCTCAGATTCTGCTGCAGTCTTCAAACAGACAGCCGTCTTGCAGTTCTGCTACCAATGTATTATCCTTGCCTTCAGTTCAAGATAAGGTAGCTACCTCATTACCTTAATGAGCAGATGTACTTACTGAACAGGTATTTTGTTAACTTAGTCCTAAACGAAGAATTAAGTGAATACAGTATTTACATTTCTAGAGCAAAATTAAATTTTAGGTTCCCCTACTAGTATAAGATAAGAAATGCTTGTTACTGCATTTTAAAAAGGTTTTTTTTTTTGTTGGTTTTTTTCCTAAAGTACACATCCCACAGTCCAGACTTTCAGAAGGAATAATAATTCTGGCTGCTGCTGTGAGGAACAGATTTCTTTTAAACAGAAAGAGCAAAACAGCATTATACTACATCATTTTTCAAGGGATAAAGGTGTTATTTAAGCTCACAATGATTTTTACATTGTTTGGGTTATGAAGAAAGCTGGCTAATGTTCTCTCTCCATTAAAGTAAATCTTGAAAGCTAAATTTGAGACCAACAGAGATCAGAGTCCCTTATATTTACCCAAAGAATAAGAACAGCATGGGCAAAGTTTCGACACGCTATAAACAGCTGGTTCCAACTGCGCTTCAATCATGTTCCAGTAGGGTCTGTTCTTGGGTCCAAGAAAATCTGGTTGCACAGGCTATTCATGACTTGATTCCTGGCTGCATTAGCTACAAACAAGGATGTCGACTGTATTGTCGAAATCTAGCAATTAGGGATTGAACTCTGGCCAGGCACATTACCAGAAAAATAATAAAGATTGTTATCATAAACAGGATGAAACAATACAACCTTATAAAACAAGAAACAAGCAGACCCTTTCAGATTTTTATACAGCAACAAAACACTAAGATGTTTACAAGGCTGCATCCCAGCTTTGCAGCAGCACATGTTTTAATGTATTATTGAGCTTATACATTACTTGTCTTTGGCCAGCAAGGGGATTCACTACCAAACTTTCTGCAGAAAAATAACTTTTAACCAGTAGACATTGTGTCTTGCTCTAAAATAAACCAAAATCACTCCCAGTGCTAACATTATTCTGCACTATTTCTCTGTTTCTACAAAGAAAGTTATCTGGTAAGCAAAACAGAAAGAATGTCTTGCTTAGTGCCCCACTTCTTCAGACCAAGCAGTGGAAACTCACACATATAGACCAAACAGGAGAGCACAACTGCACCAAGTCTCTCACTTTTCTCCCCTACTGGCTGCCCTCTCAAAGCCCCATACTCTGACTTAACTAGCACAAACCCAGAAACTACGTAGCAAACATTAGGTTTTCAAAGCTGAATACACAGCTTTCAATAAAAAATTGCTAGCATTATTAACCAACTCCATTTAATGATTCCACAATCTGCACCCATGACTCCAGTAAATAAGATGCAGAGTAGGTGAAATCTGGGTAGCAAATACTTCAGTAACACATGTAAATGTTGCTCAGCAAACTTCACTAAGTAGTCTACAGATCCTGGCTAACCTTCTAAAACATTTACATCTCAAGGAAGAAATGTTTCAAATAAACCAGTCAGGAAGGCAAAGATTCACAAGTGCATAAACTCTGCAGTTTTAGTTTATTAAGTTGGGAAGTTCATCTAATGGGAATCACATGAGCTACGATAACTGCTGAACTTAGAAGAGACTAACAAACAGCAGCTGTGCTGCAGAGGTGTTTTCTTTCTGCCCAGCAAACCATCCTCACCTCTACTGCAATCCTTATGGAGCAGCTAAAATACAGAAGCTGATTCTTATGCAAGTTCCTTCCGAAAAGGCTAACCTGTTAACTTCATTACAGGAATAAAGTGGCCAATGCAATTACAGTCACTGGAAAGAAGCTAAGAAGGCTGCCATCCTGCAATCACTTCAAATTCATCTCCATCCTAACCCAAAAAGCACTGCTGACTATGGGGATGTGGTATGCCATCTCAGACAGAGGCAGTTCTTTGCCATACAAACAGATTTGCTCATAAACAGCATCAGCTCTAGAAACCTGAAGTCATCATAAAAAAAAAAAAAACACACACAACCAAAACCTACACCAAAAAAAAATCTCCACCTCCAAAGAAATTCTTACAAAAAGTCACAAAGGAAAAAAGTTGATTAAAGAGAAAACAGGATTAACACTGTCAGACTCCATTTCAATCACCAATGGCTGGGAATGGAAGCTGCTGGCAGAAAGAAGAAAGGTGACCTGGGATGCCCCTGACTTGCTGAACGATGCTGCTGTGTTAATGGAACTGGTCCACTCAATGCCACTCAACTAACAGATTTGCTCTCTGGATCTGGGCCAGTGGTAGAGACAACATTTAATTAAGCCACTGTATGAATGAGAAAGAATGAAGGAAAATTACAGCAGAATGAAATTGGCTTTGGCTTTGTAAGCACAGCACATCGAGATGAATCAACTAGTAAATAAGGAGCAATAACTGAAAACTAACACCACTGTCTCAAGAAGAAATCAGATAATATAAAATAAATGAACTGCAGAAGTTATACCACTACAGAAAAAAACCCCCTAAATGTTAACAGAAATACTGGAAGCATGGGTAGAATGCCATGAGAAGATGAAACTATGTGCCCTGACATAGGAATGCTTCTTTTTTTCTAATTCTCCTGTTCAGTTGCTAGTCACAATGGCCTGGAAGTGGTCTTTCTCTTTCACTACACCTATTTCTTCTTGTCAGGCACCAGCTAATGTCAGAATCTGTTCACATCAAAATTTGTTCCTCACAGCAAATGAACTTTCCCTATCAGATTACTGCATGGTCAACTGAAAAACAAGCGGTGGTACGACATGAAATTTGAGTAACTAATCTCCATTTACAATCACTGTGGTGATTCAGGAACTGTTCTACTATGCCTGTCTCTGTGTAACAAGAAAAGCATGCAGCAAGAAACACACTGAATGACAAGAAGGGTCTACTTTGTTCCTTCAATCAGGAGTGATGTAAGTCACTAAAAAAGATCTAGAACCAGGTCAAAATCCTCATCTAGCATCCACTTTCAGTTTTTCAGCATCATAATGGGTTTTTTATGCTACCATCCAAAAATTGTGATGAATTAATTCTTCAAACAGCTCACATGCATAAAGCTTGGAAGTTTTCTTATCGTGTATTTGTAACAATTTGAACCTTCATCGTGGCAAAATTATGTTAGTATTTTAAAATAGCAGTAAG
Source organism: Phoeniculus purpureus (assembly GCA_028565055.1). Classification (NCBI taxonomy): domain Eukaryota; kingdom Metazoa; phylum Chordata; class Aves; order Bucerotiformes; family Phoeniculidae; genus Phoeniculus; species Phoeniculus purpureus. Next base: position 16,693,022 of record JAOXOE010000632.1, on the reverse strand, counting down.
TTACATTTACAAGCTTCCTGCTTTTCTAATTAAATAATGATAACTGTTGATCTTATACTAGCCTGTGATCCAAGCTCAGACAGATTAGCAGTGACAACATGTCAGAGGTGTTCACCATTAAACACACCTCAGTGAACAATTCGATTGAGTTTGTCATACCACTACTGGTAGCCCTCATGAGCAGGTTTAAGAGTAACAGGGATGAAAATCCAGGTCACACCAGGCTGACCTGCATGCCTGAGCACCCAGTGCTGCTCAGCACCAGCCACTCTGAGCCAAGCTGTTTTGCAGGGTCTGTCGGTCTTGGCGTTTACGTACAGACCCAGCACAGCACTGCCACTGAAAGGGGTAACACCAGAACAGCCTCAGCTTGGAAACAAGCAAGTGCCTTTGGTTTTTCAGCTTGGAAATGATAGCTTCAGATTAGTCCATTGTCAAAGGCAAGATGTTTATGGTTGTGTGTTTTATATCTAAAAATACATGTATTTGCAAATATATGCTTGTGTGTGAAATGGATGTGTATGTATTTGCATATGCAGCTATCCATATACACACCTATGGATACACACATCCATTTATGTTCATATAAGTGTAACATGCACACAGATACCCATATTTTATTTGTATGCATACAGATTTTCTTGATAATTTATTTTTATAAACAGGCTTTAAACTTGCCCTCCTTTTTTCATTCTCTAATACTGGCAAGAAAAAGGGGTGTGTGTCCTTTAAGTCTGTACACAGAGCAAGAGAAGGAGGGCAGTCTGTGTAAAAATATATATACAGAAACATAATTTCAGCAGACTCTAATCCACAGACCTCTCTACTCTATACAGAAGCACTTATCTACCAGCAGGTTCTCTTTCATGTAACCTCCATAAATGCTAGAGCCATCCATGATAATGTGACTAGGTGAGCAGCACTGAGCTCTTCTCTCCCCATGAACAGACGCTGAATTCCTTACTGCAGAGGAACAACGCTGAAGGCACTGTGTGCACTGCTTGCAGCCACCCACTTTCTAACAAACATCTGAACAGAACCTATCCCTCTGTTAAGGTTTTCAATATAAGTGTGGTCCTGTGGAGCACAGATCATTTAGTATGAGCTACAGCTTCAGAGCAGCGACATCAGGTATCCTATACCAAACAAGCAGAGCCCAATTTGGCCACCTTCCACTTGTGTAAAATTGTAAATGCTCCTTCAAGGTGCTTGTGCCCAGACTAGAAGCAAGTGTTATCATTTCACACACATCCATGAGACGCTTTAAATACTTCTCCCAAATCCTCAATCTCTCCTTTAAACCCCAAAAGCAGCCTTGGGATAAAGCAGCACCTCTGAATAAAGAGTATCACACAAGGTGGCTCATGTGGAACAAAAGCAGCTGCAAGATGGAAGAGTGAATTAAAGTGCCTAAGTGAAGATTGCAGCACACATATGATACACCAGTACATAAAATGCATTTTAGAAAAAAATTGAAAGAAAAATGTATCCTCCAATTCCATACTACAGACTTACCCTTTGCTTGTTAAAAGTGTTTCAGTGAGAAAAATAGTATTACTTGAAAAATTATGATGGAGTTGCATTTCAAATAATGGGGAATTTCAGTCTTTAATCATTGAGTTAATCTATTCATTCACCTTGAAAAGGTCCTGATCAGGAGAAAGTCTATTAAAAGAACACAAGGATTCAGCTGCCACCTTCTTCACCGAGTAAGCTATCAGATGATGCCCCTTTGAACCCCGCATTAATAAAATTCTCATTAAATGCAAACCTGCACAATGTTATCTTAAAGAGGCTCATTAGCTTCAAAAAAATTACTTGTCTCAAAATGTGCTTATTTCCTCAGAGGTGAGAAGGTGAGATTCCAAACCCCTAAACACGACAGCTTCCTTATTTCAACCCCATCAGCTTTGCAGTTGTACCTTGCAGTCCATCATGTCTCGATTATTTATGTAAACCATGGAGACAAATCCACACATAGAAGTTATAATTATTATTATGGGATAGCACAGCAATAGGAATAATTCATTCCAGTATGGTATGTAAGGCCATTATTATTGTCCTCTTCAAACTTTCATTTTTGTTAGGTTGGACATAAATTACAAACAGTCCATACAAAGGAGAGGTATGAAGAGAAGGTAGGAATAGACTCCCTATCTCTCATCACTCAAGAACAACATTTGTGACTGCTCCTTCACTGGAGTAAAGACTAGAAAAATCTGATAATCAGCAACAAAAAGACACTTAAGACTGCCTCGTGAAGAACAGGGTACAACTAAACAAGACAGTTAATACCATAATAGGACACACAGAGTGGGATCTGTCTCTGCTGCTGATCTGAAACAGCAACTCAAAGATTCTCTAGGTATTACTCATCCTGACTCTGTAGTAAAGCAATCAGATGACATCACCAATCCTGCACTGTGGGGTACAAGCAGAGCTGGTTTATGTGTCTCCCTAACAGTTATGTCTGAAACACAAATCCATTGCAGCCTTGAAAAGTTGTAAACAACTCACCAGTCCCCTCCTGGCCAGAAATACATGTCAGACTGTATGCTGAACGTTCAGACACTTGTTAAAGCCCACCATATGCATACACACAGATGTTTTTACATTTGTCGTCTTTCTCACCAAAAGCCTTATGATAAGGAAATAACCTGTATTTATTATTTTAATAAATGATGTAATTTGATGAAGACAGAAAACAAAGTGTGTCATTGCATTGCACTGCAATATTACAGCAAAAAGTAGGTAATAAAGACTTCCAGGAATGATGGTACAAGCTGAAGGAAAAAACCTGATGTGAAGTGGATTTCTGTAAACTAATTCCTTTCATGGCAAAGTAATTCAAATACAAAACAGCATGCTATGACCACTCTGAGGGGAAACCAAAGAGGCATAAACAATAGACAATCCAGACAATAAGGAGCTAAGCCAGCTTCAAATCAGCATGTCCTTATCAGTGCATCAAATACTTACAACTTATCATAGAATCATAACGGATTGGAAGGGACCTCGAAAGATCGTCTAGTCCAATGATAGTATTATCATTCATGAACACGAGTTTCTCAAATGAAGCCATTGGCCCCACAGCCCTAGATGGTTTGTACTTCTCTAGCTCCTCTCTCCATTTTCTCTTTGGTAATTTGGCCTTGCAACATTGCTAGGAGACTGCAATGCAAAGCCACAATGTGTGTGCACAGGGCTCCTGTTTGCACTCGTGATCCAACACCTGGAGAAAACATGGTCCTGGTATTAAGTCCTCATACAGACATTGCCACTGCAGTGGAGTAGCCTGGGACAAAACAGTCAAAACTTCACATCACAGAAGGCTTGAGGCATTCCTCAAAAAAAAAAAAAAAAAAACAACAACAACTAACCACTTGTCCTTCTACTGTGTGATCTGCAACTTTCAAACACCTGAATTCAGCCTTTAGACCAACACGGAGTATTTACATTATCACAAGCTCTTCATTCCTCTTCCCTATGTAGAGTCTTCCCGAACCTTCTGAAACACATTCTCACAAATAACGCCCTAAAAGATTCTTGGACACTTTGAAACATCACTTTGGCAATCACCTTCACAAAAGTGCAAGCTTCCAACAACTGGCTGCTCTGAAATCTGTTTAGGTAAAGATCTCCTGAAACATAATATTTTTACCATGAGAAGAAAACAAATTCATAACTGGGTTGGGGTTTTTTTTGACAGAAAAAGAGGAACTGCAGTAATCCAAACAGACTAATTTCTCTGAATTCTAATACCTCTCCAGGCCTTGAATCATCTCTAATTCAGACCACTTCTAATTTCACTGAATGCAAAGCAGTCATTCATGAAAATTTCTAACATACATGAAATTTCCACATACACGAGCAGTTGGGTAGAGCAATGGGAACCTACCAAAAGCCTAAGAGAGAAACTTGTTAGTGACTTCACTGGTTCCAGTCAGCATCATATACCAAAGGTGTCTGATACAAGCTGTGCAGGGAGGGGTATCTCAGTCACACGCTGATCTTTACAAAAGCAGCTGTTAAGCCAACAGAAGATGAGCCAATGCAAAATCTTTGTTGCACAAGGCAGAGGTAAGAATAAATCCTCTGTGACGACTTGCACTTTTTAAAATCTCCTCCCAGTTTAGGCTTTTCTCCCTGGATATGCAGAGAATTCCCAGGGCAGATGTTTTGTGTCACATTAAATGACATTAATTTGCCAACAGCTATCTGCTCTGCTGCTTCACTTTGAGTGCATTATCTCCCAACAAGTGTTCACTTATGTCTATTTACAAATAAATAAAAACAAGGGTAGCAGCAAAATAAATCTTCCAGAACCATCCGTGATGTTATTAACCTTACAGGCTTACTAAAGGTTTTTTTTTCAGGTGGTTCATAGACATGTAAGATGTATAACAACTTGATCAATGTCCTCAGAGACATGTCTTACACAATCTCTTTTGTAGTGAGGAAATGATAAGCATTGGCAATGGAGCAGCACTGAGCTACACCAAGTGTCTGGGGTAACCAGGGAAGTGATGGACAGATACTTTTTCAGTATAAATACATATATATTTTATGGTTTGTTTATAAAACAGAAACAGTAAATTTTCTCTTTCAACATTCTTCTATTTTCTAATCAATCAGATCCATGAACCTTTTGCCCTGTAGCCAACTGCTTGAGAAGCCAGTACAAGAAATTATTGCTGTTGTGGAAGAATGCAGCACAAAAGCAACCCTAGATATTCCTTAGCCTTACAAGTAGAACTTCTGCCCTTGAACAAGAGCTTGAAGAGACTACTTAAATGTTCTCAGAGAATCAGTTTTAAACACACACAGAAATTCTACAATGTTAAGAGGCCTTGAATCTGCTTATTACAGCTGGCTTATTGTCTTCTTCATGGCTTCACATAATTGCAATAGAATCACACAACAGAAACCCATTAGGTTCAAGATTGTTCTGCCAGCACAGCATTGCTCCCTGCTGTATAACTTCTACAAAGAATGCTGTGAGGATTAATTCATTACAGCTTGTGCTATGCTTTGAAAGCACTCAGTCTACAGAAGAGTCAAGAGAATTATTAGAGGACAATCAAATTCTGGTGATCCTCCCTTTATCCCGGTGAGCCCTGCTCAAAGCAGCAACTTAGCCCAACAATGAGAACAAATTCAAAATCAAACTCAATACAAGAAATGTGAAAGTGTCACAATAAGAATGCAATTCACAGTGAACACAACAATATTTAAATAGTTATTAACATCTATTACTTACCTAATATTGACTAGTGCATGGGTCACCTTGCTTGCAGGCTCTTTCCATTGACCAGCATTCGTAGACAGCCTTAGAACTGAAAGGAAAACAGTTAATTAACAGTGCTGCCATAGAACTGGCAATTTTCTAATCCCAAGCATAAGAAAAATCTGCCTTGGTGAGATGGCAGCATGGGAACCTATCAAAATAAAGACAATTGATGATCCAGGGCTCCCTTCAAAGCCCATCTAAGAAACATAAGGAGCAGAAGAGGCAAGCTGGACTATAATCCTGCAATTTAAACCCACCCAGCAATGACAGATTATTTACCTCCCCATTTTTTCAGAATTGCAGAGGCGAATTACACACCAATGTAGGGGAATATGCTCCTTGCAGGAAGGAAGGTGTTGTTCTGTTGCACAGATGGTCTCTGACAGACATGGGAAAAGATCTTAAAACATTCTGCAACAGGAAGAACTTCCAGGGAATTTAATTCTTTTCTACCAGAGTACCAAAAATATTTATTTAGGTCACAATATGAAATGTTTCTATAGTGGCAGTTACCTGCATGTCTCTTGGTAAGCACTAAAACAATAGTAGATCCTGTAGCAAATGTTTGGATTAATTTCCATATTGGTTGAATAGAAGGCAATTTTCTATGAATCTGCATATACAGGGTGTTCTGCAGGTTCCATTACAGAATAAAGGTTCAGCATCGACTTAGAGGTGAAGGAACTGACCATCACCCAAATCTAAGATCCTCTAGAGAAACAGATGCTACAAGTGACAGAGCTGGGTCAAAGGTTGGACTTGATGATTTTGAAGTTCTCTTCCAACCAACCAGAGTCTGTGAATTTGTGACTCCATAAGCACAGTAGTTACATACTCACACCTACTATTGCACGAGGGAAGCTTTCAGTCCTGCAGTCTGGATAAAGTTCACATTAGGGCAAGAAAAATAAACAAAACAAAGGAAATTACATTCCACCTCCATTTCCAACACAGAAAGTTTCAACTCTATTAACAGGAAAACTGAAGGACAAAGGAGCTTTCTTGTCTGTGCTAACAAATGTCCCAAGGCTACAGTCATCCTTCTGTTGCCAGTAGTCACCAGGCAAAGGGTAGCTGTCAAGACATCTGTTTAAACTATGGCTTTTACCAACCAGAGACAAGGCTATCTTCTCACTTACTAGTGCTACCACTACATGTCATCCGCAGAAGATGTTGGCTCTGAGTAACATTATTTTGTCAAACAACAAGTCTTGCACTTGAATATATTTGAAGCAATGTATTCACAGAGGATTTCCACTCAGGCACGTACAACACAGATTCAAAGGAGCTTTCTCTATACAGCAGGATGGAAAACATCCACACGACCAATGAATTGTTTCAACAGGTCAGATGTGCCTATTGCAGTGCAGCTGAGTAAATATTTGAGTGTGTAATTCTTCCAATTCCACTTTCCTTCAGCTTCCACAGGTCATGAGTTTGAAAAATTACTGGCTAGTAAAAGCAGCACTTCTTACTAGCTGCAATTCTTGGGACCAAGAAATGGGTTAGCAAAAAATATTACAAGCTCAGAGGGCACCAAAATGGCCCTTATATAACAGATGACAGGAGGTTTGTACAAAAGGGCACTTCATTTTTGCTTGCAGCTGCTGGGAGTATTCAGCTACTTTTATTTAGGGGAGGACAGTTCTCATCCATGTCAGAAGAGTGCTGTGGCCAACTGTCTGTCTCCCATAGCCCTTTAGCTCCCTTTATATGCTTATAGTAATTCCTGTTGTTCATTGGGCGATCATGCTGAGAAGGGAGCAGAGGGTGATGGGAAGAATGGTCTTACAATGAAGAACACAGATATTCCTTCACAGCTTCAAGAATACAGACACACAACAGTGCTGCTGCAGCTGTGCTTTTCGGCAGGCTCCTGTGTATACGCTTACTGCCCGATTATGCCTCCACACATCCTTTCCTCTCTGTTCCCTGCTGGGTGGTCACTTGGTGGTATTCCAGCATGCCTCTCTCTCTTTGAAGGACGGCAGCTTCTCCCTGTTTTGCCACGTTCTTCAGTCCAGTGTCTCACTTGTCATCGAAGAGGGCAGTTTTCCGGGTTTGTTTTGGCAATGAGTGGAATAGCTGTGATATGTCTAGCACAGTAACCTTCCTATTGTAAATTTCTTTTCCAAATTCTTGTTTGCACTGTTTCTCTGTGCTGTCTAGTTCTGCAGCATATACCTGCCTTTGGACTTCAAATACAGGAAATGCCACATACACAGTTGCGTCGAAGTTACACTTGCGCCCGCAGTAAGTGGGTGCTGGGGAGGCAGTAAGTCTATTCCTCCCTTTTTCCTTCCTGACTAAAAAAATAATTCTCCATTTACCAAGTTATCCCTTTCTCAATTATTAATTAATAAACATGCCCTAGTACACAGAATGTGTCCACTCACTAAAATGCACATCAGCAGCAGACAGATAGAAAACACCTGACATATACATCCCTCCACGACTACCCTCATTTTCAGTCAATGGTAACCTGACTAGTCAGGAGCTACTCACCCATAGAATAAAGGTTGTCAAAATTCTGATGCATTCGAATGATTTCATAATACAGTTCATCATAGCTGCTGGGAGTGGGGAGAAAGGTGTCTCCATAAGTGATGAACATGTTGAAAAGGTTCACAACCTATAACAAGGAAGTGAAAAGAAGTTACATCAGGAATACCAACACAAAATCTATTCTTAACATTAGAAACTAGTCCAAAAACCTTCAAAGAAACAGCTGTCAGCTGGACTAAAAAGTATTACATTATTTCTTTGCTTTATCTATTATTTTCCTTATAGTACAGAAGAGACAGATAAGAAGCTTAAACAGAATTGTACCTGGGAACAGAAAACAGGTTTCTATTATTCTGTATACAAATGACCACAGAACAAGAAGAAATAAATTACAAAATCTGAAAAATAAAACTAAGCCTTTCCTCACATACAACTGATTATTTCAATAAGCAGACCCTACAGTGTGTCCAAACACTGCCCTTTCCAAAAATCTAGCAAAACCAATAATGATATTCTCCACTTTGTGGCTTTATTTTGGTATCTCCTTACCAGACTGGAAAACATGGATTCTTTCTTAAAGATTCATTCAAGATTAAATTGCTTAAATTAAGAGCATTTTCTTTGTCCATACTCACCATAAGAGCAAGAGTGAAGATGTTGTGTTTAGCCAGCAACACAGTCTCATTAGACATGAGGAACTTCAATAAGTTGATCAAAGCTAGAAGAAAGTATTACATATTTTTGAAATAAAACTAAAAGTAAAGCCACTCTTAGCCAAGTTACTTAAACACAGATGCATTATCATTACCTAACCTAAATGACAGTTGCTCACCTCTCAGAAATATGCCTGTTTACATGTGCAGTCTGATGAGGTTTTGGGGGCCTAAAACACTGTGCTGGGCAGCTAAGTGACAGCTATTTACTGTCCCATGTTCATTCTCCTTCACTGATTTCCCACTGAAACCTGCTCAGGCTTAAAGTATGTTTCTTGTTAGCTTAGTCAGTTCACAGATTTTTCTACCTGCCAGATCCTGAAGCGAGCAGGGTTGGAGAATCCAGCTGTCTCATTTCTGCTTCATACATCACCAACATGATGTATGCATAGTCAGCCCCAAACTGTCACTCTTGTTGATACATGCAGTTAAAAAAAAAAAACCAGTTACAAAAAAACCCCAGCAAGGCTTTTCTGCAGCTCTGTGTCAATGCTGCTGCAATGATACAAGGAAACATACTGTACTTCATTGTGTCAGCTATCTAGGGCTGTACAGTAAAGACTACAGATCTGGTTCATATGTGTCTTTAAAAAACATCCAAACAAAAACTCCTGCTGTAACCAATCCAAAATCAGTTAGTGACAGGATTAACAAGAAGGTTGGCTAAAACAGCTTTAATGAAATAGACCTCACAATAAGAAAATTGTATATTATTCAAATAAAAATTTGAATAAAATGGGAAAAGTTCTTTATTTTGGTTTTTCTAGCTCTTTGGATTTAAAAAAGGAAACTGTTTTCTTCTGAATGTAAAAAAGGAAACTGTTTTCTTCTGCATATAGCTGCTCAGGACTGAAAGCTGATACCTGCCTAGAACAGATTCTTAACATACTCTCTGCTCTGAAGTCAACAGATTTCATGACTTAAAACGTATTAATTAGATGGCCTGCAGAGTCAAGCTGGAACACTACACTGACTTTTTTTTTTAAAGGTTCTTAAATACCTGCTAATTGGTAAGTGCATCTAACACAGTAAGGCCAGGCATTACTCCAATTCCTTACAGGTACAACTACAATCTGCCTAGCTGTTCTTCCTCCCACAATCACACAAGTGTTACACACTGCCCAGTAACTTGTGAGAAAGCCAACTCCAGTTTGGGAGAACCCCATAACAACTACAAAGCAAACCATTCATCTCAGCCTAAAGGCACAAGCTATGACATAGGAGGAGATACAGCACAGGGAACAGGAATGAGGGAAGCGCAAATTCTAGATGCACCCCCTCTTCAGGAATCCAAAGTATTCACAAAAGGTAAAGCCAAAAAACAAACAATAGACAGACAGACTTGAAAAGACTGGTCAAATGTGGAATTAAACAAAATTGTCAGATTCTGAATACAGTCCCACAACCACTACCTTCCAGTATTAAAGTTCACCAGGAATATGAAGTTTATGTACACTCCCCAAAAAGGGAAGCCCCGACCCTGGTGTGGGTATTTGCACATTGCAGACAAAAACTGCTTTAGTTTTTCAGTTTCCAGCTGGTGGCTCGATGCTAAACTCCAAACCAGAATGAATAAAGTTCTCTGCGGACTCCAAAAGCGATTTGTCTGTCAGAGCTATTCCAGGATTTAACAATCAGCAGCAGCATCTCTCCCTTCAATGACAGCAGCCCACCTCATGAAGCAAATCCATTAATAACTTTTCAGTCCAGCCACAGAACTCCCCATTTCACATCATCACTTCATCATCATGAGAGTGAAACCCACTGGGACCAAAAGTGGAACCTGGACACCATAGTAATACAGCTCTAGAAATACTCTGTCAGATACTGTTCTGTAAAACAGCCATTTTGAAACAAAGAAAGAGCAGGTGCATATGGGCTCACCACCGGAGCAGAGATCCAGCTAAAAACAGGTTGCCAAGGTAACCAAGCCTCCACATCAAAAAAGTAGAGTCTCCCGCAGTTAGTACCTTGGACTGAAGACAGATGCCCTCCATTTCTGCACCCCAGCTCTTTGGCCATCTCTCCATTTGATAGTTACAAGCATGGTTTTACCTCTTCCCCAGCCACACCCCATTACCAGGCACTGCTCTTCAACTATTACCAGTTGGGGCTTCTGAAAGCAGAGCAGCAGAGCTCTGAATTTCCTACAAGTAGTGGCGTAAAGCCTCTTGTTCATCCCATTGCCTCTCACTCTCCTGCCGGAACCCTGCTGAAAGGCTTTGTCAGTGGTTGACTGCACAGTATAAGCCACTGAATGTCCTAAAACAGGTAACATGAAATCTGCCCGTGGTGGGGAGACACTATTTTTAAAAGAATTAGTATAACCATCATTTGTCTAGAGCACCAGCATTCATCAACAGCCAGGGATCAGTACCCTACAAGTGCTTGCTGCAGCATTTCTCAGATACCACACAAAAGCACCTGTGCAGCTCTATACTGGTGACAACATGTGGAGGAGAACTGTCGCTCTTTTCTACCCCAACAACAGCTACATTTGTTCCAGCCATTGTGATGAAATGTCTCATGTTTAATTTTCCTGTTCCAATTAGAAAGAAGACAAGACTAGCACTGCTTGTAATCAGTCTTTATACCTGAATTGCACTGCATCACTCACAGCTAATCTATGCTGTTCCTTCCTAAAGGCTAAGAAGGAGAAAGATGTGTTTCAAGTGAAGAAAAACTTCAGTACTGGGCTCAGAGCTAGTTGGAATGGCTAATTGACCAGGTTTACAGTCACAGCGCACACTGCACAGGCAAACGTGTACAACTTTGGAAATTACGCATTCCTAAGAAAAGTTGCAATGCTACTAATTAGGATATACTACATCCATGGTCAAAGGGTATCTTTTTCCACACTGGCACATCCTCTGCGCAAGTGGCTCTAAGAAACAGAAACACTGAAAAAATGAACCTTACATCTATGGCTACATGTGTCTCTGCAGTTCGCTTGTAAGACAGACCCTGTACTGAAAATGAGGACAGTTATGCCCTGGAGTTTTCAGGATTAACACTTTTAGATCCAGCTTCATACACCCAGTGCCCTTCAGTGACAATTACACACACAAAACAAACATTCAGAGCAAAGGTCCAACTGGCTGAAATGGCCCTCTGCACCTGAGCTACACAGGCGCATTGCTACTACTACTGAGCAACCTGAAAACAGAGCAGATGTGTCACTTTTTCCCTGCTGCAATCAACTGTTTACTTCTCATATCCCATCTGCAGGCTGTCCTCTCACACTGGCCAAGAAATTATCCATGTTTTTTCCCAGTGGAGGAGTTCAATCTCAGCTCTGCAGGCAGACAGAACTGTGGCCTTTGCTTGGGGTCAGCCACATTACACCAATTCATGCTCCAGGATTTAATAGTGATGGATTGTTTGGGCACAGGATCTATTTCATCATTAACTGGAAAAAAGCACCATTTTTGCAGCAACCTCCAGAGTCTCTTTTCTCTTAAGATACTTGTCTTTTGCATCCCTTACCAGGACAGAATACACCCACTACAGTGAATCTTGAAGCATCCATAATTTCACAATACAACAGCGTAACTAGAACTTCTTCAGCAAGACGAGCAGGAGACTACAACTAAACTAAACTAGCAGCTATAGTTATTTTCATGCCAGCTCTTCATTTTGTGACCGTAGCTGAGGGCACTGGCTATGCTTAAATCAAGAAGGCAGCCTTGAAAACTGACATTTACAGCCTCCAACTAGGAAAGCATGTTGAGTGGACACTTAAGTTGGCCATGAAGCCCTATGACTGCTTTATACCACTTTTGCATACAGTCATACAGGTTGAGGTTTAGGCAATTTTCGCTCCCAAGGATCATCATAGCCAAATGATGAAAAATTACATCACCAGCTTTTACAGATACCCTCCTTGCTGTTTAAAACTGAAATGACTGTATTGAAAGAGGCTCTCAGCTCCACTTCTGAGGAATGACACTTTCTCTATTGTGGCCAGTCTGAAGGGCAACAGTACCCCAGGTCAGCCATTTGTCACTCTTCCCCGAGCCAGTTCTCTACAAGAAGTCTGTGGGCAGCCAGGATCTCCTCTTCTATCACGAAGCAGATAATTCTTGTCATGGGCAGGTGCCCTTCACTATCATTCCCCTCTTCTTCATCCCATACCACAGCTACCTTGCCTCCCTATAAGCTTTGTTTCAAACAAAAGTGTATTTAGCCCCAAGAGATTAGAGACTCTCGCACAAAGGTTTTGGTCTATTTAGTGTTCACTGTTTGGATCACATGTAATGCAACTCGAGCATGGAGGTAGATTGAGAAAAGGGGGTAACAAAAAAAGAAAGCAGCAATACTGTCCCTTGGGCAAGTCAGAATGTAGCACAGACTCTGCCAAGAGCATCAGAAGGCTCTGATGTGTTATTGCACAACAGAGCAGAAGAGAACAGCCCTGAGACACACATCAGTGAGAGCCTGGATGGGTTGAGCACAGTATGGAGGACTCTGTCACCACATCTGCTGCATTTACAGGTCAAAAATCTTCTAATGGTGCATATAATGGCCCTCAACAAAGGAGCAAGGGAAAAAGAGAGCTGTAAGGAGTCCTCAGTTGCAGTAATAACAATTAACAGGATCCTGTACTTTACTAAAACCCTCCAGTTTTCTACCCTCCAATTCTCAGGTCACTCTGGGGAGAACAGTGATTTTCCCACTCCCTCTGGAAGTTACTGTTGTAGCAACAGTACATTCAGTGTCCTCCCTTCACTTTCAACTCACAACCCTCTTAAGAGGATCCTCACCCACATGTCACTTCAGGGCAGGTGGTAACACCTGGGCAACACTTCATGCTGCAGATAAATCCTCCGCCTATCAATGCTTCAGCAGCACAGTAACCACCCTGAATCTCTCACAGCCAGCCTGTTCACATAGATATACTCTCAAGGGAAGGTCCATTCCACTTACGGTAGCACACGGCAAGTCACAGTAAGGATTGCTTCATCCACTGAAGCAAGGAAGAAACTGAGTTCAGTTCCTCAGGAAGAACCTTTCTGTGCTCCAATTCTTCCAACAGAAAAGAGAACACAGCACCATTCTGTCTACAACAGCACTGGAAGCATAAACAGAGCAACAAAAACAGTCTGGGCTGTTCGGAATCATAGAATCATTAGGGATTGGAAGGGACCCCGAAAGATCATGTAGTCCAATTCCCCGGCCACAGCAGGATCACTTCACTGGAGAAGTTATACAATCAGAATCACTCTGGGTTGGAAGGGACCACCTGATCATCC
>JAOXOE010000632.1:16667398-16679162 GCA_028565055.1 Phoeniculus purpureus | reverse complement strand
GCCATCCTCCATATCCAGTGCTAGGCTCCAGCACTCACTGCAACCACCTGCCTGAACTGCTACATGATTGTGTGTGGCCTGTGTTTGGGTGGCCACTGTTTTTCTACTGGCCTTTGTCTGGGTAGTCACCATGTCTTGTGGTAAGGGCCTTGTTCTTTTTGTGGTGGTTTTTCTTTTTTTAGTCAGTCCCCCCTGTCAACTAGAAGCCTCTTGTGAAAACAGTCTTTGCCCCCACTACGTCACCACATAGCCACGTAGGCACACACGTACGCACACAGCCCGCGGCTCCTCTCAGGAAAAGAGCAAAAACTCACCCCAATCTGGGCTAAGTTTTGATTTTCCCAGATCAAAAAAATCAGACCAAAGGCCCACCTGTGCTCAGTATACTGTCTCTAACTGGTCAATATCAAATGTCTATTGGAAAATAATAGGCCAAACAATTCTGTCTCATAACAAAGACAGAATTCCCCAGATTCCAAAATTCAGCATGATCCTCTTACTCATCAGAAACCACAGCACAAAGCATGGAAATAACAGATTCCTACAACAAGCCAACACCATAACCACAGACCAGGCCACTGCCACCTTCCAGATTGGAAGTCACAAGGACTAAGCTAAGATAACCACATTAACCACTCTGCTGTCACAAGGAGGAAAAGACCCCAGAACTTAATAAATGCTGTAACTGAAAAGACATTCAGAAATAGAGAAGCAAAAGGCTCAAATACGGTATTTACTGAGATCACCCGAGTGCTAAGATGGTGAAAGACCTGGCCACATTCAGTGTGGGCAGATGCTCAGCAAAGTTGTGATCAAAACAAACTCAGCAGGTGAGAAGTATCTGCAGATAGGGTTTGACAGAAAAGAACCAACAGAAAGTCTCCACACAGAACAGTAGGAGTAGGAAGTGCATCTGAGAAACAGTTACATTCCTATTAACAGGCCAATGCACCACAATGCCCCGAGGCACAAACTATCCTAGTGTCCCTGGGCAAGCAAGCCAATTACTCAGGGATGGCACTTGCCGCTTCCTGTCAATCACCCAATGCGCTAGAAAAGGAGACTGGTGCACCACTGCTGCAGTCCCCTCTCAGGGAAGCAGTGGAAGCAATGAAAGCTCTGTCAGCATCACCATTCAAAACACTTCAGAGCTCCTTCCCTCTGCTCTAATAAGGAGAGAGCACCCTGCTCCTGGCTGTAGCAATTCACCTGACAGGACAACTCCTTTGACAAGTTTCTCCTCACTTGCTGCCACAGGCTCTGCCAAATTCCTGTTCCTGTGGCAGCCAGCAGCCAGCTCCTGGAGGCTGGCAGCTTCCACTTCACCAGCATCTCAGCACTCTACAGCTGTTCCCTCTTCCCGCCATGATTTGCAGGATATAGGTATGAAAGCAGACTCTATTCTTCATGAGAAACAACAGCTTTGCCAGTGAGCCAGAGTACATGCTGGCATAACCCACGGCTCTCAAGATCAGTCGAGTAGGCCACTTCACTTTCAGCTCTTTAGTTTCTTTATATAGTCCCAGTCTCTTGTACTCACTGTTCCAACCTAACCATAGCCAATGGTGTGAAAATTGTAAGCTTAATGGGAATTCTAATTGCTGATGCTAGAGCAATGCTGCTCAACAGCAATCCATCAAGCAGCAAGAAAGAAATCAAATTGTCCTACTTCACCTAAAGTGCAGATGAACAATATGCTTTTTTTCCTTAAAAATAAAAAAGCACACACCCACAAGTTTCATTCCTCTTTAGAGGAAAGGCAATTACTGAGCTCAATTTTATTGTGTCTGACAGTACAAGTTCACACTGTTAATTAAATAGTAGTCTTGGGAATTAAGGTTGCACTTTTTTGCATGGAGTTTTAAAACACAAAAGGAGGAGCATCTGGAGAAGAGCAGAAATACTGTGTGAGAACACAGAAAGACAGCAAAGTAAAGGACCCAGGAGTGTAGCTTCTTGAAAACCAAAAGGGGAGGACGATAAATCATTGCATTTGGAATGCTGCAATCTCTCTGTGCAGACAAAGAAATTGCTATGAAGAGCTCTGGCTGTACCATTCTGTCATCAGTGGGACTGTTTCCCAGGAGAAATTATCACACCATCTCTACTAGGTCACCATGATCTGCAAACTGTTAGGGATTCACAATTAAATTCTGCAGCATTAGCTAGCTCTATTTAAAAGTAATTTGCAGGACAGAGCAACATATCCAGATGAGACCTGCCAGGCTGAGGCAGGACTAACCAAAAGGTTACTAGACTTTAGTCCACTTAAATTACTAAATTCCCATTGTGCTCATCTGAGTAAGGCTCTATTGATGAAGAGTTTCCACCCTGATCTTTCCAAGTAATAAATAACAGCTTATAACAAATACTATTTTATTATTTTTCTCTCCATCAGCAGAGCCAAAGTCTTTATCACCAGTACTAAAATATGGTAAAATGAAGTGAAGGTAAATGGAATTAACAAATGGGATACTAAGAAGGATTTAAGTAAAAAACAAATGTGTCCTAAAAATGCCCCACACAGGGAATTTAGAACATCCTCTTATGCAAGAAAACAACTGAGTGTTTTCATTTCCTACACTGTCTTCTTTAGATTTATTACCATAAGTGTTCACCAAATGGCTGTGTGCTCTTATCACAAAAGTGTTTTAGATTTAGTTGAAGGAGGTAATGTGGAAAGATTAACATTAATTCAAACTACTGGTTTCCTTTCCAGATTATTCTAACCTAAAGTTTCTACCCAGTTAACAGCTCCCTAACCTTCTAACCTCTAACCTCATCCTACATCCCCCTATATTCCAGGCCTCCTACACCTCCTAACACACAATCACCTCCAATTCATCTTGGGCTTTCCAACCTCCCACGTCAAGATCCTCTCTGGCTCCAAAAGACATACCTGTCCAGAACTCCCATTCTGCTCAGCAGCTCGTCTTTAGCCAGCCTGGACACTGTTCTTGCCTCTTCCTCCCTCAGTTCCTGGTGCTCCTACTGAATTGCCACCACGAACTGCAGAGAGTGCTCATCCTTCCTACATCCAGCCTCATTCCTCAGTGAAATGGCACTCTCTTAAAAAAGCCAGTATCAGCTTGTACTCAAATGACTCATGAGACCCCAGATTTCCAGTATGGCACATGGCAGGGAGCTCCCAGTCCTGTAAAATTCCAATGTGCAGCTCCTACTGTTAAAAGGGACAAAGGAATGACACGGCAAACATGAGGTAAAACCTGCATTAGGTAGAATAAGTTGATCTACAAGCGTGCCAAAACTCTACCATTTGTTCCATAGCTCTCTCTACTGTTTACAAGCAGCACAATGAAGTGTGAAAGCATTATGGATGGAAGGTATTTGAAAAAATCAAGTCTCACATAATGACTGCTTTTTCTTCCCAAAATGGTTAAGTACAAGCAGAACCCTTTAACAAACAGTTCTTTGTACTCACACTAGATATCGCTTGATGAAAGCGTTTTACATTTAACACACAAGCTTCTGTGCCTTCTATCCTATCTTTACTTATGGCCTTTATTAGTTACTTTTGAAAATGCTTTGCTAAAGAGACTGTTCTCTTATGCTTGCAATATCATTCACAGCTTAAAGCCATTCCTGTCTTTCTTACTATATTGTAGAACTTTTCATTGCACATACATTACCACAGCAGCCTTATCCACCCCATCAGGTGGATCAAGATTGCTTCCTCTGAAATTTTAAGACTTCAAAAGTATGAACAAGACAGTGCTGTTGGATCTTGAACTTTGGCAGCATTTTCTGAAGCCACATCAAAGACAGTACGCAAGTTTGTAAGAAGGTCAAATTTTAGGTCTTTAATTCTTTCCCTAAAATCTTTCAATCATTTGCTAACCGCCAGAGCACTCTACAGTGTCTTAAAATCTCACGGCACCTAGTGATGAGGCACTTTATCAGTGAACTGGACTGTCCAGAACATCAGTATATGAATTTTGCTCCACAAGAGCAGCAAGAAGACAAGTTTCTTTTGCTAGTTAGAGGCTGCAAAATGTGATGGTAAGTTTAGAGATGAAGGAAAGAAACAATATGACCTTATTTCCAATCTGTCCAGCAGCAAAATCAAAGGGCTGAAACAGACCTGATCAACAGCTGGAGAACCAGAAATGCTGTAGTTAACAAATACTACCAGTAATAATATTTCACCCACAGAATTAACAAAGCACAGTAAAAGTGATGAAATGATACCACCTAAAACATGCACTGTGTAAGGGTAGGTGTTATATTAACTGAATGAGGAAAGGTTTCTCCCTTCCTCAAAACACCACTCTTCTTTTATTTTTCAAATGTTCCACAAAGGAATCTTTTGCTTCCTCTTTAGTACAAACCAAGAAGATTATGGAAGCAATGTTACCTCTGTGTTAAAATACAGAAACTGACATGAAGAACTAAGGAGTCTACAAAGAAGAAAGAGGTGTATTTTGTCCAGTAGCATTGCATAAGTCTGCTTTGATAGTCCTAAAATAACAACAGGGAAAAACTAACCTCTACATAGTGCTACGCACTTGATGTACCTTCTAATTAGCAGCGCATTCAGCATCTAGCAAATTAACTAAGCTACAAGATAATAAACTATATCTCTTACGTTACAATAATTTGGAAACTGATCTTCAACACTTAGTCATGGTAAAACTAATTTTTAATCCTACTTTGCATTCAATTGCCCTAATAAGTAGCTACATTATACATTATTATATTTAAGATTTTTATTATCTACTCTCGCTATTGTAAGTCTATACTGAAATTGGTTTTCTGTTTCTTTAAACATGGCTTTTCCTTAAAGCAAACCATAGCAACTTCAAAGAAGTTACCTGCTCCCCCTAAGCTCAGAATGAATTGCTCAAGCATTACTAATTTTGAGGTGGAGGAGTTGAAGAAATGAGGTCTTTTTATATAAAAAGCTTAAATGACTCATGAAAACTCTTCTGGCATAGCTTATACATGTGTGACAACAACATATATAGCACCTACCACCACTTAAGTGCTGTACAAACTAGTTAAGAGTTCAACAAGTAAAACCCAAACCTCACCTTTATAACCAGCAAAATCAATCTCATTTTCACATGACAAGGAGCAGAAAGGAAAATATTTGGCATATCGGGCTATTTCTGAGCAAATTTCTTTATTAGCTCTATAAAGTACCTTACAGTTGGAATTCAATTCTTACAAAGTACAAGGCACCTGGTGTAACAGCCCATGATACTTCTAACTGGCCAAAAGGTCTTCAAGAGAACATGTCAACACAATCACATCCACTTACAGTTTCTGATCTTTGCTAGATTTCCAGACTAGTTACCAGTAACAACACACTGTCACAGAAGAAAAACTCAAAAATTTTCTCCAGTGCTCAAAGGAAAGAGTCACATACTAACCATACATGACTGAGCTGGAGATAATAATCTGATGAAAGACATACTGAAAAAAAGGAACTAAGATCTACAGCCATTTCTGGATCTGAATGTCTGGTTCACCTATCAGTAGCTGTGCTTGATAATCATCTTCACAGGCCAAATGACAATGGTTTTATGCTCTCTAGCACACTTTTGAGCATATTCCAGAATCTAACTCCACTACTGATCTGATGTTTATTTTCACATCATTTTCCACTAGAGCCAGCTTATATATACACACACAACTTTTACCACCTACAGATCTTCCTGCCAGTCCAGATTCCAGCTGTCAAACTCTTGTATCATTCTCTGCCAGGTAAATACCCTTGTTCACCTGGCCAGCACAACTAGATATTCATACTGTATTTGGCACCATGATCTTGTTCCCTTGACTTCACATGAAAAAATTAATCTAACAGGGAAGCCAAGGCTGGATTACAACCAAACACCCAGTAATAATATTGCTCTTCTTCAAGCTCAGATGTTGAAAGATAAGTCCAACAGAAGTAAAATCATATATAAGCCATGTGCTACACAGTGCACAGTCAAACACTTGTGAAATATTACAGACTGCACAGATGGCCTGATGTGTGTCCTCAGAGATGCTAAACACCTGGCTCCTCTGCTCTTCTCTGTAATCATAAAAAACAAAAAAGTAAATGCAGAAACTTTCTCAAAGTGCTGCTGGCCTTCCATATTGGAACAAAGCACCCACCAAGGAAGAGCATTAATCCATCAGATGATACACAAGTGGCTTTCCTTAATTAGACACTAGCTAACTTTAGGCAAGTGAACAGAAGGCTCCACACAGTGCTACTGTTTCCACCTACAACCTTTATCTGAGTTCCTCCGCACCCTATATCGACTACCTACCCCAAAGCATTCCCTTTATCCTATTCTCCCACTCTATTATCTACCTGAAACAACCCTCTTCTTTTCACGCGCCAGGCAGAATTCTCTCCCTTTCTTTCAAACACATCCTTACTCCAATTCCTTTCAGCTTCATTGTTCCACTCACTCCTGTTGGGGGACTATCATTGCTATTATCCACGTTGCAAGACGGAGGCATTGCTTCAGCCATCACACACCTTGTCATTCAAGAAGACAAGTGTGGGCTTTAAGGTCATCCATAAAGCACACCTGGTGGAGCAACATGAGATCTCTGACCTTACAGTGCACAGCTGCTCCCTTACTGAGTTTATCCAGCAGTGATAACTAATTTTTCAATCCAAAAATAAAACCGCAAAGGAGTATACATTCACATAAAGGACAGCAATAAATTCAGAAGTCCCTGTGCTCTGGTTTGGAGTCATCTGTCAGGTACATACAGACCAGAAAAACAGCCATTCTTTCACATCAAAGGCAACAGCATTCTGGGTAATCCAAGAGCAGCCTTGACAGATAAAACAGTTAATTATGAAATATATCTTGAGATATGGCTGGCAATTAGCATTTAGTCTGCCACACAGAGCACTCCAGAAACACACTTGGAGCAGCCAGAACCACCTAGCAGCTACTGAAGAAATCTCTCTGTTCCACTCAACAATCTGTAATTTACTCCTGCATGAGAAGATCTCTCTTAAAACACACAGGAATCTACTGTAAGCTCTTCAACTACATCAAATGTGCAGACATTCCAAGTCCTTCTCAGAAACAAAACCAAGAGTTTTTTACTTTACTGCTTTCCTTCTGAAGCATGTCCAATACTTCGCTCTTCTGAGGCACTTTACATTTCCAAAATACTATACAAACACCAGCTAATTAGAGACAACAAGAACATCCCAAGATACTAAATCTCAGAACGCAGCAAAGATTTTTCTTTTCCTCTGTCCTTAGAATAGGGAAAGTTAAGAATTAAAAATGCCTAAGAGTGTGTAAACAGTACCTCCAAGCAAGACGCTGTACTTGAGACTTCCATACCACCAATATGTAAGAAAGACCCAACTCAAACTGGTAAAATAGGAACAGATCTGGTTCACCAGTAACTGCTGAGAAGTTATCATACATGCTTGTCAGATGCAACTTCTGTCCACAACAGACATCCACATTATACACACTCTTCTCCTGAACCAGCACTACACTGCAGCCATGGAACTCTCTAAGGACTCTGCTCTGAAGAAAACAATAAAACAAAACACTAATCCCTTAATTAGGGGCACCCCTTTCACCTTCTACAGGAATAATTTGAAAGTCTGAATGGCAAATTTGTCACACAAGGCAGAAATTTAATAATGGAAAGTAACTCAGATTGCTGTCCCATTTCTCTGTACCTACACTCAGCTGCGCAAAGCTACTGAAAAGAAGTGTGCAGTGTTAATTGAGAACAGCTTCACAAACTCATCACCCTTTGAAAACGTCATCCCCTCTCAGATTTCTGATAAGAATTGCATTACACTAGTCAAGGCGCTGATCCTAGGTCTCAAGCACAACGCTAGGAATACACAAGCAGGGACACATTCCCTCGGATTTTCATAAACCTTGTTTAAGCCACCACACCTAGGAGATTAACGGTACTTTTCTTAGCTGAGCTACTTCACTGCTTGCAAGATACAAACAGAAACACACCACATCCACAAAACAAGACTGCTTAGGTTTCATCATCTATTCTGCTGCCCCTTTCCTCAGACCTCCCACATAATGGTTGCACCATTAGTGGATGTACCTTTGTAGGATATAGATTATTAGTCAAACCAACAGTACTTACCTATCTTGGGATACCACTGGCATGAACAGGACTGTCTACCATCAATGCAAAGGTCAGAGTGAAAAAGCCTCTCCACCCTTCCACTGACATTTCTAGGACACCCTCTTCAAAAGGAGCTGCATACACTTCTGTGTGCATCCATCGCTTACAGTAAAAGAAGTCTACCTCCCTTTACCCAAGAAGCTACCTACCTCCTTTACACTCAAAAATATATCCAAGACAGAAACACTACTGAATAAAACATTACTCCATTTCTCCACTCAGGTGAAGAGGGACATAGATAATAAAACAGAAAAACAAAGACATTTGGATACCATGGTGATCGTGGCCAAACAAGAAAGCAAATTAGCTACCATTAGGATAATCACCTGGCTTTCCAAGAGACCTCATCTGCATGTAGCAACTAAGCTGCTTTAACAGAACTGCTGCTGTCTCTTTAACCCTGTAGCGACAGGACAGGCAGTCACAGCCACCAAGCAGCCACCCACTCTGGGCTTTTCATATTTCAGCTGTCCCTGCAGAGGCAAAGTACCTGACCAGAGCTCCCTCCAAGTGTAATGAAGCCTCACTCTGCATTTCTTCTGGTAACACAGCAGCTTGTGCACTATCTGAATGCAGCGCCTGGAAAAGAAAGGGCAAAGAATTAATTGCATTGCATCTCCCTACATCAAACCACACAATGCCTCCAAAATCTGTTGCAGGGAGACAAACAAGTTCAAAGCCTGACAGAGGAGGATGAGGCTCATGGTTTTGGGCTCCTATGGGGAAGCAACACCCACAAAAAAGAACCAGACAAGAGGAAGGGATCTGTAGGGAGACTGTATTTCCAGTCTCCTTAAACAAGGAATTTAAGTGTGAGCTTTGGAACAACCTAGCAATATACCTACAAGCTCTGACATTCCCCGATATACAGCTAGTTTAGGTGTCTCAATGCTGCAGGCATGCAGTGCTTGCAAACACTCCTAAGCACACAAACATTCTTCACAAATAAATCAGAACTAAATAAACAATGTAACAAGTCAATTCTTAGCACTAGCTATCATTACGGACAAGACAGAAAATATCTATAAATTTTAATTTGTTAGAACAAGCTATTTTTACTTACTGACATTTAGGGAAAAAAATCTAAGAACTTCAAAAAAGGAAGATTCCTCTTCCCCAAATCCTTATTTCTTGAAAACATTATCTCATTAATATCAACATCTCTTTGAAAAGACACTGTCTGATGTGTCTTTCAGTAAACAAAGAAATCTGGTTTTTAAAAAAATTGCATGCAAGTTATTCAAACTAGAGTGAAGAATTCATAATAAGGCTTTAAAAGGCTTGAAGAAATAATATGCAGAAGGTATATGTCACTCTTTTCAAACCCCTGGATTATCCTAAAATACCACAATGGGCTAATGGCTGAATCTAACTTTAGACAAACAAATGTAAAACTATTTCTAATAGCTGAGCATCGCATTAAGTGTTGCATTTCAAATCAAGTTCTCAGACACTCAACCAAGGAAGGAAGCAAACCAACTAAGATACAGACAGCTGTCTTGAGATCAGGAACAGCAACTGCTCTGGGGAGAGACCTGCTATTTCTGATGTTACTGGCACCAGAAAACCAGTACCTTTCCACCCTTGTATTTGCTTGGCTGTAAGACTAAACTTGGTATCTACACAGGAGAAAACCAAAAAAATTAAGGAGAGAACCTAGCAATGATTAAAACATTTCTTTATAATTGCAGTAGTTGTTAACATAAAATACTCCGGTGACACATCTCTGTATTGAAACCTTGAGGTTGCATACAGCAGCTACAGCTTTCTGGGTGAAATCAAGGTACAGCAGAAAAGGGGTGGAGGTGAGGCATAAGAGTCCTAGTACCTGTGTCTACAAAGCCAGAGTACCAGCTACAACCCAAAGATTCCCAAGCCATGCTGTTTTAGTGATGAAACTGCCACAGATACAGAATCATAGAATCAAGTTGCACATCCTGGTGGGGCATTTCTTATTCAGCTTTGTCTAATAATCTATGTGTAATACACACAACGGGAAAACCCACTTTTGGCCAAAGGAACTGGATTTCCCCCTTAAATAATAAAATATCTTCATCTTGAGCATCTTCATGTTGTCATCTATTAAATGTATTGCAGAGAGGTATGACACTATTCATGCATTCATAACACCCACTTTGTCTGCAATAACTGCATCTGCTATGGAATGGCTTCAGACAGGTACACAGTGAAAGTACTGCACAAACATGCCAGAATGAAAGGATACAGATGTCCACTGATGGTTGCTACTGCTCATTATTTTTATTTTCATGGGGTTTCTAGATATGACCTTACTTTTGAGCCCAAGCATTTCATAGTTTTCTCGTGAAATACCAACAACTGGTTCTCTAATTGTCATCAAAAACAACATTTCTCACAACCTCCTAATTAAACCGTACAACCCTTCCAAAAGGCAGAGTAGCTGCAGTTATTTGGGTAAAAATCAGAACACACTGCAAAGTCATCTTCAGGAAAAACAGCCTATGTTTCCTGATGTCTTCTACAGAATGTAGTTCTGTTCACGCCTCGGGGAAATTCAGTACTGTACAAGCAGTCAGAGCAAAGCCTATGTTCTGCCTAAATCCTATTTCTGCCCTTGAGGCTAAGGCAGAACAAAGTATGCTGAGAGTCTCCTGGGACACACAGAGTGCTCAAGCACTCTTCCCTTTTTCCCCCAATACCAAATTTTACCCCTTGCCACCTAGCAGGCTATTTCAGGCTTAAACCTGTGCTACTCTCCAAACTGCCTTCCAGGCCTCACGTTAGTCATCCTTGGTTTTTCAAAACTGTGCTTTTAGTTTCTAGACTAAGTTTCTGCTTCTGCAAGTAGGGATTTTTGCAATTACTGCTATTTTGAAACCTCTTTTAGATTGAAAAGCTCTTTGTATTTGATCAAGTAGATTAGGAAATTGGTCTGAAAGGTAGAAATTCATTTTGCTTTCAATACTCTGGCACACAGAGCATTTTAGAAGTAGAAAAACTTGCTAGAAGAGTTCATGAAAAGCCATCCTGCTCCCTACCAGCCACAAAGTGTTATTTCAGATGGAAGATTGATCTATAACTCCACCCAAATTCAAGCTTCAAACAAAGTCACCCCACAGACACTTACACATAGAGATCCATAGGAAATTCTTTCATCATGTGTGTTACAATGAACTCCACCATCAAATCTGGCAGAAAAGAAAATCATAAAGTAAGTATTGAGCCAGCTATCGTTAACTTCTAGTAGACAGCAATAAGGAAGTCATACTACCCCACCTACCTACCTCTACCCAGCAATAGTCCTGCTTAGATGAGAAATTTCCTTTTTTTTTTGGTTAAAGAGAATTAGACATCCTCTGGAATTAAAAAAAACCCACTGGAAACTGAGGGCATGTAACATAATTGCTTTGAGGCACTGCTTCCCAATATGCTTTCCTCCACTATTAGTCAAATAAAAAACACATCACAAATTCTGATGTTTAGAATTGCTCTCATATTTCAAGCCCTGTCACAAATGGAAATTTCCATCGAGAAGCAAACTTTAGAAAAATCTTACCAGAAACAACACACCACCCAGATGTTTAGAAAGAAGACATTTACATCTATTTTTCCTTACAATAAATTCTGA
>JAOXOE010000632.1:16647568-16666024 GCA_028565055.1 Phoeniculus purpureus | reverse complement strand
CTTGGTTTATTTGGATTTAGGTTGGACTGGATGATATTTAAGGTCTTTTCCAACCTTATCATTACTGTGATACTGTGTAAGTTTGTCGTTAATTAATTGGGAATGGCTTCCATCCTTGCAGCACACTCACTATAAAAATGATTTTTTATTTTCCTAGACTAGTGACACTTTCAGCATCAGGTGAGGTAGAACTTGACACTACTGCAAAGACAATGCATCAAGTTACGATAACCATTCAAGTTACTTGTAGCTGCAGAGCTTTGTGAGCCAGGTAAGGACACTTTCTCCATAGATACCTATAGAAAAAAAGCTCCACAAAAAACACTTTCCTTATTGAAGGTGAGTCACCCCACTCGGATGAAGCATAAGCCAAATTAGAATACTCCATGTAACTCCAGCTGACTATTAAAATATCACAAGGGCTAATGCTTGCTGAAGATTAAGGCAGAATATTGCCACTGATTTCCTCAGAGACTTCATAATACAGAGCTCCTCCACGGCTAGACAGACCTCCAAATTCACCAGTTTTTGTTCTTTAAAGGAGAGACATATTACGAATTCAAAATGATTCTTCAACTACTGTATTTCCACATCTTAGCAATCTAGGTTAGATGTCTGTGACACAGTTTTCAGCACACAGGGACTCAAGTGCTTTGTGTTCTCATCTCTAAGAGAAAACAGACCAGTTGAAGGAAAAGACTCACCATCCTGTGTAGGTTTACTCGAAAATTCATGTTGTCATCATGGAGAAAAGCATTAGCATACTGATCCTATTGAAAAGGGCAAGAAAATGGAGGAGATATTAATAAACACCCAAGTGTCCACCACCTTCCACTTGCCTCTCAAATCACATGCTTTTCAGGGTAAACTTCCCAGCATATGGTTATAAGGTTAGAAAGCCACCCATCACCTCCTCTCACTCCCATCCATGTCTCCACTCACATAACATCAAATTCCCTCCTGATCCAAATCCCACTTTAGTTAAGGTTTCCAATACTGATTGATTAGCAATTTCTTCTCCATTCTCCTCATTTGCTCATCCAAACTCTGGACTGCACACACCACAATGTCAGCAGTTTAACAAGTGCTGTGTAACACATTAGTTGGTTCTTCAGCACACAAGTTCTCATGACTGTGTTGCTGAAGGTTTATACTGGCATTTTGATTGACCTGTCATGGCAGAAGTTACTGCAACACTAGCAGCTGTCTTACCACTCAGACAAACCTCATTCCACAACCAGCTCTAAAGTATTTCCTCCAAGTAAAGCACAGCTAGATTGTAAGAAATACTCCCCTTAATGTCAGAATCAATAAAAGCTCTTGCTACATAGAAACAGAATTTCTTATCTTGTATTACCTATGCAGCCACCTGAAGCACTCAAGTGCCAAAGCCATTTAATTAAAAATATTTAAAATGCAGATGATTAACTTTCTGGCTGCACCCTGAAGAAACATTACTCCAGAACCCTTAGACTGGCTATCAGCAATGCTGCTTTTTATTTTTTGTTAAGAATGAAAGGTGTTTATTTGTAAGCAACCACAATACAAATGCCACAAATCACTATTCGAGACATTAGTCAAAGTCATTAGTACAGACTTCCCATGAGGCAGGACCACATTCAGCCAGGACTGCTGAATGTTTGACTTTATGTTATGCTTTGTTACACTGTTGCCTCACCCCCTAGGGTACTTGCCTTGCTTGTAGGGACCTAAAACCATGCCACTTCCATCCATACTTGTATCCTTCTTAGGTAAAAGGGATAAGTCTACCATCAACAGCACAGAGCTTCATACCACTAACACACAAGGTCAATGTTAAGAGAGAAATGGCTTATATTCAGTCTTTGTTTCTCTCTTCATCCTTGGAAGTTGGCTAACACAAATAAGGTAATCCAATTTCTCAAGTATCAAGTCAATTTTAACAATACTGAATCACGTTTATTAGCAAAATGTTGAGTACCTGAGGTCCTCACTACTCAGAACCACTGTGGGTCTTCAGCTCCTGCTCAACAGGTAGCAGGGGATGCAAATGCAGACAAAGCCCTGTAAAACGCCATCTGCCAAACAGTTTCATGCAAGAAACCTACCTCTGCTATGCATGTCAGGATGATTAGACACAATTTGCCACTGTGTAGCCGGTGCTCATCTGAAAATAAGAAAAAACAAGTCCTCCATAAGTGTCACAGACTGAGGAATGCTGAAAAGCAAAATCAGCTGTTGCAGCAAGAGAGAGAATCCAGTCTTGGAGATTTTTTATACTACTTCATCCATGATAGTTGAGTTAACTACTCTCATCAAGCACTCGCCCACCAGCCTGACCACAAAATCCAACCAATCTGTGACCAGTCTGTGCTAATCTCAAAGTTTCTGAATTGAACCTCCAAAAGCACTATAACTGTTAGTAGGGCTTCTGTCTCATTCAGTTTTATTTCCACAGATACCTAAATACTGGGGTTGGTCTGTTTTTGTCACAGCAGAGCTGTACTTTTCACTCTCTCAGACCAGACAGAAAGACAAAGATCACCCTCAGTGCAGGTTATGAAACAAGCAGCAAAGCTTCAGTAGAGGCATACCGTGGTGAAGCAGAATGACTCCTGACATCATACTCAAAGTCCCAAATACTGAGAGACATAACCTACTTTGCTCTCTGCAAAACCATGAAAGAAGGAAGTCTGTCTGCAAAGACTTAGCATTAAGCCGAAGGAGTTCCACCCTGATCGTGTTCCACAACTTGTTATTCATCTTATGGCTTCAAGCAGCTTTTGCCCTGAATGACAATCAGAGAGCTGAAAGACTCAAAGAGAGACACAAAGGCAGAGCAATGCAATTTTTATTTGCTCTCCTGAGCCTCCCTACCTCAGCTAAAATGTTTAAGTGAAAAGTTTTCTACTCCAACAAAGGAGAAGAAAAAGCATCAAAGAACTCCGAAACACTGGAGCCTTGTTATTCTCCTGTTCTAAGGCCTCCCTGTATACTTTTCTAGGTGCTGCTACCACCTCTCTCTCTGGGGGTCATGCTCTAAAGGCTCCGGTTTCACACCAAGTACTCTGCCATCAGCCAATGTGCTATGAACACCATGACTCTTCCAGCAGTTATGGGGCAGGTATGAAGGCAGAAAGATGCTCCACTTTCACAGTACCCTTCATTAAAGGAACAATGCAGATCAATTCCTATGGGAGGTGTGTTAGTGTGAACCCTGTTTTAGAGATGGGGAAAACAACAAACCAGAGTTGTCTTTTCTCCCAAGGCAGTTGCCTCTGGCTGACACAAGAGAGTTAACAAGAGGCAGATTTAGCACACACAGTCTATTAAATTACACTCTTTGGGATAGGAACAAACCAACTGTTTAGTCCTGAATGTGGAACATTCCAGTCTGCCCTCTATGGAGTTTCCACTTATCTCAAGATAACATGGAGTCAATTAGATAGTCACTGTTCTTCTCTTGCTGCTAAACTAGTGTCACATAGATTCATAGAATCATTTAGGTTGCAAAATAGCTTTAAGATCATCAAGCCTAACTGTTAATCCCAGCAGTGCTAAGTTCACCACTAAACCATGTCACTAAGCACCACATCTACACCTTTTGTAAATGCTTGCAGGGACGGTGATTCAGACACTTCCTAGTGCTTGGTCTTACACAAGAAGACAAAAGTTAGGCAGGGTCCTATCTACCGTGAAAATATAAGTACAGGAATATAATAACTTGAATTAAAATGCACTAGTTTAAAAAGCATATATTTTTAAGCTTATTGCCACATACTACCATGGCAGCAAGATTATCAGCAACAAAAATTTCAAATGTTATACAAGTAATGAAAGAAACATCAACTTCTGTCTCATCAGAATAAACTCAGCTCTCACTAGATTGTTTAGCAAAGAAACCCCTCTATCAGATTTCATTGCACTTGAAACTAATACGGTTTGGCAGTTCCGGAGGCACTATGCAGACCTCCCTTGTTACAGCGACTAGTAAGTGCCAGAGTTAAATTGAAAAACACTAAATTGTTTCATCAGAAACTTGGATCAGCAAGAGAGATCCTGAGAAAAGCAAGTGAGAATGATTATAGAGCTGCTAGGCCTTTTTTGCGTGTGCAATCTATAAAAAAATGTCTGAGCAAAGATTGACACGGTTTAGCTTAAAACAAAAGCAAAAGGAAACATGAAAGCAGACATCAAACACATAAGAGCTGACACAAAGAAGAAAGAATCCATTTCTCAATGTCTATCTTGGAGAAGCTAACTAGTAATTAATTCACAGCAAAGAGGCTGTGAAGCACATGAATCTTTCTTACAGTAAGGGTAGTTAAACATTGGGCTGAGTAGTCTAAAAATTATAATCCACTATCAGAGTGTCTTCATCCAACCTGCTAGCAACATCTCTGAGGAAAGATACAGGTAAACTCAATTCTGTCTTGGTTTTGAGGGGTGCACCCTTTTGGTCCTAATTTCAATTATTTGCTTATTCCTCAGCCACCTTCCATACTGAATGAGAACAATACAGACAAGTGCAATTTCATTGCAAGCTGGGAGGTACAAGCAAATTCTCATGTCTGCTCCCTTACTGAATGCCAAGCACTCATGAAATTCAGTGATTGATGTATCACAGCTCTGCAGCTAACGTGCTATTTTTGTTTAGTTGTAAAATCTAACTTAACAGCTGAAGTTGGTAATAGGCTGAAATATCCTACAAAGATCACTTGTTATGTTCACACTGTGGTTCTGCCCATATAATCACTGGACAAAACAGCACCCTTGGGTACCTGGAGCAGAAGACGAAGCAATACTTCTACTTCAGCAAGCTGAAATTAACCCCCAACAAAACTATCAGGAGAAACAAAAAGCACAACATGGAAACATATCTTCTCAAGTACATTACTGCCAGCACAGTGTAAGTTACTGGTGTTTTCTTTATAATGAAAGAGCTGCCTGTTTAACCAGCAAGTACCAACAGACAAAGGAAATAGTTCCCTATAATGCTGAGCTTTGCCTGCAGTGTTGACTTCTAACTGTTCTTTAAAATACAGTTCTCTGGCTCGTGGTTACTCCTCTCCGACAGGGAGCTGGGAATTACGTATGTTCACACCTCCTGCTTGGTTATTAAGTACTATTATGATTATTACATTCTTTCCACATTTGACTTCTCTCCTGGCAGCATTAGGTCTCTCCTAGTCTCATAACTCTTACCTCACAATAAGAAGTAATTTCATTTTCTCAAAAGGTGAAATATTCAGTTCTCTAAAGGGACTCCAGTTACCTTCTATTTCTGGAGTCAACAAACATGTTCTCATGCCCTCCTGACACCAAGAAGCACTGCTTGCTGCATCCACAGCTGCATCAATAGAATGCATTTACCTTTTGTGTCCTGCATCACAATTGAGCTGTACTTCAAGAAGGTTATCAGTAGGTTGCTAGTTTGCACATCAGCATCCAAAGGCAGCTCTGCAGAGCTTATAACTGGAATAAAGCAGATAAGGCATGTTTACCTTTCACAAATACAAGAGAGAACTACACAGAGAATCAAGTCACAGACTCACAGATCCAGCACAGGATCAGGTTATCTGCAGGGTCACCTGGCCTCCCCCTTCACAACCACCCAAGCAAAAAATGTTTTGAAGACTGTTACCACTCCCCCAGAAACCATTCTTAGTTTGTAGTACACAGGAAAGCAGCATCTTTCTCTGTCCTGCCTCCCTCTTTCCACTCTGAGGGGGATCAGCTTGCTGTCTTAGCACTCATCAATATTCCCTACCTAGGGAACTCGAGATATTCTCACCAATATCCAATTAATTTCTACAAACAACACAGCTAACATTCACACCATTCCGTTTGTTAGAAACATGCCCAGAAAAGCCCCTTCTCAGTTTCAGCAGTTCTGGAATTTCATTTCAATAAAGTCCACATCATTTCCACTCTTCCCTCCCAACAACCACCTTCCCTCCTGAAGCAGCACGCAAGTCAGTGCTGTAACAATTACTGCATAACCAAAATGGCACAGAAGAGAGGTAGAATGAGCAGCTTTATAAAATTAAGAAGCAGACACAATCATAATTTCTGCTTGAAAAATCACAACACAGCAGGAAGCACAAATGTACTTTCCATACCCACAGCATAAGAGCGGTTCATTGGCACTGACACACTCTAGGACACACTACCTGCTACCACCAGCTGCACTTCTGATATCTTAACACTGGACATCATCTGCCTTAGACTTTACAAGAAGCTATGTCAATTACTCAGCTAAATGCACAACATGCCTCCTGCTCACTGCCCCTGTACCATCTGAAACAGAAGTGAGTTTGTGAACTGTCAAACCTCTACCATATGACTGAGACACAGTTTTACTGATGATAGAGTCTGGGCAGTCCACAAAGGCATTCTCAACCTCCTTTTTCGGAAACGCTGTAGAAGAAATACTGAAGGGGGGAAAGGTAAGTGGGAAAAATGCAGCGTGCCTCTACCTGCATATTCTGTCAGAGAAGTCTGGTATTATTTAAGAAAAAAGGTAAAAAACCCTGATGGAGCTAGTCTAGGAAGACTTGAGTAAAGCATATAACACAGTCCTATATGAAAATTTAAATATAGGTGGGAACAAATACAGACATTCAAAGAGCCTAAAAAAAAAATCTGACAAAGGATAAACAATTGAAGAAATTATTACTCTGGGAAGAAGTTACAATTTAAATTCCTTAGGTGTTAGCTTAGAGAATACTTTTCATTTTTGTGAGTGACCTGAGTTGCAGAAACAGCTGTTTGGTAATAAATCTGTTAACAGCAGAAAGCTGCTGTGTGTAAACACGGAGAAATATCAGACTGTGCACAAAGAATGGGATAAAAAACAAGAACCACATAATAAATACAAGATTAAATTCACAGTGCAAGATATAACACTAAGAATTTGGGGATTTGTTTCCATGCTCACTGTGAACTCATCAGCTGCAAACAAAACACTGATAGCGTGGTGTGCTATCTGATCATGAGATTACAAGCCAACAAGCAAAAGTACTAAAGAGTGTAGTCCCACAACGTACCCAGAAATGCACTTCTAGCAGAGATGGGAACACAGTAATGCCCTGCACAAAGTGGATTGTCGCGAACACTTTTGAAAATTATGCTGATTACACATTCACAGAGGATGAACTTGAACAAGTTGAGAGAGATGCTAAGAGGCTGATCAGAGAAACTGGCCTTCACACCCTTCTTGTAAGACACCACAATATACAGGCAAGTAACATATGAAAGAGTTGTGTGTTCTACATG
This sequence comes from Phoeniculus purpureus, assembly GCA_028565055.1. Lineage (NCBI taxonomy): Eukaryota > Metazoa > Chordata > Aves > Bucerotiformes > Phoeniculidae > Phoeniculus > Phoeniculus purpureus. Next base: position 16,658,767 of record JAOXOE010000632.1, on the reverse strand, counting down.
TTACCATTATGATAACTGGGTATAAACTGCTAAGAAACACAGGTTGGAAAGTTGAAAGTTTCTAACCAAGGAACAAGATGCTGAAACTGCCTCCCAACAAGAATTACTGGAAATCAAATTCAACTAATTAAGACAGAGTTTGAAAATTTAAAGGATTCTGTGCTGTGCCTGTAAGCATTTAGCATTTGGTTAAGGGAGTCACAGGAATATTTTCCAACTCTATGTGCCTTCCCTGACAGTAACACCACTGTTTTGGCTGCCTAGGAACTCAAACTCCACAGTTTTCACATGCAGAATGTCATAGGTGGCTAGAATTACAACGACCAGAAGGCTCTCTCTTCTCAAGCTATAAAGGTAGCCTCAAGTATGGACCCCCTGCACCGGAAACAGATCTCCAGACCACTATAGCTCTTAAGAACCATATTGTCCCTTTTCCACCTATCTTCAGGAACACTCAAGACTTTTATCACTCTTGAAAAGAGAAGAAGGTATTTATGGTGAGACCTTTCAAGAAATAAGGAACTACTCCCATCTGATTTTTGGATGGCTAGGCTGGGGACTTTGAGGGGATGGGAACTGGTACTGTAGGCAACTGTATTCTGGTTCAGAGAAGAGTCTGCTTTAACATACAACACCTTCCATAATTCAAAGCCTTATATCTCATAACCCTGTAATGAGGTAAGGAAGGCTTAGTTACCCTTGAAACTGGGGCTAGCACAAGCACAGAAGGATGAAGAAGACAAATAGTAAAATGCAGGATTCTTTAAACTGAGCACTGAGAGGCCCAGAGCACAGTGGAGGTTCTCATGGAGTTCAGGATTATGCAATCCCCTTGAATACAAAATTGTAATCCTTGGAAACAATAGGCCAAATAGATCAATGTGATCTTGCTGTTTGAATCACATCAAAGAAATCATAATGGGGCTTTTAGCATTTAAAGGCTGCCTGTCCCCAAGTGAGAGCTGTTTGAGTCCATTCAATTTTGAACTCTGTGGCTCCTGATACATTGCTAACATGCCTAGTCTGTTGGTGAAGTCTAGGCAAGGAGACTAGGAGCTTTTTCACCCCCAATATTATGAATAGCTCGAAGATTTCACTAAAAGTCTGAAAGATGTATTTATATCCCCAGTGGGTCCTTCTGGAGCTGTTACAACGAACACGGTGAATGAATATTTAACAACAGTAAGCAAACTGACATTTCGATAACTATGGTGACAGGCACACTTGATTTACATATTATGGATCAACAGTTCCTAGCAAAAGCCTAATTTTTTTTAAATTAAGAAATCATGCTGAAGAACACATCACTGCTTACCCTGGTTCACACTGCAGACCTTGAATTTTTTAACACATATTTTTAAACTTTAAAGATGTTTTAATTTACACTATAGGCTACCAGCCAGAGAAATTTTCAAACCAGAGTATAGACCCATTTTTAATCTCAGTCAGAATAAAAAAAAGCACCTGAAACCCAGACAGATTTCTACATGTTGCTCTAATTTGAAAATAGCTCAACTACACATTTTTTTTTAAATGCAGGAAAAAAAAAAAAGATAGCAATCCTTTAATTCTAAAGCCAAGAAGCTTCTTGCTAACTTTCAGCCATAGGCAAATTTCACAGCTGAGTTGCAAGACTTTAGAAAACAAGAAAAATTCTGACATATCTTGAAAGTAACAGCAATACCAAAGCACCACCAAACTAAAGTCAAAGTCCTCAAAGAAAAAAAAAAAAAATCACTGAGATTAGGGATCAGCAAAGTAACAGCAAACAGAAATAAAGAATGCCTCCCCATGTAATTGGTGCCCATTACGATCAGCTCTTCCACCCAGTCACCTTACAAGCAGAGCAAGAAGCCTCAAGCTTCATAGGATTGCTGCCTCTGCTGACAGCATGATGAAGGCTTTGTTTTGCTTTTGGTTTTTGGTAAATTAAAAAAGAAAGTGAGAGAAAGCCTGAGATACAGGTAAGTATAAATTCTGTCAGTTTGGTGTGTAGGCGGATACGTTTGCAATGAACATGTTGAAAAGCAGCCCACAAAATGCCCATCCCTCTACATTTTGTTATATGCACAGGCAGACTTGAGACATCAGGGGCTTTTTAACTGAAGCTTTTGATATCCATGGTAACCAAAAAGAATTCATCCACAAGGAGGATGATCCTTAACTAGGATATCAAATGACCTGAATAGCCTAAGTAACTCAGGCTGCTTTTTCCCAGAAATATTTCCGAACTGTGCTCTATTCACACTGACTCTGTTCCTTCATTAAACACTGCATTCATGTCTAGAAGATGCCATTAAAGTACGTGACAGCAGCCATTTAATTACTTGCTTTATACTAAGCTATACCTATCCATATCTTTAACAAAAAAGGCTTTACATTATTTCAAACCATATTTATGTAGAGACCTAACATGTTATTTAGAAGATGGATCTCAGAGCAGTCATTTACAAAGCCTATCAGAGAAAAGGAAGGAATACCTCCACATCCAGGTCAGAATTGAGTCCCAGTTAACTCAAAGCTGGGGAGAAGTGCAGTAACAATGAATAAGATTCTCTGTGAATCTGTTTCAGTGACAAATAATCTTAGGCAAAGAACCTGACACTAGAATTATTACTAAGTAAAGGCCTACATAACCTAAGTAAAGGACTGGGTGTATTTTCATGCTGACACTTGATCAGTAGTGTTTTCAGAAGGTACATCAACACAATTTCACTGAGCAACATACAAAGCAAAACAGACATACATTTGAGTCAAAGAACCTTGCTCGTATTTAGCAAGGCAAGCTACTACATCTGCTCCAGACAGACCTCATTATTTCCCATCTTGAAAAAAATGCTTTGCTAGCTACTTTACAACTTCTAGCTGCTTTTCCACATGAAATCATTACAGTTCTTACCATCTGAAGAAGGTGGAGTTGTTCCAAGTGGAGTGACAGGAGTTGTTGGAATTGGGCTTGTTGGCGTTGTCATAAGCCCCATTTCAGGATGGCTCTAGGAGAAAACACAAATGCCCAGACATACATAGGTCAACAGCTTCCCTTGGCACAGTCATACAGATAGCTGCTTGTACTGTCTCATGCTCTGACACGACAGATAAAACTAATGAAGTCTCAGGAAACTTCAACCTCTCCTCCAGAAAGCAAAGCTGACCTTGGACATCTAACAATTAAACTGTACCATCAATTTCTTTACTTCATAAAACATAAAACTATGTCAGAAAGTGGTGGCAGACAGATTATGAGCCCTTCCTTGAGGCAGGATGGGAAAAGATATGCAGAAGCCTACACTGTTTATAGCTTCTGTTCCCCACCAAAACAACCCAAGTGTGTACACTTGATGTCTTCCTCCAAGATCCTTTTTTCTTCTCTAAAAGCAAATTCTCCTCACTCCTGCTCTCCAACTTCTCATATTCAAAAATTATAGCAATTTATTACTTCCAGTCTGCCCGTAAGCCCAGGCACTGCAGAAAGAGTGCATAACATAAATAACACTACCATTATCGATCCTCTTAGCTTCCATCAGTTGGTTACTCTCTTCAATTCATCTTTGCTAATAGTTGTCTGCCTAATTACTGTGCTGACTTTACTCTTTGCAAGCTTCCAGATCCATGCACACTGGTGAGACTGTAGGCAGTGTGTCATGCTATTTTAAGTCTGGCTGCCAAGAAAAGTGTCCATTTCATAGGGCAAGTTTTACATAAATGTATCATCCACTTTAATACATCATTGCAACTTCAAAACGAGATACTGAACAGCTGACTTGATGTTAGTTCTGCGGGATTTTTCACAGGTATTTTCCACATTGTCTGAATATCTACTTCAGGATCAACTAAGTGCATGCATTCTATGGGAAAGAGAGACATACTACAATTCAAAGGCAATTTAAGAATCATTACAGATACAGATTTCAACCTTAAATTACAATTTTCCATCGAAAATATTACATAAACCTTTGCTTCCACAGATTTTGCTGTAGTGTTTACCTTTCTTTTACGCAAACACAGTCAGCTGAGAGATAACAGTGCCATCTAGCAGCAAAAGCTCAGGTCCAGCAACCTGGTAAGTATGCTAAACCTTACCACTTCAGCTGTACCCCTGCTCTTCCAGCGTGCCCATTCAGCCGCTAGCAAAGAACACCAATTTAGACAAGCGCACTCATCAGTTTTTATGAGGTTTTTTTCCACAGACATAGCAACCAACCTTGCCCTCTCTTAAATGAAAGATTACAGAAAATCCACCGAAGAACTAGGCCTCCACGTGAACGAAACCCACTGATAAGTGGTTCCTTCAGCTATAACTTTTACAAATAATTTGTTTATTAATTTATTTTTAACTTAAGACCTTTTACTGTAGCTATTCTTTTCCTGCCCTACTCTTCCCCCTCAGGGATATCTTGACTATAGAAAAGTCTAAGCTGATACAACAAAAATGGAAAGTGCAGAAACCTTCCCAGAAATGGTAGGAACTAGTAACCAGAGAAGGAGAGGGAGTGAACCTCAGCAAAGTAACCACGTTTGGAACAGCAGCTTTCTTTAGAAGCAGATCTGCCTATCAGACCTCTTCCATCACTGTTACTGTCAAGATTTCCCAAAGGTCTCCTCTGTCAAGCCAAGCACCTAGTCTGTGATGTATAGCTGTACTTTGAGGGCCTGAAATAACTAGGGAAAGGTGTTAACTGTTTTGCTGATGTAATTTTTCTTACAGATCACCAGCAGTACTTGCAAACTAAAAGTTAAGCCTAAACCTTAAGGTTTTCATAAACAGATCAGGCTATGTCTCCAGCCAGACACAGCATGATCACCAGATCAGACAAACTTGTTATCTGCCTCCCAGCAATAATCACCTCTGCAAGGTCACACAGTGTTTAGAATTCTAAAGCATCCGAGCTTTGTGATCAGAGGTATGGAGCAACCCACTCCTCAGATGTCCACCATAGCTGTTTCTTCACCGCGAACAGAACACAGAGGAGTGACATGCTCTGGCAACAGTCTCCCAAGGAAAAGGGGCTGTGCTGTCCGAAGAAGTTTAACACACAAAGCAGTATTTAAAACAACAGCTGTTAACATGTTGATTAGTCTCTAAACAAAGGACACTCAAACAGACAACAGCATGCAGTCTGCCCACCCTTGCAGCTGCATCAGTACCTTTCCCTCAACCCTAACAAGAGGAACATGAATTGCTCAGATAGCTGAGTAATCTTATTCCTACCACTCCACTCACTTCATCCTCCCACTAAAGGCAGAACCAGTAGGACACAGAAGGCATTCCATGCAGCCCTTGCCATTCAGTGGGGAAAATGGCTCATTCCAATACAACCCTGATAACTTCACTCATTTTCTGGCAAGGCAGGAAGCATTTCCTAAATTTCCTAGAAGTGTAATAACCAGGCCCTAGACTGCTTCTGATCTTTCACATTCATCTACTCCTACAAGGTGGGAGAGAATCTTATCTTTGTACCAATTCCATTTCTGACTCTCCAATTTCAAAAGACATCCACTACAAAGGAACAAGCAAACACTGCATGAAAACTCACTTGTGCCAAAACTGTGATGAAATTCCGGTTTAAGTGAACGGCTTCATAGAGGGCCAGAAGGATTGCTTCATTTGTTCTGTGGAAAGGATGGAGACAGAAGCACAGTTAGCTAACACCACAAAGTTCTTCAGAAGCATAGATCATCTAAAAGAATACATTTTTTTCCAACTATATCAAATTCTCCCTCTGCAGCCCAGTTTCAATCTTCCAATTATTTGTAGTGCTCAACAATCCATAAAAATAGCAATTTGCACAGCTCAACTACAGTCTTTTTTCCCTTTTCTGATTAAGGTCTCCCTCATTGCTCAGTATTTTCCCTTTTAAGTAAGTCCTTTACTTTAAGGACAGGAAGCCCTCCCATTTATCACTTGCTCCTCTTGATTTATAAAACATTTTGTTTGTGCAGTGCTGTCTCCAATCACTTGCCATCTGACACCTCTAACATGCCATTAACATGCTTGAAAAGCCTCATCAATAATACAAGGTTTTTATTTATACTCTTCACTACAAGCTGTCCAGCAGCAGCTCCTCCTGCTGCACCCTCCTCACTTGAGTTAGAATATCCTTGTTTGCACGGGTGTGGTACTGCCTCAGTTACAAGAGAACTCGTCTCTCTAGTTTGCTTTGCTACATTAGAACAGCCCCGTGCAGGAGCAGATCCTGTTGAGCAGTATGGTCAGTTGCCATTCACGGTGTCACTAACATCTGTGCACTTACTGGACCGAGATCTTCTCATCAGCATCTGCTATGAACATGCTGCCCACCTATGGAAAGAAAGAGTATTGCACAGGAGGAATTTGTTAGAGAAAAATACATGCATTTAACCAAATCAGAAATGATGTGGAAGAGGTACAAATACAACTTACTTTCTAGTACTGTAAAATACAAATGGAACCATCTATAAACACATTTTATTTTGCACTACTGCTACCAACCAGTGCTTCACCTGTCAAATAACAAAGGAAAAAAAAAAAAAGGACTGTGTCTTGGATCTTAACCCGGATTAGCCTGTTACTCTGTACGAGGACAAGAGAGATAATCTGCATATGTCAAAGCAGTAGCAGTTTTACCCACATCACTCCTGATAAACAGCAGAACTACCACCATTCAACTATCTTTACTTACTAGAATTTTTCCTGTCAAACTGAAAAAAAGCCAAACTGAAGGGCAACACTGGATACTCTCTACAAGAAAGAAATTCACGACATAGACACTGGCCATTGCAGAACCTAAGCTTACTTAATAGCTACAAGCACACCCAGGTTAGAGAAACATAATGGTAAAGAAACAGATGATCTCTAAAGCTAAAGACAGACTAGACTTTGCCCCAAAACCATTCAGCTTCTCTCTTTCAGGCCTCAACAACAGAGCAACAACTCATTTTTAAAAACAAGTAGTTGTTTTAAAATGTCTACCAAGTAATTCTGATTTTTAAATAAAGTCACGTAGAATTCAGATGATGAACAAAACAAATTTCAATTATCAATGCCAGAATAGAGAGATCTTATCCTCTCAAAGAGCCTTCCCAGTCAGATAATACCTCACTCCTCAGAATGCAGCCAGTTGAACCGTTTCATTTGGACTGGATCAATGTATCTCCTCCTCCAGAAACCACTTCCCAAACTCAGATTTTAGAAACACTCTCCTGATGAAGGCGTCTATTTTAAGATTAGAAGAACACTGATTCCTGGCTTACCATGTTAGTTAGGGCTGAGAAGAAACCACTCTGGTGTTCTTCTTCCTTATCTTTGTATTGCCTGAACAAAAGGGAATAAGAATGAAGCTTGAGGGTTACAAATGGAACTAGAGTTATTTTACCTACATCCCTGTAAGACTGTCTTGTATCATAAGAATATAAGGTGGAAAAAGCTTCAACACTCAAAAGCCTTTTTTTGAAAAACTCACAAAAAGAGATGCAATGGGTATTAAAATATTTGTAAACTGAGTAGAGTTGAAGTGCAGGTCCTGAAAGATGTGAGACTGAACAATGCTTGTCCTGTTACAGAGGGTATGCCGAGTCTGGGTTAACACTGAAGCAAAGGGTCTAAGTGACTTTGGAAATTTTGCCCCGCATTGGTAAAACTGTAATGAACTATGTCAACACATGCATTTAGTAACCATAGAACAATCTCATTTCAATCAACATCTACCACAGACTAGGCTAGAGTCAATCACCCTATGGCCAGCAGAAACCATAAGAACCATCACACCTCATGGCCATAATGCCTGATTCCACACTCCTGAGTAACTGGTCAGCATATAGGGTGGGTACATGAGATTTAAACTAAGTGGCTTCACTGGCATTCAAATGGACTGGCAAAGCTCACACGGCAATTTATTGAGTCACTCATACAGGAATCTGATCACACGCAACGCAACATGCAAAGAAAATAATACTTTGGGTAAGAAGGAAATAGCAAGTTAAGCGAAACAGGCTATAGTCTCAGACAGCTTTTGTCCGAATGAAGGAAGGGGGATTTTTTTGTGCTTTACTCAATAACCTACTCTATTAATGAGACATTATTTGCTGGTCTTGCAAGACATCTGCATATTTATAACAGCAGATCTTCAAAGGAATTAAAACATTTTTCTGGATATGCTGAGAAGCCTACTGCACAAAAAAAACATCTTGGGTGGCTCAGGTGAAATTCCTGCAAGTTTAAAATTTCTCTGAAGCACTTTCTTCTTAGAAAAACACACATATTTTGTGCAGAGGCTGGGAACTTTACCCCTACTGCTCACTTTCTGGCTCTTCCTTTAGAAGCAGTTAATGCTCTCCACTCTTTGCAAGAACATACATCCCCTAATCACCCTGATCTGGCATATGGGAAGTCCTGGAAACATTTGTTTCAGTTAAATCAATTTCCTAGCCGAGAAATACTCAGCAAATCATTTCTCTTTCATTTGGTACTAAGAGTTTACACCAGGTTCATACAGAGGTAAAATCCATGATGGTAAAACCACACAATAGGTATCTTCCCCTACAGCAAGATCTCTCCTGAAGCGCATCAGCACAGCTGGTACAGATACATTTACACTTGCAATGACAGCAACAACTAAGCTGAAGTACCTCAGAGCATAAGACTCTTTACTGCTTCTCCAGGTGCATCAGCGATGTTAGGTGATAAATAAATGCTTTAACACTAAAATAAATGCAAATATTATGCATTGAAAAACAAGAGACAATTAGCTTTTACCTGTTATATTCTGATAAAGCCTGAGCAATTACAAGTCCCATTCCCTGAGGAAAAATAAAATTAAAAAAATCTTTACATTACAAATCTTAATGTAGGAAATCACTCACTGAATACACATAGTGGTGCTGACCCTACTCCTCCCCGCCGAAGGTAAGCCAGCATGCTTTGAACTATTTCCCCAAAGTTGTTTAGTTGTTTGAACAATTAAGACATGCTGTGATACAACAAGAATAACATCCAAAAATCAAGAAACCAACATTTCAAGTTGAATATCTAAAGACTAAGTTGAACATTTACTCTCCTTTGGACCCACAGTCAGAGCTCAATCACTTATAACAAGCCTCAATAAAGTGGCAAGAACTTCAGAAGGAAATTGGTGTCAGAGAAAACACATCCAAAAGTTTGTAACAAAGGCCCAACACACTAGTAACCCTTTCACTTCTTGCAAACAGTCCTCCCCATTCCACAGCTACTGATCATCCTTTCTGCCAAGGGTTAATTAATGGGTTCAAGTTACAACAGGGTAGGTTTAGACTTGGTATTAGGAAGATTTTTTTCACAGAAAGGGTGGTTAAAGCACTGGAGTAGGCTTTCCAGGGAGGTGGTTGAGTAACCATCCCTGGATGTTTTTAAAGATCATTTGGATGAGGTGTTGAGGGGTCTGGTTTAGAGGTGAACTTGCAAGGTAGGGTAGATGGTTGAACTTGATGATCCCAGAGGTCTTTTCCAAACAGTGATTCTGTGAACTCATTATTGCCCTTTAGTTAGCATGTAGTTTGCCTTTTATGTTGTGCCTGAAGAACAGCTGCTAAGTCTACACCTTACACACCTCCTGGTTTGTTGCCACTTTCTATCCAGGCCTGGATCAAAACTTAGGCAGTAGCTACTGTCCAAAGTATGTCGCAGGACTCTTGAGGCAGGTACAAGCTTCCACTGAACTACAAGAACAGACCTGTGGACTGGTAAGATGAGATGGCATGGCACTTGTGAAATAGTGCCTCTTGCTACATCACGGGCACATGACAGCAGCATATAGTCAGTTTGTGAATGTAGAACAGGTCAACTTTAGCATTTGCTACCTGGCTTTTCAACCACTTCCATGATTTAAGTGGTAATCAAACTGGCCAAAACATGAGCAGCCTAACATACTGCAAGAGTTCCATTAGGGTAGAGACCCACTATACTGGTGTTCATCATAGTGTTCCTAGACCACCTTTCTACCTGAGACCATGACCACATCCGTTACACCAACAGCACATGTGAAAGAGCATTCCCAGCAGTGCAGAGGAATCAAGTCAAATACTCACATTGAGCGTGGCCTCATCATCCACGATGGAGAGCTTCACAATGTAGGGATTCACTGACTGCTCAGGGTAAGGGGAGAAGGAAGAAAGAATACTGGTTTTTAAGTTCAGCCTTCAGGAAAAAAAACATTTTTATATTTCTAAGTTTACTCAACCTCCTCTCTCCTATCTTACAAAAGAGAACACACAAAGAAACAGGAGTCACAACACATGTAAAGGCTGTTATTGCTGGGACATCTTCTCTTTACTTTTTTCACCTAGTCAGTCTCACAATTTTACTGTGAGGGAGTTTTAGCTCCTGCACTAGCTCATCTGTCAGTCTTGAAAGTAGAGCAGTTGTCCCAGAAGCCTCTTATCTGTGATACACACACTGCTATGCAGCAAGAACAAGCAATGAAGTTAGGGCTGAACATCAGAATCCTGATATCTGCCTTCTGCAACACCTTGCAAAAGTTGCTTAAAGGAAGGACCCATGAAAGCATGACAGTGTTACAGACATCTGCTGCTGGGTTAGAGCTCAACAGTTTAAATGACTGACCTGACCCCTCTGGAGAACATAAACTCCTTGAACAAAGCATACAAGCTCCGTAAGTGCTAATAAATTAGAAAGTATTTTAGTACATTAATGTACATTTGTTTTTCCTAGTTTACATCTGCCAGCACAAAACTAACAAAGTTGGTTGGACTCAGGATAGGGAAGATAATGCTCTACTTAGTAAGCAGTTGAATTTATGATCCAAAGCAGTTGAATTTATGATCCTCAGGGCAACCAGGAGGAAGTATTCTAAGTTTATGTCCCTGGACTTTGGGCATGCAGACTTTGATCGCTTCAGGGGTCTGCTGGCCAAAGTATCATGGGATGGAGCCCTTGAGGGAAAAGGGGCCCAGGTCAGTATTCAAGGATCACCTCCTCTGTGTTCAGGAGCAATGTATACCAACAAAGAGGAAAGCAGGGAAAAATGCTATGAGGCCTGCCTGGCTCAGCAAGGAGCTCCTGGACACACAGCCACACAAAAAGAAACTCCACAAGGAGTGGAAGGGAGGACAGCTAGAATGGGGGTATAAAAGGAAGCTGCCTGAACAGCTAGAGATCTGGTTAGGAAAGCCAAGGCACAGTTTGAATGGAACCTAGCCAGGGAGGTCAAAGGGAACACCAAGAATTTC
>JAOXOE010000632.1:16629794-16647468 GCA_028565055.1 Phoeniculus purpureus | reverse complement strand
TGTCAGGAGGATGGAGCCAGGCTCTGCTCAGTGGCATCTAGTGATAGGACAAGAGGCAATGAGTGTGAGCTGGAACAGAGGAGGTTCCACATCAATATGAGAAGGAACTTCTTCACAATGAGGCTGACAGGGCACTGGCAGGGGCTCCCCAGGTGGGGTTATGGAGTCTCCTTCTCTGGAGACATTTAAAACCTGTCTGGACATGTTCCTGTGTGACTTGATCTAGGTGATCCTGCTGTGGCAAGGGATTGGACTAGATGATCTTTGGAGGTCCCTTCCAATCCCTAATGTTCAGTGATTCTGTGAACACTTTTCTCCTTCAGAAACTTCGGTTGTGCTTTGAAGCACGTAGCTCTGTGTGACCAAGTGGGACGTTTGCTCTTTATCACTAGGAAAAGAGAGCACTGACCATGGAAGCAGTGAGTTTATTCAGGGAATGTATCTGACCAAGTCCTCAAGAGTACAGATGATAAAAAATGGCATAGAAACACCTCATTTGCACACTTTTCCTGCTGTTTCCCATGACAACTGTTTATCAGTTTGTCTTCCCTTGAGTAATAAAGGACTTGTAAAGGATGCTTTCTATTAAAAAAAATAGAATAGCATTCCTGTGAGTTTTTAGGAGAAGCCTGATCTATGAAAATTGTAATTATAGCATTAAATTCTGCCTTTCTACTCCTACATTAACTCAGCAGGAGCAATTTTATCTGAGCAACTGATAGGAAACTGATGCTGAACTGTTAATCTCCATTCATTTCAAACAGTAGCAAATCTGTGCCCATATCCTACCCTGAAGAGCTGCCGGTTGCTGTAGTATTTTCTCTTCCAGAGCGCCGACAGAGCTTAGAAACTCTGTAATCTTTTTCAGAAAGGGAAATAAAATTAAGTCAAATCTTTGCAACAAACTCCTAGCGAGTTGGGATCAAGTACTATATATCCTCTGGCCATGGTTTGAACCTCATATTGGAGTGGTTTGTCTTCCACAAAGTCCTTTGAGAACCAGTCCTCTCCCCAAAAAGCAATGTTTTGATTTAATGACCAACCAATGAGTTGAAGAGGGCAAAGGACTCCTCGATGCCTGTGAGATAAATGGGAGGCAATAAGCTACAAGGGAGGTCCTAGAGTGATTTAGAGTGGACAGCGATTGTTAATAGGCCAACATTAGCTTTCTACTTCTCCAATAAATGTGTCAGGTTGGAATGCAAGCGTGCAGTTCCAGTGTCAGCTTTATGGGCCAGGAAATGTATGTTATAGAGAGCACAACTGCTTCCCTAGTTCACTTGTGTTGGCTGCCTAACTTTCTTCTTGATTTGTCACAGAATCACAGAAATACTGAGGCTGGAAAAAGCCTCTGAGATTATCCAGCCCAGCCCAGGACCTAACATCATCACATCAGCCAGACCAGGGCACTAAGGGCCACATCCTGTCTGTCCTTAAACACCTCCATGGGTGGGACTCCACCACTGTCCGTTCCAGGCTCTGATCACCCTTTCTGTGAGGAAGGGCTTCCTAACACCCAACCTCACCCTCCCCTGTCTCTTCTGTTGATGACCTTGCTGATGCTTGTTATTTTTTGTGTTCTCTTCATTCTGATGTTCATGTATGGGTTTAGTTCAGGCTCCCGTGGCAGAAGGAAATACTTGTAAGAGGTCTGTGCAACAGCTTTCATGTCTGCAAGCGGGGCTCAAGGATATCCACACATGCATGTGTTTTCGTGTGTGAATACTACTGTTTGTTCCATTTGAGTAAGAAATTAGCAGACCTGTTCATGCAAATGTTTGCCTGCCACACAGCATAGCCTACCTTGGGAGCCAGACTATTTTGAGATTGAGATAAAACACCTTACAATTCTTCAGCAGTGCTCTCTTTTTCATGGCCCAGTGGCCTATGATGCTATAAGAGATCTACAAAACAGGCCCTATCAGGAGTGGCTGAGGGAACTAGGGTTATTTAGTCTAGTGGAGGCAGAGAGGAGACCTTATTGCTCTCTACAGATACCTGAAATGAGGTTGTAGTGAAGCTGGTGCTGGTCTCTTCTCCCAAATTACTGATAATAGGATGAGGGGAACTGGCCTCAAGTTGCATCAGGGGAGGTTTAGATTGGATCTTAGGAAGAAGTTCTTTCATGAGAAGGAAGAAGTTGTTTTCTGAGAGGGTGTTTGGGCACTGTAACAGGCTGCCCAGAGAGGTGGTGGAGTGTCCATCTCTGGAGGTGTTTAAAAAATAAGTAGATCTGTCACTTCAGGTCATGGTCTAGTGGTTAGGGAGCTGTTGGGATGAGTGCTGGACTTGATGATCCTGGAGGTTCCTTTCCAGCCATGATGGTTCCATGGTTCTTTTTATGATAGTGTGATGCTTCTTTCAGGTTGGAGATGTGAATTTGTTTTCTGTCCTAAGTGTCCTGCACCCTGGTAGTGGCTGGAGATGCTAAAATGGAGATAATTCTTAAAATGATTACTTCCTTACCGTGTTTGGAGGGGTTTTTGAGTTACTGCATTCACAGCTGATTAAGGCTGGTGTCAGTGGAGATGGGGCTTGTTGAGTCCAAGCGTTTTGCAGAAGCAGTAGGGCTGGAAGTTGTGGGGAAGTGGGGTGATGCAGGAAAGATGTAAAAGACAGACAGTACTTTTGATGATGGATGTTTGTCCTTCCCTACCAGAGCTCTGTATTTGACTGCCTTTAGGGTTTTGATATTTTGGGGAAAAGATGTTTTCCTGTAGGGAAGAGGAGCAGATGAATTTGACAGCTGCTTAAAGTGGAGCATGCATGAATTTTTAAATTGTTTCATAATTTATCATTTTTAGTCTATTTTTAAAAAATATAGATACCCTGATAGAGTAGTTGCATTGGTCATAGGTGGCGAATTAACAGAAGAAAATACAATCCAGTGTCTCTCATTTCCTGAAACTCACTGATACCTGTGTCACTGGAATTGCAGTTGGGAGAGGGGAAGGAAAAAGAAACCCAACAGTTCAGCTTGCGAATGAGATGGGATTTTCTGATTAGGAAAATTCACGGGGTACAGAGGAGGAAAAGAAGTTGTTGCTGGTGACTGCACAGACCTTTTCGTGTCTCCATGTCTTGCCCTGCCTTGTCACACCTAAGGCACTGTGTTCCTATGTGCTCTCTGCTTGACAGAGCCTCCCAGGAGTGGGTTTTCCTGGCAGAATTAAAGAACTATTGAGGCTGGAAAAGACCTCTGAGATCATCCAGCCCAGCCTGTGACCTAACATCACTACATCAGCTGGACCAGGGCACTAAGTGCCACAGCTAGTCCAGCCTTCAACACCTCCAGTGATGGTGACTCCAGCACTGCCCTGGGCAGTCCATTGCCTAACATCCAACCTAACCCTCCCCTGGTGCAGCTTCAGGCCCTGCCCTCTTGTGCCGGTGCTAGTTGCCTGGGAGAAGAGCTCAACCCCAACCTGGCTACAAACTCCTTTCAGGGAGTTGTAGAGAGGGAGAAGGTTCTACCTCAGTCTCCTCTTCTCCAGGCTATACACCCCCAGCTCCCTCAGTCTCTCCTCATCTGACTTCCCCTGCAGTCCCTTCACCAGTCTTAACTTCCCTTCAGGGAGTTACAGAGAGTGAAAAGGGAAAAGAGAGTGAGAGTGAATAGAGAATAGAAAAGGGAATTCCCTGCCTGTGCACTGGTGCTCAGGAATGCCCGTGTGAAGCAGACATGTGCCCCTGTAGGCACAATCTATTCAGAAATATCTTTCTGAATTGGTATTTTAAAAGCTATTTACTCCCATGGTTGGTGTGGCTCAGCAGTGACTGGAGCAGGATACTGCTTGAAGCACAGAAATTGCGGTTCCGTGAGATCTCTTGCAAGACAACTGATAATTGAACAAAACCCAGAGAGAGGTGGAACCTCTCTTTTCCTCATGAGGACGTTTCTAGGCTTCGGTGTATACTTGCTAGTACTGCGATGCCCCGAGGACATGCAGTATCTAGGAGATAATGTGGAGTTGTACGGATTAATATCTGTTCAGGTTTCTAATGTAGCCATATCAAAAAATAAAATATATAAAAACCTTAATGGGGATTATTGTCTTAGTTGTGTAAATATGTAGTTAGCTGTATTTAAAATGCATATTATCAGCCTCTTTGGAACCATTGCATTCTCTCATGTAAATATGTATTTAGGGCACGTTTAAAATGCAGGGGGTTGCCCTGATTATGTAAATATACTTGTACACTAAAAATCACAATTTCTCCTTCATCCTCCCCCCCGCCATTTTTTTGACTGTTAGAATATGCAATTGAATTTCATGCTTAAGAAAGTGAGAAAGTACTAGCACAGAATGGCTCAGATTATTTAGGGCAGATCCTACACAATCTTTGTCAAAGAGCCTGTCAGTCCACCTAATACAGCTGTCTCCATGTTCCAGTCTTTGTCTTTATGCTGAGCCCATTCCTTAAGATTATCAAAACTACCAGACTGGAAATTACTGAGCTGGCATTTGGGGCACAATCAACACATTTTCTGTACCTCGTGAACTGGAATCCAAAGCTTTCTTTATAGAAATATAATGTTCTTCTAATGATAGTACAGATAGCAACCATAAATGTCACTCGTTTATATCACCAGAGCACTTGGATTCCTTTATCTTGTCTTGACTGACTCCTGTTAATCCCTTTTCTTCAAGGTTGTGGAGTCGTCTTCTCTGGAGACGTTTAAAACCTGCCTGGATACGTTCCTGTGTGACTTGATCTAGGTGATCCTGCAGTGGCAGGGGGATTGGACTGGACGATGTTTCGAGGTCCCTTCCAATCCCTAATGTTCTGTGATACTGTGTAATACTATCCTAAGTCAGTTCATTCTGCTGATTGTGTCAGTCAGTTTCAAGAATAGAAGGAGCCAGTTTTGATGCCTGGGTGGAAATCATTTCATTTTTCATAGATGTCTAAAAGTATCTAAGATGCCTTCTAGAGACAGTGGAGAAAGGCCAGTACCTCTGAAGACTAAGCTGACCCATCCTAAAATAGGTGAGCTGAGCTCTGCTGGGGAGGTGCATGTTTCTCTTGACTATGGAAAGAACCTAGCCTGACTTTTAGACAGTTAAATAAACTTCTGCCCACTTAGTTTTATGGTACCTAAACTCTATCTAGGGGCAAGGACTCCCTGTGGCCGTTTTGGGAATTCACAGAATCATCCTCTGAGATCATCCAGCCCAGCCACCTGACGCCACCACATCAGCTAGACCAGGGGGATAAGAGCCACATACAATCTTTTCTTAAACACCTCCAGGGATGACAACTCCAACAATTCACTGGGTCATACTGCTTACAAGAAGGTGGCTGCTTTGGGTCTCACTTGAGGCTGGCCAAGACCTGCAAGCAGAGAGCTGTGTTTGCTTGGTGCAGTCCCTGCCCTGTAATTCCCATGGGACCCATTCCGAAGCAGCACAGGCAGCCCAGCTGCTCTGCCCACAGATGAATGAGCATGCTGTAGTTTGCCACATTGGTTGGTGACCTGCCCTTATATGAGAGGGACTTTTGGTACAGCACATCAGCTCCATTTCAGTGCTGACCAGATGATCCAACGGGATAAGAATGAGGCACTCCTCCCATTCATCCCACAGCCTGCTCTGCACGCTTGCATACTTCTTCAATTGTACTTGGCCCAGCTGCTAACATACCAACTCCCTTTTGAACACATGGGGCTGTAGAGAGAGGGGAGAAACTTACGGAGATGAGAGAAGCAGCAAAATACAGGAAACGATGAAAATGTCTGTTAAAAAAAAATGCTACAACTATAAATTCCTTTTTTTAAAAAAAAAACCTACAGTAATATGGTCTTTAGAGGCAGGTTTGCTGGCATGTTTGTTCACTGGGGTTTCCATCATCATTTCCATGTGGTGCATTCTGATTGCTCACAGTTTTGTGGATTTCTATCCAAGCCTCAGATAGCAAACCTTGAAAATAGGGAACTCTCCCCTCTCCCTCTCCCTCTCCTCTCCTCTCCTTGATGTAAGTTGTCACATCTTCAGTGACTTCATTACAGCTCCTAACAACATTCAGTGGCTGAGGAGCTACCCCCTGGTTGTGGCTTTCTCTGTTGAGGGCCTGCTGGACAGCCCGAATAGCAGAGAATGAGAGAGAGCAAGAGCGGGAAATTCCACAAAACCTTTCTTTGCCATTTTTAGCATAGGACTGTGGGTAGAATGCCTTCATCCTGGAGTATGTAATGTTTTGTCATGGCTTTTGTAAATGAGACAAGCTAGTCTGCAAGAAAGGGGCATACCCCAACCATGGGTGAGTGGCATTTTAAACACGTGCACAGGCAAGATTTGTTGAAGAGTAAGAGAATGGTGAGCGGTGAAGTAGCCTCGTTTTAGTTTCTTGTTTCTAACAGAATCATTCAGGTTGGAAGGGACCACTGGGATCATTGAGTCCAACCATCAACCCAAATCTACAAGTTCACCCCTAAACTAGATCCCCCAACATGAGATCTAAGTGACTTTTAAACACATCCAGCGATGGGGACTCAACCACCACCCCGGGCAGCCCATTCCAGTGGCTGACCACTCTCTCCAGGAAGAATTTCTTCCTGATGTCAAGTCCATCAGGAAGTACCCTGTTGAAGCTTGAAGCCCTTCCCTCTGGTTCTGTCATTAATTACCTGTGAGAAGAGACCAGCACCAACATCTCTACAATGTCCTTTCAGATAGTTGTAGAGAGCGACAAGGTCTTCCCTTAGCCACCTCTTCCTCAAACTAAACAGCCCCAACTCTCTCCATCTCTCCTCATAAGATTTATTCTCCAGGCCCTTCCCCAGCTTTGTTGCCCTCCTCTGCACTCGCTCCAACACCTCGATGTCTTCCTTGTACTCAAGTGCTGAGTACAGGGAGTAGATAGTATAAGCAGGTAGTACAGGTTCAAGACTGCAAGTTACCACCACAAAGCTAAGAGCATTGTCTTTCATAAACAAATTAGTGCATACTTGAAAAATCCTAGAAATAACAAAAACACTTGACTGCTGTAAAAATCTTTCTGTTGACTTTGATGACCCTTGGATGAGGTTAGAAGAATTTTATGTTTTCTAGGGAGAAAATTCAGGGTAAGAACTTCTTTACTTCAAGAGAGAAAAAATGTGGTTGTCATGGGAGTAAGGATCATTCCATTTGAACATCAGCTCTTCTAACATCCTTGGAAATGTGCCCTTCAGCCAGCACATGTCCTTGCTTTACTGCACTGATGGTCTTATTTCTGGTAGCTCAAGTTGAGACACCAACTGGGAATTGAGGCTCTGTTTTGTATTCCGGTACTTTTCTTTAGAAAATTTAAATTTCACTGCCACAGGGATTTTTCATCCTGGGAAAAAGCTACCTCTTAAAAACCTTACAACACAAACCAGGGAATGCAGTATCTGGACTGGTGGGCACCTAGTATGGTTACTGATGGGTAAATCCTGTGATAATAATATATCCATGTATAGATTTAAAGTGCTACATTTTGAGGTCTTTTGGAGTCACTGAGGAATAGTTCAGTAATGGATTATGGGAATCATTAGGTAATTTATCAGTGGGAACACTGCTGTAATAGTGGTGAACTTGACAGACGGCTTGCTAGACTGCCTTCAGCTTTACAATGTAGGGCTCAACATCCAGAATTCCTTGTCTGCAGCAATTATGCAAAGTCTCTAAAATTTGGACTAACAGAGTATTTCTCCAAAAGAGAAGGGAGATCTTTTTGAGGGGAGAGAGTTAGCATGAGAATCCAGGAAAGGAAAGGTGCAGTTAAGATACGTTGAAGATGACCATGTGTGGCAGTACAGTTCAGGTTCAAAGAGACCTTTTGATTCATAGAATCATAGAATCATTAGGGAAGGAACCTCAAAAGATCATCTAGTCAAAACCCCCTGCCAGAGCAGGATCACCTAGACCAAGTCGCACAGGAACATATCCAGGTGGGTTATGGATATGTCACTTGACCAGCCTGCCCAGGAAGGAGATTGAGTCCCCATTCCTGGAGATGTTGAAGAGAAGGGTAGATGCTGCACTGGGGGACAGGGTTTAGTGCTGCTGATAGGGCTAGGAAAAGGTTGGACTTGATGATCTTGAAGATCTCTTCCAGCTGAAACTGTTGTATGCTTCTATGGTTCTATCAATGTTTTGAACTTGAACAGGTTTATCTATAAAAGTCCTTTTCCTAGACACGTGTCTGAACCTCACAAAACTCTCCTGTAATGAATGACAATGCAGCAGAAGTGCAGAAGGAGTATCAGGATTATTTCCTGTTGCTTTTCTTGGGACCTGTGCCTAGAAATAATAAAAGTCTTGTAATTTATGTTTCTGACCTCTGTTTGGCTCAGGTTTAAAGGTTTTCTAGGGAAAGGAATATCACAGAGTGACTGGAGTGATTAGAAATCAGGATTCTTCTGCTAACTCACTGCTCCCCAGACAGCAGTTACCTGATGACTCATCTGGGGCATCTGCAGAATGGTCATCTAGCCAGTTTCAGAGGAGGAGGGAGAGGCTTAAAGCAGTTTGGAAATTAAAAAGAGCTTTAAGCAGGTGGACTACCAGTTTGTCCAGTCTTGTTCCTGCGTATCATTAGACATCCACCAGATCTTCTCAGCAGTATGACCACTCAGTGTTTTAATCCCAAAGCCATTGACTTTAAGTCCTCTGGTTCATTCTGATGGGGCTCTGATTCTAGTTCTGCCCATGCTCATGTCGCTTTCAAGGCTGGAATAGGCTGCCCAGGGGGTTGCGGAGTCTCCTTCTTTGTAGATGTTTGGAACACACCTGGATATGCTCCTGTGTGACTTGGTCTAGGTGATCCTGCTGTGACCTTATGATCAGTTGAGGTCCCTTCCAATCCCTAATGTTCTGTGAATTTGGGGACCATTGTGGTAACTTCTGCAGTGGCTGGGTGACTGCACTGCCCACAGCACCAGGGCATTGGAATAGGTGATATTTAATGGTCCCTTCCAACTCAAACCATTCTATGATTCTATGATATGGACAGGGTTTTCTGCCAGCTGAATCTTCCTCTTATAAAGAGCTCTGGTGCAGGAAACGCTAGCTGAGTGTCAGATGAACTGAATTGATATGTCAGCTAGAATGTCATGTCAGATAAACAGTGAATCTGCATTCTAGCTGTTACCACACACAGGATTCACACTGATCTGCTTGGTAGGTGCTGATTGCCCATCTGTGTTACCTGCTGGAGGATTTTTTTTTGGAATAGCGCCCGTTGTATTCCAAGTGAAATTCAAAGATGGGGCTAATAGCTGCTAACAGGTGTCTGTACAGTCTAGGAATCAAGCCAGCCTTTATAAAAGCAGAAGCCAACCTCATTTGCACCAAACTGTTAGCGAAACCTTGCACTGGATTATTTAACTTTTGGATTTCAGCATTGGTTTTGTGTTCAATGATTTCAGCTGGAACTGAGGGAAAAGTTCGTCACACGCGTATTTCTCATTTGGGTAAAAGAGAGGAGACCTAAGAGTGTTCTAGAAAGAAAAACCCCCAAGGACACTGTGTGCTGGCGACTGAAGGAGGGAGCGCCAGAAGGCATTAAGGTACTGCCAGAAGTTTTGGGAGCTGATAGACACTTCAGAAAGAGGAGAACTTAAAAATGTTTGATCTCATTTGGACAGACTCCAAATTGAAAAGCTTACCTGAGCTTTTCCCTCTAGAAAATATGCCCTGTGAAGAATGGCTGAGGGGACTGGGGTTGTTTAGAGAAGAGGAGGTTGAGAGGAGACCTTGTTGATCTCTACAACTCCCTAGAAGGAGGTTGTAGCGAGGCTGGTGCTGGTCTCTCTCCCAAATTACTAATGATAGGACGAGAGGAAATAGCCTCAAGTTGCATCAGGGGAGGTTTAGGTTGGATCTTAGGAAGAAATTGTTTCCCAAGAGAGTGGTTGGACACTGGAACAGGCTGCCCAGGGAGGTGGTGGAGTCCCCATCCCTGGAGGTATTTAAGCAGCAAGTAGATTTAGCACTTCAGGCTGTGTTCTAGTTGTTAGGGAGCTGTTGGGATGAGGGCTGGACTTGATAACCCTTGAGATCCTTTCCAGCCGTGATGATTCTATGATTCTTAAGGGGGCCTACAAAAAGGCTGGGGAAGGACTTTTTAGGATATCAGGTAGCGGCAGGACTAGGGGAATGGAGCAAAGCTGGAGATGGGTAGGTTTAAACTGGATGTGAGGAGGAAGTTCTTCACCGTGAGAGTGGTGAGAGCATGGAATGGGTTGCCCAGGGAGGTGGTTGAGGCCCCGTCCCTAGAGGTGTTTAAGGTCAGGCAGGATGAGGCTCTGGTCAGCTTGACCTCGGGTGGGGTGTCCCAGCCCATGGCAGGCGGATTGGACTAGATGATCTTTCGGGGTCCCTTCCAATCCCTAATGATTCTATGATTCTTTAAGTTCCAAAGCGGATGGCAAGAATAAAACACAATGTATCAGATGCAGCACTACAAAATCAGTTCTCAGACTTATTTCCCAGTGGCTTGACAGGAAGTTAAAACCAAGGCTGATAAGAAAACTCCACTGTCACAATTACTTGATGCTTTGGGAGGCTCAGGCTTCTAGTTCAGAAAAGAAACTGAGCAGAAGAGACCAAAGCTGAGGTTGCCTGTTAGCCTGCTTCCAACAGCAAACAGCCCCATCTGCTGTCTCAGAAAAAGACAGAATATTCACACTGAACCCTTCTGTGCAAAAAGGGCACAAAGACATTTCCTTGAGGCTGGAGTAGAGGCTTCCAATGAGTAACAGTATAAAACCTTCTCTGTACAACCTTGATCACCTTCAGAAATTAAACGTACTCAGTGTCAGTAAAGCAGAAGCAAGCTTCATAAATTTGTAAATAAATACAGACTCAGCTCCATCTTTGCAAATATAGCTCAGTTTTGGTAATTTCTGTTATTCTCTTGCTCTCTATACAAGGAGAAACTCTCCACATCACAGCTCACATACAGAAGAGAGGCTACCTGTGACCCATGACCCAATGATTGGGCTTTTCCAAGCAATGGGCATCACAGTTACAGTGGATTAGAGACTGCAAGGTCTCTTTCCCAGATGTGGGAAATAAGTCAACTGGGAGATACTAAGCTGACTAATGCCACCAGGCTGTTCTGACATTCAGGATTATACTCCATTCCATCACAGACAGAGGGGGAGTGGGTCTCCTGCCTTTTGGCAGCAAGATGTCATTACTGCATGGCTGATGGGGGTCATGAAGTTGGCCCAGCTTGCTACACATCTCTGCCCTCCATCTTTTCAGTTGCATATCTGCAGAAGCTTGTTTAATAATTCCTAGCAATCCATATCTCATTGAAACAGTAAAACAAACTTAAAAATAGCATCTGCCTCCATATGCCTCCAGAAAGAACTCAAAATTCCATTCTTAACCCTTCAGGGAACACAGGTCTTTTCCCATCACTGCCATCGGCTAATGAACATTGTATCATCAAGGTCTTCTTATCAGTGACAAAGTACAGACACAAACTCCTGGAATCTGGGAATATTCAAGATGTCCTCCGTTAAGTACCCACCATAGATGCCAGCAATCTCACAGAAATGAAAGCAGAAGCAGCAGGGAGAACATTATCAAGTAATTTTTAAAGCAATCCCCAGGTGAGACATGCCATATAAAGTATTACATGAAGCAGCACATAGGTCTGTCAGAGGGAGTGAGATCTCCATGTCCCCAAATATACCTCCACCTCCAACACAAAGCTACGGGAAACAATTTTTTTGGTAGAAAAATCAATCAGAAAAAAGGGAAGAGAAGATTCCATGGCTATCTTATAGCTGCCTTCCAATACCTGCAGGAAGGCTGGAAAGAGACTTTTCAAAGGTTATCTAGCAATAGGACAAGGGGAAATGGTTTTAAACTGAAGGAGAGTAGGTTTAGACTAGATCTTAAGAAAAAGTATTTCCATACCAAGGTGAAGAGACTCTGGAATAGACTGCCCAGAGAGGTTTAAGATGCATACACCTGAAGGTGTTCAAAGCCAAAGTAGATAAGGCTTTGAGCAACTAAGTCTAGTTGAGAGGCATCACTGTCCATAGCTGGGAGATTGGACTAGATGATCTCTAAGGTCCCTTCCAAACATAGCAATCTATGGCTCTATGTGCAATCCCTAATTAGATGCTTATCTTCACATCTGCAACACAAATGATGGCCAGAGTCCACTCAATTATCCCTTGCAACACTTCTCCCTGAACACTCATTAGAGATGACTGAGCAGTTTTGCTACCAGCCCTGATGAAGCCATTTCCTCTACAGGCAGGCCAACTTCAGGAAATACAAGCTTGAATAACTACTTTTTTGTTAGAGACTGATTTAAAGTGATTTGAGTTTTGTCAGACCTTTTTTTCTTGAAAAAACGGAAGATTTCATTTTCTGACTCTTCATTGTTTGCAACTGTCTCTTTATCACCTGTTGTTGACTATATCAAGAGAAGTACACACAACCAGACAGGAAGGGCTGCAGGATATATGCTGCCAGACAAACACGTAAAGGGAAAAACCCATATTCTGACCAATTTCATTCAGCCCTGCCTAGGAAAAGACACAATGTGCAGTTCTAGCAGGTTGAACACAAGGCAAAGAAATTTACACCTAGATGTTATCAAGGTATCCAACTGCTTAAAAGTCACTACCTGATTCTATGTTTTAATCTGCTATTCTAGCAGTCATCCCTTAAAACACTGAGAAAGTGATGAAATAAATCTTATTCCTCACAGCATTTCCTCTGATTGGCCATCTTTTGTGTGCACTGAGCTTCACCATTTTCCTGATACAGCCAGCTATTTAGTTACTCTTTTATATTTCTCGTAGAGTATCAAGGTAAAAATATTTTATCTGAAATCAGGACTAGGATTTAAATAACTGTAAAACATAGCTGAAGACTGAAATGAACATATACTTGGAACAACTTTTGAAAAATACTAGGTTTAAGACCAGGGACATCCCTTTAAAGGTGCCATGTAAAGACATGTAAATCATCCTTATTCATAAAACAGAAGTCAATGAGCAACCTGAGATCTGAGCTACACTGGTAGTAAAAATGTGGACAGATATTCTCCAGGGAATTTGAGAGGAGACTACAAAATTCACATCCCAAAATGTAAAAGAACATCCTGATGCAAAACACATTGGTATTCACATTAAAAGACTAAATCATAGTCAACTAATGAATTTTCATCTCAGTTAGATTGTCTTAAGCTGGAAACACAATTTAGTAAGCAATGAAATTCAGAGCAAAAGACAACCTACCAACTGCAACATCATTAACTAAGAAGAGAATTCTAAAGGATCTGAGGCATTAAAGTATGCTACAGCACACTGACAACCAGGCAACCACCAAACTGACACGAAGGGCTAAATAACAGCAAATGAAAGCAGCTACTCTACTTAAGGACAAAGATGATGACTCCTTACTACAGGCTTTGCTCGTAGCATTGGTTGCAAAGGACATTGTCAGGCAGACACAATATAAAACCTTTTTTCAAGTTGCTTTCAACCTTGTCAGATGAACTATTCAAGCTAAAACTTCCCTTGCTGCATGTCTGCTTCAGGTTGGACTGCACTTTTCAAAGAGCAGCACGGTTTGAGGGTATCTAGGACAATGTTTTCCAAAGCATTCAACCTCAACTCAATACAGAATGCTACTGCAAAAGCAGCACACAGGTCTTATGTGCTCACAGCACTCTACCTTACTACAGTCCACAGGGATCTGTAACTCACAAATGGCACTCCACAGCTTTTCACCCTTTGACCTGAATGCTACTGTGAGGCCTCTGATTTTTCCAGTCTGTCCTCATCAGTAACCCTACTCACATCATTCCCAACAGTTTTCCCTTACAGCCAAACACTGAAACCAAACTCTGAAACCAATCTCCATGCTCCATCCTGTTCCATGCTACCATGGCACAGATTGCGGAGCAGAATCTGTTATTCATGATTCTGGAAACAGTCACAGCAATGAGATGATAACAGGGATTACTCTGAGACCAAGCATAGTTCCTGTCTTTACCTATCCTCTAGGTCTATTCATAATTCAAAACAAAAACTACTATACAACCAGGTAGGTTTTAGAGCCTGCCTCGCCCCACAGTAACTCTGTTGGGCAAAGATTATTCCAGTACTTCCCCATTTTTGCCAATATAAACACATTAACATCTTCTTATTTGCAGGAAAGAAATTTATCATTAAAACATCGCTCTTTACGCAATGAAAAGCCAGAATTATGTCTTGTTTTGACATCTGAAATGTCTCTGCAAGTCAATAAATAATGAAAAAAATGAGAATACGGCACAAGGTAGCCTAATCAGTTTAGCAAAAGAAAGATGAAAAACATTTCTCAGATATGAACAAATCAGAGACAAAATGCAACTTGTCTTAGAAATACCAGCTGTGATGTTTCAGTTCATTCTTTGGTCATAGCTTCACCACATCTTATGGGGACCTGTGTGCTTTCAATCTGAAAGTGAGGTTTTGAGTCACAAATTCAGACTAAGTCCAAGATAATGGACAGCTGATTTTACTTTGGAGATTATGCATAATCCTCACAGCACACACAGAGAGGCAAACATGCAGGTTGGTACAATGATAACTCTTCCGTAAGGACCATCTTCGAAGTACTTTCACAAAGGAAAGACAAATCTCATATGTAGAATCTTTCACGCCTGCACAAAATGAGCTCTATGGGTATCACCCACATTTGACTACACATATACGTCAGAGACATGTATGCCTTGCAAAACTTGTATAGCTCTGTGCTGATACCCTGATAAATGCTGGAGTGTATGTAAAAAGCTGGACTGTAAGATGCCTTAATAATCCAGAAGCCAGAGGAAATTAATGAAGGAGAAGTGATGTTTCCATTATCCGGAATACCTACCTCATACTTCCTGTAGTTGACCAGCAAGGCAAGAAGGACAACAGCATCATAGCCGTGTTCCCTGCGGCTAAGTGGGCTGGACAGGATCTGGAATAAATAATCACACTGTTCTGTTCAAGCCTTCTTCAGGAAGCTTGCAGTGGTTCTCATGAAACGTATGCATAAGAGCAAATTACATCCTAACAGAAAGAGGATGTTTAAGGTTGAGGAAGTGGCAGTGCTTCCAAGAACTTCTGCACACAGAGCAGCTTGCTTATCAGAGCAAAGAAGTACACAGGCTTTCTGGGCACAAAGGGCTAATACACTTCTCAACAGCACTGGGTAGCAGCTTAGTGCATCACCAACATTATCTGTGCAAGTTCTCTGGGTTTCCCCAAACCCAGTTCTACTTCCAAAGAGTGTAATTTATCAAAAAAGCAGAAAAAAACCCCAATATATCCGGATTGCCCTTTGAAACTAGTTCCCCTAATGAAGGAATTATCCGTGAAATCAACCCAGAAATCTGTTCAGCTTCTATTTATGCACAAATCTCTCAAGTGAAAATAACTCAGTAATGATTAAAAACAGCAGTAAGGAGTACACAGCATTTTTTAAAAAATAAAATATACGATCAAGCATATTTTACAGGAGCCATACACAGCGCCAGTCAGCAATGCTGCACAGAGAAAGCTGAAAGGCAAATGTATCACTGAAAGCTCTCACTATGGAAGAGCCCCTGCAGTAGAACAAAGAACCCTTACCTGTAAAATAGCTTCAAATATGCTGTTAATCATCACATACTCCAGGATAGTGTTCTGGCTAATGTTATCTGTCACCTGTGTAGAAAGATAAGTTTCAAAATCTCACCCAAAGCCTCCCATGATAGTGTAGCTGCCTCTGGCACACAGTGGGAACAGAAGACTTCTACTACCAGATGGACACATTCATCCAGAACCTCACACTTAGTCAGCAAGTCAAGGTGTGACTAGCAGCAGAGCTAGACGGAAGTAAAAGAAATCTGTCCTGCCTCCTACCCCTCTCTCTGTCAAGAAGCAGGATCCACATCCCAGGAGCTCTCCCTTTCCTCTACAGATTGGTATTTCACAGACCTGCATGACAACAGCCATCAGCAGCTGAAGCAGCTGCTACACAGGAGGCAGAAAACGAAAAAGAAGGGCACATATGCTTCACTGAGCATTTTCCCATCATGAACAGGGCATTGAAGACCTCCCACACATTCTGTTATCTCTTATCACAGCCAAAATAGATCATAGCTGACCATCTCCAAAAGATGAGTGGCCACTTGTTCCAACCTCCTCATTCCTCAATTATCACCCCTCTTTCCTCAGTCACTCTCCTCTGATGTCTTTCAATTTATCTGAGACCTCTTATACATGTGTTTTCTTAAAAAGAAATCCTGTGAATCCAACTGACACTTCCTCCTAGTGTCTCTCCTCTTGCCCCAGTTGACACCTATCTTGTGAGGTGAAAACAGTCTACTAGTCTGTATTGGCACCATGAGTAGAGCAATTAAGCATATTCTGGGCTGACCCTTGCTCTCAATAATAATTTCTTTCCCTTTATTAAGCTTCATAGTGCAGCATTCTGCTCAAGTTTTGTGACAGTTCCATCCCTCAAAATGCAGCTCATAAAAGCCTTTAAGTTATTATACAGCTGTTTTTTATTTACCGTCACCAGGCAGAGAAGTAGCTTCAGACACAGGCTTTTGAGGCTTTCAGAACCTTCTGCACAGAGGAGTGAGTCCAAGCTCTCCATCAGATTCTAAAGAAGAGCAATCACATTATTTAAAAGCAATGTCTAGAATTATTTTATACATTTGTTATAAAAAATTTTGGGGGACTTTCAAATGCAAGAAGACCAACATTAAGACATGTTATTCCAGAATCAATAGTTGAACTATTACTGCTGTTAGACAGCCATATCAATGCTATTAGTTCTCAGAATTGTTCTGTGTTGGGGAGACTTTTAACAAAGCTATGTAGTGATAGGACATGGAGTAATGGCTTTAAACTGAAAAGAGGGTAGATTTAGATAAGATCTTAGAAAAATTCTTCACAATGAGGATTGTGAGGCACTGGAACAGGTTGCCCAGGTTGGTTTTGGATACACCTTCCCTGGACGTGTTCAGAGTCAGACTGAATGGTGGTTTGAGCAACCTGGTCTAGTGAGAGGTGTCCCTGTCCACAGCAGGAGGATTGGACTAGATGATCTTGAAGATCCCTTTCAACCCAAACCATTTGAAGATATTCTAATTCTCTACATGCATACATGCACATGTAACAATAGATCACTCACAAAGTAATTCTGAGCTGTACAAATAGGATCTTCCTTTTTTCTTATTTCCAGTAATATCATTAGCTTCTATTTTCAATATTCCATTTTACTTACAGGAATCATGACATTGTTTTGCAAGCAGCATACCTCAAATTTATTAGTACATGTATTAGTTATAATTAAAAATAGATAATGAATAGCTGTTTGATAGATATTCACAAATAATTGTATTGCAAATACTAAGTTACAGGTAATGCAGTTATTTTCAAAGAAAAAAAAATAGTTCCGATTCTCGTAGCTATGAAAAATTACTACTTTTTAATAGAATCACAAAATCACTAGGGACTGAAAGGGACCTCAAAAGATCATCTAGTCCAATTACCCTGCCAGAGCAGGATCACCTATAGAACCATTAGGGATTGGAAGGGACCTCGAAAGATCATCCACTCCAATCCCCTCGCCAGAGCAGGATCACCCAGACCAAGTCACACAGGAACACATCCATATTGTTTTCTAGAAGTTCTAAGCACCTACAA
>JAOXOE010000632.1:16615291-16629694 GCA_028565055.1 Phoeniculus purpureus | reverse complement strand
CCAGAGCCTCATCCAGCCTGGCCTTAAACACCTCCAGGGATGGGGCCTCAACCACCTCCCTGGGCAACTCATTCCAGGCTCTCACCACTCTCACGGTGAAGAAATTTCTCCTCACATCCAGTCTAAATCTACCCAGCTATAGCTTTGCTCCATTCCCCCTAGTCCTGTCACTACCCAATATCCTAAAATGTCCCCCCCCCCCAGCTTTTTTGTAGGCCCCTTCAGATACTGGAAGGCCACAATAAGGTCACCTTGGAGCCTCCTCCAGACTGAAGAGCCCCAACAGCTTTGTAGAAGAAAGAAAATATAACATGAACTCAGTGATTTTTCTTTACCACTGATTATTGTGTCACTTCCCAAAACTCAGAGCACCAAATAAACTTAAAATGGTACATATGCTGATAGAAATGTGAGAACACACACTATGACTGTCAGCTAAACATTAAGCACAAGGTATGAGGTTCAATATTCAGTACTAATGGCCTGTGATGCCTTATTGTGGCCTTATGATTTCTTAACCATAATGATTGCTTGGAACTATGGAAACTAGCATGGAACTAAAAGAAAAGAAAAGTGCTCAGTTGTGTTACCATCAAACACAGGGACCAAAAGCGTCTTTATGTCACTAGGAGGTAAATAACTTCAGGACAGCCATTTTCATAAGCAGCTGTAATCTTTCATCCAAAAACTGCACGTTGGTTGACACTTGTTTAGAAATCACCGTCCCTGCAACATGGCTGCCGCAGCAAACTTTCTCTACACTGCCAGGGCCTCACCTTCATACACAGTTCCGCCTTATCAAAACCCACAAGCATGTTGATGATGTCAAACCCAGAAGTGGATTTGTTCTTCTGGTGGACACCCCGTATCAACGCACATAAAGTCTGCAAAGAGAAAAATCAGAAGGCAAGACGTAAGGCAATGTGTACAACTCAACAGCAAAACCTGCACCAAGGCCCTTTTCTAGCACCAGTAAACACAGGTATGTAAATGACTATCAGTAGCCTGGAAGCCATACATTTTGTTTGCCCTCTTCTCCACCTCTGTTGTTTTTAATTTTAATGAGAAACAATAGAAACAGAAACAAGAGAAGCTGTTTTCCTGAATGCTAAAAACTCAAAAATATTAGCGAAGAATATATTTGTCCATATTTTTCCTTTTTGTTCTCCTCCTTCATTTCATAGTCCTCCAAGAAAAACCAATCTTCCTGCTTCCTCTGTCCAGACTGTTTGCACTGAACAGGACCATGATCTTTGGAAAACCACAAAATGTGGCTTTAAGGCCAAAACTACTGATCAGGAAACAGTAAGGCAGAAGCAGTGCCTAATTTATGGATAGACATGCTGTAGAGCTTTCCAGATTAATTTCTTAATTCAAGCATGCCAAAACACACAACAGCCATACAAGATATTATCCCTGTCCATAGAGCAGATGTTTTTGCATAGATGGCACAGATTTGTCCAGTTACTGCACTGGTATACTAAGTCTGGCCAATGTGCTGTTTATTTTTATATATAGATAGATAGAGAGATATATATACACACACAAACACACTCCACAATAACGATGACTCTAGTAAAAACAACACAAGATGGTATGTCAGAGGTGGAAACATTCTGGTTCATTTTTTCCCAGCTCATTGCCTGTCCAATGTCTCCTACAGGTTGACTTCTCAAGACCTGAAATTCATATCCTGTATTCCTACAGCTGAGAGATGCTGCGACAAATGCATCCTCCAAACTCTAAGAGTCAACATGTGAACTACTAACATCAAACATCAAGCCTGAGGAGGGGAGTCTCCTACAAAAGACATGGGATGGCTTAGCTTTGGTAAGGAGCAACCTGCAGGAAAATGGCTATGTAGTCTGGGTGACAATTCTTCACATCTTCCAATTAAGAAGTGTCCATCAGGGACAGTTAGTTTCACATTAACTTCTTCAGAGCTTTATTTCATTTTCAATCCATACAGAAATTAAAAGAGAGGCTGAAACTACAGAGAATGGAAGAAAATAGAATACAAAGCTACACAGAGTACACTTGGACCCCCAAACTGACACCCTGTAGTGTAAAGAAACCCCTCTTGTCCCTCCATTGCCCTCATCCTGCATCACCAGATTCCTATGAATTCCGAAACAAGCTGTTGTTCTTCAAAGACTAAAAAAAACTATGAATGTTCATAACCTCCAGAGAAAATAACTAGCAACTGCTCTGCAGACATCACTTCTCAGAAGTGAAGAAATGAGTACAACAGCAAATACATTGCCTCATCAGAGGAAAAGACAGCATTTCCTATCTCTCAGTGTGATACCTGTAATGCATTCACCACTCTGATTGGGTGCTCCTCACCCAGTGCCTGGATGCAGTGCTGAAACAAGCAGTTGATGTTATCTTTTATCTTCATTAACTCTTCACCATCCAGAGCCTCCAGCTTGCCTTCTAGATATTCCAAGTTGACCTGTCAGGTTAAGAAACAGTTCACACACTTTACACAATACTAACACCTTAGAACGGCAGGTCTTTGTGCTGACAGTCTGCTGCTTCAAAGGCAGAACAGCAGCAGCAAGTCAAAGGATGTTAAATTCTTGTTACCTTCATGAGAAACAGCTCCTCCCAAAACCTTGGGTTGCTTTTACTGGGGTCCTCAGTCTGAAAGACAAAGGCACAGCCATGAGAGCAAGCACGAATAAGGAATTAATTCAAACAGAATTTAAAGAAAATCATTATCATGAGCAGGCCAGCGTCTGCATCGTCGCACTGGATGACAAAGCGGTCTCGTAGCACAGAACTGTTATGCAGATTGTCAGAAACAGAAGGACAAATAGGAGGTAGTTCTCAATTAAGATGCCTCTGTTTATTTTCAGGATTATTTTTTGAGAAATACTAGAGAACTGGGATTTCCTGTACAAGCCCAACAGTCCCGGTAGACAACAGGACATGGTGACATGAAGTAACAGAGCAAAATGCAGAGCTCCCTGTGACAGGA
Source organism: Phoeniculus purpureus (assembly GCA_028565055.1). Classification (NCBI taxonomy): domain Eukaryota; kingdom Metazoa; phylum Chordata; class Aves; order Bucerotiformes; family Phoeniculidae; genus Phoeniculus; species Phoeniculus purpureus. Next base: position 16,626,711 of record JAOXOE010000632.1, on the reverse strand, counting down.
GAACCTAAAGTGTTTGTCTGCACTATGCACTCTTTACTCTCAGGAAGAATCTACCATGCAGAGTTCTCACCACAAACTAAACCAAGAAAATGTAACACAGTGCTTTAGACAGAAGAAGTGCTCAAGCCCTTACCGTGAAAATCTCATCATACATCAATACAACCTTCTCCTTCAATGGCTTCTTGGAGGCTGAAGATTTCCGGAGCAGCCCACCTTTCTTTTCTGTTTGGGCCATGCTGTCTATCCTGAAAGTAAGGACAGACAGGGCTGAGGAAACTTAAATTTTTCTTCAAGACTTATCCTGCCTGCCTCAATCATGAAAAACTTTTTCACTGCACTGAAATATTAACAGTCTCTCACGAGCAAAAGTAGAGGCTTTAATAACAATACCTGGTAAAAAAACAGATCAAAGGTCTCATCTAGTCCTATATCCTGTTTCAAAGAAAGATGCAAAACTCCAGACACAGACAGGTACAGAATAAGCTCCTTATGAATAAATATTCTTAATTCTTTTCTGCTGGAAACTGATTCATGATCCAGATGAATGCACTTTATGTCTAGAAAAGTACAGAAAATCTTGATGCATGACCAGTGATACTTGTTTTTAAATGGATATCCAGTCCTTTTTGACACTGGTCAAGCCTCAAGGACATCTTGTGACAAAAGGCCCCTGGAAAGGTTTGAAGAAGTCTATCTGTTGAATATGCTGTCTACCAAAGCACTTCAAACCCTTCGCTTTTGCACATTGAGGCCTTCTCCAACACTAGGAAACACATGGCTGTAGGGCCTTCCTAAAGCACTTCTGACACCCTTGATCACTCCTACCTCTGTACCTTGGCATCCCTCAGCTGTGCCAGCTGCTCTCCAAATCAAGCCAGAGAACAACTCTAGCCACAAAAACATCACATGTGGTTTGGTTTTTGGAGGAAGCAGGAGGAGCACAGGGAAGAAGCTTTGCAGAGATTTTTTTTTTCTTTTGAACCAGATAAATTTCATTACCATTTCATGACAATAAAGGGTTTGCTAGAAACACAAACAGGTTTTGCTGTAATGAATAGGTGTCTCATGTTTATTGGTTATTCTATTAAAACACACAAAGAAGTATCATTATTCCAAAAAGAGTTGTTACAAGAATTAACAGCCACAGATGCAGTCCTGAACCTTATGTGTCTGTCAACTCAATCCAAGGCTACAGGACCAGAACGCACAACCTGCCACATACTCTTAACCTCATGTCTGAAGCTACAAAGCGCATCACTGCTCTGACCTTGCAAATACGCATTTGTCCGAAATCACAGATTCTTCTGGTAATCATTGCAGATTTAGCGGTGTTCTAACGTCCTCTATCACTGCTGCACTGTCAAAAGTACTTAGCAGAACAGGAATGCCTTCCCTTCTTATGTCCCTTAGCTCCCAACCTTTCTCCCATATCACCGTAATTACACACATGGCAGCAGCATACCTCAGACAGAGGCTTGACTTAAGTCATGCTCCAAAGAAACATGGCCAGACCCCTGTGGTAGCTGCACAAAGCCATGCTAAATTATGCATAGAGTGGTGAGTTCACTGCAGTTAGTACACAGCAGACCCCAGACCTTTCTGAGCTGGCAGCTATAGAGACAGCTTTGGAGTTACCCTCCATTTCAAACTGCCTGAACACTTTTCACAATCTGTACAGCACAGTTAGAGCTGTCCTTCCCTTGAAGGACAAGTTCCAGCAACTACTGAATACTAGTTCCAGACACTGTCTATGTTTTTTTCACTGCAGACAGCTTCTGATTTTCTTAGACTACAACTATGTTCTAAACCGGGACTCTCAAGCTCCCAGAATTAGTTATTGAGATATCCATTCCTTGATGGATATCTCATTTCTCAGTGGCAGGAAAACATCTTTGGGCCTGGAGAAATATCACTACTGCAAAAGAACTACCACTGCTGCTACCCCAGGTATGAAGGGAAGGAACTTTGCGCAGTTGGGAAAGCAGAGGGTAGAACTGAGAGCACATCTGAAAAGCTGAGATTTTTATAGAAAGGCTGAAAGGTGTTCTCAGGTGTCTTCCTGCTAGAAAGGGAATATGCACAGCTCTGTCACAGTTTAGCACCAGGTTAGCCCATAAAATTATAATCTGCTTAACGGTGTGGACGGAAATGTCCTCCCACCCCCTGGAGGAGGAGAAAAGAGGTAAAGTAAACACATCTCCAGAAACTGGAATTAGAAATATTAAAAACTTTATTAAAGACTTTATTAAGTAGAAAACCCTCCAAAAAAAAAAAAAAAAAAAAGGAAGGGGAAAAAAAGGTATGTTCTTCCTCAATGCAAGTCCACCCCTCCCCCTGCCCAGACCGGATAACCCCTGATTCCTAACATGCTAAAAGCTGTGGATGAGGGGGGAGTAAAAAGGAAAGACTGGGAATCTCCTAGGCAAAACTTAAATATTCAATCCAAGCATTTTCCTAGGCTACAGTCCTAAAATTTGCGGGAAAGGATGGAGATAGGAGGAAGATAAAAAGGAAACCTAAAAAAGGGAAGTGGGAAAAGGAGGGGAGGGTGTGAAGCAGAAGAGGGACAGAGAGACACAGAAGGACAGACAGGCTGCAGTGTACTACGGGCTGAAACCGAAACCAGACTCCGAAGACACACAAACAGGGCGGGGTACCAAGAAGAGGGGAAAAGGAATACCCTGTCCCCAGTTAAGGACCCCAAAATCTGTCTGGCTCACTCCACCTGCTCAACCTGTCCCCTGTGGCAGCCACCTCTCCACTTCAGCACCCCACCAACCTCCACCTCCCTGCCCTTCCACTCTACTGTGTGCAGGAGGGAAAAGTAAACATCCCCACAGCTGAGATAACTCCTTGTATGCTGAAGAGTTCAATGCAGGAATACCTAAGCAAACACAATTTCACGAAATCCAGAACAAGCTCACAGCTGTCTAAGGACTGGGCTGAGAACAGAAACAGCCTCAAGACACACTGAAAGAAAAAAGCTTAGCAGCTACTGTACCACAATCTTTGGTAAATACTAAATTAATTCCTGTAGCCAAGCAGTTTCAACTAGACTGAGATGTTTTCCCATCCTAACAAACAAACAAGAAAACATCATTCAATCTTCTTGGTAACTTCTCTTTCATAGACTGCATTATTTTTAAACTGTCATGGGAAATAAGACATTATTCTAATTAGAAACGTAATTGGAAACAGACAGAAATCTATTAAAAACCAAATTAAGAGCGATATCACTTTTAGCCTAGCATTACAAACCTTACCCAAGATTGGACAAAATCATTTCCCACCTAGAATTATAAGATTCTGAACCTAAAGCAACTGCCAGACCCAGCACACAAACACATCCATCAGCATGCTTCTAATTGAATTACAGCTAATGAATCCCAATGTCAAAACTAATAAACTAACTCTCAGTGCTTCTAGGTCAGTGTTCTCACATCACATGTCTACATGAATGGGGAAGGGATCGATATGCTCTACTCAGCCACTGGCCTTTGAGAGGTATGTTTCAACACTTTTCCTGCAATTCCAGAAAGACAGAAAAATCTAAATTCCACGAGACCCAAAAGCTTGATTAGCATCAGAGAAATCGCATGACCATGTGAAAATTCTAATCTCTGAAAATGGGACTTGAGATTCACTTTCTCTCAACCAAAGCTGCACAGAGCACACACAAAAAAGACTGCTAGAGGCAAAGATTAAATAATGTTCTTGTTTATAATTTGCTATTCTACAAACAAGCATATGGAGGACCAAAAGGGGAAAAGTAAAAGTCGCCTTTCATGCCAGTGGTTTATTAGGCTGTGCTTGTTTCATGACCTATGATGATCACATTGTACAAACGGCTTTTTCTTTTCACTTTACACAATTCCATTTTCTAATGTCACAAAGACATAAAGAGGAAACTGCATTTTGCTAATGGGGACCTTCTAGGCAGCAAGAGAAAACAAGAGTTAAATGCACAAAACATTTGTAAATAAGTTGCAGAGGTGTAAAAATAACAGGATGCCACAACAGCTTATGAAAACAATGACACTGAATATACTTAATAATCATCCTTTAAACGCATCATGCTTAAAAAGCCTCAGTTGTGTTTTCCACATTGTAGGTTCAAAGGGATAATTTATCCTGTCAATAGGTCAGTCCCATTAACACATGCTGCTAAGTGAATCCTACGTAGCCACTTGAGAGAACTGCCCCACAGGGCCAAGAGAAGTGTGCACAGATGGATTTTTAGACCAGCAAGTACACTGAGGTGCAGCATAAGATCCAAGAGGCTTCATCTGTAACTTAAAAGAAGCCTGAACAGAGTGCTAGTCTTGACAGCTCAAAGGTAGGAAGATAAAAGCCATGGCAAACAGAAGTTCAGGCAGACTCTGGCTGTATGTGTCATCAATTCCAGGATCAGGTGATCCAATCAGGAAAAGGATGAGCACATCTGACCATCCACTTCTTTCCATTTCATTCCAGAACTCACAGAGGAGGTTCCAACCCAGCATGTGACATCCTGATGAACACACCTCTGTTAGCTTTTCATTACAATATCCGCAGGAAAAATGAACCTGACATTTTGAAACTGAAGTTTACTCAGACCTGTGCACATTGAAAACTATGGCTGCTCCACACTGTCACTCGGCTCCTGTACAAACTGATTATTATTCCATAGATCATCTTAGAATAGTAAAACTACTACTGCAGAGAACATTACATTCATGTATATCTACACTATAATGACATCAGGATCCAAAACTGTTCTATACTCCTGCATGCAGCCCATCAAGCACTGTATTTTGCTTTTAATAGCTAACAAACCTGAAACTTTTCAAGCACTTCTGGAGCTTGCTTAAATCCCTACTGGCTCTTCATAGGAGGTTCAATTTAAACATCAACTTTTTCAGAGCAGAGGTTACAGAGACCTGGCACAGGCTGCCCAGAGAGGTTGGGGAGTCTCCTGCTCTGGAGACATTCAAAACCCATCTGGACATGTTCCTGTGGGACTTGCTCTAAGTGATCCTTCTCTAGCAAGGTGGGGTTGGACTAGATGATCTCCAGAGATCCCTTACAACACCCACCAGTCTGTGATTCTGTGTGATTACAGATGTTTATACACAACCTCCACATAAAACCAGATATGAGTAACAGTACTTTAAGTACACGTACTGTAACATCCTTGGCTAAACAGAAAGAAAACAAACAGATGACATAAAACAGTGTTTTCACATACTGACTTACTCGAAAAATGTCTTACTCCTGATCTGAAAATGCAGTGCTAGAGACGTGATCTGTATTAATTTGTTAATGCCAAAGCCCCAGTCCTCAATCAATATGCATAAACACTCTGAATAAGAACTGAGATACTTTTTTGCTTTTAGAATCCACTATCCCTTGACTTGCCACCACCACTAAAATTAAGAGTCACTTGTTTAAAGTATTTCAAGGCTAGCAGTTGCCCCCACCGTCAGCTGCATGAACTTTGGACTCAATGTGATCACATTTTGCCTTCTGAGATATTTTACAGGAGTATCACTCAAGTCCAAAGGAAAGTCATTAAAAAATTGTATCAATCATGCAAGGGGAGGGTTAAAACCCTGCCTAAAACAACCTATCGTTACTAAAGCAATGCATTATAAAATAATTAGTCACTAAACTCTTCTGCAAAGTTCCAGGAAAAGCTTGCACTTAAACTACATGACAAATCTGCAAAGTCAATACTGGACCCAAGCAAGAGGCAATTAAAACCCAAGTTTGTCATTACTGGAAATAACAACCTCTGCACCCAGCAGAAGAATTTACGAATTCAAATCCACAGATGGTGCTGTGACCAAGTTCAGGCTTCAATATTAAAACCCCCAGAACCACCAGCAGCAGCCTGGCAGACCACTAGTGAAAGCAGAGAGGAGCAAAATTTTGTCAAGGCTTTAGCAACCACCATGACTAATTTCCTGCTATAAGCCCTTTTGCAGATTATTCTGTGACAACTCTTGTGTTGGTAGTTATGGTTTGTGCTAGTACACCTACACTACTTTTATGTTTCATTCATTACTTACAATCCTATTTGTATATTGTCCATTGGAATGAAAAGTTCTCAGACTATACTTTCCTTTACAACTAATTGTATGGTGCCCAGCCTACCAGCAAGAAAAACAGTTAACACTCCAGCACACAAGCCTTGGATCCATTTGGCAGAATTTCCAGCTGCTTTCATACAGTACCTAATGAGAAATAGATTGTGAGGACACACTGATGACAAAGGCACAGGAAGATCCTCCTCCTTTTTCTGCACTATCAAGCAACATGGCCACCAACACAGCTCCAGTATAGTCACTTCTACTAATGTGCCCTTCCCATCCCACTCAGAGCCATAGCGGTGTATGTGCTTCTAATTAGTATAATCTAAAGTTACACTACTACTGACTTGTTCTTCACTCCATTGAAAGAACTGGAAAAGCATCTTCCTAATGCAGATATAGCCACAGCCTTCCTCCCACTACACCTGTTTTAGCAATGATGAAAGAGTAATATTCAGGCTAAATTTTTTCACACTTCATCCATAATTGCCTTTCATTTCTATCTGTCCAATTAAAGTAACACCCAATCCATCAACTTCACACCATCAACTAGTTAAGCTTCTTCCTGTAAAGTCCCTCTAGACAGGCATCACATGCTTCCACCTCCATCTGTTCATGCCATTTTTCCAAATTAATTTTTTCATTTCATCACATTTCCTTTCCACATTCCTCCTGGATACAGTGTGCAGCTCTTACATCAGAAAGTCTCTAAGTTTTCGCTTTTCAAGCCATTCAGAATCCATTCCACATAGTTCACCATGAAATACTCCGCACTGCATGTACTCTTCCACCTAAAACCTCATGCCAAACTCAGAGACCTTTCCAGACATCTTCCTTCTGAAGAAAAACACTCTCCCTGTAACCCTCCCCTGCCCTTTTCCCATGGCTTCAGTTGTCAGTGTGAATCCAAGGCTCATGTTGAATGCAGCACAGCTGAACAACCTTGGCTCTGACTACTGAAGAAGCTACTATATCTTAAGAAGCTGCACAGTAAAGTCACCAGGCCAAGATAAGAAAAGCAGAGCTGCAGAGAGGTTACATTTTTGAGATATGGACCATTAGTAGCACAAGGACTAAGGAAGAAAAATACAAACATAAAAAGGTATAAACCCTGAAACAAAGAAAAGCAACCACCAGGGAGTCAGAATACGGCAATTCAGCAACTCCGAGCAGCAGAGGCTGAACCCTTCACCTCCTGAGGGTTATCTGAGTGGCTGCCTGGTGTGTCAGCAGGGGTGGGGAGCAGATGAATGCTTAACCAAGCAACTCATTAAAGTCTCACTGCTGCTTTTGTGCATGCCAGGCAATAATGCTTAACATTTTTACATTGTATATATCCCACCTGCAGAGTCTTTGCACATAGCAAAAAGTGCCCTAAATGGCACAGAGAATTACACTATTATTATTATTGGAAAACCAAACTCACATCCCTTCTCCCCAACTATCCCTCACAATTCACAGAATCTGCGATTCTGTGATGAATTCCTCACACAAATTTGTCACATTTCATCCTGGAGCACAAAACAGCTGGAAAACTGCAATCACCACGTACTGCGATGATCCAAATTACCTTGGAATAGCTTTGCATATTCCTTTCACCCTCCTGCTCAGCCTGAACTGGCTCTCATCATCTATTCAGACTGCAGTCCCTGCTGAAGCGCAAACTTTCTTACCATAACACACAACAGAGTTCTGACTGAAACGGCGAGCTGGCTCACGCAGCAAGCTGCCCCCGCTTCGGGCATGATAAACATTGAGCATTCCTGCTCCTGCACCACTGCCCTCTGCTTTGTGGGTACAAGTGTTTGTAGGACCGTGAGGCAAACCACACATTAGAGCAATCAATGGTGGAACAACACGTCCTGCTCTTTCTTTTTTCTCGAGTTACCTTGAACACGAGCAGATCCAGCACGCGCTGCGGCCCAGCAGCAGCCGCACCAGCACAGGGAAACACTGGGCAGTTACAGCTACCCGAGGCCTCCTCGAACCGCGGCACCCAGCGGCCCTCAACTCCCTGCGCTAAACCTACAGGCTCCGCGGCACCCCTGAGGGCTAGAAACGAGGGGCCGCCAGCAGCAGGCGGAGCGACGGGATCCACTCTCACGAGAAACCCCTCCGCGGAAACCCCCAAAGGCTGCCGCTCTCTGGGGCTATGGCGGTGGCTCCAGAGGGGGGCGTGGCCTGGTCGCCCGTGGGTGGGGGGCCGCGCGCACCCTCCCCCCCAGTGCCCTACACTCACCTGCGGGTGAGCCGCTCCCCCACCCAGTGCGCAGGCGTTGCCGGCGGGGCCGCGCACGCGCCTGCCCGGGGCCTGCGCTCTGCGCGGTCCTAGTGCCGTCCACACTCCGGGGCGCTGCGGCTGTCGGGACTGGCCTACGTCTCCCTCTCTTCCCTCCTCCGGTTACCGACGGGGTGGATAGGGACAGATACAGGGGCGCTGCTCTCTGGGCAGCCGGAGCTCGCCAGTCCGTGAGCAAACCGACCCACCCACCCGCACATAGCCCCGGTAAATAATGTCCCCACCGCCCGCGGGCCGCCGCGGGCCACTCCTGGGCCACGGGCCCGCCGCTCTCCCAGCCGCGGAAGTATCAGAGGGGCGGCCTGGGCCGGCGCGGCCTGGCCCCGCCCGGAAACCCGCCGCCTCGTGATTACGCAGCGCTTAGCCACCGCTAGCCTGGCCCGGCGCAGAGGGGTCCCGGCAGGCAGCCGCTGCCGCCGCGGCAGGTAGGCCCCGGGGGGCCCATCGGGGAGAGTTGAATGGTCGCGTGGGCACCAGGAAGGGGCGGCAGTGGAGGGTCTCACTGCCGGGCGGAGCGAGGTCCCGGGGGCATGGCGGGTACCTCGGGGCCGGGAGTCGGGGCTGGAGCCCGCGGAGCCGGCTCGCCACGGGAGGAGGATGCTTTTGAGGCACCGGGTACAGCGGTGGGTAGGGGGAAGAGGCTGTAGGGGTCGACACTCCGTGTCCCTTCTCGCCCTTTCTCAAGCTTTCGGTGACAGGACTAAGCGGGATGCTGCGACAGGTCTCCGACTTCAGCGATTTCAGCCGGGGTCACGAAATGCGGGAGCTGTTGTGCCACGGAGATCCTTGCCATGTCCAGTGCAGCCCCGATGGGCAGCACCTTCTGGTCTTGCAGAAGAACCGGCCACCCACCCTGCCCCGACTGGTGGTCTTCCAGCGTCACAGCATCGCTGGAGCCGATCTGGAGAGGACCTGGAAGCCCCCGCAGCCAGCCCTGGTGGGACTGTTCTTCCTGCAGAGTCCTGGGACACCAGGCTCTTGGGTACTGGCCATGGTGTGGGAACACGGCCGGACTGAGGTGTGGCACTTCCTGGTGGCTGTGGGCTGGCAGCTGCTGCAGACAGTGGAGCTCTGCCAGGGTGCTCGAGCACGAATTGTTTCAGTGTGCAGACTGGGAGCCAGCCTGGTGTGGTGTGAGGAGAGACCACCCCTGGATGCCCATTCCGACATGAGCAAGTGTGCCTTCAGGTTCTGTGTCTGCACCCGGGCTCTGGAAGTGGGGGAGCAAGGCGTGAGGCTGGGTACCATAAGGATAGTCCTGCACAACAGTCCTGAGTACCAGGTTTTGGCCTCCCCCCAGCACGTCTTCCTAGTGCCTGCTGATGCCAGCTTTGCCACCACTTCCAGATTCCTCCTCATCTGGCATCCCGAGAAGGCAAGGCTTACCATCACAGCTCCCTCTGCAGGCTTTGTCCACAGCAAGGCACTGAGCTCCAGCAGTGACTCGGACTTCAGGAAACTCCTGCTTGGTTCTGTGGGTGTTCTCTCAGGTTTGGCACCTCTGGACATTCACACCTCTGCTGTATCTAACAGTGGGGGCCTGCTGCTGGTAAGCTCAAAGGGTGCTGTGAACATGGTCGAGCCGCATGGGTCACAGAGGCATATCTTTGACTTGGAGGGGGGACCCATGACCCGAGAAAGTCCTGTACAGCTGAAGACCTTTGGCAGCATTCTTGCCTGCGTGCTGGCTGGGCTTCTGTACCTTGTCGATCAGAAGAGTGGAAGGCTCATAGAAAAGAAAATCCTGAATGTGAAAGAGGTGCATTTTCTGGAGTCCCCAGGAAAGGAGGATAGTATCCAGCTCCTCACTCAAACTGGCATCTACAACTTCAGCCTCTCCAACCTTGAGGGCAGCAGCAGACCCGAGCCTTGCATGGTGGAGATGGTGTTCGAAGAGGCGTGCAGATACTACCAGAGGAGAAGCCTCAGCAGCTCCCAGCTGACAGTGGAGAAGCTGAAGGAAGGTGGTGTGTTCCAGGCTCCTGTGGCCCTCGCTGACATCCTGCAGCTCAGACTCCACCAGAAGCATAAGCCAGCCCAAGGCCTCCAAGACACTTATGCCAAGTTGTTGAGCACAATGAGCCTGGAGTTGCAAAGTTACGTGAGCTTGGAGCTCCTTAAGACCTGTGTGGTGTGTGCCACAGAGAGTGACGTGGAACACTACTGTGAGGAACTAGTGGAGCAGGAGGTCAGCCGTGTATTGCACTCTGACATGGACAAGGACAACTTGGCCTATCTGAATTCCATCTTTGCCTCCTTTCCCAAGGCTGCTTGGAAGGCCATAAAGAGCTGTCTGCAGCTGCAGCAAAATGGGGATGGCCTCTTGGTAGCTAGGGCCACCCCAGAGGTGTGGAAGAAGGTTCTGGGAGGGCCACAGCAGGATGAGGTGGGTCAGAATGGAGTGGTACCGCTCTTTGAGCTTATCTGTGCCTCCTTCCTGAGATTCAAACCCAAGTGGCTGCCCAGTTTTGTGGAACTGACCCAGCAGTATGTTAGCATCTCCTGGGCATACAGCAGCAAGGAGGGCCCAGAGGGCCGGGTGCCACTGTACAAGAGAGCACTGGGAGTACTGGCTGGGAAGAACAAGTGCAGTGAGTCAGATGATGAGATGGAGCTGGAACTGCTGCTATGCAGCAAGAGGCCTAAGGCTGTGCTGCAAGCTCTGCACCTTCTCATCCGCCTGAAGCGGTGGCAGCGGGTGGTAGAGGTGGCAGAGAATTTCTCCAAGCTCAGCCCCTTGCTTAACAAGGAGATATTTGTCATGTTGCTGGCAGAGTTTGCCCAGCACAGGGAACTGGACCCTTACCTGGACACACTGTGGCTGCTGTGCCCCACTGAGCTCACTGCCTCGGACATCCTCACTGTGGTCCTGCAACACCTCCCTCACTCCCAGGTGGACCCAGTGCCCTTCTCCAGTGAGGGCAACCATTTGACTATAGGCTTGCTGCAGCCTCTGCTGCAGAAGGTTTTGCAGCGTCCCTGTGTCCAGGATGAGATGTACTCAGATGCCTTACAGAGTCCCATCTTCCCCCCTCCCACCCCACCCCGAG
>JAOXOE010000632.1:16596046-16611462 GCA_028565055.1 Phoeniculus purpureus | reverse complement strand
AAGCCATGCTGACTGTCCCTAATGACCCTCTTGTCCTTGCTGTGCCTAGAGACAGCATCAAGGATAAATTGTTCCATCACCTCTCCTGGGATGGAGGTGAGGCTGACTAGTCAATAGTTACCTGTGTCCTACTTCTTACACTTTTTGAAGATTAGAGTATTATCCTCCAGTCTCCAGGCACCTCTCCTGATCCCCGTGACTTAGACAAGATTATGGAGAGTGGCCTAGCAATGACTTCCACCATCTCCCTTAGTACATGTGGGTGCATCCCATCTGGGCCCATGGATTTATGAATATCCAGTTTGCTCAACTGATCTCTCATTAACCAGGACAAACTCCTCTTTTGTCCCAACTTCCTCTGGGCCCTCAGCAGTGTGGACCTCATCAGGAAGTAGTATAGACAGAGGCAAAGAAGGCACTCAGTATCTCTGCTTTCTCTGTATCCTCTGTCTCCAGGGCACCAGTGGGCCTACGTTGCCTCTAGTTTTAGTTTTACCTGCAATGTATTTGAAGAAACCCTTTATGTTGCCCTTGACCTCTCTTTCAAAGTTTAATTTCAATGAGTCCTTGGCTTTCCTAGTTGCATCCCAAGTGGCCATTCCCTCCTTCCATGACCTATAGACTTATTCCTCTTGAGCTTGCCCAGCAGCATCCTGTTTAACCACGCAGGTCTTCTGGCTCCCTTCCTTGATGTCCTACCTGTTGGAATGCTCTGATCGTGGGCTTCAAAGAAGTGGTCCTTGAGTGTTAACCAGCTCTCTTGGGCCCCCTTACCTGCCAGCACCCATCATGGGATTTCCCCTAGCAATTGCTTGAAAAGGCCAAAGTTGGCCCTTCTGAAGTCCAGGGTTGTGATTCTGCTAGGCATTCTGTCCCTTCCACATGAGATCTTGAACTCCACCACCTCATGGTCACTGCAGCCAAGGCTGCCCTCAACCTTCACTGCTTCAACCAGACCCTCCTTGTTGGTGAGTACAAGATCCAGCAGCGCTTCTCTCCTAGTGGGCTCCTCCACCATTTGCATCAGGAAGTTGTCACCCATGCACTCCTGGACTGTGGATGGCTGGCTGAGTATGATTTCCAGCAAATATCAGGGTAGTTGGCAGGACTGCAAGAGTTGGCTGAAGGCAAAGCACACTTGGACATTCCAGCAAGAGCCGTCTAATCCCAGGCATAGCCCCAGCTTGTGCCAGCAGTGGGGAACTCTCCCTTGCCCCTACCCCTGTGTCCTTCTATTGCAGCCAGACACTAAAAGCACCACCACATGTCTGCAGTGCACACAAACCCCCATTTATTGTTTGACACCACAAATCACAGCTTGGAAAGAGCTAGGCTCCCTGCAAAAATACATACATTTTTCAAGTGAGATGCCTGGGTGAGCAGCTTCCCGCTGGCCAGCAGCAAAGGCTGTGGTGCCATCAATGGTATAAGCTGCCCTGAGACCATAGGGTCTGGAGGGAACGAAGTCCTACCTGGGGCAGTGCAAGGGGCAGCCCTCTCCCACATATACCAGGGCACCATCACATAATGGGAATTGGGGAAGGGGATTCAGCCAGAGAATCCAGACCTGCTCCCCAGCACTGGAGGAGAAGATGCAGCAGGCAGAGCAGCTGTGTCTATTTCCATGCCCATGCTGCAGGCAGGGGAGATTAATGCCTTGTCGATGGCCGAGGGAGTTTGTAGAAGTTGAATGTTGGTGGCCTGCAAAACCAAGGTCACCTGTGTCACCTCCGAGCCATGCAGGGGAGCAAACAACAACCCAAGATATGCTGGGTTGGCCAAATGTAATCCCAACCCTGTCACCATAGGAAAGAGGGTACAGAGACCCCTCTTTCCTGTACAGGGGGTACAGACAGACCCCACCTGCTTGGAGGAGGCTGGGAGCAACAACACCCCCAAACTTATGAGTATGGGCAGATGATGGAGGGGAACACCAGAACAGTGTACGCTCCCCACCCCACACAGGGGCCTAGCACTGCTACTTACATCTCCAAGTCTTCATTCCTGGAGGAAAGAAAAAAGAGGACAGTGTCAGGGGGGCAAGATGCCTTGTGAGACAGCCTAGCATCTCCCAGTGAGATAGGGTCTCCCCAAGCTACATAAGAGGACACAAGGAGCTGCAGGATGCTATGGTCCTCTCCATCCCAGCTACTCCATCTGGACACCCTCCCAAAACATTGCTGCACCCAGAGCATCCCTGGTCCTTCCCCAAGCAGACAGAGTGGGGCCCACATTCTCTGGCTTAGAGACACACAGTCCCTGAAGTGCTATAATTCCAGTTCCCCCAAGTCTGTCTGGCAGTTGAGCCCATGTCTCCAGTCAGCTCAGCCAATGGGAAAAGTGTTGGTCAGGGCCACTAGTGGGGACCCTGGGCACACTCTGGGCAGAGCAGAGCCCAGCTGAGCACCACATCCTGCACATGTCACATACAACCCCAGCATGTGACCTGGGAGAGTCAGAGCATGGAGCAAGGAGGAGTGGGGCAAGTAGGGAAGAAGGCTGGCTAGAGCCACAATGCACATGGGGTTGTTGCAAACCCTGTCTGCCCAGGCAACTGCAATCCTGGGGCACACGGATGGCAAGTGGGGGGCCAAGAAACCCCCAGCAAACTGTAACACTCAGCAGATGCAATCAATCTGAAAACCCTCACAACTCTTCCAACTGGAAACTCACTACCCTCTGAGGTTGGCAGCTGCACCAGTGGTGCAGATCCCAGTAAGAGAGCCCCAGAGGGAAGGAGAAAGAGTCCTGGAGGGTTGTGTGCAGCCTTGGGTACCCAAATGAGCACCGTGCTCTCATGGCAGTGACCCGGCTGTGCAGCATGGGGTCTTGTGCACAGCACCTAGCTGTGCTCCACACAGGGCCCCAGCACAAAAAAAACAGGGCAAAGTGAAGCAGGTCAGTCAGTGAACCCCAAAAGTCAGGCTAGGAGAGAAGTTGCAGAGCAGGCAGAGCCAGACTCATCCCAAAATCACCCCAATTCTCAGAAGCTGGAAATCCCAAGCCACCTCTTTTGTCCCCTCCCCTAGACTACATAGACCAACCCTATGGGATGTTGCAGAGCACTGGAAGGGGCAATTTGCAGTGTGTGGGGGGACTTCAGACCCAGTGTGGTCACAGTGGGTGAGTGGCTCCTCACCTGTAGACATCAGCAATGTCCATGCGGCGGTAAAACTTGGCAAGTTTGACAGTGAGGATGATGCTGGGCAGCAGGAAGAAGGTGCACCAGCCCAGACTGAACCAGAAGGCATTCTGGGTGCAGGGGGAAAAACATCAAGGCCCAGACAGTAACTCCTAAGCCACTCTGAAGACCTCCCCACACTCCTCACAGCCCAGCACCTGCTGTGATGTACCAGGGAGATAATGAGCCCTGCTTAACTGGGACAAAGAGGGGTAACCCTCACATGCTGCTGCCCACTCACCAGAGAGTCCAGGATGTAGTCGCAGGTGATGGTCTCCATGTTATCCAGGGTCTGAGCTACGGGCTTGCAACGTGCCACATCTCCAGTCAGCTACAGAGTGGACAGGACATATCAGTGTCCCCCAAAACTCTGCAGCCTGTCCTCCTCTGCCCTTCACCCCCCAAGGAAGGCTCAACTCACTCTACTCTTTGCCCAGGAAACATAGGTCTCAAAGAAGTCCAGCAGCTCCTCCATGTAAGCCAGTGTCTCCTGGGGTGGGGCAGGAAGCAGAGAGTGGAGATGCTGCCCCTCCAGCCATGTCCCCTCCATGGCAAAAATCAGGGCCATCACACCACCTCAACCCAACAACAATGAAGTGGCAAGCCCCTGCTTGCCCTAGCCCCTTTGCCTGTGGTGCCATAATAATGGGACAGGGCATCCATGGGTGCAGGGGCCCCAAGGACAGGACAAGCAGCCAGTCATAGCTTGGCTGGTGGCCCAGTCACATCCCCATTGGGTAGCCCAGCTGCAGGGCAAGGTGAGCTCACATTCTTGACAATGTTTGCTGTCTCCGTCTCCAGGAACTCCTGGGTTTCATTGACTTTGTTCAGCACAGCTACAGTCTGCATCTGGGGTGAAAGGTGCTGTCAGCAGCATGAGAGGGAGAGTGGGGGTCACCCATTTCCCCTGCCCTGCCTGGCACCAATCCCTGGGACACAGAATCTCTGAGCTGTAGTGGCCCCAGCAATAATACATGGGTAGTGCCTGAGTACCTTGCATGGAGTGAGCCTGCATCTGGCAGGGTCCATGGCATGGCCCCCCCTTTCCTCCAGCCCATACAATGCATGCTTGGGGAGTCCTACAGATGCCAGCAGCACCCCCATACTGCAGGTTAACCCCCACTATGTCCCCTGTAGGGCCAAGGGTGTTTTGCAGGGTGCCCCAGCCTGGGATGTGCTCAGGAGCCCTTCTTGTACTTCTTACTTCTATCTGGGCAGCCCTGCTCTGCACCAGCTGGATGTTCTCCTTCAGGCTTTGCTGAGGATGGAGAGAGAAGGGTCAGAGGTTTGGGCAAAAACCATGCCAGCAAGTTCTCCAAACTCTGGAGGAGCACCAGCCAGCATCCCCAGGAGCTTCCCCACTCTGGCATTGCTCACCAGCAGCCCAGAGAAACTTGTCTGCATTTCCTTGTTCAGATCCCTCAGTTTGCGAGCATGATCCTTCAGCTCCTCTTCCACATTAGTACCCTGCAGGAGCTGCAGTCAGTGGTGCCTCTGGCATGGGGTCACTGCCCCATCACAGCCATCTGACAGAGGGCTAAGGTGGCGAAAAGAGCTGGGCGAGGGTGAAGGGCCTTGCCTCCCCCTGGCACCCAGAGAGGTCTATGGAGGAGCCCCCAGAGCCCATGGCTTTGGGGACAGGATGGCCATGGCTCTAGGGCATCATAGTGTCTCACGTTTTTGTCTGCCAGCTGCTCCAGCTCTTTGGCTAGATCCAGGAGACTTCCCCGAGTCACATTCTGATCCAGCTAGAAAAGACAGAGCCATGGGGATGAGTCTCATACCCTATCCTTGTAAGAAAGAGCAGATACAAAGCCTCTGGGTTGGTGGAGGTGCTCAGTTGCCCCAAGCAGTGACACAGATGGCAGAGGACACCTTGGAAATCTGCAGCTGGACTATCACAGCAGCAAAGCAACACCCTCAACACACATCTGAACCCCTCCATTCCAAAACCAGGCTGCCCCCAGTTCACCTGCTCCAGGGTGAGGGTGAAGTTGGGGGGCTGCCCGGCCCTGCTGGCATCCAGCAATAAGTCTCTGTGCTTCTTGCTGAGCAGAGAGATAGAACTCAGCGTGATGTTCACCTTCTCGAAGGCCATGGAGATCTCCCCTGTGTACTGCCAGAGCAAGGGGAAAAATGACAGGGCATGATGCTGGCCCCTCAATGTCCCTCCAGTGCCAGCCCTGCAACCCCCACACTCACCTGGCTAATATTCAGGAGCTCATCCAGTGACACACTCTGGTCCAGGTGCAGTGTTTGCCACAGGGCAGAATCTTGCTTGCATTGCCTGCAGGAGGGGTCACAGGGCTGAACACGGGGCAGGTGAAGGCCATCCCACCCCAGAAGCATTTCCTCACCCACACAGGCAACTGGCACCTCACTCCTAACCCAGCATCAGTGCCTGCCTGCAACCAGGGCAGGTACAACAAACTGCCCCTGTCCCAGGGAGCATCCAAGAGCACCAAGCAGCCTCTCTAGCTCTGGGGCTGCGACCCACCTATATATCTCTGAGATGTTTGTTGTACCATCCTCCTGGCCCAGCAGCTCTGACAGATTAAAGCCAGGGATGAGACCGGGGGTGTCCAGGAGCTGAGATCAAGGAAAGAGATAGAGAAACTAGATGGTGCAAGGTAGGACACCTGGGAAGAGCATCCCAAACTGGCCAGCACTGCCCCTACTCCACCAGCAGCCCTCAGAAAGCCAGCAAGGGTGGCAATGGCTCCAAGCAGTGGTGTCTCCCCACAGGAAGCTCACCTGGAAGAGTTGCTGGTTGCGCCAAGACTCACAGACAATCATGTAGATATTCCCCCCCAGTGTAAATGTGATCAGCACCAGCAGCATCAGCAGCCATGAGAAGATGAAGCTGAAGCCAACCCCTCTGCAAGGACAGAGACCTTGTCAGCTTTTGAGGCACTGTGCCATGGTGTTGATGGCTTCCAGCTCCAGAGCCTGGAGCCTGCACTCTCACTGCCTCCTCAGCAATTCTGAGAGGTACCACAATTCCCACAAGCATCTCTCCACTCTACCTTTTGCCCCCTGGGGCTCAGACCCTAGCATAGCTTCCCCTGGTTTTGCAAACCACCACCTAGCCAGAGAGCTGTGGGATCATATGCCCACAAAGAGTCAAGGAGTGAAGGGGCTCTGCTTGAATACCTGTCATCGGCACCATGTTTTACCACATTCACAGCAAGTTGCCATGGGGCAGACCATTAATCTGCACTGATTTCATTATTTGGGATCCCCAGGCCAGCCCTGCCCATCCATCCCACCACTCCCACATGCATCCTTAGCAGCTGAGGGAAGCTCACGCCATGAAGAAGTTCCCACCAGCGTTGGAGAGGCTGCTGCGCTGTGTGGGCAGCACACCATCCTGCAGCCCCAGGGGCCCCAGCAGCAGCCCCAGGAGGTTGCAGAGGACCACCAGCAGCACCATGCAGCACAGGACCACACACACGATCCACCTGGGGCAAAAAGAGAGGCAGGAGTCAGATAGCAGGACCTGGCACCCCAAGCAGCACCTAGGAGCCCATCAGCCTTGGGGAGGCACTTCCCAGGACACCAGCAGAGAAGGGGCACATGTAGCTGCAAAGTACAGCACTGGCTCGCTTGCATCCCCATCCCCACCCCTGAGCAAGCCCCCACCTCCAGCACCAGGAGGACAGAGAGCCTGAGCCTCTCTATATGAGGGATCCAGGGGATACAAGTAACCCCTCACGTACCTGAGCCCATCCAAGGAGATGATTGGCTCCCTGTACTCCTCTAGCATCGATGTGGCATTGCCCACAAAGGCTCCAACATTTTCCTCCACATCCAGCAGCGGCAACTGCTCCCGCAAGCTCCTGATCTCCTGCCTGATAAGGTTCAGCTGGTGCTGGGTTTCTGCAGGAGACAGGGACACGATGGTGCTGTGGTTTGCTGCCCAGATTTTGCCTGCCTGGGGTAGGTGAGCCTGAGGCAGTGAGGACTGAGGGAGTGGAAGAGAAGAAGCTGGCTTAGGTCAAGGATGGCATCAGCACAATAGCACACGAGACTGGAGGACAGCCAAGGCTACAGGCAAGGCAGCAGGGTGACAGTAGGAGAGGTCTCCAGGCAGGGATGGGATGAGAAGGGAGGAGGATGGAGCTCAGGGAGGGCAGGAATTCAGCACACAGAGCACAAAGACTTTCTTACTGTTCACCACATCCTGAGTCTGCTCCTGCACCTTGTCAGGGGTCTCATCCAGTGTGCTGTTAACCTGTGTCCAGCGGACATAGCATGCAGCTAATGTTCCTGCCAGCAGTCCAGGCCTGAGCAACACATCCTCTCCATCCCCAGATGTAGATGGCCCAGGACAGCCAGGCTCCCCCAGGCACCCAGCCCTGACCATGCCAGTGCCCAGGGGTGGCGGAGGCAGCCAGGCAGGCTCTGACCAAGACAGGCCTTCAGCCATCACATCCCTCCACACAGCAACAGTTAATTGTGAGAATTCATCCCAAGCCACCTCCTCACAGCACAGCTCCAGCTGCACCAGGAACAACCAGCCCTGGGTGCAGGGGGACCTTGTACCTTCTCTAAACTGGCTGTAATGTTTGAGTCAGACACACCACCCAGTGCCTTCAGCTGTTGCTCCACACTGGGGATCTGTGAGTAAGAGCATGGGGTGAGTGGGCTGAGGAAGGGGTTGCAGGGGGTCCCTCCCCAACATGCTGCCTCCTCTCACCATGCTGAAATTGGTGCTGAAGGCGAGACCATCCAGGGACACATTATCACAGGGATGGCCACAGTGCCACAGAGTCTTGTTGAGGCTGTCCTGCAGGTTGCTCAGCTGCTGGTTCTGGGTGCTCTGCAGCCGTTCAAGGTGCAAGCGGGTCACAGCAATGCTGTTGAAGGTGGCTGCCAGCATCTCCATCCCTGGGGAGAGAGGCCTTAACCTGCTAGTGCAGCAGAGGCCTTGTCCTCACCTCAACAAACCCCAAACAATGCAACGTAAGGGCACCCCCTGAAGTCCCAGCATTTGCCCTAGGCTGCAGCTGGGAGGCCAGATTTGCCTCCTGCTTTGGGAGCCTTACTCAAACATCCACCTATCCCAGCTCTCATCCCCAGCATCCCCACCTTCCAAGGCCCTACTAGCCCACCCAGTATAGGGCCACTACCCTGCAAGAGGCTCTGGAGGGATCCCAGGGCCTCATCTGCGTTGCTCCTGATGCCTGTGATGATCATGCCGCCCAGGCTGGACCCAATGTCTGCAAAGAGGGGAGAGAAAGTGTCAGTGGCAGAACCCTTGGGGTCCTGGGACTTGCAGGGGAGCAAAAAACACTGACACCATTCCACACCCAGATGGGGAGCAGAAGGGACATCCCTACCCTGCCACCACATGCATAACCCTCCCCAGAGAGGAGCCTGAATGGGGAAAAGCAGCAGCTGGAACAGAGTAGGAGCAGGGAGGAGCCCCTAAACGCTTTAGACATCCCCATGAGGACCAGCCCGATAGGGTCAGCAACCATCTGCAGAGAGAGCACCAAGGTGCACCTGTGCAGCACCCCCAGCCACCCCTACTCCCCAGGTACCCCTGGCCCTTTCAGAGCATCCTGCTGTGGGGGCAGGAGATGCTCCAGCCTCCCCCTGCTGCACGCCCTCACCCTGAAGGCTGTGGTTGGCATGGTCCAGTGGGACATCGCTGCTGTCAATGACAAAATTGATTTGCTGCAGGGACAGAGATGGGACATCAGTGTGGTTAGAAACCCTTTCCCTTCTCCAGCCCCACTGTTACTCTTCCCCAAGGGTCTCTTCCTCTCCACATCAGGCACCGAAGCCAAGGCTATGGAATGAGGCATGCCTTGGGGATGGAGGCCACATAGGTGTGAACGTTGTCCAGGGTATTGTTCACGTTGGGGAAGGTGCCATTCACAGCCTGGGAGAAGCGGATGTTGCTGATGAAGGCACAGACACCACCAGCCCTATAAGTGAAGAGCAACAGCATCAGAGCTTGGTCCCAGTGCTCATCTCCAGGATCCTCCAAATCCACCCACACCATCCCCATGCTGCAGGGTCCAGAGCAGGTTGCTGAGCCCACTCACAGAGCATCACAGTACATGTCCCACAGACAGCTAGGGGACCATGGACAACTGAGGCACAGAGGAGCCCAGTGCTTAGCATCCCCACATTTCCCCATAGCAAAGCTTTTGGGAAGGGTCTGTGCTGGGCCAACACACAGCTGCCCAGGACCAGCTCCAGGCCAAAACACAGCTCCCCCAGGACCAGCTCCCCACTGCCACCACTTCCTCCCCTTTGTCCAGCCATGCTGAGATCTGCTCCTGTGAACAATGGCAGCTTCCTGGCACGGCTGCCAAACGTCGGTGTTTCCACCCACCCATGGATCCCATCCGGAACCTCCCAGCCAGCAAACTCACAGGAGGAGAGCAGAGACCAGCAGCACAGAGGTCCAGAGGGACCGGCGCCGGCAGCTCATCCGATGGCCCTGCTTCTGGTACATGCGGCCTCCACAGTTCCCACAGCAGCGGCAGCAGCAGAAGCAGCATCCCACCAGGGGCATGAGGATGATGAAGAGAAGCCCAATGGCCATGCAGACCAGGAAACCCCGTTCATAGAACAGTAGCTGAGAGGCAGCATAACATCAGTATCTCTGAAGGCTCTGAGGGTCCTATCCAGACCCACACAGATCAAGATGGGTCCCCTTCAGCTAGTTGCACATCTCCCCATGCTGCTGCCCAGCACCCAAGCCTCAGCCTCAGAACAGCTCCCATGAGCATCCCTCAGTCCATGGTGGTCTGGAGCTGCCAGTTCCCTGCCCTGGCTGCTTACTCACTTCCTGGACATATTCCCTGAAGGCATCTTCACTCTGGTTCTGCTCAAAATCTGCAATCAGTCCTGGAGGACAAGGAGGGGAGAGGGCTGTGAATAGGACTGGGCCATGGGGAAGTCTCCAGAAGGTCCCACACTGTGCTCACCACAGAGGGGGGCTTCCAGCACCAGCACTGCAGCACACAACAGCTGCAATCACCTGGTGTGTTTCTCCCTCTACGCTGTCCTGGCCACCATGTCACACAGCCGTTTTGCACCCAGCAAAAACACTGCCGGCTCTCAGGTGTCCATGTCTCAGGTCCTCACTCCAGCAGGCACTGGGGCCAGGATGTTCCAACAACCTCCTCAGCTGCTCTTGGGCTGCCCTCCTGCAGCCCAACCCCAGGCAGGTGCCCAGTTACCACTGCAAGTGTGGGATGGGCACTGGGCAAAGTCCCCTGCTATGCTGTCTCTTTCACCCTCAGGGCCCTGCCTCTTTCATCCTGCCCATGCCGCATGGCCTCATTGTAAGCGGTGCCAGCTGTACCCTGGTATCTGTGCAACATGAACAAGGCCACTAAGCCATTGCACATTTTGCCAGCCACAATTTTGCCTGTAAGTTGCTGACAGGCAGGTGCTGAGCCCAGCAGAGGCGAAGTACAAATGCCATCAGCCACAATGGCAATCATCCTGCCAAAGTGGGCAGAACTCATGCTGGGGGTATCAAGTCTCCCAGGATCTTAGCATTACGTGGACCTATAGCCACTTTGGGGCAGAACCGCGCCAGCAACACATCCCCGGGGGGGGAGGGCGAGTGTCAGCAAGCAGGATGAGCACAGTGCCTGCAGCACTGCTGGGTGGGCGCTGGCACTGGCACTGGGACACACTGCTCTTAGGGGCTGCTAGCCAGGTCCTACCTAAATACACCTCATCATCTGCAAGCACAGTGGGACTGCAAGCCAGTCAAGGACCCTGAAAACTCTCAGACAGTGTGGAGTTTGCTCTGCACCTTGCTTTGGGACCTGGGATGACAATGCCTGAAGGGAGAATGGGACAGGACTCTGCAGGGTGGTATTGCCACCAAAGCCTGTCCCGAGGCCCACCTGAGCCTGCTCAACAGCTGTGAGTTCAACACAGCTGGCAGTTCTCAAGGCCCCCACTCTGGTTGCCCCTAAACACCCCCTTCCTAACCCAGTACTTGAGCATTCAAATAGCGGATGAACAGTCACCAGTGCAGGAGGGCCCAATCTCAACTGGGACCCTGTAGCTCTGAGCAGCTCCCCTACCCCACTGCCAGTCACCACCACCACCAATGCTCACCCACCTACGGGCAGGGCGTTGGGCTGCACCAGCCGCAGGAAGCCATGTACCATCCCCACCAGAACTGGGGTGCTGCTCCCTGGCGCCTCAGGGCCGGAGCCATACACGGGCTGCGAGATGTTCCCCAGCTCCATGGCGGCAGCACCAGTGGGCACCTGTGACAGAGAGCGACTGTCGGTGTCGCTGGGGCGCGGGCACACCCAGCCTGCCCTTCCTCCTGCCTCCGAGCAGGAAACAAGGGGAGATGAAAAACAGGCACCTGTCAGCTCCTGCCCGTAAGGAACGAGCGGCGGGAGAGCACCGAGGAGGGTTGGGCAAACCCAGCGGCAGCGGGATAGGGGCCAGGCAGAAGGTGCCCACGAGGGAGAAGAGGGGCACCAGCAGGAGTGGTGAAGTGGAGCCGCAGCACTCACCCTGGCTCCTCTGTGCCCGCGTCTGCTGCAGGGCCCGGCCGCACGGTGCCTGCGCCCGGGTTTTACGGTTTGTTTAAGTATCGACCGCAATTGCTGAAAAGCCGCTCGCCGAGAAGGCATCGCCCCGCCCTGCCCCGCCGCGGCTCCGCCTGGCACCCAGGCTGCCACCTCATACCCCAGTCAGGGTCTGACCAGCCCGTCTCAGCCCAGGCGCTGCCGAGAGACCCCTCTCCTTGCCCCCACAGCGCCCCTACCCCAGGAGCCGGTTGACCCAAGGGCGCCCAACCTGCCTCTCGCAGCAGCCGCATCCCCCGGTCCGGGCTGCACCGCGCCGGGCACCACTCCGGCACCAACCAGCTCTGCTCACGGAGCCAGGTCTGGCATCTTAAAAGCCTCCTAGCCGGGTCACTGCTGCAAACTCGGCGGGTGCCACACGCTCCCCGGGCCCCCCCGAACCTCAAGGGTTCCCGACGAGGTTTTGCCTCCAAAGTTGGGGGTCTGCCACGCCTGCTCCGCTTTATACCCGGCTCCATCCCCGGCTCCTCGCCTACTCGCTGCCCTCAACCCCCGCCCAGCCCCCAGGTCCTGCCGGGGGCAGCGTCGAGGGTCGGGACCGAGGGTCGCTTCCGGTAGCTCGGCGGACGCACCCGGTGGGCTCCGGGCAGGTACCGGGGTCGCGTCCCAGCGGGCGGCAGCGCGAGCTCCCTGCCTCGGCTCGGCACCGACACCACTGCGCGACCCCTGGAGCGGTGAGCAGGGCCGGACGGGGCCGCCCCTTCCGTCTCGGCCCCCCGAGGTGCGCCTGGGGATGTGCGACCGCCCCAGTCCCCGCCTCTGACGAGGTGGACTCCCCGGTGTCCATCGCATGGGGGACCTCGTTCCTTCCCCGAATCACCTCAGCACTCCCCTCTCCGTCCCACATGGGCCCCAGCTCCTGCCTCATTACACCCTTACATCCTGCATCTGCCCCAGGGCCCAACTACCTCTGTCCTGTCCCAACTGGCAGAGCCTACTGCCCCCATTGCCCAGCCCTCCCGCCCTATGCTCAGGTGATGCTCCCTCTCTGCCCCAGCCCCGGGGGGCCCTACACGGGGCACCCTGTGCCTTTGGGGTGTCCCAGTAACCCGTACCTGTACAGCAGGGGGACCCTCCATCACTGGTGGCTTGCTGGCTGCTACCTCATAGGTTACTGCTTAACTTTTCCTGGCACAAGCTCACATCGCAGTGCTCCGTGACCTTGGGCAAAGGTGGCATGGAAAGGAAGGCAGCTCTGCCTTCATGTCTCCACCTGGACCATGCTGGTGCCATGTGGGAACCTCCAGCTCAGCACTGGTGCCGGGGCAGGGCAGTAGAGGACAAAGATGCACCTCCTCAGAAAACGGAAAAAAGATAACAAAAAGAGGGACTAGGAAGTGGAGCTGATGTGAGGAGGGAGGTTTGGGGGTTTCATGGGCATCGTTGGGCTCTCCAGCTCAGACCTCTAGCCCTGACGTGTTGCCTCAGCTCTGTGAGGCAGGAGACCTGTGCAGGGACTGTGTGAGACAGGGCCAGCTGGCCTGGGTGCTGCCCTTCCCAAACGAGAGGAGAGAGGAGACCTTTTTGCTCTCTACAACTACTTGAAAGGAGTTGTTCAGCAAGGAGGGGGACACCCTGGTGGCATGTGACAGGACTAGAGGAAATGGCTCCAAGCTGCCCCTGGAGAGGTTTAGGCTGGATATTAGGAAACATTTTTTCACTGGAAGTGTTATCACACATCACAACAGGCTGCTCAGGGCAGTGGTGGAGTCACCATCCCTGGAGGTATTTGAACAGTGTGTGGACCCGGCAGTGTTGGTTGACGGCTGGCATAGATGATCTTGAAGGTCTTTTCCAACCAAAGACATTCTGTGACTCTGTGAAGAGTGCATGCCCAGCTCCCACTGCCACATGTGGAAAGGATCTGGCCAGGCATCCACGGGATGCTTCACAAATTAAAGGGTCTGCTTCTGCAAGACATTGCTCCACTTCAGTTCAGGGCACCTTGTTGAGGCTACTAGAGCTCGGTACACATCAGGAGTGAGGGTGTAGTCACCTCAACCTGGGGTGTCACCATGCCATGGGTTCGCTGGGGCTACCCTGCTCCCCCCTGCCAAGCCATGAGCTCCTACCATGGCATAGGTGTTCAGCAGCCTTCCTGACTTCAGTCCCACCATGGGGAAGGATGGCAAGATGACATTCCTTTGTGCAGACATCACCCCAAGCTCTGTCCCTACTCCCAAGACAGGGGCTAATCCTGCTCCACCCTCTGCTACGTCAGCCCTATTTTCAGGCTGGTTTCCTCCACTCCCCTTTTTTTCTCCCCCATTATCGTCAAATCTGCCCTTGCACCAGCACCACTCACAGCCATGGGCTCCTTGCCCTGCCTATTTGATATGGGGGATGTTGCACCCTACTGCTAAGTTCCTGACACAGCTTCTGTCAGACACTCCCACCTTGTAGGGACAGCAAATGCCATCTCTCGGGTCAGCTATCTCTGGTCTCAGCTATCTGTCCTGGTCTAGGGGAACAGGGGACCATAATTTTTCCCCACAGCTTCTGGAAGGATGCTGGTACTAAGCCTCCTCCAGAGGTTCGTTTGTCCCTCCTTTTCCCCACTAGGGCACCTCCATGCTGTTCATGTTGTCCTGTTCCCACAGCGAGACTGCTGCTGCTCCCCAGAGGACGTGCCCATCACCTTGGTGCCCTGGCAGGCCCCAAGCCACTTGTTTGCTCTGGCTCCGAGACAGGGCTGTTTCCCAGCAGCCCTGCGCCCAGTCCTTGCTGGGATTTGAGCTTCCTATGGCACAGCAGGGAGCCGTTCAGGACCTGGCTGGGAACCAGCAGCCTGAGGCGAGCCAGCAGGATCTGAGAGCACAGCGAGCCCTGAGCCTGCATCCCTGGCCAGGGCACCAGGGTGCAGAGGACCTCCCTCTGTCCACATGGGCTCAGAAATAAGCACTCAGGACGGCCTCAAACCGAAAAGTCATTTTATTGGTACCATACATGACTCATAAATGGCACAAACTATGGAAGGAAGGGAAAAAAAAGAAACAAAAAGGCATTACAGTGTGCCTGGGGAGGGGGGCAGCCAGGGGCTCCACACCCTCGGGAGCTCGGCAGTGCAGTGGTAAGAATTTTACCCTAATTGCAAAGCAGAGCTCCCCTTCCCCACCACACCGGGCTCCCACCCCACTTGCAAAAGGACCCATAGGGATCCCCGTGCCTGTTGTTGGGGGTCTGTAAGGCTGAGCCCTCCGCTTCAGGCTGCCCACAGAGGCACCAGGAGCTGATGTAGGCTTGACATCAGGCCAGGGCTGAGCTGAGAGGCTCCTGCCCCCCATGCCCGACCCCAGGGACAGCAGGAGGAGTGGGGACACAATGGAGTGTTTGTATGTCCCCGGCTCAGGTACCCTTTGCAGTCTCACCCCTGCTGCAGCCAGAGATCCCTATGCCAGGGGCAGCTGTTCAGCAAGACCTAACAGCCCCCAGACCCATGGGACAGTGGGACACGTGCTGTGAGACCCCTGGCAAGGAGCTGGGAGAGAGAGCACGATGTTCCCCCCTTCTCCCCCCAAACCACAGGCCTGCTCTGCCTGCCCCGGGCTCCCTCACACACGCACAGACAGACACACAAACCTCTTGCACACACACTTGTGCACACACACCCCCCCCGCCCAGGGCCGCCCCCCAAACCCCCCCCCCCC
>JAOXOE010000632.1:16581679-16595946 GCA_028565055.1 Phoeniculus purpureus | reverse complement strand
CCCCCCCCTCCCAGGGCAGCCCCCAAACCCCAGCCACCCCACAGCAGTGCTCACTGCAACCCCACCTCAGGACCATGCTAGGAGGTGCCCCTAGGCAGCCACAACACCTGGCTCACCCCAGAGCTCCCCTCTGAGACTGCTGGGGTGAGCTGGTGAGCACAAACACCCTCCCAGGCACTTCCCATCTCCTTGGAAGAAGCCTTGGAAGGGACCGTTTTTTTCTTTTTTTTTTTTAAACAAAAAAAAAAACAAACCCAAATTATTTTTCTCATCATTTCCCCTAACATCAATGGAGGCACCTGCTCTAGTGATAACACATAGAAAGAACAGTATCGTACACACTGTCTACAGCGCGGAAATGTACAAGCACGAGGTACACGAACCCGAGGAGGGGAGCAGGGACAACAGCACACAAGATTTACATTGAGGAGGGAGGCAGGGGGCTGCCACCCCCAGCCCCTGAAGGGATTTAGAAAGGAAGTCTGCAAAGTCTCTCCTTGGTTTGAAGCTCTCCGAACTGGATATAAAACAAGACTCCCAAGAGAAGAAGCCTGTACAAAAGTCAGGACAGGGTGAGAGGGCTCAGGGAATGGAGGAGGGAAACCAGCAAGAGAGGCTGGGGGCAGGGGGGAGATGTCCTCTTTTTTTCTTTTTTTTTTTTTTGTTTAAACTTACAATTTTAATAATATTATTTTTTTTTCTTAAAAAAAGTCAAAAGTAGGAAGGACCAGGAACTGGGGGTTGCAAATGGGCCCCAGGCGGACTCATACAGGGTGGGGAGAAACACAGGGACTGCAGGTAGGGAGCTGGGGCACCAGCTGCTCCAGTAGAGCTGCGGGTTCTCTGTGCCCCACTGCAGCCTCCCTCACCACACACTATGTACAGAGTGCCCCCTCAGGGCCCTCCTGGCCCCTCGGGAGTGAGGGGAAGGGGAGGGTGCAGGAGAGTGGGGAAAGGTGACAGGGAACTATTCTTGACACCACCCTACCACAGCAGGATCTGGCCCCGGCCAGAGGAGGCTCCAAGGCAGAGCTGGTGGCGTGGGAGGCTTTCCATCACCAGCACCCCAACCCTGCTGGGCTGGGGATGTAAGACCCGCTGAAGGTAGCTGCCCAGGAAACCCCAGCCATAGGTGCTGGAGAGCAGGAGGTGTCTAGGCTGTGCCAGGCCCCAACACACAGCATCTGTACACTGCCTGGCTTCCTGGTGGTGCCAGCTGCTGCCAACACCTCTCTCTTATTTCTTGCTACTCAGCAGGCAGGGGCTGGGCACATTGGGGCAGTGATGAGAAGTTCTCCAGGGAAGAAGCAGGGAGGAAGAGGGAGAATGGGGAATAATGAAGCTACAGCCCCAGAAACCCACCCCTGCCCTGGGGTCCAGCAGGGAGGCAGGCATGGGGGAGGGAGCAGGGAGGCGGCGGGGAGAGAGGGCTGGGGGCTGCCTGCCTGGCATGCACCCCGGACTGTGCACCAGTACTGCTGATCCACCCCTGGTACCTCGCCGCTTCCCAGTCACTCTCTGTTGCAAATGTACAGGTAGATTGGTTGGGACTGAGTCCACGAGGCGGCAGGGAGACCGTTACTGCGACGCCTGCGACGTGGGGTTTTCTGACTTGCTCTCCTGGCTGGAGGGCGGTTTGCTGTTCCAGGGGCTGTTGGCCCCCAGTGCTGGCGAGTTGTTGAAGCTGTCCTCGTCGTCAATGCCGTTGGCGGCGTCAAACTGCGTGTTCTCCAGCCGGGTGATCAGCCGCTCATCCTCATCCCCAAACTCCCCCCCCATCAGCGTGGGCTCGCCTACCACCATCACATCCTGAAAGGGGAGACGGTCCCGAAACATAATCGAGGTGGGGGGAGCCCCGACTGTTAGACCCACCCTCACACAGCAGCCCCTTTCCCCAGTTGCAGGGCCACCTCCTCATCTCCATCGCAGGATGTGAGGCTTGGGCATGTTGTGGGACAGCACACTTTCACCCCCCATGGCAGGGGAGCAAAGCAGCTCAGGAAAATCAGCTGAGATACCTCCTCCTCTCCATTACCCACAGAGAATCAGGGGGGCGTTTCACAGACTGTTCCCAGGGTCTCACTAGCCATTCCTCGGGGCTAGGGTAGGGAGCCCTCCCCTCCACCCCATGGGAGGAAGAGAGAATGAAAAGGGGATGCTTACAGGTACCTGACTGGACAGCGCAAAGGTGCTGGCTGGACTCTTCTTCTTGCTGTTGCTGTTGTTGGTGTTTCCCCCGCCAGAGCTCATGGTGCTGCCCCCTGACATCTTCCTTTTCCGGCGCTTGCTGGGCTGCTGCCGTGCTGGCTCCGCTGCAGGAGGAAGAAGATCTGGTCAGTCGCAAAGAGAACGAGCCGGTGTCCCCCAGCCTCTTCTCTGGGACCACACTCCCTGCCAGAGCAGGATCATCACCCTCCTTCCCTCTGCAGCTTCACTGGCCTTCCAGTGCAGGGGGCAGAAGAGCTTGCAGGGAAGATTCCTGTCCCTGCTTTGCTTCCCACACACAGCTGCCAGCCCCAGCAGGAAGGTGGGACAGCAGGTGATGAAGCTGCTACCCAACCCACTGCTCCCAGACTCACAAGATGAGGCCAGGGCCAGGCTCTGGGACTGGCATAAGCCTGTGCCAAGGGCAGGGCCTGAGCAGGCAGCCCCAGAGACCCATGGGCAGCACTGCGGGCAGTAAGACTCACCAGGTGGAGCAACCATCCGCTGCCACTTCTGGAAGAGGCAAGTCTTGAGGCAGTCCCGGGGACTGAGGCTGTAGGTCTTGTGTCGTGACATGAGCTCCTGCATTGGTTCTAGGATTACACAGAGCTATGGAGAGCGAGCAGACACAGGGTTAGGTCACGATGCTCCAGACTCCAGAAAAAGCCCTTCTGTGGGGCAGCTGTCTGTGCCGCACCAACCCAAGCCACACTGTGAGCCTGCATGCTCCAGCAGATGCCCTGCCCCATGGCTCTCATCTGCAAGGACCTTTTTGCAGAGCCCGTCCTGCTACATCCCCATGCCCCACGGTGGCCTGGCATGGAGCAGCTGAGAGCACAAGACATGGCTGCCTGAGTTCCACTTCCACAACCAGAGTTGAATGCTCCTTCTCCGTCACACTTACTCGGAGGTAGTTGAGTGTGGAGTTTGAGAGCCCGCAACGGGTGATGTTCTTGGATAACTGGTCCAGCATCTGGGGGTCCTGTGCCTAGGAGAGGGACAGATGGCTTCAGCTGCATACGGGCTGGGGCAGCTCTCCCATGCCTCGGCCTGCGATGGGCGACAGGGCTGAGGTCCCCCCAACCTACTCAGCAGAGAGAGGAGCTCAGTAGTCCTGGGTCACTGTGCCACAGAGAGCTCCCAGAATAGTACTCACATGCATGGCAAGGATGCTGCGAGGGATGAGCTCTCGATGCTGGCGGATGCTGAAATGCCACGTCTTTATCCTCATCATGTCATCAAACATGAACTCCAGGTAAAGCCGCCCCTCCACACACACCTGGTCAGGGAGCAGGGTCAAGTACAGCCTACTGCCCTCTTCCCTGAGCCCAGATCCTCTGGGAACCCACTGCTGCACATGGTGACACCCTCCCAGCAGCTCGTCCCTGCCTGCCAGGAGACTTAGCACAAGCCAAACCTACAAGAGCCGGGTGATCTCTGCAAGAAGGAGCTGCTGCAGGGCTGGCTGAGACACATGGAATTACAGCATGGCCCTCAACAAACCATGGAAATTAGCGTCCCTCACCCTGCAGGACTGCATCCACCCACACTGGATCAGGGTGTGAGGGTCAGGAGAAGCCAGAGTTGCTGCCAGTACCTGGGTGAACATGGGCTTGCCATGCTGGGTGACCATGGTGCACTGGTCACAGTCCAGCGAGACAAAGTTGTTGTGGAAGGATTCCTTGGGATGCTTGAGTACATAGTAGAGCTCTGTGGCTCCCCCTTCAAAGATGCTACGGAAGTAACGGGGAATCAGAGTCCGGCCGATCGCTGGGGTGGGAGAAGGAGGAAAACAACATCAGTAACCCTGGCTCACCCAGCCAAGTGCTGGAGCTGCACAAGGAGGGGTCCCTCAGGCCCTCAGAGGCAGCTGAGCCCCAACACACTGCTCACATAGCATTCCCCGCACAGCACAACCACCACATCTCCAACCTTGTGGAAAAAGAAGTCTGGCTGCTACTCACTGTATCTCTTTGGTCCATCCTCCAAGCAGAAAGTGATTGTTAACATGGCGTCATCCTCAAAGAACTCCGTGGTGAAGGCGTCCCACCACAGATTGTCACATTCCTGAGGATAGTGGAGAGATGCCAGCTTACAGGGAGGGCAGACAGACAGACAGTCTCTCTGGCTGCCGGGCACAGAAGCCACACACTGAGTCCACAGAGGGCTGTGCTCCTGGCTGAGCCCTCAGACAGAGATGATGAGCCCTACTCCACACCCAAGTGAGGGATAAGGTGCTCAGAGACCTGCACCGTGTGACAGGACCTTGTTACTAAAGGGATTACTCCTGGAGTCAAGGCAGCTTACAAGGCCAGGCAGCACAGAGTACCCCATCCCCAAAACCTACACCTGGAAGCACAGCCCCCACTTTCTGCAACCCCCCCGCCCCAGATCCTCACCTCTGTCCAGTTCTGCAACCGCTTGTTGAGCTCAAATATCCTGTAGTCGGTCTGGTTCCCATACGGCGTGTGCCTCCTGCCCAAGGAGCAGAGCAAGTGGTCAGAGCAGGAAGCAGCCACAGAGTGGGGAGGGTCCCAAGCTTTTGTTGCAGGGACGCACAGGCTCTCTAGGGCTGGCCAAAGTCCAAGCAACTTCCCCAACAACCCTCTCCCAGCAGTGCCAGCCCTGCTGAGGCACCCCCACCTCAGGCATGAGGTCCCCTCCCAGCGGGGTCTGTGCCAGCACTATGCTTACCCGATTCCAGGCTCCAGGTATGTCGGTGGGTACATGGGAGTAGG
Organism: Phoeniculus purpureus; assembly: GCA_028565055.1. Taxonomy (NCBI): domain Eukaryota; kingdom Metazoa; phylum Chordata; class Aves; order Bucerotiformes; family Phoeniculidae; genus Phoeniculus; species Phoeniculus purpureus. The sequence continues at coordinate 16,591,003 of JAOXOE010000632.1, read as the reverse complement.
TCTGGGGATGGGAAGAAAATGCAGGCAGGTCAGTGCTGTTGGGAGGGGTTCCCTCTCTACCTGATACAGCACCTCCTTCCCTGCCTCCAGCAGCAGGTCAGGCTTGCTGGAAGTGAGGCCCCACATATGGTGCAGGCTGCACTCAGACTGCCAACATCTAATGGCCCTGTGAGATGACCTGAACCCTTAAAACTGGGCTCTACTCCCAGTCAGTGGCAACTCTCCAGGGACATTCCTGGGTCTTCTGCAGCTGAGGCTCATGCCAGGTAGGAGGGAGGTTGGAGAAGAGGTTGCTGAGGCAGGAGGTTGGAGCACTCCTCATCCTGGGTCATCCCAAGTGCTTGGCCTGGCAAGAGGTTTGGCCCCATGGAGCCCGGGGACCTGAGGGCTCCCTTCATCCCAAATACCACCCTTTCTCCACCTAGTCCTACTTATGCCTGCTCTGACCCCCTGCCACAGTCTCCAAACACTGCTGAGGAGTCTGATAGAGAGAACCCAGGGAGCAGACTGCAGAAAACCGCAACCTCATAGACCCATTCGTGGACCCCATCTCACCCCACATCTCGATCCAGCATGGTGCCCGGGTGGAAGGGGGGAAAGGCGTTGCCGTTTGGGGGCTCCTTTGGCGAGTACAGCTTGAATGACTTAGAGGAACAGCCTAGAGAGAGAGAGAGAGAGAGAGAGAGAGAGAGAGAGAGAGAGAGAGGTTCAGCTGGGCACAGCCTGCATGGACAGACATCCGGCACGGACAAACACCCTGCTGTGAGGAGGAAGATGAAGAACGCAGGACCCCATTAGCACATCCCCATCCCTCCTCTGCTTCTCTCTTACGCCAGCCCAGCCCCTTCACCCCACACACAGGGGGTGCTCAGGATGAGATCCACTGGGTCAGGGCTGAGCTCTTACAACCAGAAACAAGTAGGGATTTCCTCCTGGTGCCCAGAGTTAGCCAGTTCTCATTCAGCCATGTTCTGGGACCAGTCTCAAGGGGGACAATCCAGCTGGTGAGCTGGGAGCAAGCAGAGGTTGACTGAGCCCTATTCTCCCCCACCTCCCCCTCCTGCATCACTCCTAATCCCACTGACCTGACCCGGGAATCACACAGGATCTTTTCTCTGACCTTTCTATCGTCATGGAGACGGGTGAATAATCGCCTGGAGGGACGGATGGCAGGTCCCCAGGCAGCCACCATCTGCTGCTCAGGCAGGCCAGCAGCCACTCGGCTCCTGGTGGACACAGAGATCCCTCACAGCAGTCCCCAGCTCTGATCAAACCACTCCAAAGCCTCATTGGCCCCTGCCACTCCAGGGCAAAGGAGATCATGGAGGGCCACTGGGTGCAATGGGATGTGCAACTGGGTGGGCAATGTGTGCCAGCCAGTACCTACTCCTGACAGCAACCCAGGGGCACCCCAGACACACCAACAGGAGACAGGGGTGCCTGCTAGATCCATCCACCTGACATGGCCAGGCCCATCCAGGCTACCCAGAGGTAGGGTGGGCACTCCCACGCTTGCTGGCCCCCTCCCACTGCCAGGACAGGTTCCCAGCAGTGGCAGCTGCCAACATCCTTCACCAAGCCCTGCAGGAGCCCTGGCACGCCCCACTGCCGGCAGGATCCAGCATGCTGCACTGAGCGCTGCTGAGGCATGCGGCAGTGCTTCCTCAGCAAGCAGCAGTGCAGACGGGTTGACCTGGATGGGGCGCAGCAGCAGGCGGGCTGCCAGGCAGCTCCGGCTCCACCGGCTAAGCCAGCTCTGCTGCGCACAGGCACATCTCCTGCAGGTAGAGGCCCTGAAGCTGGGCCCCACCAGGTTGCTGGACGCAGCCGGGGCCAAGGTGGGATCCCCATCGGCTGCATGCCCGTATGAAGCCCCAGGCCAGGAACTTCCCGACGCCCATGAGCTGCCAGGATTGACACCCAGTGCTGCAGAAAGGAAACCTGGCCGTGAAGCCAAGTGTCTGAGAGGCAGTGGGCAAACTGCTGGGTGTCCAGGCACCACTGGGTCACATGGAAGGGAACAGGGAAAGGACCAGAGCAGCCACTTTACTGTGATGAATGCAGGAGGGGAGTGAAAAGCCTCAGGATTAAGGGAAGTGGTGCCACCAGCTCTGGGACCCAAGATGTCCAGGTCATTCTGACCTGTTAGCCAACACAGGAGCCCAAGTGACTGAAGCATCACCATTAGCATTGCCAAGCTGCTTAGGACTTCGAGCCCACAGTCCCAGGGATCACATGCATTGCAGAGTGAGCAAGGGCTGGTCAAAAGCAGAGGGAGTCATCTCCCTGGTGTTAAATCCAATGTGCAGCAGGAGGAATATGTGTATCCCTCCTTGATTCTTGTTATCCTGGGGCCCCAGTGCTTTTTCACCATGTTTCCCTGTGGCAGCCAAACCCTACCTCTTCCCAGCACTCACTAGCGTGCACCAGCATGGCCATTCACGGCTCCCACTCCTCAGTCCTGCTTGCCTGCAGCAAGGATAAGTGGGGCACGACACAATTTCTCATACCACTGCTAATGATGCCAGCCCCTTGCTCTTACCTAACATTTTCATAGATAAGATTTTTTAATAGGGAGGTTGGTGCTGGCATGAGGGAATTCTTGCTTTCTGCTGTAATCGCTGTCAATTTGTGTCTAATGGAAACCACAGTTCAGCGGGAATTGCAGGAGGAACACAGCAGTTCCATTTCCTCCTCGCTGCTGCTCAGCGACACGACACCGAAGTGTGCACAGGGAACTTCCCAAAAGCACGTGCCTTCTGCTGGAAACAAACCAATTCATTAGGCAGAGACAGCAGTGACTGGAGACAGGGTGTGAAGCTGCTTGTTTCTGGTCATCATGTCCTCAGGTGGGCAGAAAAAAAAAAATCAGCCCCAGCAGGTCTCATCCTCTGATGCTTTGTTTCGATTCACCAACAAGAGATGGGCAGAAAAAACCCCCAAGGTTTCCTGCTGTCCTCAGTCCCCATCTTCTTTCTCTGGGAGCAGAAAGGTCTTCTGGGGTGGATCTCCATCTGTTCTGCCTCTTGTGTTCTTCCCTAGTACCCTACTCCTAAAGATGTAACAGCAGATGAGCCCACCCACCAATCCAAGCATCCATTTCCATCCTGAGCCTTCCCAAGCCAGTTAACATGGACATGATCTGCTTTTAGGGCTTCACCAAGTGACCTATCTCAGGAGCAGAGAGAAGCCATAAAAACGTGACCTCAGCAACACCAGCATCCTGACCTTTAATGCAGCGTAAAACATGTTACTGGGTTCAGTGGTTTCAAGTACCACTAACACTAGCCTTAGGATTCGATATGGGCTGTTTGAATTCCACATCCACAGCAGACACTCGCACTACATGCATTACACAACATAATACAGCAGCATCAATACCAACTTTTACCCACACAGGGGTTATGCTGGCTGGTTCAGGAGATGTTCCATCTCCCTGCTGCCCCAGTTTCCTGCAAGCCCTGTCCCATCAGCCTCAACAACACAGACCTGTGGGACGTGGCCCTTCCCAAGCCAAGCCCAGTGCTTGGTCCTAGCTGATGTCTTCCCATGCTCTGCTCCCTGCTTTGAGCACAGAGAATCCAGGTAGGATCCAAGGAGGTTCCATATGAAGTAGGACGCTGTGTGGCAGCTGGGCATGCAATGCCCCCGCAGATCCCAACCAAATGGGAGAAGCTTCCCATGACAGTCCTCAGAGCCCCACAAACACGTGTATGGTTGGTGAGGGAAAAAACCAGGCTGACGCAGCAGATGGCAAGCTACTGGGTTGGACAGGTCTAGGCAAACAGCACAGTGCCCGCAGTTAGATGGGCAGCCTCATGGGTCCTTCTCAGTGGAAAGGCGGTGAGGAGGCGTGGGAGAAGGGAACCCCACAGAGTGATGCCCCGCATCAGCACCTTCTGCTGAGGCCAGGTCCACAGCCAAGGGCAGGATACATCTGACCAGTGCTGCATGGAGCTGCCATAAGAGCTGAGGCAGGAAAGCAGCTCCAGGCAGGCAGGCACCTGGGGAAGGGGGGGGTGGGTGCTCTGCCAGTGACTCACACACAGCCAGGCACCATCCAGCCCTCCGCCTGCCTTCTCCTCTGTTTTCTCTGCCTGCAAGCTGCCAGTCCCACTGGGCAAGCTGTGTTACTGCACTGCCCAGCAGGTCTGTCGGACCAGGAAATGTTATCCTCAAATCAAGCCCCCAGAGCTGGGGAACATCAGGTTTCCCAAGAGCCAGAGCATAGTGGGCACCTTGCAGAGCCAGCATAGCCACGAGATGGCATGTCCTGTGAGCCGAGTCCAACACAGACCGGGCAACTTAAGCAGGGGACACCCAGAGACTTCACTGACGTCTGTCAGTGAGAAAAGGCCCTGCCTGCCCTTCCCTCGCTGCGTCTTGCCAGTGGAAAGCTGCTGAGAACAAAGGCAGAGCAGCACCTTGCTCCTACACCTGTAGCTGGGGACAGGACTCAGTGCTCCCAATCCCAGAGAGGAGCCCTGGCCAAGCAGCCAGCACTGTGCTCAGAAACGAGTCAGGGACTCCAGAGGCTACAGACAATGACGAAAGAAGAAAGAGGGCTCGAAAAAGACCACGGGGTTAGAGCTCAGCCAGGGAGCACCGCGCTCCTCCCAGCAGCACAGAAGCGGGGCTGCCTCTGCCCGGGCTGTCCTCCTTCCCGGCATGCACCGGGCCTGCCGCTGCCTAACCGGGCTTCAAAGTGTAAATAGCGGCATTGTCTCGCAGCGCTGCCTCGCCGGGCTGTGCGAGCCCTGATAGCAGCAGGACATCCATCTTCCCAGGGAGCCCAGCCCCACTAGCTGGGCTGCCAGGAGGGAGCTATCCAGGAGGCCGCTATCTGGAGCTAGGTGCAGGGGAACATCTCAAATAATTCACGTGGCTTTGCCCGGTGACGGTGCCTAGTGTCAGGGAAACTGGCAGGACTGGAAGGCTAAACACAGAGAAGTATCTAGAGCAGCTGGGGCAGGCAGAACAACACAGTGCAGTCCGTGGTCTGCCCCTCCAAACCTGTCTTCACCTCTTCTTTCTCCTCTTCTTCAGAGTGGAGGGGCTAGAGAGAGGTTGTTTGCAAACCCTGATGTCATTATTAAACTATGCCAGCAGCACACACCGAGGCATGGCCCAAGATGTATATGCTTAGTGACAAGCTCAATTTGCTTTGAAAATACACAACTAACCCAGGTGAAGCTCCTGGGAGATCAGGCTATACAGGGAAGAGGAGATGCAGCTCCTAGAGGAGACCATGGGATGATGCCATGATGAGTCCAAACCCAGCTGGCACACTGTTCATCCCTGACTTGCATGGATGCAAAACCTACAGCTACATTCACCTTTCTGCATGCAGGGACTGCCCTCACTTTTCTCAGGCCACCCACCTGAGTTGGCCACAAAGCTTATCTGGATCATGAGCTGCTTCCCTGCCTGCACCAGGTGGCTGGGCACAGTGTTCCATCCACCTAAGGCAGCCTGGAAGGACGTGTATCCCAGCTCCAGGTGGGATAACGTTACTGTGGGAGCTCCCCACTGCAATGCACAAAGCACCCTGGACCAGTGGTAGCTCCTCTGTTGACTGGCTTGCAAACCAAGGGGGGATGGCCAGAGAAGTTATAATTAGCTGCATTTAATTATTATAAAGCAACAAACTTGATACAGCCTGCAAGGTGACACTATCTGAAAAGCATATGGCAATGAGAGACCAGGCTGAGATGTCAGTTTGGGGGTCAAGGCTCAGAGTAATGCTGTAAACTCAGGTCTGCTGGAGCACAGGGTCTCCCAGGAAGGCATCCTGTGGAGCTGGGTACCCAGCAGAGATCCAGGAAAACCTCACTGCCCTGCAGTAACCTTAAGAATGGATGGCAGGAGTCTCCCCTTTCCTGTTCAGGCTCTCCGATGATTCAGACACGTGGATGGGGATTTCTCTGGGAGGGAAAATGGGAGAAGAGCACACCCTGCCAATTGCAAAACAGCCTGAAAATTGAATCACATCCAAGGCTGCAAGCCCCAGATGCAATCCCACAGATAACCTAGTTGCAGCTCCACTACTATCAACTTACCATGAAGCAGTCATTTCCAGCAACTCTCGGGGAAATATCCCACTGTCCCTAATTACTCCTTTTGGCTCGCCATCTCAAAGACGATCCATAATCAAACCCTGCCAGTTTCAGCCTTAAGAACACACCTTTCACACTGTCAGCTGCCTTCCCTCTCACTCAGACCTCTGTCCCCATGGGCCTCTGCTGCCCTGTGGGGCTCCTGTGGACACTGTCCCTCCCACAGCACGCACCAAAGCAGCCAACATGACACACAAAGGGACTAGAAAATAAATCCTTGACAACAAAGGCTGCCCAACAATCTAGGATTTTCATCTTCAAAGGTTTCTTGGGCCCTGTGACAGCAGTGAAAACCTCACAGCCGTGCCCAGACATCATGATGGTTCCACAGAGCCCAAGGCCAGCATCTATGCTCCTGCTCCTTGCCTGCCACACATGAGGTGGAACAAAACCACAGGGTTCTGAATGGTAGTGTAGGGCTGTTACTTGGATCAGCCCTCCACAGGGACAGCATCCATCCAACAGATGGAGCCAAGAACCAACTTGCAGGGAAGCAGTGTCAAGAGGTTGAGGTTCTCTGGGGATCCCCAGGCCAAACCCCTGGACCTGTGGGACCCCCACCAAGTGCTGCCACCTTGGAGTGCAGGAGAGTATCAGCTGCCACATGGCACATGGAGATCCGTGATCCCGGGATACAATGCTCCACCTCACTCCTCATGGCTGCCAACAGCACCAAGTGCTGCGTGCTGGGACGCGTAGTCTCTGCAGACAGCGGCCCTGCCACGCCACCGACAGCTGCCTCACTCCATGTTGCATCTTAGGTGAAGCCCCACAGCCCTGGCAGCCAGCCAGCCTCCTGCTCCGGGGGAAGAAAGCTAGAAAACTCCCACTGGAAGGATGCAGTGAGAGCTGGCGCCTTCCAGCTAGCCATGCCGGGAAGATATGTGCCTGGGGGCAAACCTCGATGCTGGGGTGCAGGGCTTGCCCAAAGGTCTGGACCACTGACAGATGCCTGGTGGAGGGGGAGTATGAGCATGGTGGGAATCTGTTCGCTGCAGCTTGCGAAGTACCTCCATCACTTCTTCAAGCGATGTCAGGGCAAGTTTCTACCCCCCTGCTCAAGGTGAACTTCTCTGTCTTTAGGACTTTGTTTTAGAAGCGATGCAGGTGTAGCTGAGCAAAGGATGAGGCAGGCTGCTGGCAATGCTGGGGACAGAGCAAACACTTGCGGTTGCTGGATTCACATCATTCCGCTGTGCTGGCAGCACATGTCATTGCTGGTGTCAGGGCTTGGGATGACTAGTGCAAGACGGGGCAAAAACCTCTGAGAGCAAAGGGACAGGGTAGGGCCCAGTACACCTGCCTGGTGCTCCTGAGACAATAGCAAGCCATCCTAAAGTCACAGTCCTAGCAGCACAGTGCTGTAGAAACCATCTCTGCCATCACAGCATGTTGCCGGTGAGACCCTCTCAAACAGGAATCCCTGGTCCCAACCAGCCCGCCTAAAACAACTGCAGCCTACAGGGCAGCAAACCTCATTGTGGCAGGCATTGCGACCCACAAACACACACACAGTGCAAGCACCTGGTCTCTGGGTCGCTCAGATATGGGATGTTTCCAAGGGAGAGGGCCAGCAGGGCAGAACAGGTGTGGCTGCTCTGCCACAATGCAGGACCTCAGGCTCGTGCAGAGCTGCAAGTGTGCAGAGGGTGGGCACACTGGGAGAAAGCACTTGGAGACAAGCACTGCTGCCAGCCATGGGACAGGGCAGGGGCCCTGGAGCTGGCCTTGTCCACCTCACCCTCTGCTCCTGCATCTCAAGGGGCTGATGAAGCTCAGGGCTGGCAGCTCTCATAGCTCTCCAAAAGGAAGCTGAAAGGGGCTCCAGGTCCTCAGGCCATGGCAACTTCACTCCCAAGTGTGCTGCTGTTTTTACCGGCTTCTTGCTATTTTACATGGACTGTGACCTGCTGTGTGCCAGATGAAAGGCCCCCACCAAATGCCAGCGAGAACCTCTTATCACTAAACAGTCTGGCACCACCCTGTCCCCCCTGGATCACAACCTTTCTTTGCCATTTTGAAGGAACAAAATCCTGCGTGTTGTTCTGTTTCCCTCCAGTCCTTAAGGTGTGCTCAGATCTCAGACCTGAGATTTCTATGACAGGGCAGAGACCACCTCCAGTTCCCCTTCAGCGAAACCCACAGCTCTCCCAAAACAAGAACACTCCAAAACTTTAAAGCTAAAGCTTTAAAGAAGGAATAAGGACTTGCAAACACAGCCCAAATGCTGAGAGCTGATACCCGACCAGCGCTGGAAGAGTTGCTGCTAAACTACCAAGACAAGGTGCTAAAGCACAGGGAGAACAAACTGGGGAGACCCCAGGAAAGGGTGTTTGTTCCTATGCCTGCCTAACCTGCTGAGCACCATGAGAGGGCTCAGACCCTCCTGGAGAGAAGGAAGCAGCCAGACACTTGCAGTGTGGGGTGAGCACACAGTTCCATGTCCCAGAAGGTGATTCCCAGTGGGACCCCACAGCCTCCGAGCCCTTGGCTCGCATCTCACCCAGAGACTCATCATTTGGGCTTCTGCTGCAGCACCAGCCTTGGCAGAAGCTGGTGGCTGTCTCGGGGCTCCTGCAGAATCAGGCTACAGCGGGGAGATCAAAGCTGCTCCAGAGTGCTGGACATCAGAGCCCTGACAGCCACACGGGATCACAGCATCCCACCGCAGCCTGCTCTCCTTGGGGGCCTTCCGGTTGAACACCCCTCTCACCCGGCACAAGACACTCCCATAGCCCTGGCACACACCGCGATGGAGCCACAGCACTGAGTTTGCTCCAGCTCGACCTCCACTCCGGCTGCCCTGGCTGCTTTGTCCGAGGGCTTGGGTGAGCCCTCTGCACACAGAGAGCCCTGCGAGACAGTTCATGGTCCCTCACCCCCGCATCTGCACCCTTTGGACCTTTTACTCCCTTGGACGGGCCCGCGGGAGGCTGGTGGGACCCTCCGAGGCGCAGCTGAAGTTGCGGGAGGCGGGGAAAGGAGGTGGGCGAGCAGCCCCCCGCGCCGGGCATCAGCCCCGCGGTCTCTGTGACAGCGCGGGTGGGGGCACCGGAGGGGGTGCGGGGCAGCTGTCGGTGGGCTGGGGCAGGGGACGGAGCCGGGGGGAAGAACAAAGAGAGCTGCGGGCTGGGATGGAGCCGGGCACGGCGGGGCAGGAGGCTGCCGGCAGCAACCTGAGAGGCTGGGGGGGCCTCGCCAAAAACCA
>JAOXOE010000632.1:16548659-16581579 GCA_028565055.1 Phoeniculus purpureus | reverse complement strand
TCCTGCTGTGGCAGGGGGATTGGACTAGATGATCTTTCGAGGTCCCTTCCAATCCCTGATGTTCTGTGATTCTGTGACTTAGCAGTTTCAAGCATAGTCAGTAAGCAGATGTTAACAAAATTAAATGTCTTGATCCTGAAATCTGTAAGTAAAGATGCTTGAAACTTGGAAACTATAAATGCAGCACATTTTTCCCCTGCTGTTTGAGCACTTTGCTTGCAAGCCTTCCATCACAGATTGGTGGTCTCTCACATGAATGGCACAAAATTGTTGCTCACCCCTCCTACAACGTTTGACCAGACTTAAACTCTGCCTAAGTCAGTGAGACTGGCACTGAATAATTTCTGCTACGTCTGGCAGGGTGCTTCGCAGACACTGAGGTGACAAAACCCTTTTTCAAGAAGTTTATGGTGCTCCGGAGACGTGACTGCCCAGCAACAGGCCCTCCTAAGAAGGCCATGGAGGAGTTCATCAGTTACAGGGCCCGTGAAGGCACTCCCTCAGTCATGATGTCGAGGACATCTACCTTAGCGCTGTTTTTTACCATCTTCTGGGCTCTTGTTGATTTGATGCAGAGCCAGGATGGGGATTAGCGGCGGGAAGGCAGTCCAGAAAGGGAGCCCGAGGGAAGGCCTGAACGCGGAGGTGGATTAGCATCTCCTGACCGAGGTCGGCTGAGGTGGTGGAGGAGGAGGACGGGCAGCTGTCACGCCACCGCACGGGCTCCGCAAAGGTAAGGGAAACTATTCTTCCTGTCTAAACGCCCTGGTTTTGTACCAACAGAACACTGCGAGCATCGACGCCCGGTTTGGTTTAACCAGACACCCCTGGCTTTGCGCCGCCACTGACACCGAAGTACCTCCCCGCCGCCCTTCCCCAACGGCCACAACGCGCCGTGCTGGCTGCAGCCCTTTAACGCGGGCAACAGGGCTGCGGGAAGCCACGGCACCAGCCGCTAGCCAACATGGCTCTTGGCGCCGCGGCTCTGAGGGGAGGCGGCGGCTCGTTCCCCGCCCACGCTGGGCGGCCGCCGCGCACGCGCGCGCTGCCCCCACAATCGCTATCAACCCCCCCTCTTTACTTGCCCGCGTCACGCCGAGGGCGGGTGGGTACCGCCATGTCAGGGGCTGACTTCCCTCCAGCCTCGGGGGCACCGGCCCTGCGTGAGGGGAGTGAAGGGGGCCCAGGGGCCTCTCAGCCCCGAGGAGGGGCCTGTACAGCCGTGGGAGGTGGGGGAAGGCAATGGGGGAGTGCTGCCCTTCAACCCCTGTGGGTGAGGCCGTGGGCTGCGCTACTTCGAGGGTTTCTCCTTCATCCTCAGGAAGCTGGGCTGGGCTGCGCCGCGCCTCTGCCCCCATTCGGGGATCTCGGCGCCGTACCCCAGGCCCCTGCCAAGGCCCCAGGGCTGCAGTTCCCGGCAGGAGGCCAGTGGCTTCCCGGCCCAGCTTACGCGTTCCCAGGGGCGGAGGGAGAAGTAGGGAGAAGATGGAGAGGCGTGGGCACCGTGCCCGGGGGAGCAGCTGAACCCCGCGACGACAGCGCCTGGCCCGGGGCCAGGTCCCAGGGCAGCCAGTGGCCAGAGGCCGGGGGGAGCGAGAGGGGTAGACGCCATGGCTCCCAGCATAGTGGGACGAGGCCAGTCCCGCAGCCCAGGGTTCCGTGGGGGCTGCCAGCACTGGAGGAGGGAGAGGGCCCGGCAGCTGCAGAGTGGGCAGGACAGAGGGTTTGCAGCAGCGTTGCGTGGACCTGGAGGTCGCAGCTGGAATTTTCTGCACCTTCTGCAGGCAAAGCAGGGTCTGCCAGGCTGCTCTTAACTGTGCTGAACCCTGTGCCCACGCAGGGATGTAACTGCATCCCTCCACCCTCCCAGGATTGTGGCCAGACAGATGCCAAGGCAGGAGGAGTAGAGGGCCATCTGGACAGGTCTCCCTGGGGGCATCTGGCCTACATGCACTACCCACAGAGGAGCACTGCAATGGGTCTTCCTGGACCCCCACGCAGTTCTACAAGACCTTGCATGCCTGCTACAGGGCCAGAACCTGGCACAGTTCCATCTGCAGGGCAGGTGCCATACCTCTGACACCCATGATGATGTGCCCTATGGTGGGAGAGAGCAAACTGCTGGGGTGGAGCCTCAGCCCCCTTGCCCCACTGAAGGGCAATGGCCAGCCCATCTGCTTCTGCACAGGTGGGATTCACATTCCTCTTCACTGAGTGTCCTTTAAGCATTACATGGGTTTGAGCTTTCCACAGCAGGCTGTTTTGATTAGCTACGAGCAAGCTGTCCTCTCAGCACTGCACAGGCTGAGCCTGGCCATCACTGGAGTGGAGAGAGGGGAGCTGCAGAGCTGAGATGCACAGTGTGTTCCTTTCTGCCTCCATTTTGCCTTGGTGCTGCCCCTGTGGGTCATTATCAGGAAGGGTAATGCATATGGGTTTCCCTCTGGTTGCAACCTAGGGACCCTGTGTACAAGGGATATGGTCCCATGTGCAGGTCTCACACCAGGCTACACTTGCTCTGTGATTGGTCTTGCAGTGCTAGGTTGTCCTGCCACACTCATGGAAGGAGGGATGAAGCAGGTTTCTGCATGCCCTAGAAGCACCTCTGAGAGAGAACACAGAGGGTTTAGGACAGCAGGATTTGCTTGGTTCTGAGGACAGCATGGCTTCACATCTCCCTGGCTGCCAGGTTGTGTCGGGCTTCTCAGACCAATAGAGAGACACATTTTCTGAAGTTCCTTACTTGCTCCTTGTTTTAGACATGCTGAGCTCAGGAACAGCATCTTTTACAGGGGCAACTACTCCTGGGGTGCAAACAGAACTCGGACTGCTGCTTCCCTAGACAAAAACTTATTTGTTGTTAGAGTGGAGCTGTCCCTGTGAGGCAGGGGGTGACGTGGGACAAGCTACTGCAAATAGAAGTGCCTTGTGAAGGGGTGGAAGGAAGGAGCAGAAAGATGACTTTCCTATGTCAGAAATGCCCTGGCTCAGCAATCAGGCATGCAAGGCTAAACAAAGCAGCTCTGTCCTGCGGATCCCTAAGGAAATCCAGCCAGCACAGGTCTTTGTGCCCAGGACTGATAGAGACCAGGACAAGACCGCACCAACCAAACACCGCGGAGCAAAACTCTAGCCGTGTCCCTTGTGCTGCTGAGAGCACACTCCTGCACTCTATGAGATGCTCCTCCTCTCTGAAGCAGCAATAGCTGGAGGGATAGCCACAAGAGTGACTCTGGGCTGACCGAGTGGAGCCACGCCAGGAGCTGCGCACATCACTACACCCCCGCTCCTAGAATTGCCGAGCTCCACCACAGCTGAGTCAAATGAGCCGACTTCGGTTTCCTCCCGTATCTCGTGTCCTCCAGGCGATTTTCTGCGTGCCAGCTCAAGAAAGCCGCACAGGCTGCTGTTACTCGGTACCGGTCCTGCCTGCAGCTGTGCGGGAAGCTGCCGGACAGTTCCCTGCGCCCATCCCGCTTCTCACCCGCCATGGTGTTCCCGTCCCGCAACACGTGGGGACAGACCCTTCGCTAGGCTCCACGGAGCCCCATCCGCACTGCTGCCTAGGAACCTCCCGGCACAGGGCGGGCTCGCGTCCGAGGAGACACGGAGTAGGAGTACGAGCCCGCCACACCAACCAGGCCGCGGTGCCCACGTGTGCGGCAGAGCCGGCAGCGGGGCGGGTACGACTGGCGCCGCGGGAAAACAGGCAGCCGCCACGCCCCGCCGGGCCGCTTCCCGCTAGTGACGTCACGATGGGAGCAGGGCCGACTCTCGTGGTCCTCTCCCACCACAAAGATGGTAGCGAAGCTCACGCGCCTGCCCGCGCTCAAAATGGCCGCCCTGCCCCCTCAGCGTCCGGGCGCGCCCATAGACCGGTGCCTGCGCCGCGGCGCCGGCTGCGAAGGGGTGCGGTCCCGGCGTGCCCCGCGGCGGGGAGGGGGCGTGAGGGCCGCTGGGAGCTGTAGTGCAGGGCCGGTGGTGGTCACGTGCCGAGCTCTGCTGCGGCCGCGTTGGAAGCGGAGGCGCCAAGATGGCGGCGCGGCGGGGCGGAGCGGTGCCCGCCGCGGCCGGGGTTGGCTGCTCCGTGCCCGGAGCCGCTCCGCGAGGATTGGCGGGCGGCGGAGCCCCGCGGGAGCCATCGCTGTGCGCCGGCAGCCCCATGCAGGTAGGCGGTGGCGGGAGAGCGACGGGACGAGCCGTGACACGTGGAGGCCGGGGCGGCTCCCGCGCCGGCAGCGGCACCACGTGTGCCAGGAGCGGGCCCGGCGGCGAGACCGGTGCCCTCCGTGGGATGTGACACTCGGCCCAGACTGGGTGGGAGCTGATCAGGTTGCTTCTTCCCTACTGTACCCCCATTCCTGCGGCGCGGTGGCGGTTCGGGACACCGGCACCTGCCGGTTTCGGTAGCGGGAGCTGCCGACGGACGGCGCGGGGTGTTCCCGGTCTGGGCCGGGAGAACCCTCGTGAGCTGTGCTGGGGATTTGTCTAAGGGGAAGTGGAGGTTTATCTACCGCGCTGGGGCAGCTCTAGGCGCGGTGTGCAGTCTTCCCGCCACCGCCGGTGTCACCGGTCTCGGCGATCCCCTGCCGGAGCGGCTGCGCTGGTGTCCGAGTGCAGGTCACGTGGCTGCAGCACCCATGGTCGGGACCTGGCGGTACCCGCGCTGCGCATCGCATGAGGTTTTGGGGGCCCCCACGCTCCTGCCCCTTCCTGGGGACTCTTGTATGCCAGAGGCTGCTCCGGCACACACCCGGGGCCGCCGACCCCATCTCGTCTCTCCTTGACGCGGGGGAAGCGGTTGGGGATCAGAAGAGCCCCTGCCTGGCGCTTCCCGAAGGCAACTGAGCGATCTGCGGAGCATCCCGCACCGCCCAGGCTCCCCCTGTGTCCTTGCTGGCAGCTGGGACCAGGTGAGCGAGAGCTGCCTTAGCCACCTGCCCGCCGCTGGCACAGGGCAAGGCGATGGCCGCCCTCTGCTTGGGGCGTAGCCCCGGCAAGGCCACACGTGTCACGCGCCGCTAGCGTGGCTGGGACCGTCTCCGGTGGGGGCCTTGGAGGTGCCTCCTGTGTGCCACCAGCGCGTCCCCTGCTGCCGTTGGGTGCTGCAGGAGCTGGTGTCTGCACCCACACCATCTCTGTCTCAAGCCCTTGGCTCAAAGCCCGGCTCTGCATGTTCCTAGTGCTGACTGCGGGCACCCTCCCTGCTGCTCTGGCACCACTGGCTTGAGCCCGAGGCATCCCTTGAACATCCCCATGGCCTCTTCTCTGCTGTGCATAAAGCAAGCACAAGGAGCCAAGATACTGTTCCCCCCTTGAGCTAGCGGAGACTAGGGTCCAAGCAGGTATACAGGAGCAGGCTGAGCGGGTTCATACCCCCACCATGACGCACAAGTGGTGAGGACAGATGGAGGTGCCCGGCCCCAGGTGGATCAAAGGAAGTCCTGGGGGAATGAAGCCTGGGTGACTCACACCTGTGGGACTCCTTGTTGCAAAGCGCTGAGTCAAAGGAATTGAGGACTTGGGAGATCACCCGCCCTCACTCCTGGGCTCTGGGCAGAAGCCAGGAGAAAAGGCCCATTGAGTGGGAGGATTGTACTTATGTCTCTCTAAATGTCCTGCACCGGTTACACTGCCTTTGAGGAGAGCCAGCCCTGTGGCAGGATAGGTACAAACAGACAACATGAGGGCAACCCCCCCCGGACTCCCTTGCCATTGGCATGCAGGCGTGAACTGGATCTCACATCCCTGGTTCCTGATGCTCCATGAGATCCCAGCTGCCAGTGCTGGTCACTGCTGACTCAGGGCTGCATGCTATGCTGGGTGTGTGAGCCTGGATGTGCTTCCTCACTCCTCCTAGTATCTCCTGGCCAGGAATTGCAGTCAGCCTGTCCTGTAGAGGGCTACCACGGGGGGCTCTGCCCCAGGGCTGAGGGAGGGGATGGAAAATGCTGAGTGATAAAACTGCTCCATCTGAGTGGTGGGTTGGAGCACATCATGGTGTCACCAGTGGGCTCTGTTTCCAGGGGCTGCTGAGCCCCTGACCACTGCAGACTTCTGCTCTTTGCAGCCGCTGTGTTGGGATGCAGTAATGCAAGAGGGATTTGGGGTGGGTGGATGCAGGACATTGCTGTAGGGCTCCCAGCCTGGTCCTGGGATGCCTTGTGTTCTGGGATCACGCAGAACTCCTGGCTATGCTGTGCCAGAGTTGCCCTCTCTGTCTGATAGGGTAAGTCTCTGAAGACCCCCAGGGGTTGGGTGTGTGGCTTTGGTGCTGCCATGTTTTAGGGAACACATCTTTAGTGAAAACCCTGCTCACTCTGTGGAGCAGCTTCCCTCTTGCCAGGAGAGGATTTGAATTTACAGATGAGTCTTGTACAGGGAGGAAGTTGCATTTTGTCCTGTGTGGGCTCAGGCTTTTGAAAGCTGTGGTACCTCTGTGAAACAGGTGAGCTGCACCAGATGCATATCCCCCAAGGTTCAGCCAGCCTCTTTCTCTGCTGCCTCAAAGGGAGAACAGCTCGCTGCCTGCTCCCTGCCAGCTCTGGGAGCAAGATGTGCTCTTTCAGGGCTCTGTCCTCTGTGGCCTTATCTTCCCTGTCCACCTTATCTCTGCCTAAGCCCATCTGTAAACAGGAATTCGCATCCTGTCTACTGCCTTTTGCCTGTGCTGCTGTTCCTCTGTCCCTCACAGAGGCTTCATATCTGGCAGCTCCTCTCAGCCAGGTACTCCAGTTCCTGCCCTTGCCCTTGCCCAGCATCTTGCTGTTCTGACTGCCCTGCAGCACCAGGATGCATGGCACTGTGGAGTGTGGAGCAGACCTTTCCAGAGCTGTCTGGCCTTATCTAAACATCCCTGGAGCTGGCTAGGAGACTGGAAAGGATGCGAGGCTGGGAGTTCGAGGGGAAAAAGAGCAACAACACTGGTGTTTGGTCTTGGACTACAAGCACAGCTGTGTCTTGTGGTCGATGCTAGGGCAAGGCCTTGGTAGCCGCAGCTGGCTGCATCCCTATTGCTGACTCCTGCACTTCTGTTATAAATTTTGTCATGTTTTGGGGCTTATCTGAAGCACTGACAGACAAGAGTTGGAGGAGAACGCTACAGTCTGTGGGATGAGCCTGCTTTTCCCCTCCCTGTTGAGCACAAGTGAAGGGTAGTATGGGGCAGAGCCTGGGAATTTCAGCGGGTTTTGTCTTTCCCAACTGTGGAGCTGTAGGAGCGAATGGGTGTTTTTGGTGTGAAGGTATATCTAGTAATGAGTCTCGGTCTGATAGTGGCCATGGGCCTGTGTAGTGGGGTGGACTGGCCTGAACCTCTCCAAGTAAGCAAGGGGGAAAGGTCCTCTGTGCCATCCTGTGACCTGCAGCACAGCCATGTCTCACTTGCCTCTTCCCTGTGTTTGTGGGTTCTGGGACTGTGGCAGCAAGCTCAGTTGCTGTTAGCAGCACAGGCTGTGGAGAGCCCTTGTGCACTTCAGGGGAATATCAGTGTTGGAGGTGGTGCTTTGCTAAGTGCTTACCTGGCTCCCGGTGCTCCTCAACAGTGCTTTTCCCTCGAGGAGGATGACCTCAACTTAATGTCGCTGGATGCAGAAACCATCTTGGAGGCTGAAGAAATCCTGGGGACGATGCAGAACTATCTTGACTCCTCTGTGATCTCCATCATTGAGGACCTTTCTGTGAGCGAGGTGGGAGCCCAAACACGGGAGCAGTGGCTGGGCTGGCTCTGGCATGGGTGAGGGAGCTGTGTCTGTGCCCCACCACCCTCTGAATCTGCTTCTGCCGTTGCAGCAGAACAAGGCCTGCCTGGATGCACAGAATGAGCTGTCCCTGCTGACTGCTATCACTGAGATCCTGGATAGCACAGATGATGAGACTCTGTCTCCCTTTGACACCATCATGGACGCAGAGCTGCTGACTTCACCTCGAGAGCGGGAGAATTCCTCAGTGAGTTGTAGAACAGAGCTAGTCTGACCCCACACAGATGGGAAGATGCTCAGGCAGGGCTCTGTCAGGACCTGGTGCTAGAGTGACCCTCATCCTCAGTGCCCTGGGATGGTCCCTTGGACCAAAACCATGAGAGCAGAGCTGAGCCAGGCTTGGATGTTGGCCATGCCTGGGGCTCTGGCACAGGCTTGGTGGGGCCATGCCTTCAATTTGAGTCTTGGTGTAGGACCAGAGATGTGCCAGAGGGTCCTGCCAGTAGCAAATCCCCCTCTGCTCGACCATATGGGGCTTGCACACACCATGGGTGAAACAGGTTTGAGATGCTCCTGGGCTCTGCCAGGTCACATTAGTGGCTGCTGTGAGGCTGGGAATGGCTGGTCCCCTTCAGCAGCAGAAACCTGCTATGCATCATGCTCTGTCCATCTCCTTTCTAGTTCCAGAAGTTTCTCAGCTTATCCCGTCCATCCCTGGAGTGTGAGAGCCCTGCGCTGGAGCAGCCCAAGGCTCTCAGAGCTCTCGGCAGCAGCAGCAGCATCTCTGTGGTTGGGAAGGTGAGCAGCTGAGTGGTGTTGGGGTGGTACTGGGGTAATTGTTTCTTCTGCTGCCCTCCTGCTTGGCACAGACATCCTCTCCTAGAAGCATTGCTTTTGGAAGGTGCTGGTGATGGTGGGAGCAAGACCTACCCTAGCCCATGGGTACTCTGGGATGCTTTGGATTCCCCTGTAGGGGCAGCAGGTTTGAGCGTTGTTGTGTCTTACTGGGAGAGACAAACAAGTTCAAACTTTGCTTCAGTGTTGCAGCAGACTCATAGTTGGCTGTGCCTGGGGTGGCTCTAGTGAAAGCTCAGGAACTCATGTTCGTTTTCGCAGACTGACACAGACCTGGCTTGGGACCGTGCTGCTCAGAGCCTCGAGGACCCAGTGCTGCTGAAGAAGCAAGTCTGCAGCACTCCAAGGGTGGAGAGGAAGGTAGGCCGGCGCTGGTCCAGAGAGCAGCCCTTGCCACAGCGCAGTGATGGGGAGGAAGAGGAAGAGGAGGCTCCCATGAGCCCAGAACTAGACAGCAGCATGGAGGCTGAGTTTTGTGTGAGTGGAGCTGAGGCAGTGCAGGAGGAGCGTGAAGACCCCTGCATCATCAACACGGGTGATGTTTCCCTGAGTGAGTTGGTGAAGTCCATGCATCCATACTGCCTGCCCACCTTCACTGTGTGCCTCGACCCCGAGACCGAGCCTGTGGCCAAAGAGCTCCTGAGCGGTCCTGTCTTGCTGGAAATTGTGCCTGGCGAAGGGGAGAGTATGGAGATCCCCGTTGTCCTACAGCCTTTGGAGCCCAGCTTCCCTGACCTAGAGCCCCAGTTCCTGGGAACAAAGAAAGGCATTGGGGAGTCAGTCCCAGAGGAGCAAAAGGAACTGCCAGAAGCTCCAGCCCAGGAGAACAGGGTGCAGGAGAAGGAGAAACCACCTGGGAAGGACCCCTCCTGTACTACCCAGGAGAGCAAATCCCCACCGGAGACAGCAACACCCAGAGCCCGGAGCCCCAGCAGTAGCTGCCAGCACAGCACAGAGGCTCCGGTGGGTGGCAAACGTGAGGAATCCAAGAAAGGACGTGGCCGTGAGAGAGCGAGGAAGAGTCGGAAAAAGAAAGCAGAGAAGGACCAAAGCAAGCAGGCCAGATCAGGCAGGGAGTGTGTGGTCCCTCAGCTGCACTCGGCTGGCTCTGGGCACTCTCTGGGCCAAACACCCACCAGTCGGCGGCGGGCAGCATGTCCCTCTGTCCAGGTCTCTGACTTCCTTGCACAGCAGCTGGAGCGAGCCAGGAAGGAGGGGCAGATGGAGCTGCACACTGAGCGGGCACCACGGCCCCGAGGCAGGCCCCAGAGCATGAAGGGGGCCTCCCAGCTTCTTGAGAAGGGACAGCAGGAACTGCAGAAGGAGCAGACACCAGAAACTGTGAGCGTGGCCCCAGGAAAGGCTGAGACTGCAGTGCCTCTGGAGAAGACTGCACCAAGTGTGGAGGAGCAGCCAGCATCTGCGTGTCCTGCATTCCAGGCTGAGAGCAGGGGAAATGCACAACCGCCTACCAGACAAGACATTGGGGTCTCAGCGGCTGCATCTCCATTCCTGGAGCATGGTGTGCAGTTGGAGACACCCCAGAGCCTGCCTACAGCAGAACCAAGCGAGAGCCTGCCCAGGGAAGTGAAACCCAAGGCCCTGAGCCTGCGGGAATACCGCATCCGCATGCTGCAGCGCCAATCCAGTGCAGATGACAGAAAAGATGTTGAGAAACAAGTGGCCAGCAAGTGGCCCAGCATCCCTGAACCTCCAACTGAGTTGGCAGAGATCCCCTGCTTGGTGTCGCCTGTGCGCCCTGCCACTGAGGCAGCCAGTGCTCAGAGGAGCCCAGAGAAACCTGCCAGTCCCTCTACTGTTCTTTCTGTTGGTAAAACTCCTGTCTCTCTGGCACCCACCACGGCTCCAGTGCCTGCAATGGTTCCACCACCCCCATCAGCACCAATGCCTTTCGTTGCACCAAACGTGCCCCCAGCCACTGGGGTGGCTCCTGCTGGGATGCCACCAGCCTCTGCTGGTGCTTATGCCCTTTACCCACCAGTGCCTTCCTGGCCCTGCTTCAGCCCGCAGCCCCTGGGCTGTCATGGTTTGCCCCCACCTCCCAGTGCTGGCTCCTCCAGTGCTTTTCACATGGTGCCTGGCCTTCCACCTCCTGCCATGGCCTGGCCCCCACCTCCTGTGCCACCCCCACCTCCATTTGGCCCAGGAAGTCCATATGCCCCGGTTGGGTGGCCACCGCCATCCTACTGGCCAGGAATTCCCATACCACCTCCAGTGCCTCCCCTGGCATATGGGGACCCTGGAGCGGCTCTGCAGGGTGCTGCTGCTTTCTCCACTGGCAGCTGCCCTGGCATGGTCCTCCCCAACAGGCAGCCTTCCAAAAATGCTCCTGCATTTGGCTGTCCAGAGCTACCAGCCTTGCCCACCCAGCCTTCCGCTGCCCCAGCTAGCAAGGTGGGGGCTGGAGGTGGCTCAGCCAGGGTGCTGACCAGCAGGGTGTTGGACCCCAGAAGGCAGGCGAGACTGATGGGGGAAAGTTCTCTCCCCAGGGCCCCTCTGGCCTCTTCCCAGCCCCTGGCAGCCCCATCAGCTTCCACTGCCCAGCTTAGCAGGGTCCCTCCTGCAGCACCAACACAGCAGACAACAGTCCCCCAGGCTGCCCTCACCCAGCCTCTGGAGGAGCCCCAGGCTCCAGCCCTCACCCAGCTCCCAGAAGTACCCACAGCTGCCATTTCTTGCACTGTGGAGGTGTCCCATGCTGCTGAACCTACTGGGGAGTCTCCTGGCAGCTGCCCCACAGAGCAGGCTGCAGGGCTGGGCAAGGGGGCAGCAGACAAAGCCTCACCAGAGCCAAAGGCAGCTGCTGGGCAGGAGCCACCAAGCCAAAAATCTACCTCCCAAGCTGTGGCACCACCAGTGAAAGCAGGTCAAGAGAACAGCCGGCCCACCAAGGCAGCTGTTGCACGCCCATGGAGGCACCAGCCACTCCTCAGCATGACACAGCCCAGTGACAGTAGCAAGGACATCGTGCGAGCCTTCATCAGTGAGATCGGTGAGCGTGAGGGCTGTGGGGCACTGGGCTGAGCATTGCCAGCCAGCAAGGTTGCAGTGCTGCCAGCAGCCCAGCTAGCGATGCTGGTTCCTGGCACTTCTGGGGGTTAGGGTGGCAAAGTTGTGCCTGTGGGTTTGCAGTCTCTTCCCAGCATTTTACCAGGGTGTTGCCTCCAGTAGGTTGTCTGGGCTGGCTATGCCCAAACAGGTCCCTCCTGGGGCTGCAGAGCTGGGTGCTCCTGTCCTTGCTGTGGGTGAGGCAGAGCTTCTGCAGGCTTTGCTGCTGCTTCTCCCCAGAGTTCACCCTGTCCCCTGGAGAGGCTGATGCAGGGAGAGGGTGAAACTGGGATGCATCCCTGTGTACCTGAAAGGTTTTGGCTGATCTGACTTGCTGTGTTCTCTGTCTGGCCCAGGAATTGAAGCCACTGACCTGTCCAGCCTGCTGGAGCAGTTTGAGAAATCTGAAGGTGTGGATGCAGTGTGTCGTCCTCCTGGGGCACCTGCTGTGCCACACTGGGCTCCCTGGGGTGGGGTGGGAGCTGCTACCTGCGGGTTGGTGTTACCTTGCCTAGGTGCTTTGTCCCAGGGGTGTCTGTGTCTCCATTTCCTCCACCTGTGAATATGGCTGGGCTTCCCCAGGGTTGCTGAGGGGGTGATGAATAGTCTAGAAAGGAAAATACAACGCCTCTGGGGTGCTGTCAGACCTTTGCCCTGTTGTGCCTGGGTACTTTGTGTGTCCCCACTGTGTGCAGGGTCTGTTCTCTGTCCTCACCCACCTGTTCTCTTTTCAGCCAAGAAGGAGGAGGCTTCTGTGCAGCTCCCTGAGAACAAACAGCCAGCAGGGAGCTCTGGGTGAGTACCAAGACTTTTGCAGCTGATGGCCCAGGGGGCATTGGCAGCTCTCTGTCCTGGCTGGGTCCAAACCACTGGAGGCTGCATTCACCAGCCTGGGAGGGTCTGAGCTTGTGGTGGAGGCTAAAGCTGGCACTGATGGGGGGAAAAACTGGAGGGAAAGTAGTGATAGCTGGAACCAGTCTGTGCAAGTTTCATCCTTGCAGCTCTTCAGATCCTCCGTCCCACCCATCCTGGCCAGTGGGACATCTCAGCTGAGTGCCCCAGCTGTGGGTACTGAGGGTGAACTTTGGCTGCTGCATTTAACAAAGTTCCTTTCCCCATGTCAGGCATGAAACCCATCAGGACAGGAAGCTTCCAGACAATCTGCAGGCCTCTGAGCTGGCCAATGTGGCAGGTAATACCTGGGGGTGAGGCAGGGGAGGCAACTTCATCCTGGCCTTGGGCTACTGTGGAGCTTGGGAAGACCCTGGGTCTTGAGGGGAGTTGGGCCAGGAGGGAGCCCCAGCCAGACTGGTTGTAGCAATCGACTGCTCTTGAAAGCCCTGCAATGTTCTCACAGGCCTCACCCCCCCAGCAACACCCCCACACCAGCTCTGGAAGCCATTACCTGCTGCCTCACTGCTGGCCAATGTCAAGTCACCTGGATCCACACCCCAGGAAGGGCCCCAGAAGACAGTCAAGCTGGGGAAAGCCAAGCCACTGCTCCCAAGCAAGCTCCAAGGGAAGAACCTGGCACCAACCCTCACTAGCTCAGCACCCAACCATGTCTGCTTGGGAGACCACGACTACTGCATCCCAAGTGCAGCACGGCTGGACACCAGCAGCAGCCCTGGCACACAGCTCCCGGCTGAGGGCGGCTCCCGCTGGAATGTCAAACACCACCGGGATATCACTATCAAACCCATCTCCTCCTTAACCAAATGGACGCTGGAGCAGCCCAAGTCCACCCCACCAGCCCCCACCATCACTGTGGAGCCCAGCAAGGAGCCCCTGGGGGCAACTTGCCAAGTCCCCCTGGATTATCGGACTAGCATCCCCAACGAGGCCACTGCTGGGTCCAGTAGCCCCCCCACCTCAGTGCTTCTGTCTCCAGCTGCATCCCCCTGTCGGGACCAGGAGGTGCGGACTCCTAGTGCCCAGCCAAGTTGTGCTGCTGCCAAGAAGACCCTTCGCTGCTATAGAAGACCCCGGGACTCACCCAGCCCCTCTGTCGGGAGCTGGAGGGCTGGCCGGAGCCGGGCCAGCTGCTCTTTCAGCTCCAGTTCAGATGGAGCTAGCGAGTCCTCATCTTCATCTTCATCCTCATCTTCCCGATCCCGGTCACGATCATTCTCCCCACCACCCAAGCGGTGGCGAAGGTAAGTGGTGGAATGTCTGTGCACTTGCTCTTTGACAGCTTTCTAGTGGTCAGTTGTTTGTGAGGGTGCCCAGAGGCCTCACTGTGGATGTGCTTGATGGCTGTATTTGATCTTTTTGTCCTTGGGACCTTTCTGAAGGGGGACCTTGCTTGCAGAGATGGGGAGCTGCTGTGACACCTTGCCTGAACCCCATGCCTGGGCAGATGTGCCTGGAAAGCTACTATTGAGCCAGATTTCCCTACTCCTGAAACACCGTGGTGCAAGTCCTTGGCTTCACCTGGGCTTTTGGTTGCTATTTCTGGGGATTTGTCACAGGTGCTGGTGTTAATGCTGTGGAGCTGGTGCAGAAATTGGAGGAGCCACAATGGAGACCTTCAGGTAGCTGCTGGAGGCAAGCAGAAAAAAAATCTGTCTTGGCTGCCTCAAGGGCTCCCTGTTGCTCCTTCTGGGGGTGGCTGTGTAGGAAAGTGGGGCAGCCTGGTCTCTCTGGGATGTGTTTCTTTTGGAATCTCAGTGCCTTTGAGTGATCTGTAGCCTGTTCGAGCTGGAGTGGGAGGCATGAAAGTTGAAACTGGAAGAAGCATATATTCACGGATATGCCATGTCTTAGGGATGTGCAGCCTAGGGACTTGCCCTGGCTGGCTGGGCTTTTCAGCAAATGGGGAACATCCCCACAGACTGAGCCACCCTGATCTTCTCCTGGAGAACATGTGGCAGTGCCAGGCAGCACAACCTGCTTAGGGCCTGGGTTTGCCTATGGCAGGGACTACTTGCAGGCTGCACGTTTGCAGAGGGAACCTGCTTCTGGCCAGAGGCATCACAGCTTGGTCCCAGAGGGGTCCCCTAAAGCTTTGTCTGGCCCTGCCACAGATGTGAGCAGCAGGCTGTGAGCACAGAAGCCCAGCCCTGTCCTGCTGAATGCCATGACCCTCAGTGTATTTGGGGGCATCTGTTGTCTCTGTTCACATGGCTGTGTTTGGATATGACAGCTCCAGTGTCATCCTATGCACCATGTGGGGCTCAGCACAGGAGTCCCAGCCCCTCCTGGGCCTTTGCCTGGTCATTGCTGGGTTCCTCATGGTTCCCCTGAATATTTATTGCTATTCAGGGGCTGTTGTGAGGCCGCTCCCTCTTCCTTGTGTTTGGAGCCCAGTGGAGCAGTATCTTTGCCCTAGCAAACCTGGGCAGAGGTTTCTGTAGTTCAGCCCTTCTTGGGAAGGGTGAAGTTGTTGTTCTTCTCTTAAAGCTGTGAGGTGCTGGGCAAGGGAAGGGCATAGCACCAAGTTGTGTCTCTCCATCCTCCAGGTACCGCTCAAGATGTTCCCACAGCTCCTCCTCACGCTCCAGCTGCGGGCCATGTGGCAGGTCCCGGGACAGGTCTTCGTCCTCATCATCAACATCATCATACTCATCCAGGTCTACATCCCGCAGCCAGTCCCGCTCCCCCTCACCCCGCAGGAGGAGTAACAGGCGGAGAAGGTAAGTGTGGCCATCCTGGCCCTAACTCAGCTCATGACATCCTGTGTCCCAGGCAGGGGTGGACTCCTTCCTTCAGTATCTCCCTTGTGTCCGGGTTCATTGTCTTCTGTACATCCCATTACCCTATAGCTCACATGTCTGGTTTCTGCCCTGCCAGATACAGCTATGATGCACAGGACCACTACCACAGGCAGAGGATCCTCCAGAAGGAACGTGCAATAGTGAGTGCTGGAGGGTGGGGAAACTGGGAATGGAGATCTGGGGATCCACAGCCCCTCCATAACTTCAGAAAATCTCTGGGGTCTCAGCCTTGTGGGCAGGATTCCTGGCTCTGGCCAGGCCATGGTGTCCTGGGTGGCAGTGCAAGGAGAATGCTCTGTGTTAAGAGGTCTTTCTCACCCTGAATGCTCAGAGACACCAAGTCCCCCCATTCCCATCTCACGGGATGATGCTTCCTTTCCTGCAGGAGGAGCGGCGAGTTGTGTTTATTGGCAAGATCCCCAGCAGGATGACTCGGTCAGAGCTGCAGCACCGCTTCTCTGTGTTTGGGGACATTGAGGAGTGCACCCTGCACTTCCGTTCTGAGGGGTAAGAGCTGCTGGGGCTTAGGGCAGCCCCTTCACAGGGATGGCTCCTGTTGCACTTTTCCCATTCCTCAGTGAGATGGTGCAGACTAAGGAGGGGACAAACACATTGTGCTGCTGCTGATCTCTGCTTTCCTCCTCCTCCAACTCCAGGGACAACTATGGCTTTGTCACATACCGCTATGCTGAGGAAGCCTTTGCTGCCATCGAGAGTGGGCACAAGCTGCGGCGCCCAGATGAGCAGCCCTTTGACCTGTGCTTTGGTGGCCGCCGGCAGTTCTGCAGGAGGAACTATGCTGACCTGGGTGAGTTGTGCAGCTCTCAGGTTGTGGGCTGGTACCCTTGGTCCTCTCCTTCCCAGAGATAGATGGGTCCCCATCCTTAGGATCAGTCAGGCTTGGCTAGGCAGGGCCATGACCAGAGATAGTCCTACCCAAGGCGAGGTTGGATGGCTCCCTGTCCCTCTAGCGCTGTGGTGAAGGCCAAGTCTGGTCCTTCATCAGTCCAGTTCTGGGTCTAGAGGTCAAGATGCAAAGTGAGAGGGGGAGGGGTTGCTGTGGGGGTGTGCCAGAGTCCTCATGGCTCAAGGCAGTATCTCACCGTGTCTTGCAGACTCAAACCGGGATGATTTTGATCCAGCCCCTGTCAAGAGCAAGTTTGACTCCATGGACTTTGACACACTGCTGCGGCAGGCACAGCGCAGCCTGCGGAGGTAGCAGCGGGCAAGGCGAAGCGCCAGCCCCACTTTTGTACTCAAAAAGACAAAAGACAAAAAAAGTATGGAGAAGGAGAGATGGGGTTTTTTAAAAAAAAAAAAGGAAAAAAAATTGTTTTATAACATATTTAACGACGGGCTATTTTCTCCAAGGGAAGGGGCCCAGGCAAGTGGCAGCCCCAGGCTTGCTTCAGCCATGTAATAAATGTGGATGCCCAAAAACAACATTGCCTCTTCTCCTCCTTTGGGTGGGCTTATGCTGGGACCCCAGAGAACCTATGCTAGGATCTTGGTACCATGAGAGGTAGCACAGGTCAAGGAATGGATGCAGGAGTGGGGAGGACTTGAGTCACCGAGCTGTTCTGAGTGGTCTATGGCAGCTGCCAATTGGCCTGGGACAAGATAAACGCCCCTTTAGGCTGTGCAGACCCCTCTGAGGGTGCTGCTGGGGTTGAGAACTCTGTGAGTGTCCCCGACCCTGGGGCACCCGGCTGGGTTTTGGCGCTACCTGCACCTTCTGTGGTGGCCACAGGGGGGCAGTACAAGATCCTGCAGCGCTCTCCCTGCGGTGGGCTCTGTCACAGAGAACACCAGACCCTGGCAGTGGCACAGGCAGGGCTCTGCCTGCTCTGAAAAGCACCACTGCAGTGTCTGCCCATCCCCTTGGAGCCCTTTGGTTGGTTTAGCTTCAGCTCGTCATAAGGAGTGGGGTATCTTGACATGTTATCCGAGGGAAGGTTGCTGGTGTGGCTGCAGAGAGGACATAGGCAGTGGGCAGAGCACAGTGAGATTGTGCCTGGCACAGGGAGAGGTGTGCAGAGTGCCTGTCCAGGCCACCCCAGCTTGTTTCAGCTCATGCAGGAGAAGGCAGCCCCCAAGGTACTTGGAACTGGTGCCAAGTATCTTCACTGCGCCTAACCGTGAGGCAGCAGTGCCAAGGCCCTGCACCCTACCTTTGTGCTGGCAGCCAGAGAAAAGTCCTGCCTAGAGCTGCTCCTGGGCTGGGAGAAGCTCAGGGATTCCCAGCACCACAATGGGACTGAGCTGACAGTGCTAGCTAGAAACCCCAAATGATTTGGCATTAAGCACCCTAGCTTCAGGACTGAGACAGACTTGGGCAGGAAGCAGTGGTGCACATTCGTGTCCCCTCTCAGTACACCCTGTAGTGGAGGAGCCTGCAGTTCCCCAGCTGGGCTCTGCAGAGCTGAGAGACTGTAGAGCGAAGAGATTAACAGCGAATGGACCACCCCTTATCAAGCTTTTTGCAATGCCTGGGATGGAAGGGTACTGGTCAAATTTCCCCCAGACCCCTTACTTGGTGGAGGTGGTGCCCACCTCTAGTAGGAGAGCAAGGAGGGGAATAGTAGCCATAAACACTGAATTGTCCAGTGGGTGTGATACAGGGCAGGGGCTTCATTTGAGATGATGCTGCCAGTTGGCTCATACTGAGGCCCTGTAGGGGTGTGCCTCAGGTGTGCTGCAGCAGCCTGGTGTCTGGGATTAGCACAGTGGTTGGAGCCCACTTGTGCCTTCTGCCCCTGTGGATGGAGTGGGATGCTAATGCTAAGTGACCTGTGCTGCTCTGCAGCTTGGCCCATGGAAGTGTCTGCAGCGCCCCACATGTGTGGAGAGTGGGGTGAGTTCCCACCCCATCCTCTCCCACCTGGCTATGGACTTTGCACAAGGGAGGGTCTAAAGGAGGTGGCTGCAGGCAGAGGTGTGAATGGGATTGGGGGCAAGGTGGGCAGGGTCTGTTAATAAGCAGTGCAGCTTTTCCTGGACATGGCAGCTCAGCAGGAGACGGGGAAAGCCAGGATCCAGCAAGGACTTGGGGTGGGGAATGTGAATGTATGTCCCTTTTTCATAAGCCTATGCAAATCTCTATTGCTGCAGCACACATCCAGCCCCTCTTATACCCAGGGTAATGCTGACAAGCATTTCCCCAATCTCTGAGCAACCACAGCAGTGCTGAGAGCATGTGAATTCAAGCCAAGAGTGTTGCAGGAAGAGTTCAGCTAACTGCAAAAACAGCTGCAAGCTATAGCCTGATGCAGATTTGAGTAAGCGCTTGCGTGCCCAAGAGCTGGGCCAGTTTCTCCAACTGCTTTGGGTGTTCTGAAAGTTTCTTCACAGCCTTTCCTTGAACCTTTGCTACAGTTGCGGGGGAAAGTGGGACCTGGGAGTGTCACAGGGAAGCTGGAGCTAGGCATGGGGTATGTCCCTTGAGATGCTCTACCCCATGGACCTGAGATGTGTGCATTTGGGCAGCTCTGTGAGCACAGTGTCACTCTGAGTGCACGTGCTGCTGGCCATGGTGTGAACAAGGCTGGTCTGCATGTGGTCCCCTCTCCTTGCTCCTGTGAAAGTGTTTGTGTCATCAGAAGAATTAACACACTACCGGTCTTCCCTATAAATCTTTCAAGAGTTAGAGGCTGGCGTATCCCCCTGTGCTACAATGTAACGGTTTCCGTTAGAAATAACCTGGCCCTGTGTTCTGGGGTTATTGACTTCAGGTCTGTGGTGGAAGGTGTGAGAGTTGCAGAAAAGTGTTTTCCTGCCACCCAGCCAGTGGCAAAGGCACCGCTGCAAAGAGAAATGGGAAGCAATTTGCAGCTAGATCTCTGGAAGTGTGGAAGCTGCCTGAGCGAATTGGGGAACCGCAGTGAGGAGCAGCACCTGCAGCACAGCCCACACTCAGCCCTGCAGGCACAGCTGCAGCCACAGAGGTGACTGTAGCTGCCATGATAGCAGGGCAGTACAAATGCATTCCCTGAGTTCTAACAGGCAGGATGTGCCTGCCTTTACCTCTTAAGAGTTGCATACATGGTCAGCCCCTGACTTGAAGGCAGCTCTGTGTGCCTTCCATGTGCCTCCTGCATTCCTCCCTTATGCCAGCTAGACCACCCTGCTGTTTGCAGAAGGACCTGTTCGGGAGTTTGGAGCTGGAGTTCCCAAGGCAGAGCTGTGCCTTGGCTTTCCTCTATGCACACTAATAGGTAAGTCCTGCTGATGGCTGCATCACTGGCCTAGAATAGAACTCCTCATGTCACAGGTGCCCTTCAGAAAAGGCTGGGATGAAGCTTATACAGAGCCTTTGCTCCACTGGCATCAGTGGCACCTGTGGGTGAGTTTCCCATGCCAGAGATGAGGGATAGAACTGAGACTTTGTAGGGTTCCCAGCTGCTGGCAAAATCTCTTGGAAGTAAATCTGTTTCACCCAAGGCACATGGTGCATGTAGGAAAGCTGACCTTCCCCCTACAAGTCACAGCATCCTTCAGCATCTTTCACTATCTGCAGAGGAGCTCTGCCCCAAGCAGCATAAGACTTGGGACTACACGGTGGTGTTTTCCGAGAGGTCATTAAGCAGAGCTGGAGTTTTTACTCTGTGAAAGGCACTCGCAACCTTTCCCCCTCTGTTCCTGCTGCAGACTCCACACTCTTGTAGTTGTCCCTAACTTGCCCTGCACCAGGCACTGTTGTCTGCACTCTTCTGTTGAACAAACTTCAAGGGACTGATCCTCATTTTACACCTTCATCCTCCCTTTCCCTTCTCATTCTCTCTTGCATTAGTATGTCCTGAACATGATCTCCAAGCTGGAAAGCAGCTAGAAGAGCATTCAGAGTGGGCTTTAATTGTGGATAAAACCTGGAAGATGCTTTTCCACACTTAGGATATTAAAGATACAGCTTAAGATGTTCATCATGCTCATCCTGAAAGCTACCATGGGAAGAGGTGCAAGGTACAAACCTGGCTGTGCAGTGCTCCTTGTTTGCACCCGTTCCATTTCTTGGGACCACAAGTGCATGAATTTCAGCCTGACTGCTGATCTTGACCCACAGCACAGGTTGCTGCTGCATCATACCTGTGCCTTTCCAGCCTCACAGGAGTACCAAGCTTCAGAGTACCCACAGAGCAGGAGCTTGGTACTGGGATCACTGGAAATGTGAGCTCAGAAGAGCCTCTGAGAGCTGGGATTGATGCTCACCCCACTGGCACACAGAGCCTGAAGATCTGGTGCTTCCTCTCTGGTGCCTCTGCTCTTATGCATCCCCCATCCCAGATCCCCGCCTGCTTGCAAGCAAGGCCTGGAGGGCAGCCAGGGCTCTGCATGCTTTAAATCTGTGCTTGTGCTGCCAAGAGCCTGGCCTTAATTCCCATATTCCCATGTTCCCTCTCACAGCTGCTTTTGCAGTTTTCGTATGTGCTTGCATTCACACTGGAGCAATCCTCCAGAGTTAGCCCACAGTCAAATGTCCTGCAGTTGTTAGTAAAGGTGCAGTGAATGTTCTGTTGGTGCCTCTAAACTGAACACCTGCTCCACTCACCCCACAAACCAGGCGCTGCAAATGCACTATGACTCCTCTCAGCAATGAAGCCAAAGCTGTAACATGCCACAGCAAGCAACCAGGGAGCCTAAGCAGCTATGAAGTCTGCAGCCTGGGGATGGCAGAGAATTTGCGAAAAAAGTTACATAGAAACTTGAATATAGATGTGAACCTGGAGAACTGCAAAAAAACCCAAAAAAATCCAAAGGAAAAATAAAACCTCCCCAAAACCACACAAAAATGCAGTGACAATTTTTCTATCAATCCAGGAAAATTCCCTCCTGACCCTAATCTGGCAGTAGCATTAAGCCTACTGTGTGAGCAGACCTCTGGGACTGTAATGCTAGGAGCACCAATGCATGAGACCCAGAGCTTGTCTTTAGTGCCACAGAAGGAGGAAACCTCAGTATATTTGAAAGCAAATTAAGGGAGAAGTTGTTTATTCTGCATCTTCACAGTCACCAGCAGAAACCTGACAGCCTGGGGTTGAAGCAGCACCTCCTCCCAACAACCTTAGTGCTGCTGATCCCTCGGCCAACCAGGAGCTGTGTCCTGAGTTTCCTATCTCCAGGGCTCCTCTACTGAGAAGTTTATGGATGGAGTTCTATCAAATTGTACGTTAGACTGATCTGGGTTTCTCTGCCCCATTACCCTTCTCGGAAGGCAGGTGCAGAACTTTACCCTTGGCAGGGCTAGAAACTCTCCTGTTTACCATTGAAACTTACAAATTATTTTGTACCATTGTTGCATGCTTAAAGACTTTCTTACCATTTTCTTTCAGTGATTCTTCAGAAATACATTTGTCCTCTCCCAATCTCTCTCTCTCTGCGCTAAACAAGCCAAACCCTTCCAGATCTCCATCAGCTGGTGCTCATTTGTCTCAGTAGTTTTTCTCTGTGCAGTGGAAATGTATCCTCCCTGTATGCAGAGCTACAAGGATGTTCTGGAAGAAGCCTCGCAATGCCTTGCGCAATGGCAGTAATGTTTCTGTCTCTGCTAAAAATAACTTGCCTGATGCATCCTAGCATCATGGCATTCCTTTTTCACAGAATCATCACGCTGCTGCTTCACATTCATCCTTCAGTGCAGTAGGGTCTTTTTATTCCTTCAGCATCTCAGTTTTATCAGTTTGTGGGCAATGTCCTCACTGCTGGCCCCCAAGTGTTTAAGTTTGCCTTTCTGCTATTATATTTTACCTTGCTTCCCCCATCTCTTGACAAGGTCAAGGTCCCCTTCTTCTTTCTTTATGAGGAACTACTGTCAGCACTTGCAATCCATCCCAGACCTGTGCTGTATCTGCATTTTGGGAGCTTGCTCTTGGCATCTCTGGAATTGTGAATGCATTTACTAACATGAATTTATTCCCAAGGTATGTGGTTACCATGCTTTTGGAAGGCTGGTTGTGCCTGGTTGTGGTGCAGCTTGGTCAGTCTCACCTGTATCTCCTTACCAACCTTGGGACTCATCTTTACACTTAGTAGCAGTTTCTACTGGTTTGTAGTACATTGCCCTTAACTCCATATTGAGTGCCTTAGACTAAGAAACCAGCGGTGCAGTCTAAGTACAATTGCTATTGTTCTTTTCCTGTTTCATTAGGTATTGCATCGCTCCTCGTGTTTCCTAATCACCTCTACTGAAGCAGCATAAAACCCACCTCTGGGCTGTGAATGCAGCTGTC
Source organism: Phoeniculus purpureus (assembly GCA_028565055.1). Classification (NCBI taxonomy): domain Eukaryota; kingdom Metazoa; phylum Chordata; class Aves; order Bucerotiformes; family Phoeniculidae; genus Phoeniculus; species Phoeniculus purpureus. The sequence goes on along the minus strand of JAOXOE010000632.1, from coordinate 16,559,016 downwards.
TCATGGCTCCTCTTACCCACCTGTCTGCCTGCAGGAAGACATTTCAGACCCACAGTGGATGTCTGCTGCTCCCTGTTCCCTGACTGGTGGAGCGTTCTTGTCATTCACCAAAACCATGTCTGACACTGAGTTGTGCTTTACATTACAGTGAATCTATGAGGAAATTTGCTTTTTGTCTTGTCAGAGGATCCCTGAGCCCTGTGATTCTGCTGCTGTTTGTTGCCTGGCACTCACTGGGAAATTAAAGGCTCCTGTAATTGCACGATTTCTACTCTTTATTCTTCTTGTAGCCTTAGAGACAGCACAGTTTATACTCAAGGCTGTGTCTGGTGTCTCTGTAGCCAAGCCCCGAGAATACCTCTGCAGGGCCCTTTTTACTACCCTTCCTCACACTTCCTCAGGACATACCTTATCCATGTCACCCCCTTTTATGTCCTTATAATGACCTGTTTTACTGGCAGTGCTTCACAACTTCCTGCTCTCAGCCTCCAGACTGGGTGCTCCCAGTCAGCTTTCACTGTGCTTACCTCAGTGGCTTAGTTCCAGGAGACGCGAACTGCCTCAGCCAAGTGTCCCACCACACGCTGGGGTGCACCATCCTCTGACTTATTGTGTTACCACTATCCCAAGGTTCTGGCTTGCCTGATCTGGCTGTTGCAAGATCTTAGAAGGAGAAAACCTCATACCGGGAGTGGATGAAGGTGATAAAGGATATCGTCTGTCGGAAGATTCTGGTTAGGTGACAACTGAGCCTAAGGAGATAACACTGCTAGGACAAATGGATTGAACACCTCCTGGCTTAGCTTAAGGGAGACCCCTAAGTTCATGTGAAAACACCCAGCAAGGTAAATTGAGCGTGGCTAGAAGGCTTAGTCAATGGGTGACTTACAGGGTTGTGATACCTACAGTGTATGATATCAATATTGTGTACAAGCTCTGTTCCCAGGTGAACTGGTCAGTACTGGAAACTGCATCTTTATATGGCTTATTTTTAGAGGCAGAAAATATGTAGAGAAGCAGTAGAAAATACACTTTCTCTTACCTAGAGACAGGTGGAACTTGTCCCTAAGTAAAGAATCTCTCTTTCAAGTGCCTGGGGGCACTTGTTTACTAGAGCAATGCTGCACAGGCTTGGGAAATGGAAATTTAATGTCTCTAACCATACAACTCAGAAGTGGACATGCTTGACAGCATCATTCAGATCACAGATCCCATCTTGTGAAATGCACACGGGACTTTTAGTGTGTTGTGAAATCCAGACGTGCAGACTGGACAATATCTGTGTAGCAGAACATCCAAGACCTGGAAGTTGGCAATTGGCACATAGGCAAAGCACTTGACTGGTTAAAAAGATGCCCATTAAGTGGATTTTTAAGTGTGTATCAGAAGACCATAGCCTTTGGGGAAACGCAGGATACAATGCATGAGGAAATAGTTCAGTCTATGTTTGGGCTTTCATAAGCCTGGCTACTGGGCAGTTGCCACTCTTGTCTGTTTTCACCAGTGGGTAGGAGTGAGTACTACCTATGATCTCCTGTGAATGAAGAGACCTGCAGGATGCATCTGATGGTGAATTGCAGTTGCCACTGGAGGAAAATTAGTAAGTCAGAGCCCTCTGGTTGCTGTTGGGGACAGACTCCAGAGAAGGCAATGCTATAAATGGCCTGAATAAAAGGAATAGGTCAGAGCAGGACAGGGTCTCTCCAGTGCCAATAGCAACCAGGAAAGGAGGTGACAAGCTGCCGCCACTTACAGCTATGGACAGCTGTTTTCCTAATCCCCATCTCTATCAACATCTCTAAACATCTCCATGTGAGAGCAAGGTTAGTGAAGCAGTAACCCTGTTCAGAGCCACAAGCTGGGCTCAGTTTTGTCTTTGTTGCCTCTCTCTTATGGTGCTTTGACTAGTGACTAATTCTCAGACCTTGGCACTTCCCATTTGACTATTCACTTCAGAGTCATCTAATAATGAAATGTCTGTAAATCACCAGGGACTGAAATCTGCGCTCAAACCATCGCTCACCACCTTATTAGTTCAGCAGTATTTTCTTCAGCCTGCTGGAAGATGCATAATGGTGTGAGGCAATAACATGGCTGGACCCAAACTTTGCCTAAGAGGCAGTGCAGGACACTCAACAGCTAGCAAAAAAACCCATTTGCTTGTGCACAACTGCGTCTGGTGACAGTAGCCTCCAGCCAAGGTCATTTTTCTTGACTGTTCTTTCTGTAAAGCTTGCTCTTGGGCCCAAGCCCCTGTAGGCTTCCTCCTGCATGTTTTTATTAGTAATCTCCATGGTTTAGCAAGCTACTGTTCAACAACTGTTTTGGCTGGCCTAAATGTGTTGGGTTCTTTTTTTGTGCTGTTTTGGGGGTTTTTTATGTAACTTGGCAGGATTTAGGATTTCCTATATTTCTTCGTTGGCTAGGACTTACTTTTTTCTTCTAAATGTCTGCCTTGCTCAGCCATTTAACTGTGCCAGACTTGGAGATTTTTGTTGTTGTTAGCATATTTTGAGTGATGACACATGGAAAGCTTTAAATACAGGGTCTTGATGCAACTGCAAGCATTTTGTTCTTTCATCAGGTACTTTAAAATTCTTAATTACTCTCCTGACTTTTATACTTCTTCCCTCTTGAAGGAGAACACACTCATTTCCCTTTTAAGTTGCATCACACCACAGTGTACTCTTTCTGTGGCTTTTTCCTCTCCTGCTGTAACATTGTATTTGAGCACATTGTGTTCATTATGACAAAGCAACTGCTCACTGTTCCATTTCAGACTCTCTCCTATGTACTACTTGTGACTACATCAAGAGTTCATCCTCCATTTGGCTCCTCTGAGTGGTCATTCTAAGAACAATTCATTTATCAGGGCTAAAAATACAGTTTTGCATCATTCTTTGACATGGTATCTACCTGGCCTATATGGGGGTAATTAATAGCTCCCATTATCATTGTTTTCTCCCCTGACAACCTCTTTAAGTCCTCCAGCTGTTTCTCATTCCACTGCCCTAATCAGATGTGCAATAGTATATGCTCAGTATTACTTAGACACATGTCAATTACTTAATGGTTCTCTGGTAGTTTAAACAACATCCCAGTTGGGGGGGGTGTGTGTGGTGTGTGTTTCCTTTTTACCCCCCAGCCATCCCCCTTTTAAACTTCTTTTTTCTGCAACCTGGACAAACACTACGCTAGTGTCCTAAATAATTTTTCTGTGGTTTCGCATCTTGAGCTGCTGTCCTGGCAATCGTCCTCCTCCTGAAATGAGATTAATCTTATATTGGCTTGAGATTTTTGTTGTTGTTGTTGTCGTCACTTTTGTAAAATAAAATTCACATGCTCAATGTCTAGCTCTGGGCTTTGCTCCATGAAGCTGTCTTCTTTCACCAGCTCCCTTTCCAGTTTGCTGAATGCACATTTGTAACTGAAAATTTTTATCACCCTGGAGAAAGGCAATTATATTCTCTAGTTGCATGTGGTCTCCCCACCTTCTGTGAAGAACCATTTCCGGTCATTGCGGGTTCAGGTCAGCCTCCTGTCTATAAAGATATTGAGCTGTTCACACCCATACTGAAGTTTTTGCCAGGGTGATGGGTACAGTAAAGATGCCCTAATTTCTTCAATCTCTATTCAGCTAACTGGAAATTTATTGGCTACTTTTCCTGTCTTGATTAGCAAGGCCAGTGCAAGGAGAAGGTTGTACGCTGCATCCTTAAATCACTCAGTGATTTCATATCTGAAAGGCTTTAGACTTCTCGAGCTAAGGCTATCACAATTAGTCATTTGCCACTGACCTTCCAGTGCCTCCCTCATGCCTTTGCAGTGACCACAACACCGAGCATAGTTTGAATGTGGCTGTGAGAGCAGGTCACCCAAGTCTGAAGCCATCCTTGAGCACTGCCTTTTTTGTTGCAGTTAGTCAGAGTTCATGATCTTTCACGAGCAACTTTAAGTTCTCAAACTCTTTGCATCCGCCATTGTCGAGACACCACACCTGTCATATTGCTGGTGTGGAGGAGATCGTTTATAGTGCCTATTTCCTTCACTTCTTCCCTAGGAGGTACCAAGCCTGAGGTACCTGTATACTTGACTGGGTCAACGTTTCATTGCTTCCTGTTTCTGTAGCATTTACAGTTTTGGTCAAGCGCCTTAATGAGCTGACACCCACAAGACTATGTTGTCTAGTAACCACTCAGCTCAGAGCTTTGGAGCTGTACTGAGATGGCTACCTGTCTTGTAATTTTGACTGAATCACACCAAAGCCGAGGTCCTGCAAACTTCCTGACACTCAGCAGTGTCACTGATGAAAAGTAGCTAAACCTCTCCCCTTGAGTAGGGGAAAAGCAGAACCCAGCAGTTATCCATCCCTTTACCAGCAAAATGGCTCATTCACGCACACGTGCACAACTACATGTGCTGCCTTGTGTGAATGCCTGTGTCACACAGAGGAGATATGCTTACTCCATGGAAGGAACAATGGCACTGGAGCAAAGCATGCAGAGCCAAGTCTCTGGATTGTGGTGGGTGCAAAGTACAGCCCAAGGAAAATGTATCTTGCAATCCCATGGTTTGCTAGGGCAGTTGTGAACCCTCTAGATACATCCAAGGTGAGACAAGATTCAGTGTAGTATTATCAGCAACTCTCATCTTGAGGGTTTTGTATGTATTTATTTGGATTTGGAGGGCATTCCTGTTCTTTATTTTTTTTTCTTTGGTTTTAAACCCATCAAGAGACTTCTGGAGATACAGCTTTAGCCTGTGATACAGACAGAAGGATTCTCAAGTCACATTCGCTGTAGACAGCTCAGCTCTTCCAGCTATATCCTGGTTTCAGGTGAATGTTTTCTTATCCCATCAAAGCAGTTACAAGTTGACCTGGTGTTCACCTTGCTGCATACACTCTTCCTTTTATTACAAAGGTGATCTTTTCTACTCCATTTATTCAATCCTCCAGCTTTCCTGTTCGTTTAATGGGGATAAGCTCCCTGTTGTAAACCCCAGATGATTCCTGTCCACCTTCCAAATCTATTGCTTTCTATTTATGTGAATATTACTGACAACACTTTGTCTTGTGCACTGAAATCCACCCTAAACTTAATGAATATCTGTCTCGCTTTCAGGCTGATAGTCTGTCAGTCTCTAGTGAAGCTGCTGTTGCATGTGACAAAACCCTCTGAACAAGCGATCTGATTGCTGCCCTCCTCATCCATGCTGTTCACCCCCAGTGGTGGTTTGCACACTGCTGCCAGCTGTGCAAATTGTGCCATTTCCCTTTCCAATATCTGTGGATCGTGGTGTGTGGGGCTCTGTGCTGTCCTAAACTCTACAGCCTCTTGTCTGCCAGTCCCAGCCCTCGCAGTAGTACCCCATAGTGTCAAGGAACAGCCTGCAAACTTTGCTTGGATGGAGTGACCTGTGGGCATGGAGTGACTTTTGCTGCACAGCAAATGTTGTGAATGCCTTCTCAAAGCTGAATCTTGTGTCTCCCAACTGACTTGGGTGGACTTTCCAAACTGCGGTATTGTCTCCGTGGCCCGTGATCAGTCAGGGTCTCCTCTGTGATGTCACTTTCTTTTGGCTTAATTCCAGGCAACAACAATAAAATCTACCCTGTTAGGTTTTATTTCACTGTGGGATGAGTATCCACGTTCATGTGAGCTCCTCCCTGAGAATGGCCCGGGACAAGCATTCAGTTCTGGATTGCATTTTTTCAGCTTTCCAAGGTTTGCTGCAGGAAACAACCCTGGCCTGGTGCGAAAACTGAGACGATAGTATCAGTCTCTTTTGTATTGATAAGTCATTTCACAAAGGAAATACATTGGAATTAAGCCACATTCCTCAGAAGAAGGCATGTTTCTCTTTAACCTTCAGTGAGGTCTCATTTGTTGCTCTGCTTGATGTGGTCTGTGTTTGGTTCTGTTTGGCTGGGGGCTTCCCAGAGGACTGGTCACTGGCTGCTTCATTCAGAAGCTCACAGCGCATGGACAGAAGCAATTTGAGAGATGTGGTGAAATATACTTTGGTGATGACTGGCAGAGGGTTACAAAATTTCTGCCTTTTTTTCTCACTTGTCTTTGTACTCTGAGAGTCAGCAGTGTCTCCCTGAGGCTGCAGTACATCACATTTCCACCAGGCAAATTTCTTTCACACCTTTCCCTGCTTCATATAACATGTCTCCACAGCAGGAGCTCTGCCAAATTTGGGCTTTCCCTCGCGACAAGTCCCAACTGGGGCCCATCAAAGGGTGCCTGAACCCAGGGAAGCTGCAACACACCTATGTGCTCTTTTGTGCCCTGCCTCTGAGGGGACCCATCGGTTTCCATGTGCTTGGCAGTGTACTGCTGCCTGTAACAGATCTACAGAAAAGTGTTTTGCTGGCATATCCACTTAAGCAAGAGGATAGTCCAAGGCTGCCTGTGCAAGCGTCTCTTCACTGTAGCTGACCCGTTTTGCTAAGACATCTGTTAGGCTGATTGTGCAGATACTACTTTGAGAAAGGGGCTGCCTCAAGCACCAGCCACGCAGGAATCAGTCACAAATCAGCAATTTACTGTTCGTGCACTTTTCCCATTTCAGTGTGTCTCTACTGCAGGACCGGAGGGGCAAATGGGCAAATCATTCTTCTGCTGAATCCCTTAATGGGGGTGGTTTTTATTCCCACTACTCTCCTGCCTCTAGCTTCTTGAGTAGTTGGTGTGGTACACAGCTGGGTGAGAAGACAAGTTTCTGCTGTAATGTCTTTCTGATATTTTCTGTTTCTATGGCAAAACCGATGCTGGAGAGACTTGCTGTAGAATCTACCTTGCAAGTCCTACCTCCGAGATGCCAGACCCTGCTTGGTGTTAAGTGAAATGGCCTGTGGCTCATTAACATCAAAGCATTTTCCCTACTGGTCTGGTCAGCTCACTGGTAACCAGCAGATGAACCAGAGAACAGCTATGTTCTCCACTAAGCTTTGCCTGCAAATAATTAACATCAAAGGGGAGCCACTGTGAGATGGGAGAAACAACGCTCCTGCTTCAGCAAATCTCATATCTGGTGAGGAAGGGAGCAGAGGCTCAAGCTCTGTCCCAGCTAGAGAATTTGTGCCAAGATGTTTGCAGGAGTGAGCAGAGGAATGGCTGCTGGGGTCTGCTGACAGTATTGGCTAAGGAAATGGTGGATCCACTTTGGTTTGAATGAAACTGTCTAACGGTGTTCATAGCTGTGTGGTGAAAGGTCTGGTGTATCAGACCCGGTGCAGTCTAATTTTCGGATCAGGTCAGGTCTGCCATAGCCTTGGTATGTTTGTGTGATCGCTCACCTATCTGCCCCTCTCGATGGGTCTCCTGAATCAAGTCCTCATGTTTTCACTCCTCTGAATATAAAAGTTTTGACTAGTAATTACAGATGTTGATGTCCTTTTTTTAAGTGGATCTTGACCCTCTGTTTGCCCTTCACCACAGGAAGTCTGTGGAATGAAACAGGCTTTTAGATTACAAGACCATTCCCTTTCTCTAGCTCTTGAGTACTTTCTCCAGTCTTATATACTAGATCCTCTGGTTCCTGCTCTCTTCCCTTCTGGAGGTGGGCAAGAAATCGAGATTGTTTGTATTTATCACATTGAGAATCTGTTATTAATCCTGGGGTGGTGGTAGGGTTTGAAAAATTAGTTAATTCTCATACATATCCCAGTTAGAGATCAGAAGATTTTTGCTGCACCAGAACGGAATAGAAATGTGATGCTGTCTCCACAGAACTTACTAGTAGTCTAGAAATGGATGATTACAAGAGGAAAAACCACTGCAACACTCTGTTAATAAAATGCTGGGAGTCAATATTAGTGGTAGTATAACCACAGTGAGACGTGCCAGCCAGCTTTCTTCCTGCCAGTTCTGCCAGGGGAACACTAACCTCCAGCCACAGGGCAGATGGTGAGGCTTGCAGGGTACAACCAGAGCAGTTAAAGCCACCAAGGCTGGTGAGTCAAAGTTGTAGGATGTGACTATGAGGCAAGATACTTTCTCCAGAGGGCAGACATGCTTTGTGGAAAAGCATACCCAATTCTGTTCATGCTCTCTCAAGAAAAGTATGTTCCAAACCAATCAGGTGCACTGAAGGGCAGCTAATACCATCTGGGGAATATTCAGACTGCCACAGGAGAGGAACTGTGGAAATTTGTCTTGTCTACCCTAGGAAAAGGAAATCCAGATTAAGGTAGTGCACAGAATGGTGTTAGAGCATGGTGTTAGGGGAAAGCATGAGGAAAAGATGCTCAAAAGAGCACTGCAGCTCTGCCTTGGTGAAAGTGGACTGAAGAACACAGGCTGCTGGTACATTAGGAGTGGACATGCAGCCACTAGGGAAGGGAATTTTAGGGGAAGCCTCCTGAAAGTAGTTAACAATGGCAAGAAACCAAACTTGATCTTATATTAAGACTGGTAAATTTAAGATCAGAACCATATAACCCAGTTTCCTGTCACAGCAGGGTTGCAACCTGAATGCAGAAGGAACAAGGAGATAGTAACAGCTTGGTGACCAACAACCATGCTGCCATCAAGCTCACCACCCCCAAGTTTAATTTGTGGGCATTGGAGCAAGAGAAGGATTCTGCAAGGAATAATTTGCAGGAAGGCTTTTGTGAAGATCACAGTGGGCAAGCATTACTCCTGGTGTATCTGGACTGATGAGATGCAAGATCAGCAACCACCTTGTCCACATGCTGTTCTAGCTACCATCCAGACTACAGACAGAAGTATCCTGCTGGAGTCTAGAGCACTCATGTTGCAATCCTTTTGTTTAGATCATCTACTTCTCAGGGAAGAAACACTTCTGCAGTTAGTGGGGTACCTGACATACTTTTGACCTTGCTATAGCAAGAGGCATCTCTGGATTTTGAGTGGAAAGAAGATTCCTTACTGTCAACACAAGGACTCTGCAAATGGAGACACACAGACTCCAATGGATAATCACACTAAAAAATGGGTGGAACAAAGATCAGGATATCACCAACAACTGCAGTGAAGTGCAGCTAAGGAGATAATTCTTGCTCCAAGAGCTTTCCCACAGTTATAGCAAACTATCCGTAGATAATTATTTCTATCTGTCCACTGCTAATGGTTTTCAAACTAGGACTGGGGTTCCTTGGTCACTAAACCTGTCTGCTCTGCTCATTAAAATAAGCTGCACTTTGACCTCTTCACAAGGAAGCTGTGTCTTGTAATGGGCATTTGCTTCTCGCTACTCTGTCTCCTCTGGGACAGCAATTAGAAACCATCCTCTGACTTTCTCCACTAGGGTCTTATGAGCCAATTAATAAGCTCAATTTTGCTTTCCTTTTACTGGGCTAGCCAAACTAAGCTGTTCTGGTCTCATTCTGTAGGCCAGCTTTCCTTACATACATGCCCTAAGAGCCTAATCTGTGCCTCCTGGAGTTCTCTTTGAATAGCTCATCTGGCTTACTGTACTAGTGACTGTACCTGAAGAGAAGATTAAACACTTTTCTATCACCACATGAAATATCTGGCACATCCTACTACTACATACTCATACAGACAGCATTGGCCTCTCTGCCTTTCAAACTATCAAATTGTGTGTGATTTGGCAGGTGAGGGTAACGGTTCCAATAGCTAGATAAGGGAATGAAAGCCTCATCTCCTTGACTTTGTCTCTGGCCTTGTGGCAACATTTGGAGTAAAGTATTTAACCTTTCCAAGCTCATCCCCTGTGCCTGCAGAAAGCTGGTGCTGGTATTTCCTCCTGCATGGGGGCACGAGGGTGTACCACACCTTCCATTGCCTGTCGATACACTCGATGATGATCATCCAAAATGGCTTTACTGCATTATCAGCCCCCTTACAATGACTGAGCTCATGCCAGAAGGAGGTCTTTGTTCTTGTGATGTAAGGCTTAAACGCAGGAGGTGATTGTGCCAGGGACTGTAACTACAGGATCAGCATTGAGAGGCCTCTCCACCACTGGAGCCCATGTCTTCATCAAGGCCGCTGACAGACTCAGTGTTTTAAACTGCACTGTGGGGCACATGAGGAAATGGCAGCTCTTCTTGACAGAAAACTATGTGGTTTCCTCAGGGCAGGGTGTCCCAACATGGGTGTCCTGTCCAACCCCTCTGGTGTGGGATGTCTCTTCAGGGGTGGGATGCCCCATTCTCTCAGGAGCATCGACCCATCAGGATGTGATGTTCTTTGAGGGACAGTGACCTTTCTCATCTGGGATAACCCTTCAGGATACAGCGACCCATCAGGGTAGTGTGTTCTCAGAGGGACAGTCAGCAGGGGTGGGGTGTCCCCTCATGGTACAGTGAATCTCCGCTCCGAGGTTCCTCGTTACGGCCCAGCACCTACTAGCGCTGCCG
>JAOXOE010000632.1:16510814-16540378 GCA_028565055.1 Phoeniculus purpureus | reverse complement strand
GTTTTCTCCCCTCTGGGGGAGGGAGGACATTTCCATCTGCACGGTTGAGCAGATTAACTTGGTGCTAAACCGTGACAATTTTGCAATTAGGAATTTCCAAATTCTTTTTCTCTCTATGTATAAAGGTAAAACTTCTTGGAAAGCAATGAAAAAGACCTACTTTTTACAGGGTTGGTCCTGATCTCCGTGCTTAGCAGGCCTGTTTTTCTTTTAAAACAGAATCACAGAATCACAGAACATGAGGAATTGGAAGGGACCTCAAAAGACCATCTAGTCCAACCCCTCTGCTAGAGCAGGATCACCCAGACCAAGTCACACAGGAACATCTCCAGTGAGGGAGACTTCACAACCCCCCTGGGCAGCCCCTTCCAGTGCTCTGTCACCCTCACTGTGAAGAAGTTTCAGCTTACATCCATTGCCCCTTGTCCTATCACTAGATGACATTGAGAAGAGCTTGGATCCATCTTCCTGACACATACCCTTCATGTATTTATAAATGAAGTCACTCCTCAGTCTCCTTTTCTGCAAACTAAAGAGATCCAGGTCCCTCAGCCTTTCCTCAATAAGGGAGGTTTTCCACTTCCGTCATCATCCTTGTTGCTCTACACTGGACTCCCTCCAGGAGTTCTGTGTTCTTCTGCAACTGAAGGGCCCAGAACAGGACTCCAGATGTGATCTCACCAGGGCAGAGTAGAGGGGGACAAGAACTTCTCTTGATCTGCTAACCACCCCCTATCTGAGCCACCCAGGATGCTGTTGGCCCTCTTGGCCACAAGATCATATTACTGGCTCATGGTCATCCTGCTGTCCACCAGGACACTCAGGTCCCTTTCTATTATGTGTCTCTCCAACAGATCAGTCTCCAAACTAGGCTGGTACCTGGAGTTGGTTTTGCCCAAATGCAAGGCTCTATACTTACCCCTGTCATATTTCATTAAATTTCTCTCTGCCCAGTTCTCCAGTCTGTCCAGGTCCCACTGAATGGCAGCACAGCCTGCTTGGGTGTTGGCCACTCCTCCCAGCTTTGTGTCATCAGCAAACTTGCTGACAGTGTTCTCTAATCCTTCCACCAAGTCATTAATGAATAAATTGAATAAGACTGGTCCCAGTATCGACCCTTGGAGGACTCCACTAGATACAGGCCTCCAAGCGGACTCTGTCCCATTGACCACTACTCTCTGGCTTCTATCCCGCAGCCAGTTCATGATACACCTCGCTACTCGATGCTACCAGTCCATGCTGCCTCAATTTGGCTGTGAGAATGCTGTGGAAGACCATGTCAAATGCCTTACTGAAGTCAAGATAGACCACATCCACCACTCTACCATCATGTATTCACTTGGTTATGCCCTCATAAAAGGCTATCAGTTTGGTCAAGCATGACTTCCCCTTGGTGAAGCCATGTGGACTCTCTGTAATGACCCTCCTGTCCTTGATGTGCCTGGAGACATCATTTAGGATAAATTGTTCCATCACCTTTCCTGGGTTGGAGGTGAGGCTGACCGGTCTATATTTACCTGTAAGAAGGGTCCTCCTTCTTACCTTTTTTGAAGACAGGAGTGACATTTGCTATCCTTCAGTCTCTAGGCACCTCTCTTGATCTCTATGACTTAGAAAAGAGAGAGTGGCCTAGCAATGACTTCACTGTCTCCCTTAGCACGTGTGGGTGCATCCCATCAGAGTCTATGGATTTATGTGCATCTGGTTTGCTCAACTTACCCCTAATCTAGCCCTCATCAATGGATGCAAGCTAAAAGGGACTAGAAATTAACAGTCTCTAACGCACAGTGTTAGTTCTGTAGTAACGCATACCAATTCCTGTATGACCAGAATAGAAAGGCTTCCTTTCCTCTGTGGGGTTTTTTTTTTTGGTTATCAGGGAATGTTGCATTGCTTCTTTTGTTCTCTTCTGTCTGCCCAACTCCCTGTCTTTTCCACTGAATGAAGAATACAAGTGAGGAAATAAAAAGTAAAAGCATAACTAGAAAACGTACTGTTCTCCAAATATTTTCCTTTATTTCTTCCCATTTCTTGTGTCAACATCAGCCTCTGAATAAAATGAAAAAACTCCACAATATAATTTCACTATCTGGCCTTTGTTTTAATTATCTTCTCTTCTAGCATTGGAGAAGTGAAACTCAAGACTGCAAACAAGGTAAGAGAACCACCCTCTAGCTCCTCAGAAGAGAAGAAAACCACCGATGGGACTGGCCCTTCTGTAGAGAAAAACCACTTTCTTCCTTTCTCTAACCAGAAGACAGAGAAAACCACAGACTGTCACAGGTTTACCCAGAACACAAAATAAAGAAGGATATTGTAAAAGTTTTCTCCTGTTCTAATAATCAGTGGCTTAGATATGGAAAGTTAGGCGGCACCGAACAGAAAGTCAGGGCGTGTCATGTTGTGTGTTTAGTCTGGACAAGAGAAGACTGAGAGGAGATCTTATTGCCCTCTACAGCTACCTAAAAGGAGGTTGTAGCAAGGCTGGTGTTGGTCTCTTCTCTCAAATCAGTGATGATATGACGTGGGGAAATGGCCTCAAGTTGCATCAGGGGAGGTTTAGATTGGATGTTAGAAACAAGTTCTTTGCTGAGAGGGTGGTTAGATACTGGAATGGATTGCCCAGGGAGGTGGTGATGTCACCGTCCCTGAATGTGTTTTAAGGAACGAGTGGATGTGACGCTTACGGATCTGGTCTAGCAATTAGATAATAGGATAAAGGTTGGACTCGATGACCCTGGAAGTCCTTTCCAGCCGTGATGATTCTGTGATTAATAGGGTACTTACACTTCATGTGTGAACAAACATATAGGTCAGTTTTGAGACTTCATCATGGTATAGCCATGGATTTGAGTAACATGCTTTTATGCTTCAACCAGGAAGTCTTCTGGCCAGAAGAGCCCTCTGAGCTTGTGTTTCATGTCCTGCAGTCTTGGGCTTCTTCAGAAATACATTTTGTGGGTTCCAATGTATTTATTGGCTTTGTTTAAATGTGCGTAGCAAACTGGCTTGCTTGGCTCTTTGCTTCTTTGTCAGCTATATTGTGAATAAGTTGAACGTAATTGAGTGCTACAGTAGAACTTAGCCCAGGAGATGACCACACCCGAGACAAGATTAATAATTGTGACAAAAATGGTGGAAACTGCTTTATAGATGATCACAGAACACTAGAGATTGGAAGGGACCTCGAAAGATCATCTAGTCCAATCTCCCTGCCACAGCAGGATCACCTAGATCAAGTAGCACAGGAACATGTCCAAGTGGGTTTTAAATGTCTTCAGAGAAGGAAATTTCACAGCCCCCCGGGCAGCCCATTCCAGCGTTTCATCACCCTCACTATGAAGAAGTCCCTTCTGATATATATGTAGAACCTCTTATGTTCCAGATTACACCCATTGCCCCTTGTCCTATCACTAGATGATACTGAGAAGAGCCTAGCTCCATCGTCCTGACACCCACCCTTCACGTATTTATAAATATTAATGAGGTCCTCAGTGTCTCCTTTTTTCCAAGCTAAAGAGACTCAGCTCCCTGACCCCTTCCTTATCAGGGAGATGTTCTACTCCCTTTGTCATTTTTGTGGCTCTATGCTGGACTCTCTCGAGCAGTTCTGTGTCCTTCTTGAACTGAGCGACCCAGAAATAGACACAGTACTCCACATGTGGTCTCACCAGGGCGGAGTAGAGGGGGAGGAAAACCTCTCTTTATCTGCTAACCACCTCCCTTCTGATCCACCTCAGAATGCCATTTGCCTTGGCCACAAGGGCACATTGCTGACTCATTGTCATCCTGCTGTCCACCAGGACCCTCATGTCCCTTTCTCCTACACTGCTCTCCGACAGGTCAGTCCCCAACCTATACTGGTACCTGGAGTTGTTCCTGCCCAGATGCAAGACTCTACACTTGCCCTTGTTACATTTCGATAAAATACTCCCTACCCAATTCTCTAGCCTGTTCAGGTCTCGCTGAATGGCAGCACAGCTTGCTGGAGTGTCAGCCACTCCTCTCAGCTTTGCGTCATCAGCAAACTTGCTGAAGTGCACCCTAATCCCTCATCCAAGTCATTAATGAGTATATTGAACAGTACAGGTCCCAGTACTGACCCTTGAGGGACTTCACTAGATATAGGCCTCCAACTAGACTCTGTCCCATTGACCACTACTCTCTGGCTTCTATCCTGCAGCCAATTCGCAATCCACCTCAATACCTGATTGTCCACTCCACACTGCCTCAGTTTGGCTGCAAGGATGCTGAGGGAGACTGTGTCAAATGCCTTACTGAAGGCAAGATAGACCACATCCACTGCTGTGCCGTCATCTAGCCACCTGGTTATGCCCTCATAAAAGGCTATCAGGTTTGTCAAGCATGACCTCCATTTGGTGAAGCCATGCTGACTGTCCCTAATGACCCTCCTGTCCTTGGTATGCCTAGAGACAGCGTCTAGGACTAACTGTTCCATCACCTTTCCTGGGATGGAGGTGAGGCTGACTGGTCTATAGTTACCTGGGTTCTCTTTCTTACCCGTTTTGAAGATTAGGCTGACATTTGCTATCCTCCAGTCCCTAAGAGCATCTCCTGATCCCCATGACTTAGCAAAGATGATGGAGAGTGGCCTAGCAATGACTTCTACTGTCTCCCTTAGCACTTGTGGGTGCATCCCATCAGGGCCCATGGATTTATGTTCATCCAGTTTGCTCAACTGATGGGTAACCCAACACGTTATCACAATCTCTGGATGTGTTTCTGAAAATGTGGCAGTGTATCCTGTGTGTGAAGAAAACTTTTTGTAGAGGTGAATGCTCAAAAGCTTCCATTTTGCTCTGCAAAAGTAAGAAAATAGGAAAGCATGGAGTTTATTTCCTTTTCTGAACTAAGAAAACTTAAAAGCAATCTTCTTAAAGATGTGATTCTGTTTACATCCTTTTGAAAAGCAGGAGCGTAGTTACCTTATCCTTAGTTTTCTCTTTTATATTTTGAAGTGATTAGTGAGATTTAAGTTTATGTGATATTATAATTTCTCTTCTGGGTTTTCTCAGAAGGGGCTTGTTTATTTCTTACAGCAAAATCAGCCTTCTCATAGGCTTCACTTCCAAAACAGGCAGAGAGGAAAACTTTTCTTAGGAAAAAAACCCAGTACTTTTTGTTTCAGTTATCATTTCTTGATCTAATTGACTCCTTGTTAAGCCAATTTTGGGGAGTTCCCCTTGCTGGCTTTATATGCCCTTTTGGAAAAGTTGTGCTCCTATTCAACTGGAGGTGGCAAGTTCCAGAGACCTTAGAGGTTCTCTGCGTGCTGTAGCTTACTGTTTTTCAAAATGCTACAAGATTGAGTGAAGGCGGGAGAACTGTGAGGGGGGGAAAAACTGAGTGTGCAGTGTTGGTTATGTGTAGATTGAAGTGATTATCCATACACAACAAATTTTGGTGTAAGGAGAGTAAAACAGAAGTGTTTGTAAAAAATGGAAGTGTCAAAGTCTACTGGAGGTATGAAGAAGTATCTTTTCCCCTGAAATGTTATCCTGGTTTATACCTGGGGACAAACTATAGCAATAATGTGGACGTTTGTAGTTAAATCCTTAAGTGCAGCCTGCACTTTTCTCGTTTCTTTTATACTTTTATGTTGTCTCTGCACATCTTGTGCATTCATATAATGTAATAAAAATAATAATCTCAGATTGTATGTAAGATGCTATAAGATCCTAGTCCTTGTATCTTACAGGAGTATTTTTGTAAACTTCACAAAATCTAGTCTCTTGGTCTTGCCTCTGCAGTTTTTCTTGAGTGATGTGCAGTGATTTAGGTGTGAACAGCTTAAGTGCTCACTTGAGCCAGTACATGACAAGGTCCATTTTCCATATGAACTTTTGGATTCAGCAGGAATGACATATTTATCTCTTGTACAAGCCTAAACTGTTGAGACAACTGTGTTTTGCCAGGGTGCTCTTAAATTAATGATTTTCAACCTTTTGTTGTCAAGAAGCATCTTTGGAAAAACAAGGCTATTGCGGGTAGTTTAAATTGTGTGGGGTCTTTATGCTTTTCAGGAGCCCACAGTTTGAAAATTACTGCTCTAAATGGTTTGTAAACAAGATCTGATTTTCCTTTCCAAAGTGGCTCTAGGTATTAAGGAGTATGAGTTGATGTTTAGTCATCTATTAGATTAGGATTGAGTTTTATCTTTGCTTTCTCTTTTCTAACTATTCAAAAATGTCTTATCCAAAAATGGGTATTGTGGAGGAGAGTAACCCTAGAAAACTTCAATGTGAAAACTAGTTTAAAACGTTAGAGTAAAAAACGTTAGAGTAGCACTCAGTAGGTGTATTTCAAGTGTTGCACTCCCTGTATTCACGGCTTCTGTATTTTCCCTTCCAAGAGCCTTGCTGTGAAGGCCAAACTCTTGCTACAGAATTTGTGTTGGATGTGAAGATTGCCTTAGCACTCCTCCCTTACATAGTTGTGAAGGGAACATGGACTTGAGTGTAAACTGATAATAGTCTCCATGCTGTGCATTGACAGGTACCCTGAAACAACAGGTAAATTGCCTTTCTGGTCTCAAGGACATGGATTTATTTTAATGGCCAGAAGGCATTTGAGTGGACACACAGGTGTTTGGTAGTCCCTGGGTATGCTACTGTTCTTTCTCAATCCTGACCAGTTTTCCAGCTCACTCTCTTTTGCTAGAACCACTCCTGAGGTCACAGGCTGAGCACACTAGCAGTACAAAATTGAATATAGAGTTCAGAGGTTACTCTGCTGAACAACTTACTCAGTTTCAAATTAGATTAAAAATTGACTTTTTAAGTTAAGGATGTTGCAGAACTGTAGTCTGCTGTGCCATGGAGGCTGCACTCCTTGCCTGTAACAAGCAGATTGGTTCTTGTTCTTAAATCATCTGTTTGCCTGTGACTAATCTTGAATTTGTATCTTCCTGCAGCTTGTACTTTGAACTGAATTTTGTGCTCCAAATAGGAACAGCAGATAGGGCTTTACATTTTCTCAACTGCTTGTAGCTGAAGGACTGCTCCTGTCCTTAGGATGAGAAGTGCTTTATGCAACTTTATATATAATGGGAGATGGTGAAGGGGAAAGCATATAGGAAGAAGCCAATCACAGCTGCTTTGGTCTATACTTACTGGCATGTTGATGAACTAAATGCACTTGTGATGACACCTCACAAACTTCAGAAAGTAAGCAGTTATTTTTGGAAACTTTTTTTTTTCAGGGCTAAAACTACTAAACCTACTTTAAAAAGTCTGCAAAAACACTAGTTCCCAAGAAACCAGCACCTTCTGCTTACAATTCTCTTGGGCATCCTACCCCTTCATCCTGCTTGATGTCTATTCCTGTCTGTCCTTCATCTAGTACCTGAAACTTGGAGGGCTTTGCATTGCTGTAAGGAAAGAGCAATAGTTCTTTCATATTTAGTTTGGGGGGGGAAGATATGAGTGATTCTCTGATCTCATCTTGAAGACAGATATGTGTTTGCTCTTGGCATGCCATGGTGCTGCCTAGGAGTGTTTTCATCATTCTGCCTGTAAGCAGCAGACAGAGCTAGTTTCAGAGCTGGTTTGGACTGGCAGACTTGCAGGGTTAGAGGAGAACTGGATTTATTGTGTAGTTTTGAGATTCTGTTGTTAGTGGCAAACCTTTTTAAAAAGTAGTTTTTGCTTTGAACAGTAGTTTGCTGCCCCATAGTTCTGCCAGTGTAGCTATGAGAGGGTCCATTTGTAAGCTGTGTCATGAAGCCAATGTTTGATAAGACTTTGCTTTAGTAAGAGGTACTAAATTAGGCTGAGCAGAGTATATGGGACCTTAACTGTGAGTGGGTCAGAATGAAAGCCATAAGGATATGGAGGAGTCCCTGCAAGTGGTGTCCTGTCCTGAGCTACAAACCTTTGATTCACAGTGCTTGCAAGAGAGCAGCTAGTGGTGAGGTGTGATGAGCAAGACTCTCTTGTGGACAAATACCTATTTAGGTCAGCATGGCTATTGATGTAATAACAAGCTTGGGCTCTGCTGTTGGTTCACACACAGAGTAGGGTTGGGGGCTAAAGATGAATGAGTCAGATGCTCTTGGGAATTTTATCTTTTGCTTTAGGTGGCCTCACAGAAGGTTCTAAGCTTATTCTTGTTTTCAAAGTGGCACACAAAACACGTTGTCTATAGGCTTTCAATCTCCTTGGTAGTGTATTCTTTTACTCGGGTGACTTCTTCCTGTTAGTTGGTCTGAGGGGAAATAGACAAGGTAGAGTTGAATATGAGCTAATGGCACATTATAGCCTTGAAATATCCCAATAGTTTTTCCTTTTGGAACCACTGAAGGAAAATGAATTTCTCTCTCTAAAACTAGGTCTCTTTTGAAATTCCAGATTTAGCATAAATGAGGGTCAAACTTCACAAAGAATGCTTTTAGAAAAGGAGATGATAAACTTTAATTGCTATTATAATTACTTACCTTGTTTGAATCCTCTGAAGGAATGTAAAGGTGCATCTAAACCTTAAATTCACACGTTTTTGTTCTTCTGCCTCTTTTTTAAGTGGGCTGTGGGAGCCCTACGAAATAGTTTAGTTGGAAGATGTTTCTGTGAAATCCAGATGCAAGAAAAATGGAAGGTCAACTAAAGCAGTGGAACAAACTGTGCATAACATGATGGTTTCAAGTAGATGTTTCTAGTGGCGTGGAGGTTGGGGTAGTTTGTTGTTGTTTTTGTTGTTTGTATAGGATTTTTTTCTTTTTCTGATGGTAAATATAGGTAAGAGACCTGAAGAGAACTCATGGCTCTTTAGTTTTAAGGTGCTGAAACTACGGACTAAACTCTGGTAGTCTTCCAAACACATCTTAAAGCGTTTTTGAGAAATGGATAAAATTTTTCACACTCTAGCTGGAAAACCAGTTTCAAGTGGTCATCCTGTCATCTTTCCCTGAGAGAGAAAGAAGTCTATTTGTTCAAAGCCTTTACTTACTAAAGCTCTAGTGTAGAATTTGAAGGATGGTGTTTTGGCAGAAGGCAGGCTGGTTCTGTGTTGTTTTTCTTGTGTTCTTGTTCTTATTTCTTAAACTTGTAAATTTTCTGGAAAAAGCTATTCTAATTTTTTTTTCAGTTAATGTGTTAAAGCTTAGTACAGCATAGATACTTGCGTAGATAAATTTATCAGCGAACCTTTCTTTTAAGGAAATGAACTTCAGAAAATTGTCCTCAACAATATTCAATAAAATCACTGTTGTCTTATGAGCCATGAGTTATTCTTTTTCCAGAATGAGATTAAACATTATGCTGTCTATTTTCTTTAACTATATTGCATCACTGTAATGTAAGCAAGTTTGTAGTGTGCCAGATTTCTGAAAAGATGTGAAATCATCCTCTGCACAAAATCACTATTTTAGTGAAAAATACTGAAATTTATTATAGTTTATATAGCCTAAACCTTATGTTTAGTGTGTGTAAAAGATGCTACAGGAAACAGTCAATAGTTTTTATGTTCTAAAAAAAATAAAGGAGAGTTTATGCTGGAGCAAGTGTAATAAAGCATTTGACCATGACTAAAGAACCTGTAAGTCCATCTACTGATCTTGTCAAACTGTGTGAATTTGTGTTGCATTTATAGTAGATAGAGGTTTGGGCAGTAATCTGTGAGAAGTCAGTTTTATGCAAGTTAACCTAGATGAGAGTGCAGTTGTTTAATACTGGCTGATACAGAAGATCCTTCAGGGAAAGGTCCTGGTTACCACCACGGGAAAATAGAATACATACATGTCCAAGGGATGCATAGCAGTGGAAGTGAATTTTCTTGTAAAAATGTGCTTCATGGTTACACAGTTGATTTTTATCTGGTGTAGATTTAAAACACTGCAGAGAAGGGAGGATCATACCAGCCCATTTGTGCTGGTGCCCTCACTCTATGTAGATTCATGGTGGCTTGGATCTGGGAACTGATGTCTGAGCTATATTTATATTATGCAAATGCAAGGTGAAGGAGTGTTGGGGATGTGGAGGATGAGTGGGATTGGCTCTTCCAATGAAGGTGAAGTAGGTTTATAATGGATTAAAGCTCTAGGTGATCAGTTATGATAGGTTTCAGAACATTGAAGACATGCTGCAGAGTGTGTGTCCCTGTCTACAGTAATTTTCAGTTGCAGTAGTTGGTCTTTAGTAACGGTACAAGTGAACTCTGGAGTTTTAAATCTTCTTACTTAATTAAAAATTTACACAGTATTTTGCAGTCATACAGTTCACTTGCGCAATCATTCTACTGCAGTGATTTTTTTTTTTTTTTTTTTTTTCCCCTCCCTTAAAGCACTTGAGTCAGAGAAGCCTTGCCGCACTCTTGATGCGGCCTTGCTGGTGAATGTGCCTCAAGTTGCACTATGTCTCCAGTGAGTAGATAAAAATCCACTGTTCAATGTATTTTCATAAAATTAGCAGAAAATAGCAGAAAAAACTTACGCTGTAGTAGAGATGACATGATCATCTCTAATTGCTGTCAGCAGGAGGTGGTTTCGAGAGATCAAACCTGCTAAATCTTGCCTTTATATCCCATAGCAGTGGTTCTGTTATGTATTTCTTGGTTCTGGTTCCTACAGCATAATCCTGTAGGAACTTAATTCTTTTCCTTTTAGATTCAAGTCAGCATACTTTTGAATGCTAGCCTAAAGGAAGGGTTTCTGTTGACTTGTTCTGTTGATCTGTGTATTTGAGTTTTAAGGGATGATGATCCCTGGTAAGGTTACCATACCTCTTTAGGTTTACGTTGCAAGTTGAAGTGATAGACGAGTGCTGAGTTAGCTTGTTTAGGGGAAGTACTCTCCTAGATGGCAGAGGCAGTATATTTCTAGCCAAAGGAAACTCCTAAGGGTGGCTGACCCCTCATCACATTAGACCACCATGAAGCATTCTTGTTTTAGTTCAATATTTTCTCTTACATAGACACAATCCCTACCATAGAGGATATGTAGGTCACTCACAAGATGTATTTGTTGAGCAGAACTGGACTAGGCTTTCTGTGTGGTCAGCCAGTCAGGATGCACATTCATCATCGCCACTGGTTTAGGGATTTGGTGTTCTGACAATGTTGACAGTTGTCACGAGCAACTAGGGCAAAAAAATGGATAGAGCTAAGGCACTTCAGTGCTTGTGCTAAATTTGGTGAGATTTGTCAGCCATCAGCTCTTGATGTTGACTAATGAGTACAACAGGGCTATGTCAGATGAGCATGGTGTTCAGGGGAGAGAACTGGAGTAAGAACCATTCCCAGAACGCATCTCTCTGCCTGTTCAGCAGTACATTCCTTTGCCTTCCATTGCAGCTTCCACTGCAGCTTTGTGATCTGTGCAATGATCAGTCCTGCAGTAACACAGATCTGTCCTGCTTTGGAGTGTCTCATCTGTTCTCAGCAGCACACTGTGCGAAAACCTGTGCAGAACATAGTATTGTGTCTAGCCCCCTTTTCGTCTAATAGATCTTGGTTCTCCACCGTCCTCACTAATGCACATCTCCTATGCCTTTCACTTAATAGGAGTCCAGGAAACCAGATGAAGCGCATGAGTGCATGCACTATTCTTGAACAATCTCTTAAGGAGTAGCTACACTTCTGGCTTCTAAGCTGGTATATGCTGGCATTCAACTGGGCATGCTTCTCATGCTGTTGTTCTTGTAGGCAACCTTTTCTGTGTAGCTGCTTACATGTTTCCCCTGTTGGGATTGGGATTCTGGGTTAGTTAAACCTTTCTCTTAATGCTGATCAGCCATTTCTATGCAAGGTGAATTTGCAGAAGTTTTTTGAAACAGGAATGAGTGTGTGAAATCACTTGTCCCTTGTGCAGTCTTGTGACCTTGCACCAGTGTAACTGATGGAGTGCAGGAGTGATACAGCTGAGAAAGGCTGCAAAACCTGCTGTTAACTACTGAAAGATACATTCATGACACTGCTTTTAGTCAGTAGACTTGGTCAGAGTTTGTCTCCATGAGACTTGCTTCGTGCTAGTACTGATCCTTCAAAAGGGGCAAAAGATGGCAGATACTTTGCCAATGTCTCCTGCCGCAGAAAAAGCAAAGATTAATTTTCTCACATGTGAAGTCTTGTGTCTTTCTCAATGCTTTGTTCTTCAGTGAGATTATGTGGTTTTCAGTTCTCTGCTGTCCCTATAGTTTGAGCTACTGTAATGTGGTACTACAGTATTCTTTAAAAGCTGCTTTTTGTGTGCTTTTGGCTTGAGGAATACCTGGGAATCTGTCGTTTGAATCTCCATTGAAATAGCCAGGGCTAACCAGTCTCTGTCAAAGATGATGCTACTGTTGCTTGCTTCTTGGTTCTTGCCATCACACCAGAAGCAGACCCTGTACATGTTCATAAGAGGACCTATTTCAGAAATCACATAGGTAGTGATTTTGAGAGGAGGGAAATCCTTCAGTTTTCTGTTTTTATGTGGTGATGACATGCATAAACTGAAGCGCAAGCCTCTGTACTGGAGCTTGTGCTAACATTCCACAACATAATAGGCAGAAAAATGGCTGCTGCTAAAAGGTGGGTTGTTTGGTTTTTTGGGTTTTTGTTTTTTTTTTTTTTTGTTTAATTTCCTTTGTAGTCTAAGGACTGCTTCAAATACAAAGCGGCTACATGGTTGCCTCATGGAAGCCTTGTTATGGAGAGTAACAAATTAAGTGGAATTAGCCTATTCTGTTAATTTGGGAATGAAGCAGAATAGTTTTTAGTCTGTATCTGGATGTCTTTCTGAATAATAGAGGCTTGACAGTCCTTGAGATGAATGCTGGTTACTTCTGCATTTATATTTCTGTAGCTGCTGCATGTGGGAATCCTTTGGTATCCTTTCTAGAGATAGTGTCAGTTCTTTCCTCCTGCTACCTTTCCCCTCAAAACTGGATAGTGCAGACATCTACCCTGATGAATGAGTGGGTGTCTGGAAAGTAACTTTAAGACAAAAGTAAAGGGTGAAGGGATTTTATTATTTTTCCTTTTTTTTTTTTTTTTTGTAGTTGAACTAGCTGTTTTGGTTTCTTTTCTCAAGGACCACATGAATAAATCTGAACAATATGAAGTTCAGCTGCACCTGTAAAAATGGATTAATTTTGTTTGCTTCCTCCTGTTTTGCACAAAGCCACAAGCAGCAGAAGTACTGGAAGAACCTGCTGTGTAGGCTTATGCTAACCGTATGTTAACTTTGCTGGAAAAAAAAATTAAACCCTACCTCCTGCAGAACTTGATTTGCCATTGAGAAGAGCTTTCCACTTGCTGGGAGTGAAGGGGAATTTTTCAGTCTCTGGCAATTGTGTGAGGAGATGGCTATTGTTACTGGCTCTAAGACTGCAGAAAGAACTTTAATTTCCCTGCTCTGTTTGATGCCTCTGCAACTCCAAGCACTTTTAAAATGCAAATATTCATCTGACTGTCCACTCTTGCTGCTGTTAAGTTTCTTTCATTTTACTTTTTCCTCCCCTATCCTCATGTTTCCTTCTACATTGAGTGTTTGAAGTTGTTTATCATGAGACATTTTTGTTTCCAAACTAATTTTGTTTTCCTTCTAGGTCATTTATGTATTTGTCTTCACTAATGTTAGCAACATCTCCAAACATGATATCCTTTGTGAATTTAACTAACATGCTGTTTACCCTTTCTTCCAGATCCAGTTTCTGATCCTACTTCCACATTTGGGAGTATGCAAGGGACAAACACATCTCTTTGCGTAGCTTGACTGGATATCCCAAGACTAGGATGTTAGTATATTTAAACAATTTTTTGCATTAAAATGTTGCCAGTATCTTAATTGCACATAGATTATTATTTTTTTAAATGTAATTAGCTTTATTGGCATTATGCATATTCAGAAGCCTGCTGGTAGAAACAGCTTTTCTGCAGTCTGACTAGCGCTTATTGGCGACTTTAAAATGGTTGCAGGAGTAGGAATAATTTCAGGGTTGCTTTTTAAATGAGCCCAGCTTATTTAGTGTTATGGCTTTAGCACTCATTCTTGAAAATCTTGGCTCTTTGTCTAATAAGATTAACTGTAGGTTAATCCAAGAACATATAAAATCTTTAGACTGTGTTCAAGATCTTTATGAAAGACTACTTCAGACTTCTGAATGCATGAATACAGGTCTGAGGAAAGATTTTTAAATGCTTGAAATAGTCGAATATCTGTAGAAATACTTGCATCAAGTAAGTGTTAACAAAAACTCAAATTGCACACAGAAGTTTATTGAATCCCTGCATCATGAGTCACTTTATTCTGGTTCTTGTAAGGAACCAGTTGTCTGGAAGAGTAAACACTACTTTTGTGGATTTGATAATGCATCTTCCTTTAAAATGTGTTTTGTGATTTGTGTAGTTATTGCAAAATGTGATATTGCATGTTTTCTGTTATGTAAGCAATTGTCTGGCAGTAATTAGTAGTTCCAAGATAAAGAAGTCAGCATTAAACTAATGTGCTATTTTTAAAAGTGTATTTTTCACTCCGCCATCTCTTAGAATGTCTCATGTATTCAGCTGGTACTATATTTAATTGAGATACTGTTTGAAACGCTATGTAAGCAACTACTTAAATTACTAAAGTGGGCATGATGCTAAATAAAATGTTCATTGTGTAGATGTGGATTTTGTGGGTTCCTCTATGGCCTCAGCTTTCCAGCTTTTTCTGTTCTTTTCCCCTTGGAAGTGAAAGGAGCCTTTTCTTCATGTGCTTTGAATTTCTTGTGTTAAAACTCTTGCTGATCTTCTTGGCTATTGTCTTAAAGCAACTGGTGATAGTTTCTCTAGTTGGGTTTTCATTTGCTTTGTCCAGCTCTGACCATGGGTGATAAACTTGGCTAAGATTGCAGTTTTGCTTTGGCTTAGCTACTTTGAGATACATTCTCAGAAGAACTGGTTCTAGGGATGTGCAATGTTTTGTAACACTTGTTCCAGTATCTCACTGCATTTCTGTTTAGCAACCTGTTTCTTCTCTCACCTCTTCTAGTTTTGCTGTGCTTGCTTACAAGCTTTTTGGGGGATTTTGTGTCCAAATGAGTACTCTTACCAGACCTGCTGAAGCACAGTGTGTTCTAGAAGTTAATATTCCTTGCACCTGGAAATATTTTTTTAAAAAGTCAGTTGTATCTGAAAAACCCTTCAGAGGATTTAAGTTGTAAAATTGACAGCATTAGGGAACAAGGCACTTTACATGAAATTGTTGATTGTTAAAGCTTCTTGCCCATGTTGTCTTTGGGAGTTTATTTTTCCCTCTTTATGCCATGCTTCATTCATGACATGTATGTGATACTTTTTCTATTAGAGAAACCTATGTATGAAGAATTCTATAGCTGGTTGAAAAATGATACTAAGTGTCACTGATGTCAACTTGTTTTTTTAACTTTGAGTATCTATTAGTGCTAGTGTAGAGTTCTAAAATACTAAGGATCATACGACGAGCATGTAGCCTAGAGAAGTGCGACTTGTATCAAATTCCTTCACTGTTTATGTGGCTATAGTGCTGGCGGTTCCTAGTCATGAATTAGGAAATATGTTTCTTAGTTTTTGCTCCGAAGGGCTGTTGAGAAATTGCGAAGAGAGTTGGTGCAAACGGACAGTGACACTCGTCTTAAAAGCTGAAGCTTTTCTAGCAAAGCAGTACTCAAAATTGCAAAGTGTTTCTGTTGTTTCTCATATGGAGGCTGTTACATATATTTCAGTTTCAAATGAATTTCATACTGCAACATAGCATGGAATGCTGAGTTTGAGAAGCTTTGTGCCTGCATTACCTGGAAAATGGAACTTGTAGTTTGAACAAAGAACTTACGTTAGGCAAATTCCTAAAAGGCTGAGCGTTCTCACAGTGTTTCTTCACTTAGCACTAGTGTTGTTTTTAGATCTGCTGAGCATCCATTCTTTGAATAGACCTGAGACAGTTACAGGTCTGCTAAGAACTTTTCATTGAGATACCAACGGTAAAACTGGAGCAAGGCTGTTCTTAGAAGGTTGAGCTCCAAGTATGTTGTCTTTATAACAGTTTGATGTTCACTAGAAACCTGTAATTTGATTAATTGTGTGCATGGTCTGAGATTCTGCTGTAATCCAGTGACCTTGTGAAACTTAATGTGCAGAAAGGGCAACGCTGCTGTCTTCTCTCAAGTTTGAATCACATGTGCTGCTTTCAAGCAAAAAATTAACTAGACCAAAATGGAAGTTGTGAGGGAATAGGGTGACCTGTATAAAGTGTAGTGGATTACATGTTGCTTTCCTTAATTATGAAAGGCCAATAACATGCTGTGCTTCAGAAATTCTAGAATTAAAGTAAATTGGATGGAAAAAGCTGGACAGTGTGAAAAAGCTGCACAGAGCTGCTTGGCTTGAGGAAGACTTAATGATGATAGGAGCTGAAATTACTGTGTATGTAACTCAGTTAAGTGCATTGTAAACTGTTAAGTGTACCTGTAGACATCAAATTCACTGTAGGTACCCAGAAAAGAGACTAGGGCAAAACTTTCGAATCCTGGATGGCCATTGTGAAAGTTGCATCTTCTATCACATTACTTTTGCATTAACGAAATCCCAGAGGATTTTTTTCTATGGTCTTCAACTCCAGTCCACTACCTGTTTCAGATTTCTATCTCAGATTTGAGTAAAGGAAAGGCAGTCTGAGAGAGCAAGTGAGAAAGTCAAACAGGTCTTGATTTCAGCAGTGTGGCTGTCTAAGCTGTTCCTGGTCCTGCCATTTGTTCCTGCTGACCTAAGTGGGATAGGCCATGAAATTGTTCCCATCTAGAAATAAGGCAAGCAAACACAATTGTTTTTTGTCATTATCTTCTGTATGTGTATCCTCCTGAAGAGGTGTTTGTGTTGCCAGTGGAAAGGGAAGAATGTGAACAGAAATCCCTTATGTTAAGCAACCTTTCTTCTGTCCCATGTTACTGGTGGTAAAAGAAAAGCTCACTGTAGTTTCCAAGAGTTGCTACATGAAATTATGTCAAACATTACATGATGTCAGAAGCAAGAGAGAGATCTTTATCTGTCACTTCCTCTTTGAGAAAAAAATCCACTAAACACCAAAGGTCAGGCTATCTTAGGGCTGTTTACTGCAAGTTTCTTGCATCTCTGTGTATTTGTTTATAAATGTCCACTGCTCCTAGTATACACTCAGTAATGGTCCGTCATGTCAAATAATTTATGTTCCCTTATATTTCTTCATCACTGAATTATTTTGGTGCTGTAATCTTTTGTTGCAAAGTTATTGGCAGCTGTGTTCCTGGCTTCTCTGTTTCTAATGGAATACCAGAGCTTGCAGCTTCTTTTGTGCATAGTTATAGCCCAAGATGTGAGTGAAGGATAGGTAGGAGTCTTTTTGCCAATATTTAGTTTTCTTAATAGGGAGTAATAATACAGCTACTTCTTCCCTGCTTTTTGCTTACTTTGTACCATTGTCACGCAAACCACCATAAAGCAGAGGGGACTGTTAGGCGAAGCTGTGTTCCCTTTGCCTTTGCACTTAGTGTTGTAGGCTCAGGAATACCTCACTTGAGGTACACTTCGAAATGTGACTTCT
The DNA here is from genome assembly GCA_028565055.1 of Phoeniculus purpureus. Classification (NCBI taxonomy): domain Eukaryota; kingdom Metazoa; phylum Chordata; class Aves; order Bucerotiformes; family Phoeniculidae; genus Phoeniculus; species Phoeniculus purpureus. Next base: position 16,522,848 of record JAOXOE010000632.1, on the reverse strand, counting down.
GTGACAACAATTAGTCACTGCAAGTAGCTAGTGTAAATTCTATGCTTATGTCTCTTAGTGTAAGATACTTCCCTCTGTGATCTCATCTGTTTATTTTCGGGTTTTTAAGATGGATAACTTTTGCCTTGATGTCACTTATGCTTCCATTTTTGTGAAAACTGCCAGTATCACCCACTGACTTCACCTAGATCATCTTTTCTATTGAGACAGAAATGAACAGTCTGCCTGAAAAGGATAAAGATATTATTCCAGGTTTTCTGGGAAGCAGTCTCAAAAAACATGAGGTGTGCTTCATGATGAGTCTTGATTCAGCTTTCAGTGGTCTAGATTCTTCTTTTCTTCTGTTAGCTTTTTAATCAGAATTTAGATATATTCATTGGTGTTCTAGTGAAATAATCACTTGACTTAGTAAAATGGTATATCTTTGCATGTCATAGGACTTTCAGTTTGCTGTAAGCTAGCTGGAGTCTGAAGGCATACTCTTTGTTGGAGCAGTTATATAATGGCTTATGATGGAGGTTTATTTCACATCAGATTGACTTTTTATAATCGCAAATAACAGTAAAAAAGAACTTTTGGCAGTTTTTACCATAGAAGTAAGTTCACTAAGTTTTCACAGGTCTATGCTGTTTTTTGAAGACAGTGATGGGCAATAGAACCGCATTCCATTTTCTAAGCAGAATCACATTTTCATTCTCTTTTGCAGACTCTGTATAGATTTGAAAATCTCTATAAAGATGGTGGAAGGTGTACGTGTAACTTGAGATCCAAAAAGAAGAGGATGTATTAATTCAGTAATAAATGATGATATAGCTGACCTATGACAACTGAGTCACACTCTGGAGATTTGCTAAAGGCTGTGACTTGGTACATGCTTTTTCTGATGGTAGACTTAGTTTAAATGGATTCAGCATCTTGGTGCTGCCCTTTTTAGGCTGTCGGTTAGCTATATGGTTTCAGCTAGTTTCAGTAGGTGGCTGTGTGTTGCAGACAGTGATGTGGGGCAGGACTGAGTTGCTAGGGAAGGGGAAGGCAGCCCTCTTTAGATAGAACTGGTGTGCAATGTGAAACACAGTATCTCAGCCAGTTTAACCCATACTGCTAACACTCTTCTGCACCCTGCCCAATATGTACCTAGGGTAGAAATTACTGATTTCCTGTGCTTCCAAATAAACAACTTTTGTGAGGGGAAAGGAAGAACTCCATGATTTAAACTGACTTTGGCCTCTGACAGCATGCCTGCCTCTGTTTAATCTGTAGTATGACCAATAATGTGGCCATGAAATAAAGTGGAGCAGTGAATTGATGCTGCTGGAAATTGTATCACTTCTGTGGGAGGCATTTTTCAGGCAGATCAATTCTGCCCACTGCAAGGCTATTCTTGTGCTAGGGGAGTATGGGGATAAACACTTGTAGTTAATGAATGTCATCTTAACTTTGCTTGGCAGTGAAGCATTAACAGGTTGTCTCCAACGGGAAAATGGTCTCAAGATTTTTATTTTGTTGCAACAAATATTGCAGCACCGGCAGATTCTGAAAAAAGGCCTCAAATTTGAAAAGTTTTTGGGTCTCAGCATCACAGAATTGTTTTGGTTGAGAGAAGCCTTTAAGATCATCAACTCTAACCAGCACTGCCAGGTCACTGTGTTCCTTAGTATGCTAAATGACTTTAAATACCTCTACGGATGGTGAGTCCACTGCTTCCCCGGGCAGCTTGTGTCAGGGCTTGACAAACATTTGAATGAAGCAGTTATTCCTAATATACAATTTAAAACTGTCTTGATGCAACTTGAGAGGCAGTTTCATCAGATTGAACCCCACCTGCAACCTCTTTTCAGGTCTTCAGGCAAAAACTTTTCGTGCATGACATTCTGTGCTATTGAGCCAATCAAAAAATTTGACCCTTTTAATCTGTTTATAAACTTTTGAACTAGTTGGTATAGTTTCATCACTGTGAAAGTTTCACCTGGCTGCCCTCTGGAACTCCAGACCTGGAGGCTGAACAAATAAGAGCGTGTCCTTGCTGCAAAACAAATACCACTTCAGTTTTTGGTGTCAAAGTTTTCTGTTTGATTACTGGTATTTTTTCACCCCAAATTTAGGTCTTATTCAACCACTGAGTAAATACTGACTTTTTAAAGATACATAGATACTTGGTAGCTATTGAAACTCTTCTGTTGTCATTCTTTGTCGATTTAGTAATGTCTGTGTTTTCTGGTTTATTTCCTAATTTAATAAAACGCAAGTATTTACATGAGAAGATTCCAGTCAGGTCCTGCATTGGTGGTGACTGGCTGTGAAGAAAACCAGATAGTCTTACAGTGAACCTCCTGTTCTTGAGTTAAAATGTAAAACAAAAGCTCACAAGGCCTGATTTTAACAACTAGGCAGATTAGTGATGCAGTATCTACAAATCAGAGGATCTTCCCACCCTCACAAATCCACATGAAGATTACAGCTCAGTCTGCCAGAACAATTGCTATTGCAGAGCCCTTGGCTTTTCTTGAGTTCTGCTACTAAGGCTTTTGATAAAAAGGTTGCATGCCTTTGTGTAATTATCTTCCTGATACCAGATTGCACACACAAAAATACTCACGAGGGCGGCAGGAGATGGTCCGTATAATGCCTTTTGCCTTGCTATACTCTTGCTATACTCTGTATGCTCTCAACAAACTTTAGAACTTGTCACTTCTGTTTTTTTGGGGTGACTTTTCAGTTGTAAACAGTGAGATAATCTGCTAATTAGAGTGCTAAAATGGGACAGGGAGACCTCTTTCCAAAACAGCCTGTTAACTTGTTCTCTTTGCTTCTCCCTGCAGCAGGGAGAGATTAACCTCTTTTATGCGGCTTGGCAGGGCTCTTTTTTGTTGTGAAGGGAAGTGCATTGCAGGGCTGTAGTTCAGATGTGTGGCTATTTTTCTGTCATACTTAGTTCATTAACTTTTATATGCCTTGCTGCAAGGTTGGTGTTGCATCAGAGAAAATGTGCTTACGCTTGATTCTCAGAGGAAAAGAAACTGGTTGAGAGGGATGCAATGCGAGAAGAGTGAGGATGGCCTGCTGCGGCTTCTTTATTAAAATTACAGACCAGTAGTGGAATTTTAATGAAGTCTTGCAGGACGGATGGTTGGAAACACTTTTATCAATAATGCTAGACTGCTGCCATAGTAGGGTTTTTTTGCTTCCTTTTTGATTTTTCAGTTTATTGCAGTGGTACTTTATTGTAACAATGAAATGACTGACAGAACATGTACCATGTTGGCATCTTGATTGCTTCAGGTGAAACTTCTCTTCTGGAGGTGGTGTTCTACAATTAATAAAGAGTTAGTCTATGGCCGAAGCATTTATGTGTTTTTCTTTTGAGCTCTAAGGGCCTGTTTAGGGGTGTCAGCAGGTGATAGCACATTATTTGTCTTAGGGAGACAAAGTATTCTGGTGAAAAAAGCTATATGAAAGCCTATGCTTTTCTATGTAGGATTTGGTCATACCTGTTCTCTTAAACAGTACCTATCTTTACATACTTAGTTCTTCTGCATGCATGTCTGTGTTGATCTTACAGAACCAGGTTATTGTTATTTAAAGTCTCTGGAAAGTCCTTGGATTTACTAAAGTATCTGTTGTCTCTGAAGCAGAGAGTCTGTAGTAAGTCCCTCAGCAGTGCAGTTTCATTAACAGGAATGTGGAATCATGACCTCTGGAAAATTGCTGAGGAGGAACAGCTTTTTCTTTGTTCCCCAGGAATCTTGGACAAAGCTGATCTAACCTGTAGTTGGAGTACTTAATTTGGCTCCAGTCAGATACCAAGATCTCTCATTACAGGTGGATAGGAGTTTCTTTTAGTTTGCTGCGTGAATAAAAGAACACTCACAACTTATAATTTATATGCACATCCTGAGACTTGGTGTATATTAATAACTGGCCTGTGACTTTTTTCCCCCTCCCTTGTTGCTTGGTCTTGCTCTTCTATTAAGATGCCTGTGACTGAAACATCCAAGTTTAATAGATTTTTGTCCTGAAAGAGTCAGAATTCCCATGTTACACATAGACTGTAGGATTTTCCTGAATTAATTCCTCCTTCAAATCCCATAGCTGTAGATAAATATATCCAATCTTGACCAGAAAATCTAGGCATGAGAAATCCAATAAAAACCTGATATGATGATGGTGACTTTTGCTTCCTACTAGTTAATGAGACTCCTGACATGATGAATATAAGTGCTGGGGGAGAGTGCAAGGGGAATAGGTCTTAGTGGCCAACCCACACTTCCCTAAATAACACCTTCAGAATCCTAGGGTAGAGAAAGCATTGATGTGGTCCTGTGGTGCATTTCTTGTGTATTCAGTTGGACCTTTGTAAAATTTAGAGTGTTTTAGGTCTGGCTGAGTTTGATCCGCTTCCAGTTACAGCTGCTGGATCTGGGTATATGTTTGAGAAGCTGTTTTTCCTGTTCCTAGATGTGTGTTTTGTGGCTTTCTCCATTCCCCTCCCGCCTCCATTTTGAAGTACTGTTTAATTTCATTTGCTTCAGTAAGCAGCCTCTGTGACCTGGGCCTTTTGTTATTTACTGTTCTTCCTGTCTGCAGATGTAACTGCTTTCTTCCAAGTCCTCGACTAAAATGTTCAGTGGCATAGGGCCAAGAACCTGATGGACCTCACTAGCAGTGGTTTCCTATTGACACCTATGTTCCTAGAGCTATCACTTAAAATTCCGCTAACCTTAGACATGTATTTGGCTTAGGTTTTTTTTGTTTGGTTTGAGGTTTTTTGGGAGGTTTTTTCCTGGCTGGTTTTAGTCCATATGTGTTGTGCCAGCCCTGAAATGTTACATAAATCTAAAGATACTGTATCAGATCTATTACTGTTGTTAATAACATTTTCAGTTCCATAAAAGTCAAATCATTTTTGTAAGCCCATGTGGATTGACAGCATTTTTATTGTTAATTAGTAGTGCTGAGCTGTTTCTTGGTTTTGAAAATCTTTATCAAGTTGAGACCCCAGTACTTACTGGTTTGATGTTTTGACATTTCAGAGGGTTGTTTCATTCCTCCTGCCCAGCCCATTGGAACTTTTATTAATATTCCAAAACTTCTTGCTGCAAGTGTTCTTTGAGTAACCCCCCAAAAAAAAAAAATCATCTCTATAACACATTAAGGCTGCTAACTTACAGATATCAAATAACATCACTTGGATTGTGTTGAAAAAGCATATGCCATGATATTGAATGTTTTTTAAAGTGCTACCATATTCTTGTATAATTTTTTTAAAGTTAATGTGCTTACGTGCCTGTTTTTCAAAATTTTGCTTCCTTTAAAGCTGTGTGCATCTCTGCTTTGTCCTTTGTACTGCTTCTGAATTTTGGTTGATATTCTCTGCTCTGAATCCTCCTGCTGTTCTTCCAACCTTTTGTATTTTCTTTTTGTACCTTCACTCTTAGTCACATTATGATTGTGAGGTTGTGGATGTTTTGTTGGGGTGGTTTGGTGTAGGTTTTTTTTTTTTTTTAATTAATGGGTCAGGATTTTTTTTCTCCATTATTTTGTTTTGAGGTTTTCCAGTAAAAAGTTCTTAAATAGGTAAGAGATTCCAAGAAAAGATGTAGACAACTGTTGTTTATATTGTTTTGATTAAATTTTCTGCTTTTTGAAGTTGTCCTTTTAAAGTGCAAGTTTCTATGTATTGGACTGTTCATTATAAATAATTTTTTCTTATTTTTTTAATTACAGTTGGTCTACAATAACTACTGTACCTAACTCCTGCCCTGGCTATTACTGTAGTCTACTGAAATGTGGTTTACAAATTGATACTGACAGATTAGGACTGAAGAACTGATAACTGTACATACTGGGTTTTATTTTACCCCCTTTTGGGACCTTGCTGTGTGATTTTTATTTTTTTTTCCTTTTAATTTCCTTTTATTTACAATGTTTTTAATGGTTATTTAATGGTTTATACAAACAGTAAAGTAATAGTAAAGAAAGGCTGCAATCTTTCTTTACAACCTTCAAAATTATTTTACTTCTAATTAGTGGCTTTAGCGCTTTGACTAGATACATGTGTGGAGCTGAGTTCCATAGTGAGTATTAAAGGATACCTATGCTTGAGATGTGCTGAAATGCTCGATTCACATTGCTAGAGATCAGCTAGGGAAGTCTCGTCATGGCCTATCAGCTTCTCAAAAAGTGTTAACTCAAGGATCCTATTAGCTACTTAATCGTTACAAGTGCTCTCAATTTGAAGGCAAAAGATGATATGAGGATCTAACATAAAATCCATTTAAATTTTTTTTGAAAGCTTGGACTTAAACTGTTAAGTCTCAAACTACTTACAGTTTACATGCATGACTTCAAAATATTTGGTTACAGAAGGGAGGATGAAAATGTCAGAAAAGAAGAAAGCAAAACTGCTTGTGTACAGAGATGAAACTAGTGAAATTTGACTGTGCTGAGAACTGCATTCAGATTTTGGTCAGAGGATATTTTTAAGAATAATAATTCTTAAATTTTGGGTCATTTATTGATGTAGTAATTGTGACATAGTAGTACGTGTGTAATAACCTCTGCTTTTAAAAAGCTGTTCCATCCTTGCTTCTGTACTAAGGGTGGATTTTTTTGTGTTCTTTCTGGGACTTTTTTATTTTGCTAATTCTTTTCATGCCAGAGAGTCTTCAGAGATGGAGAAGATGTATTTTTGGTTAATGCTGTATTTAAAAAAAACCCAACCAAACAACTTTTTTTCTAAATTCTTACATTAATACTCAAAAGACCTCTTTTCTTTTATAGGTCTTACAGTAACAATGTAACGGTTCCATGTTATTAAGGTGGCTTTAATTGTGAGAAATGTACCTAAGAGAAAGCTATAAAATATTGAGATCTGAATCTCTTTTCTTCTGTTGCAATTCTGTTACTCCTGCAACTTTTCCACCAGCCTCACTCTTCAGCTGCTGTGAACTGTCACACACTGAAATATAGATTATGACAATATAGAAAGGAGAATTTAGCAGAGGCAGCCATGTTAATTTCTGTTCCATTTGAAATGCAGGAAAATATCATCTGCCAAATGGAAAAGGACAATCGGTGGGAAAAGAAATGTTCTTTTCAAGCTTCTAAGAGCAGTGACAATGGAGAGAAAAATACTGTAAAAAGTAGGCAGCTCCTTTTTCAAGATTTTTGTTTTCAATGTATTATGCATGATTAACTGTATGCAGTTGCTCTTTTGGAGTCCTGAATACTGAATCCTACATTGCAGGGCTTACACTGCCTTACTGCTTTGCTCTTTGCATTTGGGGGGATAGGGCTCATCTTCATGGCAGTTTTGCCAGTCTTTAGTATATAATTTTTGAATACATTCATACTTCCCTTATTTGCCTTTTTTAATGTCAAGCATTGCACATAAGATGTTCTGCTGTTGCTATGCAACTGCTAAATCCAATATTTAATATTAATAAAACCCGAGTGGCATTAGCATCACTGAGAACAGTGGGCTAGCAAACTATGATTGTACAATATCCAAGCTGTAAAACTTGGCAGGGACTTCAGTATGCAATTGCATGCATGGCAAACTGTGGAGCATGAGTCACTGGCAGTTACTATTTTAGGAGTGGTGAGTTTGAGTAAAATTTCTGAGCTTTTCTGATATATATTTTTTAATTTAGATAGATACAGGTTTTTTTTAAACAAAAGCAGAGAGTGAGGTTGGTTAGCTGTTTTCCTTAGGGTTTCATTACAGATGCAAATTCTACAGAGTCACTACCCATAGAAGAGTCAGTGTTATATAAACCCATACAAACTGATGGGTCAATACCCTGATTCTCCTATTTTTCTTCTAGGTCAGGTTGGTCGGCCCTTTCCCACTGTTCCTGCCACTTCCTGAAGCCTGAATTGGCTTTTTTTGGAGGCAGTGCTACTTCTCTGCCTGACAAGGTGCTGTTCAATTGGGTGTTTTTCCAGTTTCTCCTCTTCCACCTTGTTTTCTGATTCCTATTTATCTTTATTCTTGACTGTTATTTCATAATTACTCTTCTTTCACCTTCTTTTCTTTGCTTTTTTTTCCTTCCCACTTGGTACTTTGTGAGATTAGATTTTTAGTATCAGCCTCTGACAGGAGTTAGATCAAGGTAGGTGGTGTATCCCAGCAAAGCTTTGGCTTTGTGTCACAGGCTGCAAATTCTGTAGGGTCCTGCATCTGACATCTAAAGGTGTTTTAGTGCACTGGCACTCTTTCTGACACCGCAAGGGATGCAATGTGACTTGTCTTTGCCTTTTGAAGACTGCTGTCCAAAAGAGAACTTTAGTATTAGATTTGTATATGGTCAGAGTTATTTTAGAATTACTGCTCTTTTGAAGTGTAGTAACTTATTTCCTTCATAGCGTATGATCGTTTAGATTTTGACTGGTTTCTTGAAGGGGCTGTTTCAGGTAGCTTATTTGTTGTAGATTCACCCATGCAAGTTTCTGTAAATTTAAAAACTTTTTTTGTTTCTTTATTTTTTAAAAAATTTAATTTCTTCTTCTGCCTCTCAAAGATTCAGGCAATCAAAAGTACAAAGCAGAAGTATTGATGGGAGAAAAATGCAGTAAGTTGTAGTCTTGAATTTTATGGTAATATTTGGAATACATTTCCATAAAGCGAATGGAATTTGTGCCCCTTAAAATAATCTTTGTACTTTTCATATTTGCTCTGCTAACCTGTCTTCAGACAGTATTGGGTAGTTAATAGCTCTTACTGCCAGCAGGAATTTAGTGCAATACTGATTTAGCATTTCCAAATAATGGCAGTAATTTTAGTAGAGATTTTTCGTCTTTTGGAGTAAATTAAAATTGGTTAGATTTATTTTAAGTGAGGCATAAATCATGGCATTGAAGTAAATCAGACTATGTATCTTGGGTGTAGGTCTGTGATTGAAATTTGTTTCCTTAGTGGCATGGCTCTCCTGAATCCCTTGCCTTCAAATTTTCTCAAACCTGTGACTCTTCAGGAAACACTGATTCTAACATTTTCTGGAATTCAAAAAAGTAACAAAATGCCACTCAGATGGAAGATGGAATTAATTGGGAAACATTAACCTTGTTTCAGTTGGGAGGCTTAAACAAGCATATTTTTGTTTTGTACAGAAATTACTTGCTGACTTTGTAGAACCTACAACTTTCTGTTTTCTTTACAAAATGGTTTATTTCAATGTCATAATGTTATCTGATTTCTTTTTTACCTAGCTATTTGCAAAAGTACAGGGGTTGGTGGACTTTAGATTGTGCTCTGTCAGTAGTTCAGTCATCACCATTGACCCATACATCTTGTAATACTTAAAGAAAACACACTGAGCTCTGTTCTTGGAACAGATAAATATAGAACTGCTATTGTGAATATTCTTGCACTGACGTACTTAATCTAGAAAGCTAACAATTCTTTTATTTGCTTTTAGGGTTTGAAAGTATTCTAGAAGGCCTGTTTGGACCTGGATTATTAAAAGATCTCAGTTTGTTTAAAGGTATTCAATCTCTGTGTTTGTATCTTGTTCTGCATTTCTAATGACAGAAGCAGCCTCAGCTCTGTCTCTAGAAAATGTGTGTTACCGTGGTGATTTGTGCTTTTTCCCCCCCTCCCCCAGGCAGTGCTCACAGTTAGTTTCATATTGGCTAAAATTACTAATGAGTGCGTTCATCTTTATGTAGCTGGGAGTGTATTTGGCAATACAGTGCTTGGAAAAATAGATTTGTGTGCATAGATAAAATGCATACAGTTTGGGGATCTGGGGATTTAGAAAAATGGCCGAAAGGGAGCCTGCATCCTCAGAATGTGGACAAAAATGTTAGGACACAGGTATTTAATTTGCCATTTCTCTTTTGGCTCCAGTTGTATCATGGTTTATGAATATGAAGTAATTTGCTGTTCCTCTGATTTACAGACTGTGAGCCTGAAGGTGTTTCTGATTGGTCTTTTGATGAAAATTGTCTTTTCTGCTGCCTGAGAAGAGAAAAAGTGAAGGTAACAATGCCGATGTGTGAAGCTAGTACTTGCAGGGAAGGGACAGAGGGAGTTAGCTTCTAGTTAGCTGAGCATAGACAATCTTCAGCCTCCTACTCCTTTCTGCTCCTGCAGAAAAAGGCTTTCTGAATTAAAATAATTCAAGTTAATGAACAGACTCGTCTCTTCTCTGCAACTTTGTAGTATGTGATACAGATTTTTTTCCTATGTAGTAGCTCTTTCTCTTTTGTGTTTTTTGTTTTGGTTTTTTTTTTTTGAGTTGTTTTTAAGTATCTTCCCAAGAAACCCAACTGTGGCTTGTGCATGTTTACTGGTCAGATGCTGGACTTACCTTCACTATGGAAATGTGGTCCATTTTAACAGCCTAGAGTCTTGTTCTCTATCGTGGAATCTCTTTCCCTGTGGGCCATGTGCTTTTATGAAAGGGCTCGTGTGTGGTAGGTTTTGTACTGTGCTCGTTTATAACCAAGTCACAGACTAAGCGTGGACAAGTCACCATTGCCAACATAATAAACTTGCAGTTTGTTTTCTTAATGAGATGACAGCTGTATATGAAACAAAGGCTACCTTGACGTGCATGGCTGTTGCTCAGCCTATGTGTTGAAATAATGAGTGTGCTATAGCATAGGACGGAAGGCTCACCTGTTCTTGGCAAATGCATCATTTACTGGAACTCATAACTACTGCTTTTTCCTGCACAATGTAAAGAACATAGACAGTGGATCTCTATCAATTTAGCAATGAAACAAAAGCACCCTTTCCTCTACAGCAGCTAACATGTAAGGCTGGTTCACAAAGGAATTAACTTGTTGATACTGATAGTTCCAACATTGCCAGTTTATGCTTGCTTTTGTCTTGCAGTTTTTGCTAAGGCATGGGGAGAAGGGTTAAGTATGCTTGCATTTAGAATACATGTAAGCTATCATACTTTCATTGAGACTGACAAGAGGTAAGGTATACGTATGCTTGTACTGTAAAGAGTTTTGTCTTCATTGGCTCACGTCATCTCATAAAAAGACAAAATTCAGCATTTATTACAGTCCTAGTTAAGCCATCAAATTTACTCAGAAATTAATTCTGTGGTGCAGTCAGAGACAGAAAAAGGTCTGTGAGAATCTAACAGTAGTATGGGTAGGTCTTCAAAAAGACTCGTTACATCTCAGTCTTCCTGGTAAGTCCACAAAAGCTAAAATAAACTGAAACTTGGTGATTGTTAGGTGAAGACACAAGCAAACATGAATGTCCACTGTGTACTGTGCTGTTGGTCTTGTTCTTTTCAAGCTTCTCCACAGCCTTTAGCCACAAGCTGAGCTACCACTATTTATATTTTCATACAATTTGCTAGGTTTTTCTTTCTAGCTTCACATAGTAGTGTGTAGCCCATGATTGTGAGTATCACTGAAAAACTGGCAATGTTTTCCTTATGCTAGTGGTAATTACTGTTTATGCTAATGTTCCTCACATGCATTCCATTTGCAACGTGTGGTGGCTTTTTAAATAGGTGAAGGAAAGATACAGATACAGTCACATCTGGTGTGCTCTGTGGTATTCTGGTATCCCAGGTCTAAGTTGATTTTAGAGTTGTGTGTAGACTGACACAGAGTGCAGCAGAGCATGAAGCACAAGGGTGGTAGGTGAAGAAGTTTGAGTTCTGAGCAGGCTGCAGAGAAATGAGTTGGTAGTGTTGGTCAGCCACTATGAGCTTGGGTAGAACAATTTTCACAAATGAAACCCAAGCAATTTCTGTCACTTTACATTTCAGTAGCCAAAGAATCCTGTTTAAATAATTTTTATTGCAGCTGATTGATAAACAGAGACATTTTGAGAACTTTGTAAACATTTGTTTGCTACACAACCAGGGATCTCTGGCCATAGTCTGGTGATTTTTAATTCTGGTTATTCTCCTCATGCTTGGCATGGGACTTCTTTGGAGAATGTAGAGTTTCTTGTAGGTTGTAGTTTGATTTTGTGTTTTTTTCCCCCTTTTCCGACCGACCCCCTCCCCCCCTCCCCTCACTTTCATATCAGTTCTGTTTGTTTTGGAGTATTTTG
>JAOXOE010000632.1:16435198-16510139 GCA_028565055.1 Phoeniculus purpureus | reverse complement strand
ATGGAGCCAGGCTCTTCTCAATGTCATCTAGTGACAGGACAAGGGGCAATGGGTGGAAGCTGGAACATAGGAGGTTCTACATAAATACGAGAAGGAACTTCTTCACAGTGAGGGTGACAGAGCACTGGAACAGGGTGCCCAGGGCAGTTGCGGAGTCTCCTTCTCCGGAGACGTTTAAAACCCGCCTGGCCATGTTCCTGTGCGACTTTGTCATCCTGCTGTGGCGAGGGAACTGGACTAGATGATCTTTCGAGATGCCTTCCAATCCCTAGTGTTCTGTGATTCTGTGTGTTTCTGTGATTATCATTTGAAGTGCTAACTCATAGAATATTTAAAAATGGGAAAGGAAATGCCTGAAAATGAGTTGCAGTTGTACAACTCCTATGATTTTGGTGGCTTTAGTATGTGTTTAAACTGAGTACTGAGATTCTAAGTGTGCTATAAGATCCTCTGAAACACATTTAATGGCTTTCAACACATTAAGAAACTCAAGCATTTAGATGGTCAACTTTGTAGTGGGTGGTTTTAAAATAATTTATTATGGAAGCTGAAACCTGAAGAGGCTGTTTGTGATAGTCTCCAGCTGTGTTTAGTAGTAATAGAGGCTTACATTTTTGCGTGTGCACAAATATCAATTTAAGCATATTGTATTTGCACTGATTTATTTTTACCTCTCCCTTTACATAGTAAATTTACATAGTAATTTACATAGTAAATTATATTCAGTAGTTATGGGCCAGTCAAGTTAAATATGTTTTGAATTTGATACATCTTACACAAGTTGTTTTAATAAGGAAATAATACTGTTTCTTGCTATGAAAGTATGTGTGTTCAGTGAATGAGTAATGTCTTAAAACTAAATCATCTGAATTTTTAATTGATGCCAAGCTAGGAACAGTTGTAGGTGCTTTAAAGGATGTGCTCAGAATCAAAAATGAGAGATTTGAGAAACAGGACAGACTTGTTTTGTCAAGTCACAAGTTGCAGGTGTCTGAATAATCATAGCTTTGTAAAAGTAGGAAACTGCTTTGAGGGCTATATCAAGAGAGGATAGTACCTGGAGAGGAAAACCTAAATGCTGGTGAAGTCTCAGCTGGGTCTGGCCTTTTAAGATAGATGTAAACAAGCTGAATAGCGTTGAAATGACAGCAACAATTATGGCTTAGTCTTGAAGGCAGAAGGAAAGAAGACTATGGTGCCTTTAAGGCTTGTCTAGAGAAAAGAGTAGATTATTCTCCTTTGCTGGCTTAAAAAGACTGTACAGTCTTAAGAAAAATAAAATGTTGCGTTAGACAACCTACAGATTCTGAGTCCTTCCTTTCTGACTCGCATTTCCTGATCTTGCTGTGGGGTGGGTATCTGATTTTTTTTGTCCTTAGGGTCAGTAGGTTGGCTGTTCAGCAGTGGTGGATTGTCTGTGAGAAGCCTCGCTTAGTTTTCTTTACAAAAGGCAATAGGAATCATGTCATACCATTGCTCTAGCTTGTGGGCGCTTCCCTTTGCATCTGCGTGTGGCCCACTGCATAAACCTGCTGTTGCCATATCCATACAAAACCAGCCTGCATTATACCTTTTGCTTTGTGCCTACAGTTTAGCATTTAGAACTGCTCTATTAACTTTTCCTGCAAGGAGGGTCTTGATGAGTGCTGACAAGGCTGGGCTGTCTGGGATTGGGTGGTCTTTCAGGGTCACACATTAACCTTGCATTTTGAAAACCTCAGTTCTGTATTTCTACTCTTTCACTTAATTATATAGTTATGTACTATACATTAACATACAGTAAGAGCTTTAGCTCTTTGAGAGCTTGTGTAAACCACTCAAAATATCTTTTACTGAAGCAATTTTGTTCAGTATAGTGAGTGGTACTGCATGTTCACTGATGGGATTCCAGGGATGCTCAGAGGCGTGGTGCTCACCTGAGGAGAAGTGCAAGGGGAAGAGAATGACTGCTTGTTGTAAATAATATGTAAAAGTAACTGGTTGGGGTTTTTTCCATTGTCTTTGTAACAATGCTATCTAAATGTGACTAGATTGTTCTTCTTCCTGATATTTGTGTGTTGATACTGAAAACTTTGATATGATTGAGGATTGTAGAGTGAGGGGATAAGACTGAAAATATGGGAAGAAATGGTAGAATACCCAAAGAAACTGACCAACCAGAAAAAAACCAAACTACAAAACCAGACACACACAGAGAAAGAAACCCTACACTTTTGGAAGCTAACTTTGAATAGCAATCACAATGAAGTATTTTGTGTTGGAGTCTTAAAATTTTCTGTCCTAAGGTTAAACCAGCTGCAAAGATTACTGGAACAATTGTGATACAATTGATAATAAAATAACTTTAAAGATGCAGTGAACAGAAATCTTTCCATTGTATTTTGTCTCCTGTGTAGGTAGTGCTGTACTGCAGATGCCAGACTGTTTTTTCAGATGCTGATGATATTTTTTTCTTACGCACAAGGACTCTTTTATGTAACTGTATTTCTTTACATTTCGACAAGTTAGCTTGGGCATTGATAAAAATCATACATGTAAAGAGATGCGTGCTCCTTAGTTTGAGGGTAAGAACTAAGCGCTGTCATTGCCTTGCAATCCCTCTCTTCTCCTGAATGCAGATAAAATCCTGTATCCAGCCATTCACCATTGTAAAATGCTTAATTTTTTTTCTGACTGATCCCATTTTCCCCCATTCCTTCTCTTTGTAGAAAATGTACAGCTTTAGTTAGCCTAGGTAGATTAAGTTGTGCTCTTTATACATTACCTTTATATGACTCATGTAAAGTGTACTTGATGGTGAGGCATGCTGCCACTGAACTCTGTTTGCACTGAGTTGCTAGGCTAGTGCTTACTATATAATCTTAGTACTTAGTTGCACAAAGTACTAGGAAGATTTGAAACGCATTGTGTGGGGCAAGGGTTATTTTTATTTTAGGCTTCTTCTGGAGCTATAGTCTGTCAAAGGTTGGAGTATTGGGTCAGGCTGAAGGGGTAGTGGTTCCTGCAATTCTGAATCCTCTGTTAAATGAATTAAAAGAAAGTTTCATGCGATGGCTTGCGGGACTTTAGCCAGATGATGGTAATTAACTCTAATGGATCTTATATAGACAAATCTCTGCCCACCAGTTTGTGAAGATTTCCTTTCAAAAGAAAACTTAAAGTAGCTGCCTGTTAATGCTTGGATATTCCCCTGATTGTCCCAACATTTGTGTATGCCTAGATTACTTCTGTTACTAATTTACACAGATGTCTGCTTTATACACAAACTGATAAGCTGAGTTTACAGTTCTTCTGATAATACCTAGAAGATAATGGAGCTGGACTCAGAATGGCTTTCAGTAACTAGGACAGATTCGGCATTAAACTAGGGCAGATGCACAGTTGCAGAAAGTGCAAGTGTGTTCTAAGTTTCACCTGAAGAGTAAGTCTCACAAAAATACTAGGTTGGGATTATTCACTGCAGGTATTTTCATTGCACAGATACTTCACATAGTTGAAGTATCAGAAGAGTGTAATTGCATGTTCCATGGGTTCATAAAATGCCAGTGAACCATAGGAGCACGACTGCAGGTTACTGGCACAAGTCTGCCTGGCACAGAGAAGAATGTTTGGGGTTTTTTTTATAACCAATCATGTCAAATTCTTATTCTTTAAGACTACCTTAAAAGTATGGATTTGTCTGTGACAGCCAACAGGTTTAAGAGCAACCTTGGAATCTCTCTGGTATGGAAAAAAGTGTCAGTTGCTTTTTGAGCTCTTTACTTCTGCGTTCACAGAAAATGTGTTGTTTTAGTCACTTGTCACCTCTGTCATCGCGTGCTCTTCATCTTTTGATTTAGCATAAAATACTGTGTCTCTGTACCCTGTCTGAGAGAGTATCTCCCTTTACTTTTGAGAGAAACCTTTTGGAAGCTGTTGAATTACAAATCTGAAGGTGAGAGCCCATGTTATTCAGGCCAGAGTCCACAGCAGTTCGTATTACTACCCTTTGCACGTAGTCCATGTGACTGCCATGTTCATTAATTTACTATGGGCTGGTTATATAACCTTGCTCCATTAACCTGATGTTTTGATAGTACAAACTTAAGAATGACTTCTTTTAATTTATTGTGAATTATAAATGAATTGTCAGTTCTTTCCCTCACTTCTAGTCCCATGAGGATATGGATGTGAAATCAACTTGTACAGTAGAGGCTAAAAATCCAGATGTAGCCTAGATAATTATGGTAACCGATACTTTGTAAAGGTTAACAAAACAAAACACTCCCTAAACCCAGAGTGATTGTGTATGCATTCCTGCAGTGGGTAAATACAGGTAACTTTAATGTAGCTTAAAACGAAAGTGGAGGGAGAGAGCCGGCAGTGAGAACGTTCTCCTCAGCAGGAGGAAAACCTTAAAGTGAGAAAAGTGGCACATGTTCTGGGCAGAGGAATCCAAGAGTTTAGATTTCCTGTTTTTGTAACCATGTACAGCGTTCTGAAGCAAAATTAAGTTGTGAGTTGAGTTGATTCTACTCTGTGCTAGTACTTAAAGTTTGGAAATTATAAAAATACTTAATGTCTACAGAACTTTATTCACATTGAAGTCAGGAGGATCTTACAAATATTAAATATCTTTGCAGGAACACTTAGTCAGTCTGGATGAGCCAGCCTCAGAAGCTGGACAAGAAGCTCTGCTTAGACAAGAGCAAGCAAAAATCATTCGTTTTGAAAGGCAAGCGGAAGAGTTCCTCAATGCAGTCTTTTACAGAAAAGGTTGGTTTTAATGGTTGGGGGAGATGGTATCTCTTGTTGGGTTTTTTTTGCATGCAATGCAGGTATCAACAATCTGATGTTCAAGTTGTTGCACATTCATTATTACTCAGTTGCAATTTATGTATTGGGTAAAAATTGACACTCAAGTAATGCAGCAATACAACAGTGAACTTGGAACTGAGGGACAGAGTGTAACTTAATTCCAAAACAAATCTGTCCAACAAGAACACTGGCATTTTGCACTTCTGTAGTAGTGACTCAGTTCTTACCCAGTGGAACTGCTCCACTGAAACCTGTGTTTGGATGAGCCACCTCTTTGAAAGGAGGGGCTAGTGGTTTGTTTGGTGGTTTTTGTCAGTTTTTTCTTTTGTTTTTTCTTTTTAATGGGATTTGTACTAATGCAGTTTTCCTTAAAGATCAGCAGTCTTTTCACTGTGATCTGTACTGATTTCCAACCCCATCCCAACAATCCACATAATAAAATATTCTTATATGGAGAATTCAAAATGAGTTGGAAAATCAGTGCTGTAGAATGTGCCAAGAACAGTAACAGTAGCTCAATACTAGAAAATGCTCTAAATGTCTTCTGAAGAGTTATGTCAGTTAAACTCTGTGCTTAGGAAGGCACAAAAGTCATTTCACCGTTTTCTAGCAATCTGAGAAATGGGAATCCAGAGGTTGCTTCCAAATGCATCCTGAATGAAAGTGCCTTGTACTTATCAGTCTAACCCATGTGTGAGAAAATCTGCCAAATCAGTAATTCCAACCTGTCTGTTAGGGGATGACAACACTGTGGCTTCAGTTTAACAAATTAGAAATTGCTGTAGCCGGTCTGCAGCCCTTCTTTCTAGTGACCAAAATATTTAAAGGTGTTTTAAGTAGATAACAGTATCTTAGCCTTTCTTTTTATGACTTGAATGAAAATATGATGTATTGCATACAATATATAAGCACGTAGTGTGGTAGGAAGGGTAGTTATTGCCTTACTACAGATAGTTCAGATAACGTTTTTATTCCAAGTCTTCCTTTTCAGTGTGGGGTTTTGAGGGTATTTTGTTTTGTTTCTTTTAAGGTTAAGGTTTCCTTTTGCTTTTAGGTTTATGCAATTTCTCTTTAAATCCAGAAAGGATTTAAGTAAACAAATCTAGAGAAAACGTACCTTTTTTTGTATGACTTTCCTGGTGAGAGGAAAATAACCCACCAGAGTTCCATCACTTCCAAATTGTTTATTAAAGATTTCATCCCTTTAACATTGTGATTAAGTTTTTACCTGTGACCTTATGCAAACAGAAATACATACTTTGCTAAGTGTTGGAAAACTATTGGCAGATACAGCAGTGTGCTAATGAGAGGTTTAACAGTCTGTCCATATCAAATACACAGAATAAAAGCAATGAAATCCCTTCAGATGACTTAAACGTCTTTGAGAATTTTAGCACGCTCTTGCTTTCCTTCTTCTGGCAAAGGTGTGCTTGGTGCAGTTGTAGTAAGTTGTGAAAGCAGCCTAGTGGGTAGACAGTTCTGAATCATTAATATATAGTTGTCAGGCTTGCCTGTATTTAGATTGCTTGAAAGGTTATTTTGACTCATTGCCATGAGATCCCCAGGCACTGTCATTCCAGACAGGACACAAAAGAATGGCAGAACTCTACTCTTACGTTGCTTAGAGCTGCTGGGTTCTGTTGGTTTTCTACCAGGTCTTTCTTTCTGTCCATCCTTACTGCTGGTAATATGTGTGACTGGTGTTTTATAGCCTAGACAAATCAGAGCAAATGCAGATGTTCTTGCCTGTTGCAAGGCATCTATCAAGCATTTGCCCTCACATTAGCAGGATCATCAAACTTTCTGAGCAGGTTGCTGTTTGTTAATCTTATGTACTGCTTTGTCCCCGCGGCACTCTGACTCAGCCACACTTCTGTCCAATATTCATGCTTTCCAAGGAAAACAGCAGGGTAGTACCTAGCTATCAATTGCCTCTGTCTTGTGGCAGGATGAGAGCTTTTTTGATAGTTTAGTGAAATCATACCTTTTTTGTTTGCTATTGCCTGTCTTAAGATTTCACTATACATCAAATAACACAAACACTAGAAAAGTTCTGAAGTTCAGAGATAATGCTTTACACTGTTTTGTAGCTGACGAATGTCTGCTGTATTTTTCTTCTGTGAGAATCTATGTATCTTGTTAATTTTAATTTTTTCCAAAAAAAGCCTAGATGCTTGCAGTCAGACTAAACAGCTGATTGATTTCAAATGATGCTGCAGAGGCACGAGCAGATATTTTGCACTTGCTTTTGGTCAATTTTAGTCCTTAGCATTCAGGCTTTATACTAAGAAGCCTTTAATGTGCTAGGTAACCACCCTTACGGTTGAATTTGAGATTTCTGTCCAGAATTAGAGTTTGTCTTGTGCACCTCTAGCCAGCTATCAGTAACCCTGTGCTCACTGAAATTGCCGATTACAAAGAGGCATGACAGTAGGTGTGTATAGTGTGTTCTCACTTAATTTGGATGTACAACATTGTATATAAGAACATAGGTGCACAGTAAAGGCACTTGCCTTATGAAGAGAGATTGAGAGATATGGGACTTCTCAGCTTGGAGAGGAGATTTTGAGGGATCTTAATCACTGTATATAAATACCGGAAGACTGAGTGTCAAGAAGAAAGAGACAATCTCTTTTCATTTGTGCCCTGTGATAGGACAAGGGGTAATGGGTGTAAGTTGGAGCACAAGAAAATCCACCTCAATATGAAGAAAAATTTCTTTACTGTAAGGATTACTGAACATTGGAATGGGCTGCACAGGAAAGTTGTAGAGTCTCCTTCTCTGGAGACTTCTAAGACCTGTCTGGATGCATTTCTGCATAACCTCTCTTAGGTTTTATGATCCTGCTTAAGCAGGGGGATTGGACTCAAAGACCCCTGGAGGTCCCTTCTAACACCTAATGATCTGTGTGTCTGTGTAAAGGCATGATTATTCTTCAGAAAACATAGGTGCTGTACAGCTCTGCATTCCTGCCACAATCCCATTTGTATACACTACAGATGTGTGCCAAATAGTTGGCATGAGTGTAATCACGCCGTCAGTGTGTGTCCCTCTTGGCTTTCCTAAATCCTTTCACCTGTCCTTATGCAAGTTATAGTAGAGAGCTTAGAAAAGCAAAATGCCACAATAGCAGAAAAAAATCCTGCATGTTGCTCCAGGCTTGTCCTTGTGGACCATATGGATTAATTGTGAGAATATAAATGGACCTACTTTTAAGTTCAGCTCATTTCTTCAGGATTTCTTAAAACTAGCATCCTAGCAACAATAAAACATCCTGTAGATTTTCCAAGACAATTACTAAGTATTTACATAAATGTTTTGGAAGTTTACACCTACTATACCCCTGTAGGAATACATGCCTTGACTGTATAAGGTTTTAGGTTTAGAAAGGTGTACTTAAGAGAAAAATAATTTGGGCTTGATAAAGTATTTAAAACTCACTGTGGTTTTTCATCAAGAAACATAGTATCTGCTTCCCTGCTCTCAAGTCAGTGGGCAATATGCATTCGGAACCTTCATGTCAGTCATCCTTTGTAGATATTCTAAAGCTGGTTTGTCAGACAATTTTTTTTTTATTTTTTTTTTTCCCCAAAAATGGTGATAAAAGGCAAATCTAATGCTGAAGTGTTCCACAGAAGATTTTGCTAATGCTTGTAGTGGTTCAATCTCAATAGGTTGCTTTTCAGCGCAGGCAATATTTTTTCTAAAAGAGGAAGTAAACACTTTGACTGTTGTTCCATTTTGAAAGATGCTTTTAAAGATTTGTTTGGTCTTTTACTGCAAAATTTTCTCAGAGTATTTCTTTAGAAATAGAAACCTTTTATTTGAAGTTGTTGTGGATTTGGGTTTTCTTGGTTTTGTGCAGGATTTAGGGTTGGTTTTTTTAAAATTGTTTTGTTGTTTTTTTTAAAACATATGTAGTTTGGCCAGAGAGCACAAGCAGTGTTTGAGGTGAAGAGGCAGGTCTTAGATTCTGTGACTTCTGAGTTCAGAGATTTGCTTTGACATGACAAATTACTATTGTTCTAAAATAGTGATTTATGCAAATATATTTTTAGGTTTTCCACATTTCCAAATACTATTGTATTCATCCACTATTTAATACAAATAAATTGAGATGTCTACCTGTTCTGTTTCACATTTCTTACCAATAGATTTATTGGCTTTTCTAGATGTAGAATTACTTCTTGTGTGACACATGGGTTTTTTTTTTGTATATGTGAGAACTGTCTGGTTAATACCTGGTGTTGCATTGATTATAATGATAGAAATGTCAAGGAGAATAGATAGAATGTGATGGAAGACATTTATTGAGAATTTTATCTTCATGTGAATTATTTTGAAGAACTGAAACTATAGGGCTTAATTTCCCAGTAAATTTGTAGGGGAGAGCTGCAACTTTATTCCCCCTTCTTCCCTTACCTGCAGGTAAGTTACTCAGTTCTTCCACTGAATAACTTGTTCAGAAACTTATTTTATATTTGGCTTTAATTTTTTTCCCCTAGTTTGTTTTTTTTAATGAACAAATGACTTAATATAAAAGCGTTTTATTTAAAGTGCTTCCTTAAAAAAAAAAAAATCTCTGATGTTTACAGACAGTCCTAGGGTCTCTGACCCAAATATTCCCCTAGTGGCCCGTGAGATCATGCAGCGAATGATCCGACAGTTTGCTGCTGAATATACCTCAAAAAATAGCTCTACTCAGGACTCCAGCCAGCCCAATAGCACAAAGAACCAAAGCCTGCTGAAAGCATCTCTGGTCGCCTCCTCTCCCACGGCTGCAACTGCTCAGAACCCTGTGCTCAGCAAACTTCTCATGGCTGACCAAGACTCACCTCTGGACCTTACTGTCAGAAAGTCTCAGTCAGAACCTAGTGAACAAGGTAGGACTCTTACCAGCATTTTGCATGCTATGGCAATCCGTTAACGGCGTTCTTGTTGCAAACCCAGACAACTAGAAGTTTGCACTTTTAAAATGAGGAAAAATGGCAGATGGTTTTTACACTGAAGTAATGACTAGGTAGATGTGGTTGGGGAAGAAGAGGGTCTGTGGAAGAACGTAGTCCTGTAGACATGAGTGAATTTTCTGAAGAAAGACAAAGGGGTTGGATGTGCTCCAGACTCTGGGGTCAAGTGTGCTGTGCCTGCTGGGAGCTGCCAAAAAAGAATATGTGCTTACTGATAAAGCAAATTCCCAATGATAAAACAAGTTTTCTTGTGGTTGTGAATACCATCGTGCTGTCTCCTTTCTGAAGATCAGTACACTGAGTGAAGGACCAATTTATTTTCTTTCTGGTCATAGTGTGAAAACAGCATCTTTCAGAAGTCTGTGTGAGAAATTGCTTCACTAAGACTGTAAAAATTGTACCCGTGAACTGTACAGAATTTCCAGGTTTATGCATTTGGAAGAAATGTCTCTTTCTACCTTAAAAATAGACTTGTTCTGCAGAGCACAGATTGAATACTTGTTAACAGTGTTGCAGAGCTTGTTTTAATTTGAAAATCTTAATTTCCATCAGAGATGGCATTTAACAACCAAATTCCATGAGTGAATGTTGTAGAGTTTTTTCAAAACTGTTGAATAGCGCTTATCATAAGCAAATCCTACTGATAGGATTAAAATTAGCCCCTTTGCCCTTCTTTACAAATGCGTTAGTGTCTGAAATCATAATATCAAATACAAAGTAGGCTGTGCAGCATTTTTCAAGTGGAAAAGGTGCATTAGAAAAATCTTTTGCTAGCTAGTACGGAACTGTAGATATCCCTTTATTCTTCAAACTTACGTTTATGATGCCTTTTCTAAAAAGCAAAGTTATTCTCATGTGTCCAGCAATATGCAGCCTAGATGTCGTGACACTTGGTGCTTTAGTTGCAGACCCGTGATGAAAGGTAGCGTGGTGTCTTTCTTGAAGTGAGGACCTGTACATTCAGCTGACAGGCATTAATTTATAGCTAATTCTATTATAAATACATTTTATTAGTGTCTTTTGCATGTGTTTTGAATGTTAAACTACTCATTGTGAAGCTGTTGTTGGAAGAGAATCAGTTTTGCCTCTGTTTTTTGTTTTAAATTGGAGGGTTGTAAGGTTAAGAAGAAAGCTTGTCTGTGAACTGTGCTGTAGTTACTATGTGGGAAAAAAGCTGTAAAATAATTTATAATGTTCACAGCACTTAATACGCACATGTTCTAGTTCCATAACAACTTATACAGACATTTGTTTGCTGATGTAATTTTTTTTTTCAAGTTTACATTTAATGTAATCGGGAAGAGATTTTGCCAAACCTCTCAATGAGATTGAAGAGGCTGCCATGAACAACAGCTAGTGGTGCTTATTTGTGAATTTCTGTTCTAGTGGTTTGAGGAGAACCCAGCTAGATGGGAACTCCTTTGCTGGGGTATGATGCTGACCCTGCTTGCTCTCAGAGACTTCTAGGCTGTGATGAATAAGCTTTCTGACAGAAGTAGCTTAGATGTGAGGGCCTGTGGTAGCAGCTTGTGCTGTGTAGTGTCACCTCTTGATCCAGTCTCTATATCTTGTGCCTGTTGAAGTGTTGTTCAAAAGGAAGATTGAATTCTCTGCTTGCATAGGTTTGGGTTATAGTGTGTTCCCAAATGCAGTGGGTGGAACAGCTTTCTGTAAGTTAATTCTGGTTCACTGTTTATCATGTTTTTTCTCCATATGTCAAACGAGAACTATAAGCAATCTGAAAGCCATCTTACATTGTTCTTGTGTATTTACTTGAATAGACAGAATGAGTGAGAAGCTCTGAAGTGTCTCTAGTTTATCTTGCCAAAATGCTTCATTTATCTTTGCCTCATAAACTCCTTGTTTCAAAGTCTCCAGGAATTTCAGGTGTCTGTGCTGCTTCTATGACAATGTTGCCCTTATTAAAATGACCAGAATTTCAAGTTGTTTCAATGCAATGGGGGGAAAGGCATAAAGCTTCTCCCTTTTCTGTTGCCTGGAAATGCAGAGTTTACATAAGGGCTTGCAGAGCAGCATGAGTTAGCATGAGGAAGTGCCGCTAGTGAGAATGGAAGAAGCAGTCTAGCAAAGAAAACAATTTGGTATATGGAAGAATAGAATAAAATGGCACAGGAGAAAGGAAGCAGCTTTGCCAGTAGGAAGCCACTGGAGACATGAGAAAATGCATGAAGCTAGTACCCAGGTGAGGAGTCTCACATTCATTTGAAAGTGAGTTTCCAATGTGAAATTCTCAACAATTTTTTTTTTTTCTACAGAAAGTAGGAATAAAAAGTAAATTAAATACTGGCTTCAGTTTCACCTTTAAGCAAGGAAATATCTTAAGAATTTGAAGATTGTCTCGTTTTTGGGACTGTCAGGGGTTAGTTATATGGTGGGCTATGCTGTATCCTGAACTGCCGTTTGTAGAGCATCTTTTATTCTATGGCTCTTGTAATGAATGTGGTTTTGATTTTGTCAAATTTATTGTGACTTCTGAGGATTATGTTGAGGTGACTTATAAGCTGACTTGAAAATACATCCAAGCCTGCAGTTTGTTTAAAAGTATAATAAAATATAAAATGTCATTAGCTAAATATTACTTTATCCTGAAACACTTGTTTTGTCAAGGGATGACATGGCTGATCCTGCTTCTTCAAACACTGAAGTCATTCTCTTGCCTCTGCAGACGGTGTGCTTGATCTATCCACTAAGAAGAGTCCTTGTGCCGGCAGCACCTCTCTGAGTCATTCTCCAGGGTGCTCCAGTACTCCAGGAAACGGGTAAGAGAAAGCAACTTACTATGACCTTCTCAAACTGGCTTTTACTAAAAATGTGTGATTACCTCCTGTTAATTTCAACTTTTTTGTGTTAACCCTTTGGAGTAATGTGTTTCATCTTGTACCTTTGGCAAATGCCTTCACCCCACCTGACAAATAAGAGTTGTTGCATACTAAGACAGGTTTAGTTTGCAGTAAAGAACTCCAGTATCTGCTGTTTTGGCCAATTTATTAATTGGCTAAATTGGCTAAAGATCTTTCCATTAACTGCTTCTAAGTGATGTCCATGGAGTTGCAAGTTCAGTTAAATACAAATTTATTTCTTTTCACTTAGAAGAAAGATAGCTAATAGAAAAGTTTATTTTACAGGTAGCAATTATTTGGATGATGAAGCAAGCTGAATTAGATTTGAAGCACTGCATGTTCTTTGTTACTATTTCCTACAATAAACCACAGCTAATAAAAAATAAAAGCAGCTTGGGGAGTGAGTCTTATAGTTCAGAAAACACTAACTATGGCTATTTGGCTTTGCATTGTACTGAACAAGTGATTTTTATTTTTAATTTAAATAATTATAAAATATATGGCGTACTATTATTGCCTTAATTAGTTCAAGATGTTAATGTATTATTTAAAAATATCATTTTAGGTTTCATGTTTCTAATGGTCTTCATTTGCATATGTCTAGAAAACATCTACTCTTAGTTAGGATTGAGTTAATTTTACTGGAGAGGCTGACTGGGAGTAAAAGGGGTTTTGGGGGTCAATGAGGTAATTTTATCTTGAAGCCACTGTGAACAGGTAGGATTTACTGAAGTGCAGAAACAGTATATGGTTTAAACTGCTATTTAAATGCTGGATTTAGCTTTAAAATATACTTTGAAAAACTAAAAAGGCTAAGCTAACAACCCACCAGCAGTCAGTCCCATGTGTTACTAACAAGTGATATAACTTGCATTTCTCTTTGGAAAAATATTACTCTCTGAGATTTCTCCCTTCAGTTACTTTTTCTGTGTAGTATTTCTATTACTAGAATATTTTGTCTACAAGTTAGCCATAATACTTTTTCCACAATTCTTATCGTAAACCTTCCCCACCAGCTCTTCGTCAATTCTGGACAGTGTTCCAGCTTTATTTTCCTAGGAAGGTAGCAGCAGGCACTGAGGCTGTATATTGTTTGTTCCCTTGGTTGTGTATCAAGCAAGGGCCAAAGTACAATGCACAGGGATGACAGGGCTAGCACCTGGTGCTGTCCTGATCAGTTCTGTGAGTCAAAGAAGATGTGGTATGTTGGCACCTGTTGTTACTTGCACCGGTGTGTGGTACCTGAGGGTGACTGCAGTCTGTGCAGCATCACTGACATGAGGGGTGACTCTCTGCCCTAGTTAACTACTAACAAGACCATTATTTAGGCACAAATTCAGTGGTGTACATGCTGATGCTGACACGTGCTTTGTGAAGGGCAGAGTGTGCACACTGCTTATGAGAGTTCTCTGGAATAGCAAACGTTCCTTCACGCTTGGATTTTGTTCTGAATCCTTGTTGACTTGTTAACCACTTCAACTATGGCCAGTTGAATCCTGGAGAGAGGTCAGCGGCATACATATCAAGCACTGTGTATGTTACATGACAGGTCATTTCAGTGCATCTCTTTTCTCTGAAGATGTTTTTTTTATGATCCCAAAGTGATGTTAAAAAGAATAATGCAACTTTCCAGTGGTACATCTCCTATCCTTGAGCAATGCCGACTTAGCTGGAGGGCTTACGCAAGCCTAGTGGCCCAGAGCATTAAAATAGAATCACTTAGTAGTCTACTTGTTAATCTATATGTTGAACGTAAAGAAGTTTGGAGGTGGATTTTGAAACTAGTGTGACTTAATTACTACAGGGAATTAAGCAAGCAAAATATTAGAATACATGTGTTTATCTGCAGTAGTAGTACTTCGTGTGATAGAGCACTTGTGAAGGAAAATGGCAAAAATACTTACCACTCTTCCTGCTGTTAGCTCTTGATCTGGATGACAGTTATTGCTGGAATCTTTTCTTTTGATAGCCACATTATATATTACATGAGAATCAAGGACATGTATATATGCATTTAGTTGTTAAGAGAGCAGTTTGGTACTCTGGTGTAATGCAGTGTTTTCCTTTGTGATCTGCAGTATCCCAGCTTTCGTGTTTGGTGCTTAATGCAAGTCAAACAGCAAATCTTCTGTGTGATGTAAATGATCTAGTGGCAGTCATATTTGCATGTTGAATATGTTGCACTTTGGCTTACTCTTTTATTACTGTACTTGTTTAGTGGTAACGTCACACCAGTAACACAGTTGTGTGTAGATCTATGGTGATCGATTACTACTTTGTAATTAAGGTGCTATTTTCAGACGCTTGCGCGAAGTCTTTTCTACTCCGAGAATTTGTGAACCCAACCAGAGACCAGCCAACAGGTTTCATTTTTTTTGCCCAAAAAGCTTCTCTTTTTTTATGAACAAGTTTTAAAACTGACTGATGCTGAGACTTAAAATTAAAATAAAATAAAAAATATTTTAAAAATTAGAGAAAAATAAATAACACAAAAAGTGATGTTACCCAAGCAAGGCCTTCTAATAAAGGAGTGGCCCCCTCACCCATCCCTCCCTACCTGTGCAAGTCCTGCTCACATCAGTTTCCTTCCATCCAATTAGGCGACCTGGGAGACCCAGCCAGCACCATCCAGAGGGACTACAGAGTGGTGATGGGGTACCTCCAAGAAGCTTGCAGGATGGAACCAGGGAAGGTTATGGCCACTCCACATCTCTTAAAGTACCGCTGGCTCGATCACTCCAGATTAGTGAAGAACTGCTGAGCAGAAACCAGTTTTCTACGGCTGCCAGCCATGGGCCATCTGGACTACAGAATCATGGACAGCACTTAATATTATCCAGGGAGGCTTCTTGGGCAAAACCACACTACGAATTCAATTTCAGCCGCATGAAATTCAGGGGAAATGGTGCACTCAGCAACATCAGTGACCTTCCTTTTCTTACAGAAAACTCTGCCTTTCAAAAAATGGCACTTCAAACTAAACAGGATGGGAAAAAGGACGTGAGCCATTCATCTCCTGTGGATTTAAAGATACCACAAGTTCGAGGCATGGACCTTTCATGGGAGTCCCGCACTGGTGACCAGTACAGCTATAGCTCTTTGGTAATGGGTTCACAAACGGAGAGCGCACTTAGCAAAAAGTTAAGGGCTATCCTTCCAAAACAAAACAGGAGAAGTTTGCTGGATGCTGGACCAGATTCCTGGGGCTCAGATGCTGAGCAGTCTACCTCTGGACAGCCATATCCCACCTCAGATCAAGAGGGAGATCCTGGCTCCAAGCAACCTAGGAAGAAGAGAGGGAGATACAGACAGTACAACAGTGAGATATTAGAGGAAGCAATCTCTGTGGTTATGAGCGGGAAAATGAGTGTTTCCAAAGCTCAGAGTATTTATGGGATCCCCCACAGTACACTGGAGTACAAAGTTAAAGAGAGGCTGGGCACTTTGAAAAACCCTCCAAAGAAAAAAATGAAATTAATGAGGTCGGAGGGGCAGGATGTTTCAGTAAAAATTGAATTAGATCCCCAGGGAGAAGCAGCACAAAGTGCAAATGAATTGAAAGATGAGTAGGGATGTTGTAGAGTGCCAATTACTTTGCAAACTGGGTGAGCACTACTGCATGGTTCAAACACTGCTGAGCACACCTGATTCTCCTATTTACTGCAATTCTCTTTTCTTTGCAGTTTAGCATAGACTTGTGTGGACACAGGTGAAAGGTGTGCTCTGAATGTCACATTTGTAAATTTTTCTAGCCTGGTATGGCATAGTTTCCCTTCTTCACCTGTCCCCTGTACCACCCTTTTTCTTTTTTTTCTTTTTATTTTTTCTTTTGACTTTTGCATGTTTCTCTGTAATAGAGAGTTGAGTTACCTCACCAAGAATGCAGATCTGTTGAAGTGGACTTCCTGCCTGTAGAGCCTGTCTGAACTTCTGGTGTTGGGTTTTTCATGTCTGCCTTTATAGAAATAAGTCCACTTTGTTAAACTGATACTCTCCTAAAACCAGGCATTTTTTGAACGAAAACCAGACTGTCATTCTTCAAAATGTTCAGAATTCCACCCCCCACCCTTTTCTTTGATCCAGTTGATTGAAAGATTTAAGCTAAATCAAGTCATTTAGGAATGGTACCTCTCTTGAACTCAGATTTATTAGATGGATAATCAATTGGGTCTAATTAGGCTTTCTAGTGTTTTCTTTCTAAATTAAACATACTTACCATTCACTGTCTGCTTAGTGCTCACCCGGTGGGGAGGGGAGGGAAAACTTAAATACACTACCTTCAGAATATGTCAGTTAATTCTTTGTAACACTACCTTCACTGTAATTTTGTTTAATATTTTTGAAGGGTGATATTTAGACTCACCTGCTTGAGGATGTAGCCTTATCTCACGGAAGACAAGCTTCTCACAGTCAGGAGCAGTCAGGGTACACTAAATGATGTATAGGGTATGCCTCATTATAACAAAACCAGGGTTCTTTGTGACCTTTTATGTTTTTTACAGACTTGATTCTGAGTTTACTAAACTATGTGGTTCCAACAACTAGTTTAAATGACTCTAATCTGGGGAAGGGGGATTTGTTTAACAAACTACTGTGATTTTAAAAAAAAACCTCAACAAAAAAAGCCCACAAAATAGTGATCTCAGAAATTACAACCTCAGTAGTCTGCCCAAATATCCATATTAGTGAAGGAAGAAGCTTGTTAATGTTCAGGGAAGAAATAAAACACTGGTAGCCTGATCTAATTCAGGTTCTTCATCATATCTATCTGTAATACTGTCAGGGTCGAACACTCAATGAATGGGTGTTTCCTTTTTAAATATTACAGTTGCCAGTAGCAGGAATTAATCTAAGTCCTGCTTTTTTTGTTGTTGTTGTTTTTATTTAATCTATCTTAATAGTGGTTTAGCACATGCTAGAATAAGCATTTAAACACCGTAAAAGCACTCCGTGAACCACAAATCCATTTTTTTTCCAATATGATTATATAGTTATTATATGGAGATCCAGGAGAAGTTTTGTACAGAACTTTTATCTTTGATACTCTCTGCAGGAGTGGTCAGTAACTAGGTGGAGCTTACTGGACTAAATACAATATGACCAAATCAGAATTGCTGGTTCTTCAGGTAGAAACAATTTGGTCTTAATCTGTGCAGAAGGTAGATAGAATTACCTTTGGGTTTTTTCCCTGTTTGCACAACCAAAAGAAACATGGGAGTTTTTTTGTGTGAGAGCGTGAAATGATGTCAGTGATTGAAAGTGGTTTCTCAAGGTTCATGGGAGGGTGGCCTAGATAGCCCTAGGAATGCTGAATGACTTCTGGAGCAGTTGATTCTATTAGCCTCACCCCCTCCCCAGCAACTTCGTATTTTCAAAGGTTAGGCACACCATTGCTGTTATTTTAAATATACACTGCTCATTCTTGAAACAGATTGGGCGTTTGGCCCCAAGTATGCTTTCTTTTTGTTTACCTAATATATTTTAGTACTCAAAATCCTGGTTCCTCGTAGCTCGCTCTCTCTCTAGTTGTCATCTTGGCATCTGAAGCAATTTAAGCTCAGTTGCAGTACATGAACTCTGCAACACCTTCCAGGTTAGCTGGTGATTGCAATAAAGGTGCAGTTAAACATGTGGTTTCATCTGTGTTGAAGGTTATGGTAGAAAGTTTGCTGCAAGTTTTTAAAAAAAAGTAACACAGTTCTACTGTTCAGAGAGGTTTAAACTTTTGCAGTTTATTTAAACAACATGAGTTGAATTTTAAAAAACTCGTCACTAGTGTATGTGGAGTGCTCATTTTACTAACCTAAATATTTTGTATGTGTATGTTTAAGTGGGTGACAATCGTGCAGCAGAAGAATGGTGTGCCTACCCTTTAATGCTGCAGTTTTAAAAGAGAATTTGTCTTGTCATTTCAGGCTGTAGGCTAAGCATTGTAAATAGATAGTGAGAAGTTGACTACTCTTTATTTGCTTTGGTTAGAAAGTGGATTTAAAGAAAACAAACCCAACAACAAACCAAACACGAAACTTTCTCAGATTAAATGTCCTGAGACCTGAAGATTGTAATGCTCACATCTGCAAAGCTTTTAAACACAACACTTGATCTGTGATAACTTAATATTCAGGTATTCTTTCTTTTTCAAGAAGCTTTTGAACAACCGTATTTCCTCCAAAGGTCTCTGTTTGAAAAGGAAAAAAAAAAAGAAAGTGTAGATTATTTTTTAAGCACTAATTGCATTACATTGGTAACTGCAATATGAAATAGCCATTATTGTTTTGTGAAGCATGGTTGAGATTAGTTAGTGGTCCCTTTTTAAAATTTCATGAGCCTCTCAAAAAATAAAAACAAATTTAAAAAAAAGCTGCTGAATATTCAAAAGATATATATTTTACCTTATTGTAGGTTTTGTAAATTTAGTCTGTAATATTCAGGTGCACCTTTTAATGTTACCTTTTTGTTTCAAAGTCCCATCTAATGTATTTTCTCTGAGGTGATTCATCACGTAAGGATAGTATCACTCTAAGTGCTGCAGTGATCACTAATGTTTCGTTTAATTTTTCACTACATATTTTTTACAGGCGCTTTCAGTGTAGCTAACCAGTAGTATTTGGGATCATTTTAAATATATGATTGGGATTAATGTTTGTCCATTAGCATGCTTAATTTCCTGCTGACCAGCAGTTTGCATGGCCAAAATCCCTGGTTGACCATATTTTGGTGTGGGAAGGTGTGGTTCACTGCTGTCTTTGTAACGAAAGCTTTGTTTCTCATGTTATTTCTGGTAAGTGGATGCTTAATGTTACTTGGATCACTTGGACAGGAGAGAAGGTTTAAAAATCTTTCTCCTGATGCTCTATAGAGATCACATTGACGTGTAACGTAGACAAACTGCAACCCTGTAAAAACGTCATTAGGAGGAGGCCTTTTGGGTATTTTTCGTCACTAGTTTTCTCTTATTCCTGAGAACGTCCATCCGAAGTAGTTATTGGACTTAACAGTATTGTTGTGTACTACGTTGATGTAGCTGGAAGAGCCTGACAGCAAGAAACTGTGAATAATATTTGTGGCAGTCTCTGAAAACTAGCTTTTCAGTCCAAGTATCATGAAGGAGAATCCCTCTCCCCTACCCCATCCTAGAAAAGTAATTTTATATTTTGTGTGTATAAAGTTTTAAGAATCAAGTTTCATATTGTACTGAAGTTTAGGTGTCGCTTGGTAAATCTTTGCTGCAGCATATAATTGAAGATGAGTAAGGCTTAGTGTGGTAGGGGTCCTGGTGTGGAGTTAATTATCGTACAGTTCTGGTGAGAAAGCCCAACATGTATGAAATGTGTCCTTTTGAATTTTATTTGGACTTGTAAGATGTAAAAGTGCTTTTTTAGAACTCTGACCTATTACAAACTATTACCTCACTTTCAGCCAGCTGGATCCTCATTCCACAGTGTTGTAGGCATTATTGTGGCTGTAATGCTTGAGTACATCTATAGAATTGAACATTTCCAGTTAGATATTGTACAGATACGTTTCCAGACTCATTTTTATTTCTCTCAAAAGAGATTTTATTTTCCAGTCACTCCCAGATTTCTTTTTTTAAAGGCTTGAGACAGTTTTCTTTAGAATTTCTCACTTTTTCCCTGTTGCGCAGAAGAAGTTGCTTCTTAAGCAATACAGGTATGTTTTTACTTTCTACTTGTTGCAGAACTCATGATACGATGCATTGCTAGACCTGAAGTCAAACTGTTGAGTTTTCATGGCAATTGGAAAACAAACAATTTTTAACAATGCAAGTGTACAGGAAAGACAGTACTTCTAGTAAGGGAACATGTCCAGCTTCTGCGTTCTCATGCAACTCTCATACCACCTTTTTTGTAGAGCTTTCCCATGGGAGGCAACCACCCGTGTATTTAGACTGGTTAAGAGCTGACAAGGAATCATCTGTGCTTTGTCTTGTGGCAGGCCGACATTTGAGTCTAAATATTTCTTTCATGAGAACTTGAAGAGTACATTGCCTTACCCTGGAAACTTGCAGGGTCTGGCAAAAGTGGTTCAGGGGCTTTAGGGTTGAGTAAGCTTTGTATAGGTTAGAGCAACTTTTTAGTTCTGATTGAATTGCTTTTTATATCTTCTGCAACAATTGTTACACTGGCAAAACTGGAGTTACTATGTGTTTCTTTCCAGTTTACTTTAAAGTAATGCTCTTAAGATGTCCTTCAGTCTTAGAAGAACACAGTGTCCAGGGAGTGAAAGGAACACTCCTGTTCCCTCCTTTCTCAAAAACAGTGTAGCTACATCTGTAACATAAAAAACTCTTTCTTCAGTGAAGACCAAATTTGAACTCTTTGGTGTAAGAATGCACACACTTGTTGCAGTCCAAATTGTTACAGAGGCAAAGTTGTTAACCTCTACTGAAAGCTTTGTTGCAGTATTTTAAATTCTCTGCCAGATATTATAGACGGAACAGGAAGGGTTGTTGCCCTCATTTTCGTGAGGATCAGAAATTTACAGGTTTTCCCCACAAATGTTTTGGAAATCGGATGCAGTTTCAGACTAGGTCGATGTTGTTTTTTCTTGGCATCGGTAGATAATGTTGACTATTATGTACCCTAAAACAATTTGTTTGAGACTAGTTTTGGTGGTATAAAAGTTTCCACTTGGCCTCAATTTATATAAAAAACCCACATCGTTAATTAGAGCTTTCAGAAACTTGAAATTCTGTATTGCTAATTACGTGCAGTTCTGCGAGATGTAGCAAAGACTATAACCACTACAGTTACTAATTTGTAATTAGCCAGTGTATAAACACAATATACTGTGATGATCTCTAAGCAGAGATATTTTGCAGGCTCAGAAAGATCCATAGATCCACTCCAAATATACTAGAATAAAAACTGTAATTAGTTATAGCATTCCAAAGTCCATCTCTTTCCCTCTCTCCTGTTCTTACTTTGACTTGGGCCAAGTTTCTATACCAGTATTACAGCAGCAGTTTTGGATTTCATGTCCTATCAAATTATACCTGTGTTCAGGTATTGTCATGGAAGCCTTCCTGTTCAGAGCATTTTGTTTAATTCTTGCAAAAAAAACCTCTTAGCTTATTTGCAAAATCAGTTTTCCTGGGTGACATACTAGAAGGAAGGGGTTTTTTCAGCCAATCTGGGGCATTTCATTCACTGTCTTAAAAATAAACGTCCGTGCCCCTGTGGTTGTGTCTACTGAATTTGTAAGTGTAGCTGAGAAGGAATCAAGTTGTTCACTCTACCTTATGGCAGAGAGGGGATTCGGATACAGGCTTCATTCTGACTGGAGCAGGAAAAGTTAATGTTGGAAAACAGTTCCTGTAGTCATCACCTAGTAGAGTCTGAATGTTCTTTTTCTACTTGGAAATAAAGAAGACACTACTGCAGCTACTAGAACAGTTTATCAACTAATTGGTGCTACATTTCTCCAATGTTTTTGCAGATGATATTTTTTATGCCTGCATAAAAGCATGTAGACTTTACTGTCACTATAAAAAGCACTTGTCTGACCTATTCTAAAGTACCAGAAAAGGGATAAATAACTGCAGCACTTTTTCTGTTACAATGCCAGAGTCTTAATTAAATCTGGTCTTCAGGTTATGAGGTATTTTAAATGTACAATCTAGGATCATTAACGACTTTTTCAGGTCAGATCACAAGTTCTTTTGAGGTACTAAAGTGTCTCTTAAAGACCAGTACAACAAAATACTATAGAGTTCAGACAGGGGATGTATATATACATGCCTGATATTTTTAATCATTTCAATAGACCATTTCAGGGCTTGATATTTGGAATATCTGGGATGATGGGTAGGGAAAAGGAAGTTTCCCAAACTGAAAAATCATTTTGGACCATTGTTTAATGTTCAGTTCAAAAACTATAACACAAGAAAAATGGGTAGGGATTCTTTCTCCCTTACGCCTTCAGGGAATGAGTAGTATTTTAGAATCTCTGGCTGAAATTCAAGCCTTTTTACCATGTAAATTTTTAATATAAAGTCATTAACACACTTTTTACATCTGAGGACTGAAAACGGATCTTAATGTTTAAGTCGTGGAATGGAATATTTCTTAAATGAAGGGGGAACATTTAAAAAAAATAGCTTAGAATACCAGCATTAGTGAGCTTAAGGAATTTTAGTATGTAATAGCAAAGTATAGCAAAGTATTTGATTAAAAAAGAATTAATCTTGAATTGCTAGTCTGTAACTAGGTGCATTCTAATTTAGCAGGTGAATATTCTTTACTTATTGATATATGATGGGCTTTTTGCAAATAGAAACCTTTATCTGAGTCCCATGTGTTGCTTGTACTGATGGGATGTATGCTTACAGCAGCTTACTGCTGCTTTAAAATGTATAAAATGTTTTGAGTGTTTGCTCATAACTCTTTCTAACCTCCACTTGTTAAATTGTCAGACATTGGTATTTTATCAGTCCGCAGTGTAAGTTTTAAACTAATGTTCTTAGGAATCCAACTTGTACACACACTGTTTAAAAACCCTCAGGGACAGTTTACACACTATCCTCACTCAATTCAGGTACTTGTACTCTCTTCTTAAACCTAGCAGTGACTTGTGTTTTTGTTTTGCTTTTCTTTTGACGTGCTGATAGCACATCCTTGATGAATGTCAACTTAAAACTCAGTTCAGGTATCCAGGTATAACTCAGCCAAACGGATTTTAAAGCTGCATATTTACTCTCCAGCACACAGTGCCTCAGACACTTATAGTGGCATTCTGTATATTCAGTTATTACTACTGAGCAGATCGCATGGGGGTTCCTGGTATGTATTGTAAGAAATTCCTATGTATATTATATAATATGTATTATATTATATACATATATAGTATATATGTTATCTTAAACTTATATATTTTAAAATGCCACTACTAGCCAGCGCAGCTAAAAATGAAATACATTCCCAACTGCTTCTGCGAACAGCGGAGGCAGATTCTTAACGTGGCTCTTGCTTCTCTCTCACCATAACTACTTCTAACCTCAAGCACGGGTCCTTGGCTGTCTGACCTCTACACTCTAGTTATGCAATGTCCTTAGAGAATTCTGTGCACTGGCCACTGTGATGGAAACCAATGGGCCGGGAGTGCTTTGAGTTTATTAGTAATTGTTCTGCCAAAGTTGGTGTTTGTGTGATAAGCGTGTAAACCTGTCAGATAATCAGCAGAGGTCCAGGTTGGTAACAGCATATGTAATCACTTCCACTTAAGTGGTAGGACCAGCCCCTCAGTGAGTGTCTCCTCTCTGATGCCGAGCGCCAGTTCGGAACATGTTGGCACTTAACATCTGTAGTGATGGGCCTCCGTGCTGCCCTCACGAGGAGATGAAACTTTAAACTAAGATCTGCGGTTCTGCTCTTGCAGTCATCTGTTGGCAGTCGCAAGTCAGCAACACCTCTGCTTTATTATTTGACACTTTACATCTAAAAAGTCTTCTCTTTCTATTTATGTAACCCATAGTCTTTGAAGAGTATGGAAAATGGCATTTCTCTCTGACCTCTAGAAGTTCAAGTGTCATGGGAAAAAACAAAAACAGGAACCCCCCCCTTTACTCTTATGGACCTCATTTCAATATACTGTTTACAGTTTGACGGAATTGTATAATTTAATATTTCTCTTGTACTGTAGTTTATATTTATTTACAGATTTTTTTTGTACTGTGTGATTTGAATTTTTTTGTTCCTTGCTATGATCAATGTTTTATGTAGTAGAGCACTTATGATCACAAATTAAGGTTTTTGGTTTGATTGCACTACATTAATTTTTTTAATGCAGTTCTGATTTTTTGACTGGACTAAATAAGCTGTGTCTTAATGTATGTGATAAGTACTTTAAAATTTTTATTTCATGTGGTCCATTTATTTTTTGCATTGTATGTCAAAGCGCTAATTCTCTTGTTGTGCATGTGCAAGATCTAATGGCTCCATTGTATTATTTGACCATGTCATTTTGGAAACACATTCCCAGCTGTAACGTTGTGTATGGTAGTTTTCACTGGATGCTAGACTTTTCAAAACCACTATTCTTCTAATAAATTTTGTTGTGAAAAACTTTAAGGGGTTCCAATTCTATTGTTTCTAGTATCCTTTCTAAATGCCTACACTAATCGCTCAAGGTTATCAAATGCAGTCTCACAAGTGGAGAGAAGCAGGGGAGGAAATGAAAATAGAAGGTAAAACAGGTTCTGTACAAAGGATCAAGCTTTGGAGTCTTTGTGCTCAGGTCCTTGTCCTAAATAGGAGTGGTGATAAAGCTGCTCCAGCAGCTGTATACAGAATAGATGCAAAAGCTGAAACCCTGCCTCATAGCAGCTCCATCTCATGAACTCACATACTCTAATTCGCTCTTCCTGACTGGCCACCTTAATTTCTTTCATTGTAAATAATTTAGCTAGTGAAGAAAGAACAGCCTCTCAGGGGGAAGGAAAAAAAGTGATGTAGGCTTGTTTGCTGAGCACTTAGCAATGAGTCAGGATAGAATGGGTGGTGATGGAAGATTCTCTGGGAGCGCTGGCCATTGCCTTATGCAGTTTGGTGTGGCTAATGTGCACAACTGGGTTGGACAGCAGGGCAGGACGCCTTTGAGCGCTGGGCTGTGCACCCCAAGAGATAGGACCAGGCTGAGAGAGGCTGCTGATCTGCTGACTCACACCACTAGGGACTGGTGTTGCTTTTATTCTTTTCATCCACCAGCTCTCCTCCTTCGTCAGCTCACAGAAAGCTCCTGTGACTCTCCTGTTGTCCCCCTGCACAGGGGCACCAGGCAAACTCAGCAGTGACACCATGCTTCAGTTGGCCCTTGTTTAAGACCCATGTTTGCGTTCTTGTGACCGTACTTTGGGTTGAACTACTTTTGATGTTATGCATTATTGATACCAAAATGCTGAATGCTAAAAAGTAGGCTACAGTAAGTGGTGTATCCTGGAGCCCACGTGAGTTTAGGCATGTCTCCTAACCTTGTGTTCACTCCTAGGATGATTTTGAGGGTGATACATAGGGATTTCCCAGCTTTAGGAAAATTTGTAATGCTGCACACTGTCTAAACCCAGCTTTCTTCTGTCTTTTTTTTTCTCCCAAAAAATGCATTTCTCAGTTTATGCTGTTGAAACAGTAGGTTATTTAGGGTTTGCGCTGATACGTGATTTTTCAGGGCTTCCTTTTTAAGATTCTTAAATAACTGTTACATTACAAATTAATTCTTGTATTCCTTGTGTACTAATACTGGTACTAAAAGCAAAATGATAAGGTACCTGGGTGTTGACACTGGTCTAGCTTTACTTGGCAAATACCTTTTAAATAAAAAACTTGGTTTGGCTAGAGGCTACATCTCAGGCTTATTCAGGAGTAGTAAGTCTTTATGTGTAAATGGCTTGAAAGCCTTGTGCTGTAAACTTGCATTTACTATATTTTTTCTGTATGTCTGAATACATCTGTCAAATCTATGAAAATAGCCTTTGAAAGTGGTGAGCCGTGTTCCCATCTGCCATTCTTTGGGATCTAATACACTCTGCAAGCTTTTCTCAGAACATTTTTAATTGACACTTTTAGTTCTGCAATTATCAGAAATAGCAAGTTTTCTGGTTTTCCTGGAGGACTTGCTGATAGTCTTGCACCGTTAAGCTGAAACTTCATATTTAAAGGAAAACAGCCTCAAATGCTTATTTTAGGGTTTTTTTTCTGTGATACAAATATGTATCACACCCGGACCCAGAAAGAAGCATTTTCTACTGCTGTTGTAGAAGTAGAAAAAAAAACCCTAATTAGCCTTATTTGGCAGCCTAAAAAGTTTTCTGCTAATTTAACTTGGCTTGTTTCACCTCAAGATGGGTTTTGATCTGTTATGGGAAAAGGCAGCTATCTTTTCTGAACCTGCAGGATCTCTGCTCACCTTCTGAAGTAACAAATCCTTCATGGAGTAGCACTGCACCTTCTGTAGGTAGGACTGTACCTTCCTGTACACCTGGGCCACTTTGCACTCTCCATACTCCAGCAGATGTAAAATGAAAGGCTGTGCTGATTGCTCTGTATGAAAATGCGCTTTGGTGAGGGGAGGAGTAGAGAGCTTCAGGTTGCTCACCTCAGCAGGATCTGAAACACTCTTGTGTTGGCAATCAAATTTTGTAAGTGAAGTTGGTCTAATTAAGGAAATTCATGATACTCACAATGTGATCTTCTCATGCAAGCAAACCTAAACCCCCATGTCGCATGGCAACCCAGACTTCAATGGCAGCAGTGCAGAGCTTGCTCACTGTCCTCTCTAAGGATTACTGGTGGCTTTCCTGCCTGAGCATGCTGAACTCTCTAATTTCCTGGAAGCCTGAGTCTGGGAGGAGAGGGAGGTCTTAAATCCTGATTCAGGAAGATAATTCAGCAAATTACTAATTTCTTAATCTGCAAACTCTGCTCTGGCAGATGCCCAGCCACGGGTACTTGCTGAGCCATGGTTTTAACTAGGAGAGAGTAGCAGGTTCTTGGACCCGTTTAGGAAACATGATTCATGTACAAAGAGCAGAGGTACAAACTGAAAGCAATTTCGAAAACTTAAAGTGTTAGAGACAAATTCAGAAACATGGAGTTGGATACAGTGAAGATGGCAAAGAAGCTAAACAAAGTTGATTTTTTAACTACAGTTATTCCCAAGATACTTTGATAAATGTTACAATGTGGAAGGATCCCAGATAACACCATTTGTGGGAGTACTGTTTCCCACTGATCTGGCATATTTGATGTAGACTGTGACTTAAAATCAAAGATGTTCTCAGTTGTCTAGTCGGAGCTTCAGAAGAAATCTGAATGACTTTGCACTTGTGAATTATGAATTAATTAAGTTCCTTGTTGCCAGCCTCCCTGGAAACCACAGACAACACAATCTATATAAGCTCTCTTTTAGTGTCATAAAGAGGGAGCACAAAATAATTGCCTCTTATTTTAACTGGTCACTTTGAACATATCAAAATTCACAGGTCTCACTTGAAAGAAAACTTGTAAAATCTTCTCTTGCCTCCTCCTCCTCCTCCTCCTCTGCAGGTGCCGTGCAACTCTGCACGAGGTCCATTCTGTAAACACTTGACTAAAAGGCAGATATGTGTAAAAGATGGCTTCAGCTCAGATCTCCAGGAATTGTTTAAAAGCTTAGCTAAAATTAGAACTCTTAAGTTATATTTCAGAGCATAGAAATGCAAGCCTTGCTGCCTGAAAACATCCTCAGGGGACCCACCATAGTCCCAAGCTGTAACCTACAGAGTGCTCACATTAGTGCAGCAAGGTCAGGGCTGAGGTTCCTGCTGCAGCAGGTCCAGCAACACAGTGGGTCCAGTGACATGTGGCTCCCAGCCTGTGCAGCTGCTCTTGCCTTGTTTCCCATGCTGCTTGTACCTGGGCTGGCTCGATGGCAGCTTGTGTGCCTACCATTGATGGACTTCTGCCTCCAGGTGCACACCAGCCAGGTTTGTGCTGACAGGAGGCGTGGTGTGTCTGTATTGGGTTATCAGAACCTGTTAAAACTGTAGTCCTGTTTTGTTACACCCGATAAGGTTTTCTCTCCTTTTTTTTTTTTTCCTGATGTGATGTTTGTCCCAGATCCATCCTACCCTGCTAATGAAGTGCAGGTTGTGCTTAACTTGTTTTGGTATGACATTCGTAATTTTGAAAGGGGCTTTCATGGTTCCTTAAAGCTCAACCTTTGTGCTTTTCTTCTTACTGAGCTTTAGAA
This sequence comes from Phoeniculus purpureus, assembly GCA_028565055.1. Taxonomy (NCBI): domain Eukaryota; kingdom Metazoa; phylum Chordata; class Aves; order Bucerotiformes; family Phoeniculidae; genus Phoeniculus; species Phoeniculus purpureus. The sequence goes on along the minus strand of JAOXOE010000632.1, from coordinate 16,481,769 downwards.
GAAGGCTCTGACGTTGATTATTGAGTCACTCTGGCTCTGCAGGAGAACAGATGCTGGAAGAAGCTGAACAGCTTCCCCACTCACGTGAAGGGGTTTTCATGCACACACAGCCTGTGGTGGGACCCTTTCTGTAATCCAAGCCCGAGGTGCTTGCTCAGAGAATCCACTAGTTTCTGCCGCGTTCCCCTTTTAGGCAAAGGTGCAGTTCTTTCGTGTTTTCATATATGCTATGGTCACACATGGTATCTTCCTCAGATTCCTTTCAGGCCTTTAAAGCAAGTAGCTGCAAGTGTGAGGTGTTAGCAGCAGGTTAAAACAGACTATTTAATTTTGGAAGGAGGTTGTAAAAAAGGCAGCGTAGGATTCTGGTTTTGCGTTAGAAGCTATTGTAACAAATACACTCTGTTTGTATAGAAATACCAGTTTTCTTCTGATTTCCAACCATTGAGCATCAGCCAGAAATGTGAAAGCTAAACCAGCTTTCTTGGTTCCTAGTGTGTTCACTAAGAGGAAAGTTCTCAGACCATGGTGGCAACAACTACATAACCTTGCTGCTCGCTGGAGGCCTTTTGCCTAGCTCTAATTCAGTGAGCTTTACTGCTGATGCATGAGAAAAGTAGATTTTTGCTCCTGTTTCAGGGTTGGCTTGTCTCTAATAGACAGACACAGTAAGGGCAGCTGCTGAACTGCTTTTAATTCTAACCATCTTGCCTGCGCCTGTCCGTATTGCAGGTGCTGTTGCTTTTGTCTGAGCATAGACCGTAAACTGTGCATTTAAAAGAAATATGCCTTTTGCCTCTTCAATGATCTTATTACTAAATTGGGAATAATAATTAATCACAAAGCTTAAGTTGTAACCTAGCACAAAGTGACAAAGGCAGTGGCTTGGTGCAGATTGTGATGTTTGGAGTTTTGTTGTTTTGTGTGTTCTTTAATAGCTCTCAAGTGAAAAACTACTTTCTTCGCAAGATTAATAGGAGTAGTGAGGCCTCAGCATGGCAGTGGAGAGGCTGGTACTCAGCCTTTTGTAGGTCGGAAATGCCCATGGTGTACGTGGTTTGGGCTCTGTCGTGGCCAACCGACTGTGTGGATCACTGTGAGGAGGATTTTCCAGAGGAGGTTTTAATGTGATTTCTGAGGACAGTCACATTCTTTATTTCTCTGGTCCTGTAAAGCACAGTAAAAATGCCAACATCCCATTAGTGCTGCGGTCTCATTACTACCATGTGGTTAAGAATGAGTTCATTTCTCTGAGCTTTCAGGGTTTCTGCAGTGCACTTACTGTTAATACAATAAAAGACGCCTGTGGTAGAGGAAATCCGTCAGTGCTTGATGGGCAGCATGTGCTAATGGGTCATCATCGCTATAGTTTCCTTGACTAAGGTTAGAGACTCATTTGCCTGCTGATGAGAGCCGTGAGACCAAGGAGGTGAAGTCAGAGTGAGGCAATCTGGGAAGGCATCTTAGGGTGGGGGGGATTTGCCTGGCTGTGGTACTCACTCCTTTCTTGCTGTGCACAAGGAGTGATGAGTCACTTTGGCTTTTTCTGAGGGATCTGTTCCTTTGCAGATACTGTTGTTGATAATTTTTCTCCTTTTAGTTTTCTCTTTATGGCAAGCCGTCAATTGGTGGGCTTTGTCCCCATTATAAAGAAACAAACAATACCTATGATTCTGCTGCGGGAAGGAAAATTGCACAGAGATAATTGAAGTACATTTTAACAGCAACACCCAATTATAAAAGGTAGAATGCCAAGAATCAAAAATGCTTTAAATATGGTATATAACCCTGTAGAAAACTGCGTGTATTAGTGGTGACAGCATGTTACGTGCTAAGCCAGGTGTAGTTCATTTCCACGTAGTTTGCCGTGAAGCTGGACAAATATTGGTTGTATGGGGAAGACAAGACTTTTTTAATGGACGTTTGTCGTGGTGAGATGAGGTTTATTTGTTAGTCTTCCTTTGGCATCGAGACGTGTGAGAATATAAACAAGGAGAAAAATAATCATGGGCCAGGATACCAAGGTGAATTTTTGAGAGGAGAATAGACTCTCAAGAGGGAGAGAAAGGACAATTGTGTGTAATGACAAGGGTTTAAAAAAAAATGATGTGAGGGATGTGCAGAAATGGAAGGATGAGAGGTTTGAGTTAAAGGGGAGAGGCATGCATTAGTGCAGAGGAAACCTCCTTACTGGTTTGCACAGAGATATTTCCTGCTTTATGTTTTGGTTTCTAATAGTTATCTGACTATAAAATTAACCTACATCATTTAATGCGTGTTGAATGGCAGTTAAATAACCCACTTTCAAAATAGAGCTTACCTAGCCAGTCAGCTCTGAGACAGCCTCATCCCCAGGCATTCGGGGCTGCAATCCATTTCTCTGCCTTAACCTATTTCCCAACAGCCAGCCAGAGTGGTGCGTCAGAAGCAGGGTTTGTTGCTCAGCCTGGCAGTTGACAGAGAATACGGACACATATCAAACCACTAATTCATATTTCACCAGGCATTTGCTTGTGAGGAGGTACGGCGTTGGCACAAGGGAAACGCTGCCGTTAGGAGCTGTAATACTGTTTCTATTAACAGCATGGCCTTGATTATCTGAGGCCCAATTATCTGAATCTCCAGGTTATCTAAAATGGGGTCATATCCCCCAACATCTCTTAATTACACCCAAGATATCCTCTGCTCTCCAAGTGCCTTCACTGGCCCCTCCCAAGCTTTGGTGGCTGGGTGGTGCTGTGTTTAACTCTAGCAAGTGCTCTACCTACTTGCTATATTTGGAGCTTTTTCATATCAATACTGGAAAAAAAATTAGTCCTGGATATTTGCTGACTGTAAAACCCTTCAAGACTTCTAGAAGTAGACAGTGTCTGTGCGTGGTGATGTGCCAGTCTGAGCTGGGACAAGCAATGTCTGCGTGGAGGGCATCTGATGCATTTGGGTTTTCTTCCACCATGCAGGGCATATGGGTATAGCATAGGAGAGGAAGGATTGATTTTTATTCCTAGAAGTGTTCAAGGCCAGATTGGGCAGAGCTTTGAGCAACCTGGTCTACTGGAAGCTGCCTCTGACTGGGGAGCTAGAAGCAGATGATCTTTAAGGTCCCTTCCAACCCAAATGCATTCCCAGTCCATACCCACACATACTGAGGGCATCCATCTCTGCTCCACAGAACTGTCCTCTGTTTGTTCTCCTTTGCTGTAACTGGGTGCTGCTTTTTTTAAAACATGCAAAGCTGTGAAAATCATTGTAGGAACATTTTTTCTTTGCCTTGCGCACTTTTGTTATCTGTCTTCTGGTGCTATCTATTCTAGTCTGGTGTTGTCGATTCCTTTGAAGCACCTAGCTCACGGACGATGCAGAATACTGCCTCAGAGAGAAACACTCTTGGTAATTTTTTTCTATTTTTTTTTTTTTCCTTAAAGGGAAGATCCCTGATGTCCTTGATAATTAGAAAAATTAGCAAGGACAATTCTGGAAAGACTTTGAAAGCTAGTATGTGGAATACTGTTTCCAACATGATAAATTTCCCTTGGTTTTAAAGCAATAGCTCAATGGTAAGATTTTTAATTAGTCATTAAATATTGTATTAGAAGTATCACAAGTGATGAAAAACTGCTGTAGAATATGGTTGGGTTAGTTATCTTGGGGAAGATGGGAGTGGAGGAAGCTATGACAGGAATATAGAAAGGCTAAACTTGAGATTGCTCTTATTTCTTAGAGTGTGAAATCAACTTTGATTTTTTTTTGGCTGCAGGTGGGAAGAAGGTGATTTGTAGTGTGCAACTATTTAAAAAATAAGTAAACAAATAAAAACCACTACTCTGAAGGGTTAAAAGTCTGAATCTGTGATGAATGTCTCTTATTTACCCAGTCGGTTGGCTTATTGTACAACCTGGGTACCTTGACTAATACATGCAGCTGACAAAAACCCCAACCAAACAAAACCCATCTATAACTTGTTTCTTCCTGCTTTTCAGTTGAAATGCAAGCTCAGTCCATCCCCCCATGTGTCACCAAGGACGGCATAAATTCAGGGGCCTTGAGAACCTGGCAGCAGTATTTCCACAGCTATTTTGGCTCTGCTTTGCACAAATTCATCTTTTAATTTAGAGAAGAAAAATGTTTTTTCTCCATTCTAGCTGTTTTGAGGAGCCTCAGCTCTTTCTGTGCTGATTTTCTATTTTTTTTCTTCAGTGCAGTGAGAGAATTGCTGTAGCACCCACAGAGGTGTGAAGGGACTCATTCATCTGTGTGGGGAGTGTTAGGTGCCAGGCATATTTCTGAGGATTGAAATACAGACATTTAAACTGGTACGTCCAGTGTCAGCCTTTAATTGGGGCTGTGAGAGATGAGCTCCAGAATATCTTGCATCAGTGACTTACCCTGTTTGTGCCCATGGCTGTTTTGCCCACTCTCTGCAAGGAATGGCTGCATCCCGGAGTGGTGCTAGCAGGAGGAAATGTGTCCCCCACCTCCACCTCATAAAGCGTGAGGTCTTTGCTGCAACTAAGAGAGAAGATGGGTTTGAACATGATACGATGTGTCAAACGGAGCTTGGAAGATGGGTTACCTTTTGCCACCCTAGGATAATAATTTCTGGCTCCATATCCACTGTGGTGACATTGGTGTGGTCTGCTGCTGAAAGACACGGTTTCACCTCCTGCCTTGGTCCAGTACCTTTCTCCACTGGCCTTCGTGCAGCTGCTCCTGCAAGCTGAATCAGGGCTGGAACTCATTTCCCTCTTATTGCTGGGGAATGTGAAGCCCACCTTTGGCAACCACCAGCCACAGCCACTTTGAAGTGCTTATTTAGCATGCAGGATTCACTATGCCCCTGGGGCTGAGGTCAGCTCATCTGACTCCCAGCAGTGAGATCCTTTTAAGAGGCTGCTCCTACTTTGCAATCTCTCAAAATGGCATTTCCCTTTGCCCTGAAAATAAATGAAGTGGCTGAAGCCAGGAGAGTTGAAGGTGCCACCTGAAGGCAACAGGACACACTGCCTCTAACCTTGGGGTCAAAGTGGGCACGGTCAGTACTGCTCTGAGTGCAGTTGATGGAGAGCATTGCTCATGCGTTAGGCTTTCCTCTTAGGCAACCAGGTTTCTCAAATCTCTGCTTCTAGCCAGCTTGGGGAAGTACCCAAGCTGTAGCTCTAGTTTTGGGTGGTGTGAGGCAATGTTCCGAAGACTGGCACAAAGTCAGCTGTGTGGCAGCAGAGAGGGAGGGGACGAGTCATCCCGCTAAAGGATAACTAAATTGGATTTTATAAGTTTATAGCTATGTTTTGTTTCTTTTACAGAACTATAATCCTGGTGCTTAGAGTGATCTGAAAGGAACAGAAACACTTAGCCTTGAACTTTTGTTCTGCTGCTGCTTCTTGTGCCTCTGAGGTACAAAACATACCTGTAAACTTATAATCATTCGAACCGATGTTCAAGGGCTAAAAAAAGAAATCCAAAAAGGGAAAAAGCTTCATGTTCAATAGTGAGAAACTTGGGGTGGGCAAACCAGAAGATTGCAGTTGGCAATTGGCAGGTTTTTGGAGCCTGACATCCCAGGTAGGTTGTTATGAACTGGTTGATTTCTTTCTCCCTCTCTTCCTTCTCTCCCTTGTTCCTTCCCAAAATACACTCTTGACTCACAGTCAGGCCAGCCTGCCTGCCCGTAAGAGTCTGTTTCTGGTGTTCACAAGCAGAATAAACACAGTGTCACCCTGGTTGACCTGGAAATGGGGAGATAAGAGAAACACACCAGTAGGTCAGGAGCTGGCTCCACAAGGTGGACAGAGCTCCCCAGGCTGCACAGTATGAAATCCAGATAACTTGTCCTTTCCACCCTATTTTGTAAATCCCATACCTACATAGCCCAGAGTTGATACAGAGAAGCAAACCCCTGCCTTCCCCCAGCTCTTTCATCCCCAACCACGCAACCTTTGTTGGAAGCCCCAGGTCCGTTTGCAGGAAGACCTGGAGGAGGGTTGACTTAAAACTCCATTAAATGGTAGAGGCACAATGCAAACAAATGTACTGCAGCACGCAGCTATGCAAATAGCTTCAGAGCACAGCATGTTTCCCCCAGCATTAATTGCTGCACCACCGGGGTTGCGTAGCAACAGCTCCGTTTGTGCCTCTGACAGCTCCTGCCCTTGATGCCTCTGACACCTTCTGCAGCAGGCTGGGAAGGAGAAGAGAACAGGGGTGCCCTGGGAAAGCTAGAAAGGCCACAAGGTAGCAAGTGGCTCAGCTGGTGGCCAGAAACGGAAAACCTACCATCTCCCAGGCTCTGCAAGAAAGTTCACTGACAGTTCGGGTGTCTCTCCTGCCACAGTGACTCCTTCTGGGTACCCGTATGGGTTTGTGACTGCACTTGTAGCTAGCTGTAGGCATAGAGGGTCCCCAGTAAGCCAACTCTCCCCAGCCACAGAGCTGCAGTAGCCTTATGGATTCTCCAACTACAGAGAGATGACACATTGTTCAAAGCTGAGAGCCTCAGGCTCCCCTGTGGAAGGGTGTGAGTTGGGGCACTGGTGAGAGATTGCAGATTATATGGGCTGCCCCAGACTTCCTCACTTGGCTGCTCTTGCAGCTCCTGTTGAACTGACCTGTGTCTCCTGAAAGGCAGGATCCTCTGAGACAGGCGTGGCTGCCTCCTGAGAACAATTCCTCCTGCTTAAAACCATGTTCCAAATTCCTGTCCCGTGTGTTCACCAATCAGTCTTCCGCTGCGTCTTTGCCAGCAGGACTGAGGTACCTGTTAGTAGCTGTCCCTGTCCCCCAGGAAGGCACTTCAGCTCTGCAATCAGCTCTTTTCTCTTCTCTGATAAGCCACATAAATAAATAGGTTCTGTGTAACAGTTTACACAATCCATAAGCAACCTTGCCCGAAGCTGTGGGGCACTTGAAGTAAACTCTTCTCTTACACCTGAGCATGAAACAAGCTCTTCTTCGGTGCTGCTCTGAGTAGCAAGGATGCAGGCAATCCTGTGTCTCAGCCTCCAGGCAAGAGAGTGGCCATGAGCATGTTTTATTTAGTAGTAATAGCTAGAACAGGCAGGATCAGTGGGAAATGCTGGGCAGGTGCCAAGGTGCCCAAGGCCCAGGGAGCACAGAGCTGTGCCCATGGTGTCTGGGGATGGAGAGACACAGGCAGTGGCTCAGCATCTGGGGTGATGGGGAGAAGGACTGAGGTCAGATCCAGCCCAGCCCTGCTCAGGTGGTAGGGAAAGCTCTGCCTCAAAGTTATGCTTGGAAACTGAGGAAGGGCAGACACTGCTTGCAGTACCCAAAAGGGGTGGGCTGGGGAAGGAGCAGAGGAGCTAAGAAGTTGCAATCGATCTTTGAGCCAAAGTGATACTAAAGGAGAGGACCCTAGCTGTGGTGTGCCTGTAGAAACCATTGACCTGTGTTACTGAGTGTGTCTCTGAAGCACAAAGAGCATCAAGTCTGAATGGATTTATTTCCTTTATCAAGCAGGAACAGTGGGGCAAATAAAGTGAGAATGAGCACTATCCCCTCAGTCACTCTTCAAAGGAAGAAGCTAGTTGAAGGCAAGGCAGAAATGCTGCCCAGGAGCCTTTAGGACCAGAGACCCCAGGTCTCTGCCTTATAAGCAGGACATTAGTCTTTTCCAGCCCTGCCACCCCATGTAAAGCAGATGTGACCTGTGGACAGCTGCATTTGGCATTGCTGCTGCAAGGAGTGGAAGGACAGTGCCCAGCCACTTTGGTCCCTTCTCCCACGTTGGGAACTCTGTACACAGACCCACGATCTCCTCCCTCACTAGCCGTTGCCCAGCCTGTAACTTGCCTCTTCTTCCTGGGCACTCACCTGGGCAACAGCTTCACTGATGCCATGTGCTCTTCCTTTGCAGCCATTTGCAAGTAGCACCCAGAGGTGCCCTGGCAAGGAGAGTCTTGGCTGTTTTGCCACCGCAACCACTTCCTGAGGCAGTGGGGCAGCGTGGCGGCAGGGTGGGCCACGACAGGACCACACCTCTGTGCCAAAATTATAAATTGAGGTTCTCTGGGGGAAGATGGCTACTGCTCTTAGGAGCTGGGCTAGTGAGCAGGTAAGAGGAAAGCAACCACCCTTTTTGCAAAGGTAGAAAAAAAGTCGTGCTGAGCTCTACCTCTTCGAAAAGCCCCCTGTTCTAAGCCTTTCTTTTGCAGGGGCTTGGAAGGTTTTTTTATCCCCTTTGTTATTCAGCAGGGCGAGGGGAGGAGCTGGGCTGTGTAAGAGATCCTGGTTGATATAACCCTTCCGCAGGGCTCTGGAGAGGGGCCAGGCTGTACCTGAGCATTTTTATTTAAATGAATCCCAGGCATTCCAAATTGAAAGTCATCACGGCAGCAGGTAGAACCAGTTGAGACGGTTGCTGGAGGGCGCTTTTCTTGCCTGAGTGTAGTAAAGCAGTCCTGAGGTACGTTGTTTGTTTCTAATCCTGGGAGTATGTTCTGGAGGTGCTGGAGCACATTGAGCGAGCTGAGCTCACTCAGCCTTTCCCTGCCCAAGAAGCCTTTAAGGAAACTGGGTGGATCTGATTTAAAATTTGGGCAAACTGGGAAGCAAAGGGCTGGCTTGCAGATGCTTAGGGCAGGCCTGGCTGCAGCCTGACAGTCCTGGGCAAATTGAAAAGCAGGTGCCACTCAGCCAGGCCAGGGCCTGAAGCAGCTCTGAGCACCTTTTCCTGATTTTGGGAGCAGATCCCACAGTCTGGGGAAGCAGGTTCCTGGAGGGTCCTCCCTGGAGCTTAGTTAAAAGCAATCAGCCAGCAAGCAGTAGGTAAGCAGCAAGTGAGGAGGGCTGCATGAGGCCAGCACTGGCACGCTGGCTGCCAGCAAGCCGGCTCTGGTCCCTGGCTTTCCCTTCTTTTCTATGCTGGGCTCTTTGCCCTTTGCACTGATCCCTGTGTGTGGTAGCATGGGGAGGGAAAATCCTCTCCAGACAAAGATTCTTTTCCCTGCTCTGATTCTGAACCCTGTGATAATGTTGTCCCCCTCAACCAAGCAAAGTGAGTGAGGTTAGCATCAGATGCTGAAGGGAGGGTAGTGGAGGGGAAAGACTTTCACTCCTCCAGTACAAGACCAGGAGGTGCAAAGTACAAGTGTTACTGCAAAGCAGACCAATGTCGCTGGCAAAGGCCCTGTGCCAGGCATTGTGGGTGCCGAGGCAAGCAGCCCCCTTGGCATAGCGAGGGCTGGGTGGGAATCACCTGTGCTGCCGTTGGGAACTGATACGGTCTCGATAACAGCAGCTAGTGTGGCGCTCCTGATGAGATCATGCAAGCGCTGGGTAATTATCCCCTAACCTCTCCACCAATAAGTCCTAATTAATTGCCTCTGCCAAGCAGGTAAATGATAATCACCTTGGTTTGAGAGCTAGCTAGGGGTAGTGATCCTGTGCCGAAGACGCACAATGTTGTGAGCGACTGTTGGCTGCAGAGACACTTTATCAAATGGCAGTAAATCAAAGGTCGGTGCAGATGGCAGAGCAGCACACCACACACGGGTGCTTTGCTGCCTGCACGTCCCACAGGGTGGGAGCTTGCCAGAATGTCTGCACTGATTACAGAGAAGGCTCAGATCTGCTCAGTTTGTCCTAGACCCATGTTCTAGCACTGAGACATAAGTAGAATTTGAAGACTCAGAATAGCTCAAGATTTCTGGCATCTGGCTTCCCATCTGGGATGCTACTCCGCTCGCACCCACCCTGGCTGCACTATTGATGGTCCTGGTGGGTTCCAGAAGCGTTGGGCCTTCTACACTGGGCAGTCTGCAGATACTAAATCTGATTCTCACAAGGAAATTTAGGTTTACTTTGAACGTGTCAAATGGTGCCTACACACAAGGATGTCCCAGGCAGAGATGTAACTGTGGGTGATCTGGCAGTGGGAGACAAACAAAAGTGCTGTCTGTCCTGCCAGCATTGTGCACACAGAAGTGTGCAGGCTGGGGGCTGAACGGACACCTGGCAGCCCCATGACAATGGGATACTTGATCTCACCTGAGGGTCAGGCAAGCGATATGCCTGAGTGGGAGGAGAAGGGTTATTACAGTTTTGCAGCATAAACTTCTATTCCCTGGGATGTGTTACTGATTGCTTCTTTCTTTGTCTCTCTAGTGAGGATGCAGCAGAGACAATAGCAATAGACTCTAACAATCAGCCGAAGTCCCCACTGGAAAAGTTTATGGTCAGACTGTGTACACATCACCAGAAGCAATTCATTCGCGTGTTAAACGACATATACACTGAAGTGCAACCAGACTCTGAAGGCCAGCGGTTGTCTGAATCTGAGAGCATGGAGGCCTCTACTTGTGGCTCTGGTAACCAGCGAAGCACTGAAAATCAGGATAAGGGTGCTACTTGTACTGAATCAAAGCTCCCTTCTTCCTTGGACCCAGGACAGTCAGGGTCTGATAGCCCCCTGCATGTTACCGGACAAGCTCCGAAGCAGCCGGTGGAGCTGAAACCTCTGGACAGAGCAGAGAACACCAGTCCTGCTTTGAGAAGGGAGTTTTCTGAGTTCCCTATCACCAGACTTCATTCTGCTAGTCCAAAGGATAGTTCAGCCCAAGGATACCTCAGCATGTTAAACTCCTCCTCGCTGAATTTCCATCATGCCACAAGAAGCCTGGAGGGACAACACACTGCTGCACATGAGCAAGAAGCTGGTGTCAGGAAGTGTGAGGACAGTAAAGAGCAGCTAGCAGGTAAGACTCTCGTGGAAGGTTATATCTCAGTCAAAGTGGCAAATGTGAACGGCAGCGAGGACAGCTTTGACAGCTGTCTGGGCTCCCAAAAGAGCTCTTTCAGGGCTATGACGGAAGAGTCCTGGGATCCCGGCTTTGCAGTGAACCCCCCTCGCAGAGCTGACAAAGAGAACACTTTGCAATGCAGCTCGAAAGCATCTTTGCACCAGGACTTAGATGCAAGAGAACAAGATGCCAGACCAAAGCAAGAAAATCACCTGCATGCTGTGGCCAAGGGCAAGGCAGGCTGCCACCTGCACCCGGCTGACAAGGGCCCACTCGACAAGTCCAAAGAGGGATGGCTGCCTGCTGGTGCCCCTCCAACTGCCCACCGGACCCACAGCGGGCACTCTCGTGCCAAGGCAGCCTCCCTCAGATCCTCTCGAAAGAGCAAAAAGGCATCAGGGCTGAGGATCAATGACTACGACAACCAGTGTGATGTGGTCTACATCAGCCAGCCCATCACCGAGTGCCATTTTGAGAGCCAGCGCTCAGTGACATCCCGCAAGACGGCGAGGAAGAGCACACGGGGTTATTATTTCAACGGGGAGTGCTGTGAGCTCCCCACTGTTCGCACGCTGGTTAAGAGCTCCCGGGCAGAGGAGAGGGGGAGCAGCCCAGCACTGCGAGCAGAGACCCTCATAAGCACTAAGACGCCACTGGTGCTCTCAGTAGGGGGGTCTTCAGGGACAGGGCGGGATGGTGAGAAAAGGGTTTCCCTCAGGCTTCTGGCTAAAGAGGCACTAACCAGCCAAGAAATGAAAGACAGAGCTGAGATGGGCTCCGTGCAGCCCCGGGATACCCGGATGCTGCGGTCTAGGGAAGCCACCATGGCCATGCCCTTCTTCTCCCTCTCTGCTCCACCCAGTCCTCAGAAAGAGGACAGCTTGGTCAGTTCCTCATCTCCCAGCTCCCCTCCTGCCGAAGGAGGGGAGATGAGCGCAGGAGGCACCATCCCCTGGGAGGCTAACAGCAGCCTGGTCTCTTCTAGGGACAGCAGCAAGCAGGCTGCTGATTTTGCTGCCCTTCCCATCTCAGAAGCACCCAGAGGGGAGGAAGTTTGTCCATGCTCCAATGTACAGGCTGATCTGGACCTCCCCGCCAGCCCAGAGCCAAAGTCCCCCTTGCAGCCCTCTGCCACTGAAGAAACAGCACCCCTGGCCCATGATGGTGCCAGGGATCCCAACCAGCTTCCAGGCACAAGGGACGTGGAACCCTGCAGCCTGCTCGCAGCAGAGTCCTTCCCATGCTCTCCAAGCCAGCAGGCTCCCGATGAGCCCCATGCCACCATGGACAGGGAGAGTCCCCTGGAGCCCCCTGCCACCATGGACAGGGAGAGTCCCCTGGAGCCCCCTGCCACCATGGACAGGGAGAGTCCCCTGGAGCAGCCTGCCACCTTGCAGTGCATGAATGTGAATAAAAGCGTCGGTGCTGAACCAGAAGCCAAATTACTGGGCATGGTGGATGATGGCTCCACTGAACAAGCAGTGGCTATGCTGGCCAGCACAGACCTCCCCAAAGTCTCAGAAGAGGAGGCAGTGCAGAACAGCCTAGCAGGTGAAAAAGAGCCCATTGAAGGGGAAATGCTGACTGAACCAAACAGCACAGACACTGCAGAGGAAGATTCTGTCTTTTCCAAAGACAGTATAGACAAGAAGCGAAAGAAAGGAAAGAGAGTGCTTGTGGCATCAGACCGGTGTCTCCGAAGCCAGCAATCCCAGTCACCTGCTGAGGTCTGTGTTGAGGACACTGGTTCTTCCAGCTCTGTGGAGCTTCCATGCATTCAGAACAAATTCTCCAAAAGCCCTGGCGCTAAGCGGTTCAAGAGAGAAGTGCACCTGGATGGGTCAGCATCCATGCACTTCCCAAATGACTTTGTCCCAAATGTGCTGCTCCAAACCAGCGAGGGACTGGACACAGCTCCAGAGAGCACTGTTGAGCAGCAATCAGGCGAGGAGAATGGTGTCATTACCAGACAAACCTATAAAAGCATCCTAGCAAAAGAGACTGCAGCAGAGGGAGAAAATTCATCTGAAGAGAACTGCCCTGCTAACAGCAGCCCAACTCAACCAGGGGAAATGCTGGACACCAGCATCCAGGCTGCTTCAGACAAAAGAAGTCGCCAGTTCCCTCTGGAGAGCAGCATGCCTGCAAACAGTGCTGAGCAAGTGGTTGTGAAACCAGGCAAGGCCAGTGCAAAGGATGAGGAGAGTTCTGACAGTGCCATGAATACAGACAAGCTGGAGAACAACGAGCCAGTGGCCAATTCCCCTCCACGTCTCAGCAGCAGAGGTGGAAGCAAACATCCGTCAGCCAAGGCTGCAAAACATAAAAAGGTCACCCTGCAGTTTTACAACTTGAGACATGCACCCACACCCACAGATACAGCAAAAAAGAGCACAGCAGGGAAGGAGTCTATGCAAGCGATCTCCAAACTGAGGGATGGAAGACCTTCAGGGAGTTACGATTCCCTGGCATTGGAGGACATAGATATGGCTGATAGCAAACCAAAGTTCATGGAGTGGTGTGCGGAAGAGGAGAACCAGGAGCTCATTGCTGAGTTCAATACCCAGTACATGAAAGTTCAGAAGGGCTGGATTCAGCTGGAGAAGGAGGTGCAGCCAACTCCCAAGGTAAAGAACAAAGCTGACAAACTGAAAGAGATTTGGAAAAGCAAGAAAAGGACACGGAAAAGTAGAGGCTCACTGGAAGTGCAGAAGCTTTCTCCTGTCCAGATGCTGTTTATGAAGGCTTTTAAGCTATCCGATATCTGCCAGTGGTTTCTGGAGACAACTGAAACCAGGTCTCTGGTGATTGTAAAGAAACTCAACACCCGTCTCCCAGGTGAGATCCCCCCTATCAAAGTCCCCATGCAGAAATACTCCTCCTCCAGTCTCTACCCTAGCTCACTGCAGGCTGAACGTTTGAAAAAACACCTTAAGAAGTTTGCTGCCACTACCCCAGCTCGGAATAACCTGAAGAACCAAAAGCTTTGGGCCAAAATTCGTGAGAATGCTGATAAAGCAGAGGCTGAAGAAGCCACCACTCCCAGCCAGCTGTCTCCCACCAGTGCTGGCACCGAGGACCTAAACACAGACAAATCCATCCAACCTGCCCTCAGCTTGCCCACACAGGCCAGCACCAGGATCCTGCGGAAGTACTCCAACCTACGGGGCAAGCTGCGAGCCCAGCACCGCGTGATCAAGACAGAGAAGAAGAGTGATGGCCCAGGGGACCACCTGTCCCTGGAGAGCAAGCAGAGCCGAAAGAGTGTGTGCATCAACCCGCTGATGTCTCCAAAGCTGGCCTTGCAGATCAAAGCAGATGCCTTTCCTGCTAAATCTCCATCAGTGGATGCGACAGGGAAGGGGCGGAAAGGGAAGAGTAGGTCCCAGGAAGACCCCTCACCCAAAGCTGACCTCCATCTCAGCAGGAAGAAGAGAATGCTGAAGGAGAGCAGGAGCACCCAGGAGCGGTCTGGGTCCTCCAACAAGGACAAGGTGCCTGCCAAGAAGGCCAGTAAAATAAAGCATTTGGAAGTCAGTGCAAAAGCTCCTGCCACCCGAAAGCAGGCTGCTGTGGAGAGGAGTAATAAGTTGGCTAGAAAAATGTCTTTGAAAGAGAAGAAGGTCCCAAAAAGGCAGTTGGAGAAGGTGCGGCTCCCTGTGCGCAAGGGCAAAGAAAACACCAGCAGACGGGCTATGCTGCTCCCTGGCCATGAGGAGCTGGACAAGTCCCCAAAGCAGAAGCCCCTGGGGGAATCCTCCACGCGATCACAGAAGATGTCCAACAAGAAGTCCAGCAGTGGGAAGACCCTAACGAGGTCCATGAAGAAGATACAGGAAAGCAGTGGGTCACAGGGCAAGAGGAAGCTGAGGGCAAAAGTGGACTGTTCACACAGCAAACGCTCACGACTGGACCCAAAATAACAACGAGCTGGTAGCCATGTACAAAACTGATGTATAGTAGTTACCCTTTACCATGCATTAACTAAAGCTGCTTTATAAGCTGTAGCAAGCCTTTAAAAATCCGCAGCTAAAGGATAACGCCTGTGATTTTAGGCATCAGCAGATGTGTCTTGCACAGAGAAGGGGTTGGCCTGTCTGGCTCTGCTGTTTGGAAGGAAGTGTCTGCAGTGTGATTGTTCCTTGGAGTTTTTTTTAAACTTGGAACCAGGCAGTTTTAGTTAAAAGTACAGTGCCTTATTTATCACTTTAAAAATAAAAATAAGAAGCTCGTCTGTGTGATTTGGAGGCTTGCGTTTTATACTTGAGGCACAAGCACTTGTACTGTAGCAGAAAGAAAACCACCATTTGTGCACACGGAGTAGCTTTCGGCAGCCTTTGGGTGCACGCAAACATTTCCCTTTCCTTCAGCGTTCCCCTCCTGTTTGTCGTCTTAGTAGCATTTAAAGCAAAATCAAAACCCATTTCTCATCGCTGAGGAAGAGAAAGGCAAGTCTGTCCTCTGTCAGTTTGTTAGGAGCTGCTGTTCCGTGTTGTTACCTGCATCAAAATACTAATTAGCAACTGGTGTGTGTAACTGCTGATGGCTGCTTCGCTCTTCACCGTGCATCCTGTGGCTGGAGAGGTCCTGCTCGGGCAGAGGATGTGGTGTGAGTACAGGCTGCTGCATCCACTGCTGCTGGGCGGGATCTGTCTTTATTTCTTCCTGGCTTCAGGGATGAATTGGTCCTGCCTTGCCTTGTTTTTTAGACAGACCTTCTTATCCCATTTTTCTGTGGTCTCTGATGGCAAAGTATTTTCAGCAGCTCTTTGCTGAAGGTTGAATCGCTCTCTTTTTAGGGGCTCGAGCTCCTTCTGCTGTTGGTGCTCTGCACAAGGGAGCCCTGGCCCTTGCTGTGTGCTCTTGTGCACATCTCACCTTGTTCCTTCCTAAGCCAGGATTTGCAATTGGAATAGGGTTGGGATATGGGACTGACTGAAGTTTATTTTCTTCTGTAATTTGCATTTCATCCTTTTATTAGCAAGGTGCGGTTGGTTTGTCCTTGCTTGTGTGGAATATGAAAGCAGCCAAGCTCTGCCCTGTCCTGCACAAAACCTTTGCATAGCTCCTCTGTTAGCCTCTGCAGCACATTTAAAAGTCAGCTGGGGGTCTGCAGGGGCAGAACAGGGTCCCCATGCTCAGCACCTCTGAGAAAAACCTGTTAGCAGTGCACAGTGCATGTTGCTGTGCTGACTCTGCTAGGCAGAGATGCTCAGCGGCAGCAAAGGGACTGCTGCCATCTGTGCTTCTTCAGGGAAAGGACCCTGCTTGGCCATGGCATCTCTGCGGCTTCACTTTCACATTACTGCTCAGTGTCCATTTACATGAGTCCCAGTGCAAGCCTTCTCCAGTGCAGAAGGCAGTAACACTCGAACGGGCACTAGGTGGCTCTGGGGTCGCCTGACCTTTAACAGCTGCCTGCTAGTCCTTCCTCAGCGCCCTGTCACTGCTCAGAGCAAGACTCCAGAGCAGGATGTGCTTGCCCTGGGGGCAAAGCTACAGAGAGCTCAGCTGCAATGGAATTGCTTTTCACTCTTGGCATTGAACCCCAAACCCCAAGGCCCATGGAGTGGGGAGGGGGAGCAGATAATCGTCTTTAAATCTTTCACTAAGCCCGTTTAGTACAGACGATGGAACAAGGCATTAGAGATCTGCACACCCTTTGCAGAGCACCTCTGGCTCTGGCAGGAACGTATTCCCTTCCCCCAGTGCTGATGTACGTGAGGCTGTGGCATATTTTTCTCTTACTATGAAATGGCTGATTTTAAGGAAAAAAAAAAAAATCCTTTACCTTCCCTTTGAATCATCCTAGAATAAGTTAACTCTCTGAACAGCTAGGAAGTGATTAAATCTAACCTGTCAGTCCCTGTACAGATTAATACGAAGTTATGTATTACTTTAATTTTTACTGCATGCATTAAATGTGTCAAACATTCCATGAGAAAAGATTTAAAAGCATTTCAGGAGAGTTGTGAGGCAGAAGGGCACTGATGGCAGTTAAATGGCTGATCTATGCCTTTCTTACAGGTTCTTTCCCTTTCGCTTCTCCAGCTGTATTTATGGTCAGCCTCTAACCTCTGCCTGGGGCAGCCTCTCTGCAAGCAGGTGGACCCAGGATTTCCCCTATAGCACCCATCTTGCCTCTGCTCCTTGTGCTGTTCCCTGGCAGCAAACTACTTTTCCCCCCACCCTTCACACCCTCTTCTTTCTCTATTCTTCACCACCATTCCTGATGTGCCTGCACCCAACTATGAGTGCAGAGCCATGCTGGGCACCACATACCGTGTGCTCCTCAGGGCTTGCTCTGTCTCTTGCTCTCTAGTTTCTTAGCTGCTGGCAAATGCAGGCTGCTGTGCTCTCCGTCTCCTGTGCTTCTGGGAATGGGAACCTCATCAGGATAAAAATTCAGGCAAAGCAAGTGCAGAAAGGCTTCTTGGATATGGTTCTGCTACTGCCTTCCTGTGCCCTGCTGCTCCACTAGCACCAGTTGGCACAGTGTGGCAAGGGTGTAAATCTTAATTTCTGCACCTTTTAACTAGGAAAAGTAGAGAGTGTGTTTTGTGTCAGGATGAGGCTGAAAAAAGGTTTCTGGGCTCTGAAAAGCTTGTCTTCTGAAAGCAAGTCAAATAAAATAATTCTGAGGGTTTGGTTGGTTTTTTTTTTTTTTTTTCAAATGACAGATTTGTGCAGAGCATTGGGTTTCCCCAGGGTTGAGGTAGGCCAGGGATGGTCATCATTGCTAGGAAGGTATTAAAGCTTTGTGCTCTGAGGAAACCCCCAGCTCCTTGGCATGCTTCTTCCCTTGCTGTCTCTTCTCTGAGAGGTACCACCTTTGGCCCCTCTGCCTCCCCTGTGTGCATTCTCCACCTGAAACCAGTAGTAGCTGCTGGGTGTTGCAGAGCACAAGACGGGTTTTAATGTGTTCACACTAGCTGTTGGGAGTGCTTTACTTTGGGGCAGGAAGGAGCAATGCTGTAATTTGCTGGAAAATTAAGTCTCAGTGTAATTTGCTAGCAAATTAAAGGGTCTGCATGTGAGGTGACTGCCTGGCAGGATGGCATTGCCTGGGTACCTCCCTTTTATTTATCATTGTTTGAATGTTTTAATTATTTCTCCTTTTTTCCCAATCTCTGTTCCTGATTTACTTCCCAGTTCCCTTGTGCCACGCAGCCACGTTTCAGCTAGAACAGTGCACCAAAGGCACAAAAATTAAGGAGAGGTAATGCCGTATAGATCACCTGCTGCTCTTTGTTAGTGAGTTGGGACACACAGTGCCCGTTTCTGTGTGGTGCAGTGGTGAGGTGCACTGCTGAAGCTCAGCCCCTGCTGTAGAGAAGCCTTCTTCCAATAAATGCAGCTTCAGGGAGCTGAAGATGATCTGAACGAGTGGAAGGAAATAAGCAATGTGATTTATTGCCTTATTGCACATGAGCATCGAGTGTGTCTTGGTTGGCAGAGCTGCCCACTGGCACTACCACAGTGCCATCCTCAGCTCTGCAGCCTCATTACGCTCCTCTTCCTCCTCTGGGCTGCCCTGCAGCTCCCTGCTCTGTTCCTTCAGCTCTTGATTTCAGCACTCTCCTCTTTCAGTCACTTTGACTTTCCTTGCTGGCCACTAGTCTCCAGCCCAGCTCCTTGGTGCATGCACCAGGAGCAGAATCTTCTGAGTTCTGCACCGCCACAGAGGTCCTTGTTGTCCCTTTGTGGCCAGCTCCTTTCTCTCAACTTGTGTGGTTCCCTTTTCCTCTCTTGTCATCCTCATCTTGTCTTCAACAGCTCTGGGTCTTCATATGGTCCAGAACCATCCATCTCACCTAACCACTGTGCAGGGCTGGGTTTGCTGAGCTCAGAGTCAAAATTTATCTGTTGGGGCTTGAGGGCAGGAGCTCCTTCTCTCTGTAGCTGTTAGGGTACTGCCCAGCAGTGCCCTGGGTGCTGACGTGGCAGGTGCAGTGTATCCACAGTGTGCACTTGTTTATAGTCATCACAAATGAGATTCTTTAGGCTCATGTTTGAGCATGCTGTGGTGTTTCTGTGTTCAGATGCCAACACATCAGTGAAATGCATTTACAGCAAACCGTCTTCACTGAGCTGGCTTCCCAGTGCTGAGGCATTCAGCAAACTGTCTGCTGCATTGCTGACATCCTTCATGAGCTGAGAGAGCAGGATGAGCTCATCCACATTGCTGTCTGCATCCCTGTCCCCTTCCTGTGCCTGGTGGGTCTGTGCAATGCTGGACCAAGTGGGCAGGCAGGGCTGCTAGAGCCACTTTTTGCTGGTGTGTGGATGAGCGAAGCTGGAGCTGAGCCTATGTCCCAGCCACTCCATGCGGCACCTCTGGAAACACTGGTATTTCCAGAAGCTCTGCCAACCCCTAGTAACTTCCTGGTCAATAGAGACAGAGTCTCAGAAGGACACAGATATACTGCTGCCATGTTGTTTAGACTTTCTCATGGACAGTTTATCTCTCCAGCTTGTAGTCTGTCAGCCTGACACCGCATTCCCAGTTAAAGGCAAATGGCAAACTGTGGTTCCTGGCCTCCCTTAGGCATGGGCAGTGCCTGGGGCAGCAGGGAGGTGCATGCTGCCTTCCAGCTGTCCAGCTTGGACTCTTGCCTTTTGACCACTGGTAGTTATGCCCGGTCAAGGCATACCTGGTTCCACGTCCTCAGGCTGTGCCCTTGGTCAGTCTGGGAGCAAGGTGGGGAGTGGGCACCCCCTACCAGGGTATGCCTCAGCTTTTCTTGTAGTGATAGGCTTTTTTGAGCAAACCATGAGGCTACGATGCCCCTGCATTGCGCATGTCCCCCCAACTCTGTGTGTCGTAGCGTCCGTTTGACCCTTCCTTTAGCTTGGTGGTTGTGAAATGAATCCATCTGTTCTAAGATGTTCTCAGGAGTTCTTGTTTGTATTAAGCTCACCCCTAGGCTTAGCAGAAATCATGTTCCCAATCCTTTCTCCTCCCCGTGGACAAGCCCTCTCTTTCACAGCACTTCCACCCTCTCCCCGAAGGGCGCTGGCAGGGGGCAGCTGGCGGTTTTGATTCAGGGCATGTTGGCAGCTTGGGGGCAGTCAAAGGAGCTGGGATGCAGCTGGCCGGCATTCGCGGCGTGGGGCCGGGGGCTGGGCAGTCCCTTGGACTGCATTGCTAGCCAATGTTTTCTAAGTCTGTTTGTAAGAATGAATTTTAAAATGAAATGTGAATATATATTATGTGTAGGTGCCATGTAAGATAGTGTTGTGCTAGGCAGCAGGATTCTAACCTACTTTTTAAGCATTTTGGGGGCAGGAAAAAGCATTTTTCTCTCACATGCTCACAGATCTAATATTGTAAATAGTTTTTTAAAAATATTTATTTCATGGGCTTTACACAGGTTCTCATTCTGACTGGTGTGTCGGTTGGTGGGGCTGTATCGCCCAGCGTGCCGCAACCAAAGGGCTGACTATTGCATGGGGGGATGGGATGGGACGGGATGGGATGGGGTGGGTGGTGGTTTGGTTGGCTTTTTTATGTCACATCACAACTGAAGCATTAACTCTTCATCTCATTTTGATGATGTCAGACCTGGTCAATGGCCACGGTCCCCAGGGTGGCAGTGAGCTCCTGTGGCCAGCCGGGATGGTTGTTCCCCGTGGCAGGGGGCACTGCAAGCAATAAGATTTGTAGTAATAATGTCTGCTCTGGTGGCAGGGGCTCTCGGGGCTCAGGGCCAGGTAGGAGTATCCCCATTCCCAGCAGTGTCTGGGTCCAGCACAGCATGGAGTGGGGGAGTCTCTTGATTTGGGGATGCCCAAGGAGGTATCTCCAGGGATGCAGGAGGTAGAGATTGCTCTCCCTAGGGACACCCCCCTCCCCCCCGACCCCGGAAAAGGCTGGGGTAGTGTAGGTAGTTATTGATAGCAAACGCTCACTAGCAAATTACTGTGGGTGTGGGTGACCCAAGGGAGCTCACTGCTAAGCTCACTGCTATCCCAGTGCCAGCTCCAGAAGGTCATTTGCTTGCCATTCTGCAATTGTAATTCTCCTTTGAGGGAGGCTGAGGTCATTTGCTTGATTTTTTTTTTTTTCTTGAGTGGGTTTGGATTTTTCTTCTTCTTTTCTTTTTTTTTCAATCCCTTTTCTGCCTGGAATTGTGTGCTGGCTGTGACCTCCCCAGCCCAGCTGCCTGTGTGGGGCAGCATCAGCAGGATCATTGCTGCTTTAACGGTGATGGGTCCATGACTACAGAGGGGGCACTGCCAGATCCTGGTCCTGCACGACCCCCTCACCAGCCTGATGCTTCCTTTGCCCTTGGAACAGGTGTGTAAAAGTAAAAAAAAAAAGATAAAAGGAAAAAAATAGGTGGCAACAACAGCCCCATACTTTTTTTTTCTGTAAGATGCTCAACATCTAAGTATTATCCCCACCCCAATGGCAAATGTTTTACCTTCATCTGTGTCTGCTTCCACAGGAGCATTTTGTTTCTCCGTTTGTTTCTGTATGAATTTTAGACGCTGAGCTGAAAAGTCCTCCTGTCCGGTACTGTATGTTTGAGCCTAAGCAATGTGAACTCTACAGACCAGCAGTGGGAAGTGGGAGCTGTTGACTGTGCCTGGGAGAGCTGTGGCTTGGGACGGCATCCTGGCAGCTCGGGGGAGCGGGACGTACTGGGTCGCGAATTGGGAAAATGAACTGTCTGCTGTGAATTTTTGGTTGGAAATGTGGAGAGGGGTTTCCATTAGATGATGTTTACATACCTCACCTACGAACCTTTGAAAGTGTATATATAAAAAAAAGAAAATTCTATTAAGTTGCTTTAAATCAATATGTATAGCTATAAGAGCTGGGTCATTGTGTTGACATTGTGCGAACTCTGTGCTCCTGTCATTTATTTCATCCTAGCCTATGGAAGAAGTTGTCTTCTTGTTCCAGGTAAAAGGTCCCTGACTCAGATCTGAACTCCTCAAGGATTCCCACCACCTTGTTTTCTTTTATTCCTTCACTGTTGATATTCACCCTATGAGCTTTCTAAAGGTCCGTATTTTATTGCAGCTTATTAAACGTTTCTTTGATATCAATATTTGTTTGGTGTCATAACTGGGGCAGGGTGAAGTTGAGTGGGGGTGGGGATGTAGTCAGCAGACTGGCATGCTCCAAGTGGGATCCCCAATCCCCCTACTCTCTGGAGGGATGTATAAATGCCTGGACAGAATTCAAGCGCTCCCCTGACAGTTTCTGGGCTGGTAGTGCCATTTGTGGCAGCAGGTTTGTGGCACAGTACACTGCTCATTAGGGGTTGGAAGGGACCACCAGAGGTCATCGAGTCCAACTTCCCTGCTCAAGCAGGAAATAGAACCTAGGGCAGGTCACACAGGAACGCATTCAAACAGGTCTGAGAAGAGAAAGAGAGTTCACAACTTCCCTGGACAGCCTGTACCAATTCTCTGTAACCCTTACAGTAAAGAAATTTTTCCTCATATTGAGCTGGAACTTCCTGAGCTCCAATTTACACCCATTACCCCCTTGTCCTATGGCAGGGTCCAAGTGAAAAGAGATTGTCTCTTTCTTCTTGACACTCAAGCCTCATATGTTTATATACAGTAATTAAATGACCTCATAGTCTTCTCCCATCCAGACTAAAAAGTCTTGGGTCTCAATCTCTCCTCATACAGCAAGAGCTCCAGTCCCGTATCATCCTTGTGGCCCTCTGTTGGACTCTCTCAGTCATACCTCTGTCCCTCTTGAACTGAGAAACCCAGAACTGGACACAATATTCCAGATGTGGGCTCACTAGAGCAGAACAGAGAGGGAGGAGAACCTCCCTTGATCTGCTGGACACACTCTTCTTGATTCATCCCAGGAGCATTGGCCTTCTTGGCCACAAGAGCACATTGCTGTTTTATTGCTGTGGATAATTTATTGTCCACTAGAATGCCAAGGTCACTCTCTATGGAGGTGCTCTCCAGTAGATCATCCCCCAACCTATATTGATGCTTCCAATTACTCCTTCCTAGATTAGGGGCTCTGCACTTATTAAACCTCATTAAATTCCTCTTTGCCCAACCCTCCAGTCTGTCCAAATCTTCCTGAATGGCTGCACAGCCTCAGGTCTATTGGCCAGACCACCCAGCTTAATGTCATCAGCAAACTTGCTGAGGAAACACCAGTAGGACCCCCTGGTGCTGCCCAGGCCCCCTCTCCACTTCCCCAAAGAGTTACAGGTGCCCTGTTTCCCCCTCCTCAGCAGCTCCATCACTGCAGTAGACACCAGGCCCTTCAGCATCTCATACTGCCCTGTGCACAACCCAGCAGTGACAGCTCATTTTGCAAGGATGTATGGAGATCCCTGGCTCTGCCTCATAATGAGCTCTCACCCATGTGTGCCCACAAACCACGTGGGCAATGACCGGGCCAGAAGAGGTGGGCAGAGTTCCTTCAGGAGTAGCAGCAGGTCACCACCCATGGCAGGACCAACCATGTCCCCAGCCTGTGCCACCTCCTTGTTCATCCAGCAGCTCCCAAGCACTAGTTGTCCCCTTCTCCCATCCAGGAAAGAAGAGGCCAAGCCTCTGAATGAATAAATGTCATGTTCACATGGAAGACAACATAGACAATACCAAACATCTCCTAGAACAATACAGCCTCTGCCAGCGGAAGGATGCTCCGCGCCTCCCTCGCCAGCCTAGTACAAACCAGCATCTTCAACAGTGACACACACAAACCCTGTGGGCCAAACAAAGCCACCGTCATTTTCCTGCCCAGAAGCATCTGTAAACAAAAAGAAAACAGCAATTGTTGACCCCAAACATATAAAAATACTATAACAAAATGAAATACAAATATATATTAGAATCTGTAAGTATTCTGTATAAAGAGATACTTTAGCGGTTAGCGTACAGCGAGAACAGAAACACAACACAACCGAGCCCCTGCTGGGCTGCAGGCAAAATGAGACGCATCCTGGCTCCTCCGTGGCCCAGAGGAGCCTTCCCTGGAGAGGGCATCTGTGGCAGAAACACATCCCCTGCAGTGGTAGGACTGTCCTAGACACCAGTGGTGAGCAGGGATGGTGATGGCACCCATGGAACTGGATACACCCTGTGGAGATGTCCAGACCCTGGCCACAGCCAGGGGTGCAAACCTGAAGCTGATGTACGAGAGCGATGTGATGGAGAGAGCTGGGACTGTGGCTCTGGGATGGGTTTGTCCACCGAGTGATGTGGTCATGCACTGTCCAGCTGTGTATGGCGTCCCAGGGCAGGTCTTCACCATCCTCAGTCCCCGTGGGCATAGGAGCAATGCTGCAGAGGTCAGGGACGTGCAGTTCCCTGGCACAGGCTCTCCATGGTACAGTGGCAGCAGCACTGCCCCTGCTCACACACCAGCCCAACACATTCGTTCTAGGCTTTGGAGAGCCGCTGCCTGGGCACCAGCATGCAAGTCCAGTAGCTGGTAGGGCCAGCGCTAGCACTGGTATCAGCTTCAGGCTTACAGGCTTGGATATCTTCAGCCTCTTCAACTGGCCCAAATATCTGTAAGGCTCAACAGCCTGCTCGGACATGGGGCACCTCAGCCTAGCCACAGAGTGCCCCCTGCCCCATCCAGGGCTAAGCCTGGACAAAGGTGCCCCACATGGCTCCTACCTCTTCAGCAGAACCACCTGGGCTAGGCTGGGGTCATTTGGGGCCACTCTGCATAGTGGGACAGCGCTGGACCCACGTGGTATGGGGCAGGGCTGGTGCTGGGATTCCAACAGACATTTGTGCCACACTGCCCATGAGGGACTCAACATACCTAGGAACACCCTGGTCCCACTTCACCCAGTATGGCGCTGATACCACCACAGCGAGCTGAAGCACCTAGCTGAGTCTTACGAACCTCAGAGCTCAACTGGCAAGCACAGCCTGGAAGTGCCACCAGAGGGTCAGGCTGTGGATGTGGAGCTGGTGACAGTATTTGGGGTGCTCTGGGCTCCAGCACCCAAGCCACTGCATGGGTGACTTGCTCGTTGCAGCTGCCATCAGGCCAATGGCAGGTCCTCAGCAAGGAGACCAGGATTGCCACAGCAGAGGACAGGGAGCTGGACTCCGGGCTTGCCAAGACCATGGGATCCAGCTACCCTGCATAGCGCTCTGCCACCCACGGCTTGTCATGGTCCACAAGGGTCTGCCACATCAGTCCCCTCTGCTCTAGCCCCATGCATTGGCAAACACCCTGGCTCACCAGGGTGGACGCGAGGGACAGGGCTGACAAGAGGGGACACGCAGCGGGACACAGGCACTGCCCTCCAGGGCTGTGCCCAGGGCAAGGGGGAGCACCGGGGAGCAGGCAGGAGCAGCTGGGGAGAGCTCCCACCCTACATCCACATATCTGTGTAGCTGTTGTTCTTAAAAATTTATCTACCTACACACTGGCTTTGTTTGTGGGTTTGGTTTGTTTTTTCCTTTGCGTTTTTCTTTTTTTTTCCCCATCCCTCTAGATGCAACAGCTCTGCCCTCCGCCGGGCTCCAACAACGCAGCTGCAGTTCAGCAACACCCAGAGAGCAGCTCTGCAGCCACAGGGCAAAGCGGGGTCCTTGGCTCTGAAGGGAGGTCCCCGCTGGCCCCCTGGCTCTCCAGGGCCAGTGGCCGCTCACAGGCACTGACTGCAGCCACACTTGCTGGGCTTCTCCACCTCCTCCACGAAGGTTGCGCCGTTGCTGCACTCAAAGGCATACTTCCTGCGCCGCAGACGCAGCCCGGTGCAGCAGCCCTCGCTGGGGCCACCACAGGTCCCCCGGCACTCCACCCAGGCCACCGGTCGCGTCGTCTGGCAGATGGCGTAGCCCCGCTGCACCTGGTGGTAGTCCCGCATTGGCTCCCCGTGGCACTCTGGCTCTGTGGGACAGCGACAATCAGCAATGCACCCCAGCGTGGGGCTGGCTCTTGGGCACCCTCCTCCCTAGCACTCACCTTGATCACAGAGGGCTCCAGTGTAGCCGCTGTGACACTCACAGGTGGGCTGGCCAACTGGGCTGAGGCGGCAGTGGCCATGGACACAGGGCCAGCGGTGGCAGGGGTCAGGTGGCTCCATAGGCTGGTTGCAGAGGGCACCCTGGTAGCCCTCGTGGCACTGGCAGCTGTAGGAGAGGGCGTCGAGGGGCAGACACAGCCCATGCACACACCTGTGGGCACCCAGCACTGTCAGGCATCTGCCGACATGGCACAGAACCAGTATGCACTTCCCACCAGCACCAGCATGCCCAGTATTGCACTGGCACCAGCGTGGCACTGCCATAGCACTGCAATGCACCAGCAGAACAGTGCAGCCCTGGCATGACTCAGTGCTAGTGGCACTGCCACAGCACCACCAGCATGGCCACCAGCTGAACCCTGTCCTGGGCCAGGGTGAGGGGCAGCCAATGGCAGGGGCAGGCAAATAAGAAGGGCAGCGATGAGAGAGGTGGCCAGTGAGGAACAGTCAGTGACTTTGCAGCCAGTGAGGAGGAGCGGCCAACAAGCCAGTGGAGTGACACTGCTATGGTGAGGCATCTAGTGAAGTGGGATGGCCAAAGACCAGAGAAGCTGGGTCACTGCGGGGCAGCCAGTGTTTCAGAACCATGGCTCTTGGACAGCCAAGGGGACAGGCAGTGGAGCAGAAGGGTGGTCACAAGGCAGCCAGTGGTACAGGAGACACTCACTTGTGCCCCTGGCAGGGGCCACCGCGGGGCTGGTCACAGTGAGGCCCATCCCAGCCAGGCTCACAGTGGCAGACAGGGCCCTGGGCACCAGAGGGCTGGCAGATGCCATGCAGGCAGTAGAGCTTGCGGCAGGGCTCACAGCCTGGCACCACCCCTGGCGTCATCCGCGTCTTGGTGAAGTCCTGCAGTTCGTTGTTGATGTAGAGGTTGCGGATGCACCCGTGGAAGCTAGTGCCATTGAGGAGCTGCCAGAGGCGGAAGGCAGCCGAGTTTACATCCACAGGCATCCCTGGGGAGAGCAGCAGCATCAGCAGCACATACAGATGCCTCCCTGTGCCCCTCATCACCCGGTCAGCTTCTGTCCTACCTCCCACATAGAGGGGGGCCTCACTATTCAGTGTGTAGTGCTTGCCCGAGTTGTCCATGGTCATGGGGCTACCACCATCAATGGAAAGGTTCACCATCTGGTCAAAGGTCACCAGCTCCACGGTGTGGAACTGCCCATCGTTGATGGTTTCAGCACTGGTGGGGATGGCTGGGTCACCAGGGATTCCCCTCAAGCCCATGCAAACGGGGTGGTGGTCCCCAAAAGAGAGGAAGGGGTGGCAAGTACCTATAGATGGCTGAGCTGGGGTGGGTGCCAGGGTCGTAGCTGACCCTGACATGGCCCTGGTACAGCTCCACGGCCATGTGGTCGCTGTCACCGTTGTACAGCAGGATGCCATTGCCTTCAGCTGTGGAGACCTGGCAAATGGAGAGGTGGGAGCCCACATCCCTAGGGCATCACCCTAACACCAACCCTCAGTGTCCTCATGCTCCCCCTAGCCCTCACCTGCAGGGTGATATTGGCCCGCGGCCAGTCCTGCAGGTCGGTGAACTGCAGGTACGTGTCACGGTCCACAAAGTTGACGCTCAGCAGCTTCTCACACTTCAGGCCACCAAAGCCAGGCAGGCACTGGCAGAGGGCGTGGGCACCCCGTTCCACACATGGGGCTCCATTCTGGCACTCAGCTTGCTCACAGAGGCCAGGCTGGCCAGCTGCACGGGGTGGCATCTCGCAGAGTTGGCCACTGCAGGGCCGAGGGTGCTGCTGGGCACAGCCCTGGGAAAGTGCCCTACCCTGCCCCATGGGGCTCTGGCAGCACCCCTTTGTTTTGGGGTCCCCAAAACAGCTTTTGAGTGAGCAGGACAGCAATGCTGAGTGTGCCCTGGCGTCCTTCCCCAGGGATTCTGGCTCTTCCCAGCATCCATCCTCGTAAATCTGCACCCCCAGCCCCACTCACCCTTCCTCTCATACTTGGGTGGGAGATGGAGAGAGGGATGGGTGAAGGGAGGGATGGGTAGGACAAGGAGTACTGGGTTCAAGCTGGGAAAGGCTAGATTTAGGCTGGGTATTAGAAAAAAGTTCTTCAGTGTGAGGGTGGTTGGTCACTGGAATGGGCTGCCTGGGGAGGTGGTGGGGCCGCATCCCTGTAGTCATTTAAGGTCAGGTTTGATGAGGCTCTGAGTGGCCTGATCTAGGTAGAGCTGTCCCTGTGTAGGGAGGTTGGACTAGATGACCTCTAGAGGTCCCTTTGAGCCTAGAACAGTCTATGATTGTATGGATGGAGGGGGGGAAGGAGGGAAAGAGGGAAGGAGGGAGGGAGGGATGGATGTGGTAGCCAGGACTGGCCCCTCCAGCATGGTGACAAATAACTGCCGTTGCTATCCCCAGTGTCCCATGGCAGTACCTGTATCCCTCGGTGCAGAGGCAGGAGTAGCCATTCACCTCATCCAAGCAGTGGGCATTGTTCTGGCACCGGTGGTCCTGGCAGTCATCAAAGTCCTCGCTGCAGTTGCTCCCCACATAGCCAGGCACACATTCACACCTGGAGCACATGGTGAGGCTCAGAGGTAACCCTTTCTCGCCCTCTGTGCTGGTGGGCACCTGCTCCTCCTGGTGTCCCCTGCCCCAGCAGGCAGTGGGAAGAAAGCAGTGTGGGGAAGGGGGGACCCACCTGGGCCCCTGACTGGTGGAGATGCAGGTGGAGCCATGCTGACACGGGCTGAGCTCAGCTGAGCAGAAATCTGGGGGCTGCTCACAGAAATCCCCTGCAGAGCACAAGAAGGGGTGCCAGGGGGTGCCCAGCACCTCCAGGGCCAAAGAGGCAGCTCCAGACCCCACAGGGTCCACAGGAGCCTCAGCTCAAGGCAGGCTGCTGCCCAGCCTGTAGCTTTTGCCCAAACAGGGCACCAAGGGAATCCCAGGGTGCCCAACTGAGCCCAGAGGTCAGAGTGACAGACTAGGCGAGGGGACAGCAGGCACATCCCTCTGCCCAGCCCACAAGGTTTGGGGATGGCTGGCCCTTACCCACGTACCTGTGTAATGGTCAGGGCACAGGCAGGTGTAGTTGGTGGCTCCGGGCATGCAGGAGCCTCCATTCTCACAGCTGTGCTCCTTGCAGGGGTCACTGGCAGCATGGCAGCTTGGCCCCTCGAAGCCTGCTGGGCACAGGCACCTGCCGCAGGGCACAGAGCAGTGTCAGGGGGTGGGAAATGGAGCATTTTGGTTGATTCCCTCAACGTGCTCCGGCAAGGAGCACACAGCCATGTCAAGCGGCTCCAGGGAGCAGGGTCTGGCACTCAGCTGAGCACAGCAGGCTCGGGGTGGGGGGCAGTGTGCAGATCCATGGGAGCACAGAATGAGGATGCCAAGTTGCCACAACAGGCTGAGAGGCCACCCAGCATGGGAGTGAGGGGCAGCTGCACAGCCCACCTCCTTGGCCCTGGCATGCTGTCTATTTTCAGCCACTAATTTGGCCCTGGTTTGCAGAAAGAGATGAAGCATTCAGGTTAACAAGGATTGTACGGGGTGACAGAAGCAACCCCAAGGGCTACCTCCTGCCCCATCCCGCAGCAGCCAGATCTTAGCCCCAAATGCCACTGCCCTTTACATCCACATACCACCTATCACAGAATCACAGAATGACTTAGGTTGGAAGGGACCTCAGAGAACAATTCTCACTAGAGCAGGTTACCCAGAGCCCCATCCAAACCTGGCCCTGAACACTTCCTAGGGCAGATGGATACCTGCCTCTGACACTGAACTTCTGACAGCCCTCTGCAGGCAGAAGGTGCAGGTAGGACTGCATATAGTTGGGTAGCACGGCTGGAGCTGCTGGTGTATGCCATATCCCAGCCATACACCCAAGAGAGCCCCTGAGTATTTCAGCTGGAATGCATGAATGTGTAACCTACCCAAGAGAGCACGTGGCAGGGGAAGGAAGCATCAGACTCTAACTCTCCAGGATGTCAGGCATCCATGCTGCTGCCCAAACACCTACCTCCCGTGGGTTCTCATCCAGCACTCACCTGAACCCGGCTCCTTTCCCATCCTGGGGCTGGCAGGTGCCCCCGTTGGCACAGGGGTTGGAGAAGCAAGCACTGAGTGCCACCTCGCAGTCCCTGCCCTGGGGAGAGTGGGAGAGGTAGGAGGGGGTCACCACACCCTACCCATCCACCCAACTTAGCAGGGCACTGTGGAGTGCACGGAGGGGGGACAGTTCTGCAGGTAGTGACCCCCTAATGCTGCCCTCATCCCTCTGCAGGGATGGATCCCCCCATGCTGGGGAACCCTGGGACTCAGGGTACCTTGTAGCCGCTGGGGCAGGCACAGTGGTAGGAGCCGAGAGGGTCATTGTGGCAGGTGCCCTGGTTCTGGCAGGGGCTGGAGAGGCAGGGGTTGCATTTGGCCTGGACGCTCAGGGCGGGTGGGCCTGTGGGACGGGAGGTGAGATGACCATCAGCACAGGGAGTGATGGGGAGGTGTCCATTTGTGGGTACAGACACAGGGGACAGAGATGCCACTGTGGCTGGGAGCTGAGACTGCCCTGCTGAGGGGCTGGCAATAGGGCAGTGGAACAGCCATGAGCTTGCACAGTCACCATGGAGGTCCCACCAGCCCAGCAAGTGTCCTGGTCCCCCTCCTCCATGAGGCAGCTCAAGGGATGAAAGGCTGGAGTCCCCCAGACTGGGGCAGCACTGCTCTGCTGGGAGCAGGGTCGAGGAAGGCCAACTTCCCCTCATGCCCGCTTCCCTGCCCAAAGAGGGTATGGATGGACAGATAAGCTCAGGCACCTCTCACCTTGGCACTCGAACTTCTTGGCAGGGGTGGTGAGCAGCAGCTTGCCTTCCATGTCAGGGGGCCCAGCGCAGCGGGCGATGCCTGGCTCCTTGTAGCCTGTCTTGACCCAGCTGGAGAGCCAGCGCAGGTTGCAGCTGCAGTACAGTGGGTTGGCCCCGATGGCTCTGTGGGGTGGGAAAAGTCAACTTTCACTGGCCCACAAAGGGAACTGGACACACAATAGTCACTTGGCTGGACAGACACATGATGGGGGACCCAGTGTTCCTCCACTTCTGGACCCATCACTGCTTTTAGTGGGAGGACTGAGGCACACAGCCCTATGCCACTGCCCAGTAAGATCACCCAGCTGCCAACCTCACTGCCAACACAGTGCCCCAAGGCTCTGTGCTGGGGCCCTCCTCTGCTGCTCACACAGAAATCCTCAGGAGTTTATCCCCAGCAATCAGAAATTGTCTGGGCCCAGCACAAACTGGCCAGAGCACCCTGAGGTTGTGCAGAAACAGCAGAACTGCTGCATGGGAGCTGCAGGGCCAGCCCAGGCGCTGCTGAACAGGGCAGGGACACAGGAGAGGGCGGCTGGGGACAAGCAGCAGGTCACAGCAAGGACACCGGGGGACAGCAAAGAATTACTCAGACAGAAGATGAAGAGGTGGAGGGAGGGTTACTTTGCTCTGAAGTAGAGCAGGGAAGAGAACTGCAGGTGACATGGGAGGCTGAAGGATTGGATGTCTCAGCATCTTCACTGCAAAGGTCAGCGCTGATGGAGTGCCAGTGCGACCCACAGCTGTGACAACGGAAGGACCTGGCAGCCCAGACATGGCAGGCAGCAGTGACAGCACATCTGCTAGGGCTGATAGACCCAGTCCCACAGCACTGACAGTGCCAGCTGGTGACAGTGCCTGTGCAACCTGCAGCACTGCGCCTTGACAAGGGAAATCAGGGGAGAGACAGGGATGGCCAGGCTGAGCAATGCTGCTCCCAAAAAACACAGGGAACTCAGGACTGGAAATCAAGATGCTCTCTGCAAGCTGGACGAACAGCCTGAAACCCCCAGGATGCCAGAAGCAGGTCTGGCTGCCGGCAGGTGCGTGGGAACGGCTTAGCAGGGACAAGGAAGGAACTGTGCAGTCTCCATGAGCAAAGCTAAACCCCCATCTCACAGTGGGAATGGGACTGTGCTCCTGGGGCACAGGCTGCCTCAAAGACAGGCTGAAGCACCAGCACTGGCAGGAGGATGCTTGATGACAGATTTGCAGGGGCTGCTGTGGGGAAGAGCCCTGGCAGGAGGCCAACGTGCTGGCACAGATCAGAGCAGCCCCCACAGCTGTGCCAGCACCTTGCTTAGCTTGATCTTCATGTTAGAGGATACCAGGGACTGGGATAAGGAGAGGCAGCACACACCACCTCCAGCAAGGACCATAGGACCATCGCAGTTCTACATCTGGACCTGAGGGCTGAGCAAGGGGAGGGCAGACACGACATGAAACTGACTCACAAACACTGCCCCAAGTGCTGTCCCAGAGAAGAGATGAGGAAGCAGCTCAAGCCCCCAGTGAAGCTGAGCTCAGCTCTGTGGTTTTTCATGGTCTCCCAAGCCTGTGTCCAGCCCTTTGCCCTGCAGAGCCGGAGGTACTCACAGGTGGGACAGGGAGGTGACATCTGCGAAGATGCCCTCAGGGAGGCTGGAGATGTCATTGCCATGGAGAGATCTGCAGAGAACAGAGGGTCCTGTGATGCCCATGGCTCTAGGGTGGGCAGCAAGGACTGTGCCCAGTTGAGCTGCCCCCATCTCATGGGTCCAGGCACGAGTGGCAGAGCTGGACCCCACCACATTATCACTGTTGCAGATGCTCCATCTGCACCGAGGGGCTCATGCATATCCCTTTGCTCCTGCTGCAGCCTGAACCCTGCTGCCCACAACCAGCTTCAAGCAGGCATCAGGAACATGGGGACAGTCCCTGATGACAGCAGAGAAGGGGTCAAATGGGTCTGTGGGCAGGGACTTACAGCAGCCGGAGGGAGCGGAGGCCTTCAAAGGCCAGAGGAGGGATGCACTGCAGGGAGTTGTAGCTGAGGATCCTGTGGAAGGGAAGAAAGTAAAAGGGTGTAAAACATGGGGCATCACCACAGGTATCACCCTCCTCAGCCACCCACAGGTCAGGCCCAGCTCAAACCACCTGGGTGGAGGAGAGAGACATCTGTGTCTCCAGCACCCTTCAACTTTTGGGGTCCCCAAGGAACAGCCTGCCACAGCTGGGCTGGGCTGCAGGCTGCTATGGCACACAGCAGGGGCCTCACTTACAGTGTGGTCAGCTGGCTCATGTTGGTGAAGGAGGAGTTGCTCAGAGAGCTGATCTTGTTGTTGCTCAGGTCACTGGAAAACAGAAACCCCAGGGCTTGGAGGGAGCTGGGCCCCATCCCTGCCTTGCTGTCCCCCTGCCTGCTCAGCTGTAATGGGGTGCCAACAGCATGGCACGAGCACCCAGGGAGCAGCAGGGCTGCCACACAGGGTGATGGCACTGTCCCCTTTCTGTGCCATACACAGTGACAGCAGAGGCTGTGACCTCCTGAGGCTGAGCATCGCTGACAGCCAGTTGTGTCCCAGTGCAGAGGGGGAGAACAAAGAGATGCCAGGGGTCTCTGCACACCACTAGGCCCCCTCCTCAGGATCCCGTATCACTGTACTTGCCTGCAGGTCCCAGTGGGGGGACCAGCTGCCTGGACTCCAGCTCCTGGCTACTTACACAAGCTGCAGGTACTTGAAGGTGGAAAGCTGCCCTGGGACCTGAGTGAACTGGTTTCCATCCAGGTAGCTGCAAGAGAGAAAATATCCACCTCAGAATGGTGAAAAAGCAGGAGGTCCCTCTCTCCACCATCCTATTTCTCCTGTGCAGACACACCTGTAGATTTTGGTCTGCAAGAAATATCTCCAGCATCACCTTCCTCCCAGCACCCAGGGCCCACCCAGGGACCCCTGAGCTAGTAGGGAGCTGACATGTGAGCACATCAGCAAAGCCTGGGGCTGTGTGAGGGTTCCCAGGGGCAGTCTCCCAGCAGCCTGCATGTACAAGCGCAGCCAGCTTTGTGCTGCAGTCACACATCTGATGTGAGTGTGGGCGGCTGCAGCCGCTCCCAAGGCAAGTGTGAGAGAGTGGAGGATGCAGAGAGAGAAGTGGTGTGCCAGACAGCCAGACAGTGCAGGGGTGTGAGGGGGTGGCATACATATGTACAGGTATAGCCGGAGCCCACAGCCCCAGGCAGGTACAGATCCCCTTTTGCAGTGATGGGCAGCACCAAGTTGGTACCTTGGTGACTGGTGGCTGACCTCAGGCAAACTACATCCTGTGTGCTCAGAGCTGGGGCTGCCAAGAGCATCTTCATGGCTGCGTTGAGAGGTGATGGCACAGAAGGACTGGGCAGCTGGCAGAATACAGGTGGTCCCATCCCTGTTGCAGGCTGCTGGGCAGCCCTGGGCTGCACAACTGCATGGGGACCACATCTACAGGGGTGAGCTCTCCCACGCTGCCCCATCCAAAGGCCAAAGAGCAGGAACCCAGCTGCTCTGGTCGCATCCTTGCACATCACTCTTCGTAACACTGAGTCAGCAGAGAGGATTTCACTGACCCCCTTGCTGGGTTTGGAGCTGAGTGGGGGTCCTGATCCCACTATCAGGCTGAGACGAAGGTGTGGGATGGAGCACCAGCACCCTAATGTCTGCAACCCCACAAAGGAGACTTCCCTTCCAGAGCTGTAAAGTCACTGATAGTTGAGAGAAAAGCCTGGGCACTCCCCACTACTCACAGCTCTGTGACGTTCTTGGGGATCCCCTTGGGCAGGGCCTTGAGGTGCTTGTTGCTGCAGCGGACGACAGTGTCAAGGCAGGTGCACTCCTGCGGGCACTGGGGCCGGGGGATGCAGCTGGTCTCCTCCTGACCTGCACCAGGCACAGAGAGACACAAAGTCACCGAGGCCCAGCCCTTGGGCACCATGTAAGGCTGAAATGGAAACCTTGTGCCCACCTATGGCTGCTCCATCCCCTGCCAACCATCTCCCCTCATCCCCAAAGCAGAGCGCTGCAGGCAGCCTTCTTGTAGGCAACAGCCTCAGCCCAGCTGAGAGCCTGCAGTACAGGACTCACTCCTGCACCCAGAAACCACCTGCCCCACCAAGAGAGATGCAGCCAGACAGCTCCAATTTTCATCATTTTCAAGCAAAAATGCAGTCCCAGAGACAGCAGGGAAGAGAGTGAAGACAAAAGGGTTCAGCCCTGCAAATCCTCCTGAGATAACCTCCTTCACCCACCTCTCCGACAGGGGCTCAAGGGAGCGGGGCCATGCCAGCAGCCAGAGGAGCTGCTGCTGCTCCCCTATCCTCTCTACAGTGCTGAGCTCCTGTGGGAGAGGCGTCTCTGGGACGACCGTATGCTAGCTCACACCCAAAGGAAAGGCGCAGGATGCAACCCTTCAGTCTTTGACGTGGTGGAGGAGGAAAAGCAGAAGAAATGATGATTTGTTTGTAAATATTTTCCAGAGGGCTCAAAAGCTGTTCTAAATTAAAAAGAAAGATTTAAAAAAGGCTCTTCCCTCTACAGGCGAGCTTCCCGCACTCCCTGCCAGCTCCATCTGCCCAGCACGGGCGCGTGCATGAGGCTGGGAAGGGAAGGAGGCAGGATGAATCTCGCAGGGCTCTGCTCCTGCCAGCACCCAGGGCACAGTCTTTGCCAGCACAGACCTGCCCACAGAAAAGGGACATGGTGCAGCAGATGCAAACTTCCCTCCAAGCTTCAGAGCAGCTCACGGGTATCTGAGGGCAACCCCAAGGGCTGGGGACCAAGAGGGGAAACTTGTGCATGGTCAGGGGCTGAAGGAGCTCTCGAGCCACTGGGCTGCTAAGAGGCGCTGCCAAACATCCTGGGAGCAGGTACAGTGCTGGGACAGAGAGCACAGGGCCAGCTCCTCGCCCCTGGAACCACAGAGCACGTGAGTTACCTTCCTCACACCTGAAGTCAGGGAAAGCCACATCCTGCAATGGGATCTGTCGGAGGAAGTTTGGGTTCTGGCACCGTGGGTTCCCTGTCACAATCTTCCTCTTGCGCAGCCAGTCCCCCAGCCAGGCCAGCTGGCAGTTGCAGTTGAAGGGGTTGGCGAGCAGATTCCTGCGTGTACGAGGGAACACAAAGCCTTTGCCTGAGCAGCTGCCAGACCAGGGAACTCTCCACAGTCCCCTGATCCCGGTGCGATGAGGACAGCCTGGGAGCAGCCGTACAGCGTGGAGAGGGACTGCAGCGTGTCAAAGGCGCCCGGTGCAATGGTGCTAATCTGGTTGTCGTACAGGGAGAGCAGGCGGACGTTGCGCAGCCCCGTGAAGCTGTCGTTGTGGATACAGTTGATGCGGTTGTTCCTCAGCATCCTGCAGAGAGAAGGGGATGAGGGCACCTAATGACCCAGGGGAAGCCCACTTCAGCCGTGCCCACCTCACGGCTGGGCAAGGCAGCAGGATGAGTCTGAACCAAGACCTAAGCAGCAAAAACCTGCCCCCCACCCCAGCTCTGGGTATGGCCAGCAGATAGGGAAAGCACTCCAGAGCTGGCCCCACAGCTATATAACAGCACCAGTGTGGGACCATGGGCAGAACAAGGCAGCAAGAGGCAGGGACATCCTCGTCCCCGTGCCCACAGCAGAGTGGGGACTCACAGGGTCCTCAACCCATCCAGGCCCCTGAACATGCCACTCCGCACAGACTCCAGCTGGTTGACGGTGAGGTGCAGCTCGCTGACAGAGGATGCCCCCTCAAATGCCCCGTCCTCAATCTCCGACACCTTGTTGTTGCTGAGGTTGCTGTGGAGAAGGAAAAGCAGGCTGGGACAGGGAGTCTGTCCCAACTTCATCCTAACTTTCTTCCCCTGGGTCCTACCCAGTCCACCCCTCGGGAGACCTTCATGTCAGGACATGATGCACATTTCACTCCCCAGGCTGCCCTGGTATCAGGGCCCTCTGTGCCTTCCCAGCCCCTGTGCACTCCCCACACCGCTGTGCCTGTCCAATATTCACATTTTCTTCAGATGAGGGAGTTTCTTGAAGATGCCAGTGGCTTCCAGGATGGAGATTTCATTGTTGTTCAGGCGCCTGGAGTAGGTGGCAGGGAAAAAGAGCTCAGGGGGTGGCTGCAGAGGACCTGGTACACGCTAAACCCTGAGCCAAACCCCAGCACTGGTGACAACCCAGCTGCAGGAGGCAAAGTGGAGTGGGAGGCAGGAGGCTCTTACAGCTCTGCTGTGGACTGTGGGATGCGCTCTGGGATCTTGGTGAGCTTCAGGTTGGAGCACTCGACCACATTGGACTCACAGCGGCACTTCGGGGGGCAGATGACGTCGCTGTTGCACTCACTGTTCAGCTGGTAATCCTCTGTCCCTGCACGCCAGCAAGGGCACTGTGGGCTCCACGGGCAAGGGCACAGGGGCTGTGCCAGTTCTGCACTCCTCTGACCCTCCCACACCCCAGCCCGGCTCCATCTCTTCCCCCAGCTCCCGTCATCCCAGATGCTGTCTGCAGCTTCTCTGCAGGGATGTTTACCCTGCGTGTATGGGGCTCTGCCCTGCCCAACACCCTCACCCTTCCTGCAACCACAGCCAGACCCTAGGGATGCTTTTGTGCCCGTCTGGATAATGTCAGGATGGGAGATGCTGCACAATGTCCTGGTACCCAGAACTTCTGTTGCTGCAAGTACCTGAGAACTCAGCAATCAGAGACGATGGGGAGCACAGCGCGGTCCTGTCAGACCTGACCGCAGGGCCCTGGCACGACCACCCATGCAGGCCATTTGCCCAAAAGGGCCCTGTGACACTCACATACACACCTGCTGTGCCACCTCCTCCTCTTACCTGGGATGAAATACTGCTCCTTGGCTGCAGGAGGAAAAAGCACATTGGCACCCTGAGCACACAGACACCAGGCTGGAGCAGGGCTGAGGACAGGGATGGGGATGGCTCTCACCTGAGCAGCGAAACTTCTTGCTCTTGATCTGGCCAATGCGCTTGTTGGCCAGACGCCGAGGACTG
Source organism: Phoeniculus purpureus (assembly GCA_028565055.1). NCBI lineage: Eukaryota > Metazoa > Chordata > Aves > Bucerotiformes > Phoeniculidae > Phoeniculus > Phoeniculus purpureus. The sequence goes on along the minus strand of JAOXOE010000632.1, from coordinate 16,444,172 downwards.
GCACAGCGAGCCCCGCTGGTCTCAATAGGGTTGGCACGAAGGAAGTCTGCCAGCCACTTCAGGTTGCAGTCACACACAAAGGGGTTCTGGGCCAGGTGCCTGAGCCAGGGACAGCAGTTGACACAACAACGGGAGCAGCAAGCTCCAGCCTCAGCTGCCTGCCAAGATGCTTCCCTAAAGATGCCCACCCGGGCATCGGAGCTGGCAGGAGCACTCACAGGGTCTGGATGGCACGCAGGGAGGTGAAGGTGCCCTTTGCCAGGCTCTGAATCTTGTTGTCGTAGAGCGAGAGCAGTGAGAGGTTCTGTAGGTCCTGGAAGGCATCTGCCCGCACACAGTTGATCTTATTAGCATTAAGTAGCCTGGCAGAGAGGGAGGGAGGTGAGTTTGGGGACCCCCTTCTCTGTTGCATGGACACTGGGGACCTCAGCCCCACTTCCTGATGACTCTGACAGAGAATCCTGCTCAGTCACCAGTGCCTTACAGCAGCTGCAGGGCAAAAAGTCCCCCGAAGACACCCTTGGGAAGGTCTGTGATCTTGTTGCCATACAACACTCTGGGGAAGAAAGGCTGGTGTGAGAGAGGTGGTGGAGAGTGGTGTGGGGCAAGGTTCAGGGGATGCATCATCCACCTGACCTCACCCCAAATGCCCCGGTGCGGGCACTTACAGGGAGTTCAGTGAGCGCAGACCCTGAAAGGCATCTGGGGCGATCTCCGAGATCTGGTTGTTACTCAGGTCTCTGAAAACCAAGGGGAGAAGGTGACCTGGTCCTCTTCTCTCCTCCCATGTCCCCATCCTCTCACTGAGTCCAGTAGACTACCCCCAACACCCAATATACAAAATTGTGAGTATCTAGGAGCCCATCCCAGGGCTGCCATGTGGGGCACCTATGTCATAGCCAGTGCCTCATCCCATTGGAGTGGGTAGCTATGGGCTTACCACAGCAAAATGAAGGGAACTGGGATGTGTGAGGAGCTGCTAGAGGCAGCACACTTACATCCTTCGCAACTTCTTGTAGGGGGAGAAGGCACCTGGGGGGATGGACTTGATGCCATTGAGCTCCAGGCGTCTGCAAAGAGAAAGCAGAGAGATGAGGGCTGTAGGGGTCACCAAGACCCAGCACCTCACTAACAGGGCTGGGGGTGCTACAAGACTCCCAAGCTCGCAATGAGTAACCCCACCAGAGTGGCACCTTCCACCCTAGGGACACCTTGCAGCCTGTGATCAGGGCTTTCTCCATCAGAATGGGGTGCCATGAGTAGAGGGACATGCTGGCTCGAGTCAGGGGTGCCTGCTGCCTCCCATGTGCTTTGTGTGCTGTCCCAGTGGGGGCTTTGCATCATAATTGGATTGCCCTAAGGAGATTATTTCCTTATTTACATTTTTAATGCAGCTAAATCCAGGGCTAAATCTGGGCAGCATGAGAGAAGAGCAAGGAAACCCTGAAGAGCAAGGAATGGGGTGGCTGAGCCACGGGGCTTGTCCCTGTGTCTCCACTGCTTTGAGTCACCCAGAGCCTTATGACGATGGTGTGGGGCCATACTCACATCTCTGTCATGGTCTCAGGCAAGTTGGCGGGGATGGCCGTCAGCCCCTTGCCCCGACAGTCCACAATGCCATTGCTGCAGGTGCACATGGCTGGGCAGGAGCCAGAGAAGAAGCTGCAGAGCTGGGCACGCACCATGTCCGTTTGTCCTGCCAGGGAAGCAGCCAGCATAGGAATTGCAAAGGGATTGGCAGCATCTTGAAGAAGGGACCCTGGTGACAACTTGGTGTGCTGGGACATCTCGTGGCATCCTTGAGAAGGTGCACCCCAACCCCGTGCAAAAGCCATGCAGCTTCCAGGGCACAGACTGATGCATCCTTTGTCACACTGACAGAATGGTGGTGTCCCCGCACCACGGACTGTGCTGATCTGAGCCAAGACCACAGAGTGCATCCAGGCTCTGAGCTGGGGCACACAGCAGGGAACGGAAGTGGGCTGCATTAACAGGACAGGCTTTGTGTCCCCCAACCCTTGTCCCTGCCCTGGCATCCACTGCCTTCCTGGGACCCCTCACCAGAGCAGCTGAACTCATTCTTCTGGATCTCAGCCACATTGAGGCCACGGAGCTGGGCTGGAGCAGCGCACTGGGTGAAGAGCCCAATGGTGGGGCGCTGGCGCAGCCACTGCGAGAGCCAGGCCAGGTGGCAGTCACAGAAGAGGTGGTTGGAGTGCAGGCGGCTACAGGCAGAAGGGGCAGTCAGTGGCCATGGGACAGATCCAGTCCACTCCACTGCCCCCCAACCACCCCATCTTGGCTCATCTCAAAAGCTGAGGGCATACAGAACAGGACACTGAGGAGCCAAAAAACATCTGCCCCAGTTGCCAAGGCCACCTTACTTGGCAGTGCTTGAGGATGCTCTGCAGGGCCGTCCCTTCCATCCCCTCCCCACTGTGCTATCCCAGCACTGCTGAGCAGCCAGAACCATCGGAGGACTGAGGACATCCCACTCCAGTCCAGGGGTCTCTCCCACTCCCAAGACCCCAGCACTCACAATGTCCGCAGCTTGGGCATGTGGTTGAAGCTGGACACGGGGATGGAAGTGATGTTGTTGTTATTCAGGGTCCTGTAGGGAAACAGAGAGCCAGTCAGGGCAGCCAGGCTGTAAATGGGACTGTGAGATGGTCCAGGTGGCACCAAAACCCTGGAAGCAACAGCACTGACCCATCTTGGGGAAAAGATGGATGGATGGAGAGTAGAGGAGAGGGATGGAGACAGCCTAATCCTTGGGCAGGGATTGCTTCCCTTTCCAGACTCCCTTCCACAGGCAGCTGCAGCCAGGTGGACCCCAGGGGCAGGATCAGGCCAGACCCTGGAGTACAGCTCTGCAGCAGAGGCACTCTGCTCAGCCTGTCCTTGGGTATAGGGATTAATAACACACTGGTGATGTCCCAGCAGCACCTCAGAGAGTGGGGAGCAATTGGACACACTCTCACCCCGCATGGGGCTTGTGAGCTGGAGGCTCCAGCCAGTCCCTGGCCACTTACAGGACTTCCAGCCCCCGCAGGGCACGGAAAGCCCCATCCTCGATGCAGCTGATCTGGTTCTTGTCCAGTTGCCTGCAGGAGAAAGATGGAAAAAGCATTGCTGGGACAGCCCAGGCAGAGTCACCAGTGGCTACCAATGCTTCCTGCCACTGGACCTGGCACCAAACTCCTTTGTGCCTGTCTCTGCCAGGACTTACAGGTTCCTGAGGTCGGTGGCCCCACGGAAAGCTTTCCTGGGGATGGCCTGGATGAAATTCTCACTCAGGTCCCTGCAGAGAAAGAGGCAGGAAAATCAGCAGTGCCTGCAAAGCACCAAGTCCCATGGGATCAGGGTGTCTACAGGCTGGCCAATGTCCCAGCAGTCAGTGATCCCCTTGGGGCTCTGGGTAACTAATGGTCCTCAGGTCCTCTGGCTTCATGCCCTTCTTTGCCCACTGACCTGCTGACCATCCCAAGGTGAGTCTGGTTCCACCCATGGTGGCTGCAAGTAGCTGGGGCTCCCTGAGCACTGCTGTCCTCAGCTCTGATAAGCAGAGCAGCAGGGCACAGCTCTGGGAAAACCCCTGTACTTAAATACTCTCTGACTGCTGTAATTATAGAGCCCTGCTGATCAACCGGTAATTGGTGGCTCCAGCAGACATTCCCATGGAGCCTGCCCCACACTTTAGAGGGCACAAATTATCAGGTCATTAATGACTTCATCACTCCACGCACTGTCTGTACAATCACCTGCTCTGCCATGCCCAGAGACACCAGGCCAGAGCAGGCTCTGATGCAGGGCTGGCAGCAGGTCAGATCCTCCACTGTGCCTGGGCTGATATAGAATGACCACTAAGGCAAAAAAAATCTCTTGATGGAAGTCCTGATGGACTGTCCCATCCTTGGCAAGGTCCTGCCTATCATAGTGGTGCCACACAGCTCCCATGCAGCCTTTCCCTCTCCCACCCCAAGGGCCAGGAGCTCTGCTGAGCTCAGCAGGATCCCTCTCTGGCTGTCCTCAGCCCCATGCCAGCACAGCCTTGCTTGAGTTACCCATGGGGCAGGAGGCCAAATCCTCTGCTTTTTTCCTGGCACAAGAAAACTGAGACACAACACAGTATCTAATCTGTGCAGCAAATCCTTGGGCAAGTGAGGAGCATCACACACAGATCAAGCAGCAGCCAGCATTACACAGTCCACACAGACACCCCATCCAAGCCCTGAGACATGGCCGGAGCTGTCCCTGGTTGCCAGTATTTTAAACTCAGTGCTCACCAGCTCTGCTTCAACATACCAAAGCCTGATCTCTGACGGTCTGGGTCAGGATAGAGGCATAGCACCTACCATCCTCCCCATGCCCCCATTCCCTCCAGAGCTCACCACGGTTCACAAGCTCCTTGCAAAAAACCTGGAGGTCTCCAGTTGGGACTTCACCCCAGCCAAAACCTCACTGCCACAAAAGGGTTATGCTCCCACAGGGATACACCAGCACAGACACACAAGGAGGAGGAAAACCCAAGGGCAGTGGGCTTGCCCAGCCCTCCAGTGAGATGTCCAGACACCAAGGAACTGCCACACAGGCCAGAGTGATGGACTTCATACCCAGCGGGCAGAGGCTGATGTATTGTTCTGGCTCGGTCCACAGGGACCAGGGGTTGGCAAAGCACCACTGTTGAGTAAGACAAGGGAAGGAGGCACCTCTGAAGTGCCCAGGCTCTGAGGAAGGCTAAAGCCCAGCTCCTTGCAAGCAGCTGGGCGCAGTTTCACCGATCCCCACGCGGCGGCACTGCCAGGCTGCCCTGCTGCACCCCCTGTCTACCCTGCCTGCTCCAACCTTTCCCAAGGCTCTGGAGCAAGCACCTCCTCAAAGGGATTCATGGTCTTCTCACACTCTCCAAAGGGGTAGGACACAATATTTGCAGCCCCCTACAATATCCCGGCACCCTTTCAGAGAAAAGTGCCTTCCCTCTGTCCCTGCGAGGGATGCAGTGAGCCCACAGAATCCCAGGAATTGCACTGACTTTTCAGAAAAAAGCAGCATCACTTCAAATCTACTTTTCCCTTTTGGCTCCTAGAAGAAGGAATACCCCAGCCAAAGTTCATGGCTCTTCCAAGCAGTGCACTCAGTGCACTGCACTGCCTCTTGGAGGCTACCTGTCCTCCAACATTAAACCAGTTGCAGCAAGGCCAAGCATGGGAGCACTGACGACACTTTGGTGTTCAGCATCCTCTCCCAGCTCCAGTGCTGCCTACCCAGGCAGCCCCTGCCCACCGCCTGTTCCGTTCCCCCATGGAAGCCTTGCTCCTGTTTCTTTGCCTGCAGCACATGGGAGTCCCAGCACGCCCTGGGAGGAAGCCCAGGCGTCTGTCTGCAAGCTGCTCACTTACAGCTTGCGAAGGAAATGCTGCTAGAAGGTTGCAACTGACTTTGCAAGGCTTCTCCCCTTCACAGCTTTTTGTGACAGTCACCGTCAAAGTGCTGCCATTGGGGGTACTGAAGCCAAGAGGGACAGACGCTGGATGCGGGAGATTCAGAGAGGCCCTGGCGCTGGGCTTACGCTGCCAGCGCAATGACCCAGCTGATGGCACCAGGACAAACACATGCTTTGCTTGCAGAATCCTTGCACCCCGCTGTCGGAACAAGGCATGACCCCTTCCCTCCTGGTGTTTCGTAGCTCCCAGCTATGTTTGCATTACACGTTGGCACCGAGGAAGCAGCAGATGGCACGGCTTCTCCTCGCACCACGCATGGCTCACGGCACACGGCGGCTGCGCCAGAGCCACCACACACCCCGCCAAGTACAAGCGAATTGCTGCCATTGCTTGTGCATTGCCAGCTCACAGCTCTGACTCGTCCAACAGCCTCACCAGAGGACAAGCAGAAGCAGAAGAATCATAGAATGGTTTGGGTTGGAAAGGACCTTAAAAATTATCTAGTTCAACCCCCCTGCTACGGGCAGGGACACTTTCATCTAGATCAGGTTGCTCAAAACCCCATTCAAGCTGCAGGGGAAAGAAAGCACCCCCTGCCCCATTGTCACCACTGCCCTTTCTGCCTTTTCTGGTTTCACTTCCAGAAATTTTCCTAAAGCTCCAAGATTAAGAGTCTCTGGTTCTTGAATCTGGGGGATGCCCAAGCAACTTATCCTCAGTGCTGCTGTCCTCGCATCCCCACACTGTGGAGAACATGCAGCTGGAGCCTGGCTCCTCACAGCACAGGGTGTAGAGGGTTCCAGCAGTCCCAGGAGCGCAAAGCAGGAAGGATGATGAGAGGAGAAGTAGGATGATGAGAGGAGAAGAAGGATGATGGCAGGAGATGCAGCTTCTGCCCTACCAGTGCCAGAGCACAGAGCCAGAGCACAGAGCCAGCACATGGACAGACCCTCCATGGAGGCTGAAGCACACAAGCATGCCCAAACAGGAAGCTCTCAGCAGCCTGTCTGCAAAGCTTCCCCCGAGCTCACTGCATTTCCACCCCTGCCCCATCCCAGCCTTATTCTGTCCCCCCAGCTCATCTCCTACATGGGTTTCTGACCCAGCAGGTGCCTGTTAATTCCAGTATCTCCAGCTCTAGATCAGAGCAATGCACTTAGCTGGGGAGCATGTGGGATAGCTGTGGTCAGGGACCAGAGTTTCAGAGACTTCCCCGCTCAGACCTTACACTCCGCTGCATACACGATGGTTGTCACTGCAATATCCATGGTGGGTCAGGAGGTGCCCCTGGTGCTGACTCTCCTGGCAGCCGGCAGCCCCTGTACCACTGCCATCGATCCCTGGGGAGCCTGGGCAAGGAGCCAGGTGCTGGGACGCGGCTCCTGCAGGGCTGGCAGGGGCTCAGCAGTGGAAGCCAAACCCCCAGTGTGCTGCCCCGCCTGAGCAAAACTGTTGGACATGGCTTCCCAGTGGGGAGCCCACTCAGGCAAACAAACCCGCCAGACTTAATCTCTCAAGCAAGAGCCTGGTGGGCTGGGGGGCTGGCGCGAGGGAGGGAGCCACAGCGGGGCTTCCTCGGCTGGGCAGGGAGGCCGAGGCTATTAGCACACTCTCTTTCTTTTGGCTAATCCTGACTTCACACTTTAACCTGATTGAGCCTTGTTTGGCGAGCAGGCTCCTCACGCCATGTGAAGGGATTAGGGCTGGACGCAGCAGGGAGGTAATTGCTTCCCAGTGGTGCTGGCCCCACGTCCTCCAAGCCTCCAGTGCTGCCAACAGCGCCAGGGCAGCCTGACAGCCCTCCGGCATGGCATTCCCCACGCCAGGATGCCCAGCTTGGTGGTGCCTGCTGAGGCTGGCTCACCCAGTGGTGTGGAGGTCCTTCTTGCCCCACATCAGTAGCCACAAGGGTACATCCATCCCAGCCAAAGTCATTCAGTCTTGAGTAGCGGCAGTGTCTCAGGCAGGGATAGTTGCTACCTAAACCCCAGCCATGCCCCACTGACACTGTGCTGGAGAAGGCTGTGCCAGGATGCAACCAGCATTTCTGCAAGCCAGAGGAGACTGTCAGGACTAACCAGTAAGGCCCACAGCACCAACAACTGTTCAGCAGCCTGGTGTCCTTCAGGTCACCCCACATAGCCTGCCTGTCCCAGCAGAGGCTGCTCAGGGCATAGGGATAGACAGAGCCAGGACTGCCCTGCTGAAACAGCTGCTCATGTCACCTCTTCCACTGCTTGGCAGGTGACAAGGGCAAGGGCAAGCAGAAGGGACAAGACTGATAGACTTGTCAGCAATCACGTTAGGGGCTGATAGCCCAGAGGTCCCTAAGGGAAAAAATGTTGGGGTTGCACTCCCAGGAGACAAGCAGATGCCCACATCAGCATGCGTGGCCCCAACCTGGGAAAACAGGCACCACCCCAGCCACACAATCCACCTGAGTGCCCAAGAAGGGGCATCCCAGAGGGCTCCATCCAGGGGAGCTGCTTGCTAGATGTTGGGAGCAGCTGCCCTGATGCTGTATTAGTAGAGTTCCAGGCTAACAAAGTTTTGCCTACCTTGTAACCTGCCCTGGTCCTCAGCACCAGCAGCTTGGGGCTTCTGCAGCGTGCTCCCAGCTGTTGGATTTTTAATGGGCTCTGCTGGTCCAGCTACTAGTACTGCTCCTTCTGGCCAAGGGGAACAAGACACACCTCCAGCCTCTCCACCCCTGCCTCTGCCATCCCCAAGGTCTGCCTGCTGCTTCCTGCTACCTACTGCTAGCCCAGTTCCTGGGGCTGCTGGTGGTTATGCAGAACAAGGTGGGATGGCAGAGCCTGATGCAGGGGTGCAAACAAGCCAAGGGGCAATGTGCTGAGCTCAGTGTGAGCCCCTGCTGTCCAAGAAAGACATCACGGTGTCTCTGGAAACGGTACCTTTGCAGGAGCCAGAAAGGGAACTGGGAAAAGAGATGACAGAGTCCAAAGCAGCACAGTGAGGGTGGAAGGCAATATTGTTCCTTGCTTTTCCCAATACCAGAACAAGGGATGACCAGCACAATCACAAATGCAGCTTAAAATAACTCATTCAAACTAGACAATGTTAGTCCATGGGACTCCCAGCCACAACAACCTCAGAAGGGAAATGATTAGAAGAAAAGTGTAGAGATGCACCTGCAGTGCTGTGCTGCAGCAGCCAACACCTGTAGGTCACTGCTTGGGAGCTGGCTTCTGCTGCCAAGAGACTGTCTGAGCACACCTCAGGTAGCCAGCATGCTGCCCTGAGCAGGCTGCCAGGCACAGCTGATGACCTGACTAGCAGGAAGCGTCACCTGGCCAGAGTCACTTCTGTCAGCCTGTTTGTACAGAAGATGCACAGACAACGACTCTGCTCCCGCAGCAGCATCAGGGCTATCAGCCTGGGGTCAGCACCAACCAGCACACAGCACCAGGGTGCCTACTCATCTCTGCCTGCCACTCCTGTCCCTGTTCCTCCCACGTGAGGGACAGCGGGTTTTGGGGGGGGGGGGGGCCTGCTCCTGTGGCTATTCA
>JAOXOE010000632.1:16415434-16431711 GCA_028565055.1 Phoeniculus purpureus | reverse complement strand
ACTAGCAGGGCACCGCCCCGGCTCGGTCCCCTCACCCGGGTCAGCGGGGTTGGGCCACGGAGTAGCCGGCTCCTCCGCAGGAGGCTGCGGAATGCCGAGGTGCAGCTGCGCATGGAGAGCGTGCGGGCACAGGCACCCCGGAGGCTGGCAGAGGCTGGAGAAACGATCGCGAACTAAGTGGAGGTGGGAAGAGCCTTCCCACCTCTCATCGTGGGGTCCCTAAAGTTTTTGCATCCCTCAGTGCGCTTCAGGCACCCAACACTTGTCTCCCACCCGGCAGCCCAGAGCCCAGTCAGTCACAGCCCAGGCAAGCCCGTGGGACCACACAGTGGGGTGACACTGGTCAGCAGGATGGCACTAGGTCTGCTAATGGGAACTCTGTGGCCAAGTACCCCAGCACACAGTGGGCACTTGTAGATGCATCTCCACTTTACTCTTTGACAGACAGCAAGTCCAAAAGTCCTGGCTGTGGCATTAGCCATAGTCCTTTCCTGCTCCAGGGGAACATCTTAATGTCAAAGACACCAGTGTGTCTTTGTGGCCAATGCATCTGGAAGAACAACACAAAACATACCAATTTAAAAGCCAAATAAACAGGAAATCTTTCAAGCTTGACTCCAAACAGTGAGATGTAAGCATTGTGTTCATTTTCTTCCCTCCCATATTCTTCTCTGAGGGCTGCTAATCCAGAACAGGAGAGTGTAACCAGGAGGACCAGTCACCTGATTTACTAATGACACCTGAAACACTTGCCACCCGAGAGCTCCAAGACCTGAGTCCCTGAGGAAAACAATAGGCACTTTGAGACGCCATGGAGAGCCCTAACCAGGTGGTAGCTGCTGAAAAAAATGTTCTCTTCGGAGATGAAATGCATGGGGGGGCAGAGGGCAGGAACTGGTCACATCACTCCAGCAGCAAGAGGAGAGGTGCGTGAGGATGGACAGACATCCTGCAGCACACTCATTTCCCCAGCCAGCAGGGTACTTCCAGGGATTCTGGGGGCAAGAGTGTCTCTTAGATCAATGTGCCATGTGTATGCAGCTCCACAAGCTCCTTAACCAGGGTAAGAGGAGATGTCTGCAAAAGACCTCACTCCAGTGAAGGCCACCTCACACACACACAGGGCTGCAACAGCTTGGCCCAGATCAGAAGCCCTTTCCCATCCCAAATGCAGGCTCCCATCATCTGTCTGCATTTTCGTGACATCTCCTTCCTCTGGCCCAAATCCCAGGAGGAAGCTGTGCCTGAGATGGATGAAAGGGTTTTATTTCTTCTTGTTACCCTGCAGCCCTGACAGTGAGGAAGATGAGCTGCTTCCCAGGCCTCTGGGAGCCAATTCCTTGCTGGCACAGCTTCAACAGAGGTGGTCCCACAGCCTGCCTCAGGGTTCCTAAGGAGACTCCAGTGGCACCCAAAGGTGCCTTGTGCCAAAGACCTCTGCTAAATTTCAGGGGTGATGTTATTTCCTAACAGCACAGTGCTCCTCAAAGCTGGTCAGTGCTAGTATGATGCTTATGACCCCCACCTCCCTCCAAAACTCCCACCCACCCCTTGTTAGGCAGAGCAGAGTTGGGTATTCCTAACCTGCCCTTTACCTCTGATGCTGGCCAGAAGGCAGGAGCAGGACAAGAGATCTTGTTTCCTCCCTTTTGCAGGCACTTGCCCCAGGCAAATCCTTGTGATCTGCAGAATAAATATGCTCCCTCCGTCTCTGTGTCCAGCTGCAGCAACACCAGGTCACTTTAAAGCCGGGGTCATGGTTTTGGCAAAGAGAATAGCCAGCAGGAGCATGCCTGGAGGCCACCATCACCTGCCTAAGTTCCAGGACTGGGAGGCTGAAAGCCCCATTTCAGGCCAATATCCACATTTTTTCCTGTGGTTACCTCAAATTCTGCTCTCCTACGGGAGCTTCCTGCAGCTGCCTGCCTCACAGCCAGTGCTGCATACCCCAGCACAAGAAGTATCCCACCAAGCAGGGCTGGTGACTGCAGCCAACCCTTCCACAGCTATTCTGGCTGCATAAGCAGCTCCTATCCAGCGCTGCTAACACAGCAAAGTCCAAGTGAGCTGAAACAGCAGGGCAGGTGGATGGACTGTGTACTGAGACACACACCCCCCTTCCCAAACCTCTGTCACTGGTGCATTTGGGCAATCCCAGATTGCCCAGACACCCTGCCCAGGATGATGTGGGTCTTAGGGAGAAACAGCTGCCTGGGAAAAGCCCACAGTGCCTCTGAATATGGATGAGGAACAGGGAGAAAAATAACCCCCAAACTTCTCTTTACTCGGGGGAGGCCTGCCTGGTCCTGCCGTCTGCCACCAGGATTTGGGCCAAACTGCTTGAGAGAGAGAGAGAGACCATCTGGATTGTCTGATGGGCTCTGGGTTTGGTTAAAATGAAGCAGAAGCTTTTTTTGCAGGAGAGGAACTTTCATGGGAATACCAAGGGAAGGATTCCAGGGTATGCGCCAGACCTGTCGTGCAGAGAGATGCAAAGCAGCTACAAAGCTTCAAACAAAAATTGCTGCCAGTTTTAAGCCACACCAGCCACCCCCACCCCGGACCGTATTCTGGCACTTACCCCCCCACCCAGGATGGCCCACTGCCCCCCCAATAGTTTTTCCACAACCTGGGCTGGCGCTGTGTCCACACTGGAGCCACTGACAGTACCCTGCAGCACACCTGGGCTTCAGAGCAGCTGTGTGCACCGCTGGACCCCATGGCACAGTGCACGAGGGAAGAGGCAGCATGTCTTGGCCCATGCTTGCCATAACATTCACACTGCTCTTCAAAGCCATATCATGGCTGCTACCAGTGCACAGCAGCACTCAGCCCTTCTCAGGGTAGGACCTGGCATATCACTGAAGCACATCTAGTTTGGGAGTAGTGGCCGCAGGACCCAGCTGGAAATGTGCCGGGAGCAGCTTGGCTGTGACTTTCGGCTGCCCAGTGTCCCCCAGAGACCTCATGCAGGGCAGGCTGCCTGCTCTGCTGTCCAGGGCCACATCTGTCATGCCTGGCCAGCTCAGTTCACATTAGGAAGCCAGGCGGCCATTGTCCCACAAGACATGCTTGGCTTCAGAGTGAGGCATTGTATGGGAGCAGGCCAGCATGTTGGCCCTGTTAAGGCACCTGTTGGGCTTGTACAGTGCAACAATGCCTTTGATGGGTCTATTATGGAGTCATGTGGGCAGCTGGGAGCCGCTGGGATCACAGTAAATCCTTCCTGGATTACTGACAGGGCTGAGATGTGTCTTCTGGAGTCTCACCTACCTTGCTGGGAAAAAGCAAAAACATTGCCCTACAAACCTGGTCAGCATCACACCGTGAATGTGTTCAGCTGCTTCACCCTGCAAACATAGATGACATTGCTCTGCAAATGTAGCCCAACTGACTTCAGAAGATGGAGCAGCTCTGCTGCCTGGGCTCCTCACCAGAGGAATGGAGCAAAGGGAACAGCATCCACCAGGTCCTCGAGGGTGATGTGCCAGATACTAAGATTCCCAGCAGGTGGATTTGGCCCCATCCAATTAGATAATATGATAAAGGTTGGACTCTATGACCCTGGAGGTCCTTTCCAGCCATGATGATTCTGTGATCCTCACATAACAGAGACTGTGTAAAACTAGCTGGAGGAACCCAGCTTGCCCCACTGCAGTGGGAGTGGGATAGCAAGTGCTGCCTTCCTATTTCACACCACAGCATAGCAGGGAGGCCAAGCCTCACACACCAGGTCACCAAAACAGCTCTAGCCCATGAGGAAAATGAATATGCCAAGCAGCCCAGACACAAACAGGAAGATGCAGTTCCCAGTGCAGCTGGATTGACTGGGAGCTCTGCAGCACGGGCTGTTTTGAATAAACCACACATGAGGAGGTGTTTGTGAGGCATCTTGCACATGGAAACACTATTGTTGGTGCAGTGTGGGATCAGGGACGCAGGGGTCCTCAGTTGTAGCAATTTTTCTTCATGCACATACGCTCGTCTCCATTTGTTTTGCCTGGAGCCACTCATTAACCCTCCTCAGTGAAGATGTACTGAAGGGATAATTTACTGTTTAATAGACCACCCTTCCGTTTGCTGTTGCCAAGCGCATCTGACATATTTCTCCACAGTGTCATAAACTGCAGCTCCTCCCTGTCTCCCAGGGCAGGTGGGTTTTCAGAATTTAGCTGATGACCTTGGCCTTGGGGTGAGCAGAGACATCAAGCTTTGTTGTTACAGGAACAGGGCTTGTTCCCACCAACCCTTCACTTTTACATTGCACTGACATCCCTGAGCTAGGAAACCATCAAATCTGAGAAAAATAGTGCCTCAGCCTGATGGATGAGAGAGGCAGCCACTCTTTCCTGATTTTGTTAATGAAGACGTCCTGGATGCAGGCAAGTTTCTCTCTACTCTGCATTTATGGGTAGCTGGTGGCCTGTCCCATGCTGGGGTGTCATCAATAAGCTGCATCCAGGAGACAGAGGCTTTTGTGCAAGAGGTTAGAGACCCTGCTCCCTTGGAGCAATGATCCAGGTCCAGCTGCCTGCCACAGGGGAGAAAGGCTCAGGCTTTGCGAGCTAAAAGATTGGAAGAAACAAACCCGAAAACAACCTCAGGCCAATGCAAAAACCCCCACATGCACCCAGTTACACACAGCCACAATAGCCAAGGTGGGTTTGTTCCCAGTTCTCAGCCCCAGCAGTACAGGAGCTTCAGCAAGAAACAGATGGGATGAAGTGGGACTGTTTTCCTCTTAGGCTTAAAATCATATAAGGTACCCCATGGGAGGGTTGGGTGGTGGGTTTGTAAACCCTCCCTTGCAACAAGGCAGAGGAGGCTGGTTTAGCCTGAGAGAGGAGGCTCAACCTCCAGGAGAGGTGGGACTGGGTAAGGAAGTGCAGGTGCCCCACTCCAGCTAGGATGCAGAGGGAAATGAAAGCTCTGCTCCTCACAACCTGGACTGAAATCAGCACCTTGAAGACTGATGTAAGGAAGTATCTGAACCTCACCCCATGATGTACAGCTGGGGACAGCATCTCCTTGTATCAAGACACAGGAGCCCAGAAAACCCCCCACTGCATTCTTCCTGTTTGGGCACTTCCCAGGAACAAGTCTGGGCTGGAACAGGATGGAGCTGGAGAGCTGGTCCCAGCAAAGATTTCACCCTGGTCCACAGCACAAGAGGAAGGTCAGTACAGGACCTAGCATGGAGATCTTGGCATCTACGTGCCTGCACAACTGATGAGCTTCAGCATGAAACCCTGACTGGGGAGGGGATGAGCAAACAGAACTAAACATGGTAATTTATTCAGTCCATGAAAAAATATTAGTTAATCCAAGCCAATGAGATTGTAAAGCCTGATAACTGGCCTGGCTGGTGCCAACATCTATCGCTAGCAGTACTCATTTTTGTCTATGCTGTTGCCCTAGGCAGTGAGATGCAGCAGCAGCATGACAGCTCCCAGCCACACATGATAATTTAAGAGAAAAAATATCTTATTTCTACTCCAAACCAGAGCAGAACAGCTTAAAAAAAATGAAAAAGACAACTTGCAAAAATTGATTTAGATAGCAGTGACACTCTGCAGAAGTTATTTGCAAGCCTGTGCTGTGCAATTTGAGATAAAAGCTGTTGAACGAAATGAAGGATGAACACCACTCGTTAGCTTTGCAACGCCACTGTTGTGCAGGAATACCAACAGGCCGAAGCAAACATGCTGAAATCTAAGTGATCCCCCTCCAAATATTTTGCCCAGAGTTTGGTCCCAATGATTGCTGCCCTTTCACTTGCAGTCAAGCAGAAGTGCTTGAGCTGTGGCTGCAGGGGCTGAAAAATATTCATTTTTTAAATTGCAAACGCCATACAAAGCTGTCACTCTGAATCACAGCTTATCAGGCAGGCGGTATTTGGGTTTGCAGGCTTCAAAATAGCTGTTGTGAGTTTTTGCATTCATTTGTTCAACATTTTCAGGAACAACAGTGTCCCTCTGGACACTCACATCCACTTTCAAGATGTCTGTCCCCTTTCACTCCCCAAGCTCCAGGGAGATGGGGTGCACCAGTCTCATGGCACCCTGCTGCAGCCCCAGAAGAAAACAGGGCTCACTCTGCAGGAGGGCAGCGCTGGTTTCAAATGTTCCACATTGCTTGTTTCTCCCACTTGTTTTTCAATTGCATGGCGAGGATGTTAATGAGTGTCTGAGCCATGGCAGGCAAGCCCAGGGCATTTCAAACGTGGAAGAACTTCACAGAGAAATAATCTGCATAAAATCTGAGACACCATTATTAAGGAGGAAAAAGAAAGTGCAAGCAGGAACCATCCTCCCTCAGCAGCCAAGAGTGGCAAGAGAAGAATGGTTCTACAGAGAAAAAATGTATTCATTTGATCCATTATTTATATAAAGTGTTCTTTGTAAACCTCATTTCCCATTGCCCTGGATGACAGCAGGGGGAAGACAGGAAAAGAAGAGGTCCAACTTCATACCTCCAGGGGAAAGACAGACTGTCTGGGCACCCTGCATCACACGAGGATCTCAGAGAGGAAATAAGTCCTATTGCCAGGGGAGGCCAATGCACTCTGGGGTTCTGAGCAGATGTTTCCTTCCTTTTGAAGGTGGATGCACCATCAAGTACTTGCTGTGCCAATGAAACTGCTTAAGCCACTGAGCAAACCCACTAAAAATAAAAGCATTTAATATGGGGTTTCCACATGAACACATGGGAGGCAACAGTCTGAAACAGTACATCCATAGCATATATAAATAAGGACAAAGATTAAAAATACTTTGGAAACAACAGACTCTGGGAACAGTTAGTGGCTGCCCTGGGAAGAAGCATCCTTACAAGTCATTGCACAGAGCATACAAACAAGACACATTCAAGCATGACTAAAACTCTCTGGTGCCTGTGAGATGGTGTGAACACATTAGGACTGCAACCGCCAAGGATCCCAGAGACCAAATCCGTTAGCCACCGCTATTCCTCAGCAGAGGAAGAACAACCCTGTCGGGGCTAAAGCCCAGGGCACCAAACCCCTCCAGGAGGCTGCACCTGACTGTTTGGCAGGGAAGACATTGGATACATGCAGAACACTGATGCCCCCCTTAGATATATTTTCTTAGAGCTAAGCACACCTTAGAAGCCAGACAGAGTCCCCAAACTACAGCAGACAGTAGTGGGGGGACAATGGAGAGGAGAGTCACATTCCTCTCACCTATATGGTAACTATGTATTTAGTCTTAGGAACAAGATTACCCTGCCAAGCAGGCACTCAGACAGAGATACATGCCCAAGTAAGCTAGGGGCAATGGGGAAAGAAGGGATAGGATGAACAAATGCTTCACCCAGCAATCACTCTGATGCAAGTAAGAGCAGATGTAGCACAGCCAGGCTCAGCTCTTCCTGCAGTCACTTGACTTTTGTCTCTATCCAGAAGCAAAGCCGAGATTCTCAGGTCTCCACTAAAAGCATACAGCAGGGTAAAAGTGCAGTCAGCAAAGCACATGGTGCTCTTTGGAGAGGAGCACACAGACAGCTTCAGCCTCTGGAGAGAATGATTACAGACAAATCCAAAAAGCACATTCTACTATCACAGCAAACAGCCTCTGCCCTTCCTCACAGCATCCCTGCCTGCCTGATCCCTGAAGAATCAGAGCTCATTCTTTTGCTGCAACAGAGGCTCCTAAAACCAGCAACTCCCAACTCACACATCTACAGTTCCACTATCCCCTAAAATTTCAAGGCTGTTCCTCCAGTTTGGGGCCAGACTGGGGACATTCAGTCTGATAAAAGTACAAGGTATGTCCCTTTGGACAGAGCAGCATGAGGCACATGGCTTTGTAATATCAAAGAAAACCCTAAAAAAAAAAAATAAAATCACAGTAATAAAAAGTGACAAATTCCAGCTAAGTTGCACAGAGCTCTGATGCCCTGTTTTGACAGCTCTAGCCAGTCGGACTGAACTCCTTGCTCACATGCCAATATTCACACCTTCTGCCACCAGTTGTCTCAGAAAGCTGTCAAAGACAGAGCTCTAACTCCTGCCAGCTGCTGGCTCTTAAAGATTAAAAGACAATTATAATTGGATTCCAGAGATGACTTGCTTTGCCAAGAACGGCTGAGAAGTGTTTATGATGGTTACCCAGCTGATTAAATCTTCATTTCACAGTAGTGACCCTGTGTCTTTCCTACCACAGAATGATTTCAGACAGGTACTTGGCAAGATTGGCTTACTGGAAGCACTTTAGCTTAACAAGACAGCTGATGCTGGCCAGCTGTGATGGGGGCATCTATGTATTTTCATCTCATCACTGCAGCTCAGCCCAGTAAGCCCTTTTATGCAGTTTAATGTCTAATCAGCCAGTTGCCTGACCAACCACATACCTTGAGCCAAAGACTTTGGCACCTTTTGCAACAGATCAAATTGCCAGAGCCTTCTCACTTTTCATGCTGCTGATGCTGTTCTTATGCTGCACACAGACACGAGACCCTGCCTGCTCCAAACACCCCAGCTTCCAACAGTTGCGCTGTTCTGCCCGTCAGACTCCTGTCATACTCAGCTTAGCCTCCAGGGCAAACACAAAACAGAGACAGTCCTTGCTCACCGGGCAGAGCCCATCAGCAGCGTTGTGCCATAGAAACATGGAGGCAGTGAGCAAGGACTGTCTCCAGCTCAAACTGAAACAGAGGGGCACGTTCACTGGGGGAGCTGCTTTCCATTGGCCCCATTTGAAATGATGACATCTAGAGATGCTTCTCTCCTTCCAGACCCATCCTGTGCTCTGTATGCTCCAGCCCTTTGGGGACACCAGGGCAAAGCAGAGCCCAGAGGAGGTCTCGAGGTAAGGGTAGCTCTTAGGATGCTAAGGTGAAGGTTGGAGTCCATTGTTCTCACTGCCAACAGCAGGGAGGGAGAAAAAAAACATGACAATGTATTAAAAACACAGAGCAGAAAGCAAAATACAGCTTAGCAATGTTGCAGAGAAAGCTGGGAGTGCACACAGGGTCCTGCAATGCACAGGGCTCTCCTTGCAAGCAAGCACTCCAGGCTCTTCCCAGAGCCAGCAGGTCAGACATGCTGCACAAGTTTTGGTTAGATAGTGGTTTACCCCATAGAATGAAATATAATTTACACACAGAAACATATCCCTGCAATTGTTGCAAAGGTCCAGTTTCAGGAGCGCTGCCAAGATGGTGAGGGTTGCCGTGAGTCTGCAGCAATCCTCTCAGTGCAGCACATTATTCACAGCTTTCGAGGCTGGGTATTCCCCATCCATGCATTGGTGCGAGGCGACTCAGAGTGATGAGGAGTCCTTGGAAAGCAGGCGGGCTCGCACACGTCTACAGGATTCCTGGAGTAGAGAATTAGAGCAATCAAATACCATATAAGAAAAGGTAGATGTGCAGTAAGGGACTCTGTAAGCAGTCCTCTGTAGAATCCGTTCCCCACACCTTTACCAAAGCAGAACACTAGACAATGGACAAACAGCAGCTGGTCTTGGCCTGCACAAACCTCTCATCTAACTGCCATCCCAGTTGGCTGTTGGCATTACTCCGTGCTGCCAGCTTCCATCCATTTCCCATGTCAGCCAGCCTGCCAGCTCACAGGTACAAAGACTGTACCCACATGCTCAGTTGAAACCTTTCAAGGCCCAGCTTCCAGCATCACGACTGCCTGCAGCTCAGCATGGAGCAAAGGACTGCTGTCACAGTGCTGTGTGCATGCCATCACCTCTGCAGACATCATAACCCAAGCAGGCCAGGGTCCCCACAGGAAGTAGAACAGATTTGCATGTGTCTCACCTCTTTCCGGCCCTCCAAAGATTTCAGCTTTGTCTGGGACATATGAGCTGGGGATCCACATTTTTGTAGCTGGACAAGACAGAGGAATAGAAGTACAGAGCTGGAGAATGAAATGGCATCCACAGCCTTCCCTAGGAGCAGCCTGTACCACCAGAATGCAGCTACCACCCAAATCCACTCTTGGTTTGTCTGGGCTGTGAGACAGCCCTGCTACCCACAGGGAGCAAGTTCTGCACCACCTGTGGATGGGGATGGGAGAGAGGGAAGGGGGCACAAGCCAGTACCCCAGAGCAGGAACACAGCCAGCAGGACAAGACTGGAGGGGAGGCCCAGTGCTGCCACCCCTGCCATCTGCTTTGTTTTCACAGCAGTTAAGACCTTGTTTGATCACCCAGAAGAAACTCAGAAACCTTCTGGGTAGGGAATGGGAAGCAGCTCCCCAGGAACTGTTGAAGTGAGTGTCTAAGTTCCACTTAAGGTCCGTCCCTCCCTCTGCCTCTAGGAGCTTCAGCAGTGCTGGGAACAGCTCTTACCAGTTGGACATTCTCTTTGCTGACTCGTTCAGACTCTGGTGTGACATCCCTGCTCTTCCTCTCCTGGATAACAGGGGTTCCCAAAACTTTCCGCTGCCATAAAAAGAGACGGCTGTTGGCTAGTGCTTAGAGTGCAAAGTGAAAAAGAAAGGGAAGGAGCAAGACACATTGCTGGTAAGCAGCTAGATGCTGGGAAAGAAAAAAGGAAGCTAAGCTGGGACAAAGATGGCAAAGCAGAACTGCCTGAAATCCCATATCACTGGGCTGAGCCTGCCTGAGTGTGAAGGGTTGAGGAGCTGACCTGAGGCCTGGCCAGGAGCCCAGCCTGGCACAATCAGGCATCTGCTGCTGTTGGGCAGCCTACGGCATTTTAACACCTGTGCTAACAGGCTAGACTACATGACCAGTTCCTCAGATCTCATCTTGGAAAGCAACCAGTCCTTCAAGAAAGATGCATCAATCCTATAGCCATGCGTTTCATAATTACACTTAGCACTAACAAGGCTTATTGCCACTGTGCTAACTTTTCTGTTCTCAGTGGATCTGTGTTTTTTGGCAGTCGATACTTTGAACCATCCCCACCCTGGAAGGCCTCATTCAAGCCCAGACAAGGCAGAAGCAGATAGCAACATTAGAAACCCATAGCAGAGAGCACAAGGGGCTACCTTTACCTTAATGAGGCCACTGAAGGAGCGTGAGCGGGTGCGTCGTGGTGCTGGGGATGTGGGTATATCAGAACCAGGAGTGAGAGCTGTAGGATGCTTATTAAACTAAGAGGAAACACAAGTGCAGTATGTTAGCACAGTTACTGTTTTGGTCACACTAGTCCCTTATAGCATGCGTCCTGCTCTATCTGCCACCCTCTGCGCAGAACTCAAGTTTATGTCTACTGCACCCAAAAAGGGAGAGGCAGTTCAGAGCTGCAGGGAGAAGAAAGAGGAAGGCTACATCTCTCATCCAGGAATACAGGCAGCTTGGGTGTGAAGCTGTTTTGTGCTGGCTACCAGATTAGCCAAAAGCAGCAGATGTTGGAGCAGAAAGAGGGCTGGGCAGCAGCTGGAAGCTGGCAGCCAGGACTAGTGCTGACCATATTGATCAGTCTCTCTGGAGCAGCAGGTTGGCTGGTAATGCTCACCAGACTGAGAGGAGACCAGTTTGTCCACTCCCCACAGGCAAGAAAGGACAAGTCTTTCCCCTTTCTGAGGGAAATAGCCATGTTTACCTTTCAACATGCTCACGGTCAGGAACTGCTGGCTTTAAGTCCCTGGCTTGGAAAACAGAACTCAAAGCAAAGCTGGTGCAGCAAGTTCCATGGTCAGCCCAATTCAGGATAGGTGGCCTCCTCCCTTGCCTTCTTACCACTCTGCCCCTTACACAACATAAAGCTCACATTTCCCAGCCCACCCAGAATTAGGAGTGGCTCTCAAGAAGGTCCTGCCTCGTGCCCATGATTGTGCTGACAAGCACAGCCCAAAGGGATCTTTTCCTCCCCACTCTACCTGTCGGATAAGCTTCTTCTTCTTTGCAGAGTCAGGCATATTGTGGACATGGCGGAAGAGCTCCTTCAGTGCCTCTTCTGTGCGCTGCTGGGTCTCCTCCTGATGGCAAGTATCCAGCCGGCTTCGCTTTTGAGTCTTGAGGGGCTGCAGCTCTTTGGAGCCAGGAGATGTCAGCAAATCCAGATCGTCCTGGGAAAGTGGAGATAGCAGGTGCTTGCTCTGCTTTAATCCAAATGAGCCACCCATCTGAGCTGGGATGGGAAATCTCGTGAGCTGACTCAACCCCAGTGAATGCACAGGGCTGTGTTTTTCCTACCCCTCTGCAGCAGCACTGCACCAGCAGGCCCTGTGCCAGGAAGAGGTGACAGCAACACAAAGGTGACCCCGTTGCTTCTCCCTTCCCCTCCTGGATGTGAACTGCAGAAGCCCTTTGAGGCTTGACAAGGGTCAGAGCAGCTACTTTCCAATGAATCTTCCCTCTTATATGAAGCAGGGAAGCATTTTCAGGCAAGGCAGACAAACCATTTCCCAGTGGCAGCATATAGCCTTTATCCCAGTCCCTCTTCCAAGCAGCCAGGCCATGGCAGTAAGCATGAGTGTCTGTTTGGGAGGCACAACCCCATGAAGGAGCAGGTGCTGCATGTACTGGGCACAGGAAGTAGGTTTGCTGCTGAGCAGGGACTAGTGGCTTTCCCTGTGCTTTTGATTAAGAGGTGCTTCAACTCTGCCCAATTTCCCTAATGCAGCTGTCTGCACTGCCACACCATTATGGTTCCCTCACTCCTGCTTTCCAACAGATCCTTTCTCCTGGCTTGGTTCGTTTTCAGTTTCACTCACATGGATCCTTTCAGAGTATCACAGTGCCTGCCCTTTCATGGAGGGTAGGTGCAGTGTTTGCTGGCCTTACCTTTGATGTGTGTGCTCTGGATCCCAGATAGTGCAGCCTGGCACATTCCCGGATGTATACTGGGGCCTGGAACAATTAGCAGAGAAAAGGCCAAATGTATGTTTACTATGTCTGGCTCTCAAGCAAGAGTGGCCCAGCAAGAGGTGCTCTTCAGCTGTACCACAAGCCACTTCCATCAAGACTCAGTCATTTAGGGCAGACAAAACATTGTCATTTCATGTCCCCACTGCACTCCCTATTCAGTTTCTATCTGATGCAGGCAACCTGCATGAGTGTACACAGAATAAGGATAAGGTCCCAGAGGAGCATTTTCAAAGCTGTTCCCTCAGTTCTTGGCCAAATACAAGCTTGACAAAGAGGGCAGAAGGGAAACTTTCTATAGGAAGACAGTGTGCAGATAGCAAGTGCCTGCAGTGTCCAGGAAGGTTCTGTGAAGTCAAGATACTATGGGTTGCAGAAACACTTCCTTAGATGAACGTGCAGAAAGGTCTCCAACTGCTGACATGGCACCCCATTCTGAGCTAGACAGAGGCCCAAAACCATAGGCTGTGTCTGTAACAGCAGTACATTGACTATTACTCACAGAGAAATTCACAGCTCTCAGCAGCACTCATCCAGGACAAGCCCCTTCCATTTCTTTACCCTGCCAGAACCCAAGGGCATCTTGGTCACTACCTGCCTCAGGAAACAGGTTTCCCCACTGGGCAGCAGGTGTTGCTGTCCAGCAGAGGGTGGTGTTGCCCTGTACCGTGCTCCTGACCCGCCCAGGCACAAAGCCACCTCTGGGGCTGTCCTCCTCTTGCGCTGCCTGCTCAGCAAAGATCTCCTCACATAACCACTAAAAGAACAGTTTCTTGTAGAAAACCTTCTCCCATCACAGAAGAGAGCACCAAGAATATACACTTGACAACTGGGATCTGTCTGGGCTTGGGGCATTCAGTCTCCTGCTGAAGGGCCAGGAAGAGCAAGACCCCAAAGCACACTTACCTTAAAGAGTTTCTGAGAGTGTTTGATCATGAAGGACACTCCATTGTTTAGCTTGGTGATATTCTCCTGAAGGTCATTTGCTGTCACCTGGCAAGAGGACACAGCCAAAGGCACAGGAGTTAGAAAGCTCTCTGTTGCTCTTGCTCTCTCTGGGACACAGACACACACATTGCCTCAGCAGGAAGGCTGATCTGAGGAGCTAGGTGGTGTGCTGTGAGCTCAGGCTAACAAGCAGAGCTTACAGAACCAAAACTGCTCTGAGAGCAGAACAAATACATAATTCTAGGGCCAAAGAGTTCACCAGCAGCACCAGAGTTTGCAGAGAGATCTACAAGGTTTGTCTGCAGTTGTCATTCTTAAAAGAAGCAGGGCTGTGTTGTGCTTTCAATTTTACTGAAAAATATGGGCATCAGTTGCAACTGAGACCTTTGGCAGGTCTCAACTGAGCACTAGGACAGATTCTTGCAAGGAAGCTCTCACCATCCCAGACTCCAACCCTCTAATCATTGTATCAATACTTAATCTTGCCATCTCGATTCTTCCCCTGTGGGCCTGCCAAGCCTCTGCTTTCTACCTTGCAATATCCCATCCACACGCACCGAGGTATTGCTCACATTTCTGGGCCATAGAATGTGGGGTGCAAACATGAGGGCAAGATTGTGGGCAGACATCTTGTTCTTGTCCTGCTTCTTTGCGGTCTGGTAGAGCAAGTCCAGCAGCAGTTTGAGCAGACTGCGGTTGGGTGCAGGAAGGATCAAAAACAGCAGCTGGAGGGCTTCAATTTGGCGCTCTTTGTCTGGAGTGCTGGTCTTATTTCCCTTCTCATCAAACAGCATCAAGTCTGCCAAATCACAAGGCAGAACATGAAAGACATACATTACCTTCTCTAAGTCACCCTTCCCTCTTCATATACAGGCCTCCTCCTAACTCCTGCACAATTATTAGCCCTCATGTTTTTCCCCTCAGGCTCCCAAGCTCCCCACATGATGTGTTTGTGTGTGGTACTCCTCCCACAGGACAACACAGCTGCTGAGACATGTGATGGGTTGAAGGCAAGTGGAGGAAGTTCACATAAGGTAGTTCAATAACAGTTACTGAGTTCACAGAAGTCACACCTTGCCCAGGAGACCTTCAGATTTAAAACACATGGAGAGCCAGGTAACCAGGGGCTTTACTCCTGGAGATACCTGTTTGCTGCTGGAGAGAGACCTGTACAGCTCTGTAGCATTACCAGCTTTCTAGGAGGCTACCTCTATTCCATCTTCTCATCACTCCCTCTTGCTGCTCACTCACCTGCAATTTTGAGGTGGGCATGGAAGTGCTTGTGTGTCAGCAGTGGCTCCGGTAATTCACCCAGGAACATCTTAAGCAGAGTGGCCACATCATTGGAATGAAACTCTCCAGAGTCCAGGTCAATATCTGTACCACTGTTCAGAGCATCCTTTAGGATCTGTTGCCTGATGCTGTTGCCTGGCACCCGGAACAAGCCTTCTGCTCTTAGATCTGCTTGACAGAGGATAAATAAGGCCACTGACTAATGAGAGGCTAATTCCCATCTTCCTATTAAAGCATTTCTCTCCTCTTTACAGAACTTGACAACAAACCTCAGTGAGCTGCATTCAGAGATACTACTTTGAGCTGGCTCACATCAGTAGAAAAAGTCCATACACAGAGGGAAAGAGATTAACATACCTGCTAGGCTATTCTGAGGATCAGTTACCTAGCACATCCCTAAACTCCTGCTGCTGTGGAAAGCTCAAAGCTTTCCACTCTGTCTATAGCAGAGTCATGAGGTAGGACAGATACCCCCTGGAGTAGGAAGACAGTGAGACAGGGTCACTTACTTTTGTGCAGATACTCTATTAGCTGGGAAACCTGTGCTATTCCTTCTTCTGTCAGCGGTGAGCCAAACACCACCCCTTTCTCTGCAGAACAGAAGATAAAATGTTCAGACAGTTCAGAACCAAACAGCCACAGAGGAGCTGTTTCCAAAGAACAGGATCTCAGTTTGCAAAGACCAGTGCCCCAAAACACTAAGGGTGAAGGTCACAAAGACCCCCATAGATGTGAGATAGCACAAGCAGTCCTTAATAAGTCACTTCATCTCACCATTCTGTATTCCAGCTCTTGAAAATAAAACAACAGTAAAACTGATGCTTCAGTTTGAAATGGAGTATCATCTGCAAGCCTGGACCTTTTGGAAACAGGAAAGCAGAAGTGTCAGATGTGACAGCCAGGACTGACCAAGTGCCTGTCACACTCCTTCACCTGGGAAGGAAAGCCCAGATTAATCCTTGCTGTGGCCTGACATAGAATCATTAGAGATTGGAAGGGACCCGCAAGATCATCTAGTCCAATCCCCCTGCCACAGCAGGATCACTTCACTGGAGAAGCTGTAGAATCAGAATCGCTCTAGGTTGGAAGGGACCACCTGATCATCCAGTCCCAACCCCCCCACCATGGGCAGGGACACCCCACCCTAGAGAAAGCTGGCCAGAGCCCCATCCAGCCTGGCCTTAAACACCTCCAGGGATGGGGCCCCAACCACCTCCCTGGGCAACC
>JAOXOE010000632.1:16337833-16415334 GCA_028565055.1 Phoeniculus purpureus | reverse complement strand
GCTCTCACCACTCTCATGGTGAAGAACTTCCTCCTCACATCCAGTCTAAATCTACCCATCTCCAGCTTTGCTCCATTGCCCCTAGTCCAGTCGCTACCCACCATCCTAAATAGTCACTCCCCAGCCTTTTTGTAGGCCCCTCTCAGATACCAGAAGGTCCCCTCAGAGCAGCTATGAGTCTATGGGAGACAAACACAAGACTACTGAGGAGAGCAGGCATGACCTGGTTGGCTCACACTGGCCTCCTTTCCAGGGGTGGCAATTCCTGGAATTCTCTGATCCCAGGAAGACTTCCATGTCAGCTGCCTTGGCCCAAGTACAGGAAGTACCAAGGAGGAATCATAAAAGAAAGAGTGGTGAAGCAATGAGTTGGACCCTTCTCCAGGGCAGCTCCTCTCACTCCTGGGGTTCACTTTTACCTTATGGAGCTATTACAGATCAGGCAGTTCCAGAACGTCAGTAAACAACACAGGGTAGAGCCCCTAAAGAAGATAGAAGCAACTGAGCTGAAAGGAGTGAGATCCTTACACAGGAGGAAGCATTAGATGAGAAGCCCATTTAACTGAAAGGTACTTGTTGAACTACTGCAGAAAACTGTTCTTGTCTAGAGAGGAACTTCACAGGTAAAACAAGATAGTATTTTCTAATGCAGTCTTGCTGGTGAATGGCTTTTCCCACCAGATAACCACAGCCAGCATGCTTTGTCCCTCAGAAACCTGAGGCAACTCCAAGGGGCTTCACTGCCATCAACCAGAGCTCTAGACACTGGTTCATCCCTCAGATGCATGTAGGTTTTGATTGAAGCTAGAGACAAGATGATGGGCAGACCACACTGCAACATGCTGACTGGGACTGAAAACTACAATGAGTTACAGAGCTGGTTTATCCTGCCCTTGCACTTAGGCCTTGAAGAACACTCCTTTCCCATGGTCAACTGCCAGGAACATGGGCCATTTCTGAGGCAAGCTAAACATTTGCACCCCAGTTTTCTGTTGCTGAAGATTTCCCTCATTGTTATAGCTGACAGCTCAGCAGTCCAAGCAGTACATTGGCTGGACTGATGAAAGTTATGTCTCCCGTAAGCTTTCTCCTGTCTTTTTTTTTTTTACCTCTCATAACACATTTTGTTTTACTAGCTTTTGGTCTGTTGTACTACAGATCTTACTGTTCTGTGGTGTTGATGCTCACAGCATGTGGGAAAGACCTGGTTAACCCTATGCACTTCTCTGGCAGCCTTCCTGCACAACTAAATTTATTCTGTCTGAAGAATGCTCCCCTTTCTTCCAGGACTTCTGAAATACATGGTAAACCAGCAGAAACTCCCGTCTCCTGTTAAATCAAGAACTTTCTGGCCTCACTCTGATGAAGCGCATGCTTCAGTCTTGCAGGAGAAAGGAGGGCGATGTGACCTTTTGATCCACATATAAGATCTGAAAGGCTTCAGCACGAAGGGAGAGAATGGTTGGCAAAAGATTCCTGTCCTTGAAAAAAATTTAATTCATTAGACATTCAACAGATAGAATCAATCGTGACCAGGAAGAGAAGAGGAAAATACATCTCCTTGAGACACGCAGGGCCTGACAAATTCGATTTACTTTTGAAGTCAGAAGTTGGTATCTGAATGAGAATTTGATTCTCAAAGAAACTTGAAAGACATGTCTGCAGAATGGATGCTGAGTTACAAAATCTTAGATGTTATTGTATGATTGCGTCTGAAACTAAGAAGCAGCATGAGATTGAGTTTCCTGATGCTCAAAGAAGTTGTATTTGCAGTTTGATCAGTTCTGAGCTGTACGGTCTTTGGTCTCTGGCTTTGAAGAAATAAAACCTGTTTCTTCTAGCTGGTTTATAACATGAAGGAAAACAAATGATGGCTCCAAGACAAAACACACAGTACACAACACTGATTTGCTCTGCAGGCACATACTTCTTTTTCTCAGAGTTTGGCCAAGGAGTTCACAGACAGTGCCTGTCAATGCAGGAAGATGCTGCCATTGCAGCCTGGGAGTGCAGCCAGCAGACTTAGAAACATCTGCTAGCTGTAGCTGTAGTGAGACACATGGCCTGGAGACAACTGAATGGGGGAAGGCAGAGCTCTTGGGGAAAACAGTGAACTGGAGATGTCAGGTCTGATAAGAGCATTGCTTCAGCAGAGTACAAATAATTTAAAAATATTAACTAAAGAAGGTTCACAAGCCTCTGCTAGAATGTTTTGACATGAACATGGAAGTTTCCATACACACTAAGAAAACCATTTCAAGTTGGTTACACACTTGCTTCCATTTGTCATGTGTCTGAATTTAAAGTTTTCTGATACTGTCTTGGAACAGAAGCAGAAGCAGTGTCTAACTGCAGTCTGGGGACAGCTTTTATTATGGAGGAGCAAGGTAAGTCATGCCAAGATTGGCTAAATCTCACCTAAGGATGCTAAAGGACTTGATTTGCATAACTTGAATTTCCCCTGCAGTACTGCCCAGCCCACAGAAGCCTATATAGCAGGGACCCCACTGGGTAAGGCAGGAGAGGAGGGCTGAAGCCAGCTTCAGAAAATTCAATCTGAGGAGTGGAGCTGCAGAACTTGTCCCTATGAAACACAACCGATTTGGTAGAATTGGAAACACTTAAAGAAACTCTATAAAGTTAAGAGACAAAAAAGGAGTCACGCTGAGACACAGCAATAGCTCCCTTCCCAGAGGTACTCACAATAGCAGAACTGCTTAAAGGAAGGGAAGACTAATTAAAAGTGTTCAACGTCAGGCTGCCAACATCTGAAGGTAGCTACCCACAGCTTCTCTGCCAGCAGCCAGCCAGTCTAGTTGGGAA
The DNA here is from genome assembly GCA_028565055.1 of Phoeniculus purpureus. NCBI lineage: Eukaryota > Metazoa > Chordata > Aves > Bucerotiformes > Phoeniculidae > Phoeniculus > Phoeniculus purpureus. The sequence goes on along the minus strand of JAOXOE010000632.1, from coordinate 16,412,511 downwards.
ACCAGAGCTGAGAGGTGGTGAGGTGAGAGGTGCCCAGATGGAGACAGTTTCTGTCTAGATGAGTGAGGTTTAACTGAACTTATCATGTGAACTATGTGGGCAGAGGTGGGAGAAGGCACACACACACCTGAAACACACTTCTAGTTATATCAAAACAGAGTGGTGAATGCCACCTGCTGAAGAGGAGAGGATCTGAACACAACTGAGATTTACTTTTGAGCACAGAGTTCTGAGAAGGGGCCTGGGGCTAATGTTTCATAACCCATACAGCTGAACTTGAAAGAGAAGGTAAGAATAGTCAGTTTATGAGAAGAAAACTCCAGCTGAATGCTTGTCTTGGAGATAAAGTGAAATATGTTACCTCCCAGGGTTGAATCTGGGCTTGAGCAGAGTCAGTTTGCAGAGCTTTGTCACTGACTCACTGAACTGGGGTGTGGATCTGAGTGGCCCTGGCATTTGGATGGAGATGCTTACAGATTTCTGAGCTGCACAGACAAAACCTTTAAGAAAGCTGGACAGCAACTGAGTGACACAGTGAACCCCGAGTGAAGTCAGTGATCTGGAAAACCTGGAAATTATTGTTCTTCATGGAATCTGATGCTCTCAGACTTTGCTTCCATCACTTACGAGAAAAGCTAAGACAAGGAAAACATGGACTATCATAGACACAAACAAGCAGAGAAACAAAGACACTTTGGTGTATATTGAGGAACTTGCAGCTTGTTCGGGCACCTCTTCCGGTTCAGCACTATCCAGAGAGCCAGACCAGAAACTGAGGGCCGAAAGCTGTATCTCTACGGTGTGCGCCACACTGAGCGCAGCAAGGAGGTGACCCACCCAGGTCAATCTGACATAAACCACAGCAATAAAACCCCAGAAGGGTACTCTGGATGTGGCAGGGCATTTCTGGAATGAACCTCTGTTTTGCTCCTTTTGAGGTGGTGTCATCAGAGATTAAAAACCCATAGTATTCAACATAAGTTAAAAACAATATGCCTTCGCTGCAAGTTTGTAAACCGTGTGCAACAGGTTACAGCAGTCAGCGTTACTGTAAAGGTGGTTTCCGGGCATCACACCATACTCACCCTTGCGCTTCAGAGACATCAGAGACCGAAAAAATCCAGAGGCTGTGCTGTTTGCTCCCGGCAGCTTTGGGTCCTCCTCTCCCATTAGCTGGGCCAGCTCTGCCCCAGGCAAGTCAATGAGCCTGGTAATGTTGCTGACAACAAGCTCTGTGAACACCTCTGGCTTTTCATGGCGGAGCTTTTCCACAAAGAAGTCAGGATTGAAGATGATCGGCTGACTGCGAAGGGAGGAGTCATTGCAAATGACAAAATTGCAGATGGCATCACTGGAAAAAAAAGGAAGGAAAAAAAAAGTACAGTAACTCCTCACTGGCTTTTTGGGGGTGGATTTTTTTGTGTGAGGTTGGTTGTTTTTTTTTCAGCCAGCTGGTCTGCCCTGAAGGAGACATCTGCTGACACAGGAGCTACCAGCCTACACCAACAGCATTGTCTGTCTTTGGTGAGCATTCAGCACAACACAGTTACATTTCCCTTTGGAGCAAAAGCATTTCTGGCCTGTTTGTACAACACAAACCAAGACCAGTGCTCTGTAGTGTGATGCTGACATATGCAACACATGGCAATACCCATGTTGCTAAGACTTTCACTGTATCTACATCCTTCTAGCTTAAACAGATAAGACACCCAGTATTTTCCATTAAGTTACTGCTCTCAGTCACAGGTAAGTTTGGTTGCATTCTCATCTCTCCCCAGATATTCACTTCCAGCAGCCTGAAAGTCTAAATACCAATTTAAATGCTTTCATGGCTGTCTTGTACTCATCACTTCCCACTGTCATTCCATCATTCCTACCTTTCTATCAACAAATAGATAGTTCCCATGCCCTTGGACTTTGGTTTTAAGATTAAACTATGCAAGATGTTCCTTGAGGAACCCCTAGTAACCTTTCTACTAGAACATTTCTTTTTGGCTCACCCAGTTCTTGCCTCTCCCTCAAGCTGTCCTTTATCTGACCTCCCTCTTATCTACTGACTCCTAGTGTATTCATTTAATAGCTTCTCATTTGGTATGAGAAGAAACTCATCCGAGCTCTGCCTAGGGTTATCTGTAACACACTTAACCCTACCAGAGGTCAGATAAGCTATATTTACCATGTCTGATTCCCAAATAAAGAATTACCACAGAGATATTTCAGGTTAATCAGACCTTTTACTGTTCACACTTAAGGCTTATCCCAATTTCTATCTACCATTCATTACCGTCTTCCCATCAGCGTTTCAAACACACACTTCTTAAGGTCACAAGGCAGAATTGCCCAGCTTGCTTCTCCTGTTCCTCTTTTACTTAAATATGAGGATTAGGGTCATTATTCTTCAGTCACAAGCTACTGCCCTGATTTCACGCTCAGCTATGAAGTACTGGCCTGGCCCGGTGAGTTGGTGTGCCAGTTCTTCCAGCGCTCTGGGTGTAGGCTTGCCTATCCACCCGGCTTGCACACACTGCCTGCTTTCACTGGAGGACATTCCCCAATGCCTCAGTCATAGTCAGGCACTCTAATACTTTACTTCCCCACTGTTTCAACCATGAGCTCTCACTGAACACCAGTAGCAGCTGTCTGGTGCACAGGTAGTAGAAATCCTGCACTCATATACGAGGGATTACACTGGTCCCCTGCGTGTGCTGTGGCAAGTGGAGTGAAGCACACGCTTTGCCAGTCAAGCCCCAAGGCCACCAAAGGCTCTCCCTCCAAAACAAGCTTTCCCACAGAAGACAGAGCACTCTGACCTTCCTCTCTGCTGAGGGGTGAAGGCCATTTGACCATGTTTGGCTGACATAGTCCATCCATGCTCACCGCTCAGCATGACACCATTTGTAACCTGTTGCACCTTATATGCATTGGTTCAATCACAGAGCACTTCAACTAGCAGTCCAGAGATTTCAGCAACTTGTTTTGATGTGAATTGACAGTAGCTAACGAAGGGGCAAACATCAAGGCACATTCTGGCAAGTCACCTGAACTCCAGTCTGCCTCCATGCAGTATCTGTGAGCCCAATGGTTATCTGAATGACTGGCTGTACATCTTTAACCTGAAAGTCCATCTTGGTCTGATTGCCAGTATGTGTGATCAGAGAATAAAAGCTGCAACTGGCTCCTCGAGGAGAACTGAAACCAGTTCTGCTGAAATCAGTGGAAACCAGGCTCTCAACACTTGCAGCATGAGATTCTGTACAAAACTTGCCACTGCTCTCCACATATGTCAAAAACTCCTTCAAAAGGATGAAGAGGAGGAAGGTCTGCAAAGCAGACCGCAAGGCAATCTGCCAGAGCATCTAAAATTTTAGAAAGCTCTTGAAGACTCTCAGGTGCAGATCTCAGAGCGACCTAACAAGCATGCTGCCAGCTCCAAAGAAGGGCCGTATTTTTCAGAGCACCTCCCAGCCTGTTTCTCAGCAGTTTGTTATCTGCAGTAAATCCACACCAAAACACAATGACTTGGTACCCGCTCCCAAAAACTAACTGCCAATCGATCTGATCATATTCACATTTCAATGCACAGGGCTACAATGCACAAACAAGTGCCAGCTCTGCCCATAGTGTGGAGCAAGCCCTTTGCCTGAAACCCATGACAACCCATTCTGTGGCAATACAGATCCTGAGAAGGGTTAATAGCAAGTGTATGGGCCCAGTGACCCTGCCTGCAATGATCCGTGCACCAGTTATTCACTCGATAGCAGTTTTGTTTCCCCACAGAGAAGATATGCAAATACTTTGCAGCAGTTACATCAAGCATCACAGAGTATCTGCTCTGACAGATATCTAGATTCAGAAAAAAAAATTATACAATTTTGTCAACTAGAACTGACTGACATGACTTCTCTGCACAGCCAGCGTTACAAGTCATGCAAAGTTTAACAACATTTAATGCAAAAAATAAATAGAAAAAAGTAAATTTCTTACATGAGTGCTGAGAGCTTTTGGAGAGGCATTAGGAAGCGGAGACAGGGAAAAGAACTTGCTCCTTGTTTCCAGCAACAAAAGAAACCTGCCTGTCCCAGCACAGCCTATGCAAATTCCACGCATGCTATGAGACAAGGGGGCATTATTGGGTCTGAAAGGCCCCCTTGGCACACACTGGGCATCAGCCTTCACACAGAGACAAAACAGAAAAGAAAAGCTGGACAAATTGATTCATGTCTCTTGCCAAAAGCTGCGTAGCTGGAGTTTAACAGCAAATAATTCCTACATAGAAACCAGGGTTTTGTATTAGGACCAGCATGGTATTAAGTGCTCTCCACCTGTATCCAAGAAAAATCCACAAAAAAAGCACCCAAACTACCCTATGTTTGCCATGAGTAAAGCCATGCAAGCGCTGGCAAGACAGTAGTAGAATCCCTTAATTGCACAACCTCCTGCCCAGAAACCTTCCTAGAAATACCCTCTGCCCCTGCCTTTCTCACTTTCAGATCCTTTCAAAGACAGAACAGGTAGATCAGGGAACAGCACCTGGCTATTTCTCTTTGCTGCTATTACTGTGCCTCTACGTGCTGTTCATACGCTTCAGCCTTCCCGTTCCATGTTTCTCTGGATTCCCATCCAGTTTCCCTGCTTGCCACAGCTGGGACCAGCCTTGTGTACTCTTATTGTGGTATGGCACTTCAATGAGCTACTTAATTTTGAAAGGTCACTTTATTAGCAGCTCTTCCTCGCATAGAAAATTTGCCTTTGTATCATTATTGCTAATCAAAATGGAAATGTGAAGCAAACCCCCATTTCTGAGTGAAGATAAAGCCCCCACTGGCTTTACACACAATAACCCTGCCAATCCTCACTGCTGCACACACTATAACCTTCAGAAAAAGCATATGCCCCATCTGCTGTTTTCATGTTAAAAAAGGAAGATGGATGTAGTCTACCTATACTCACAGTTTATATAACAGCAGCAAAGGGGAGACAAATACGTATTAGGGGAGTTTATTACTGTTTTGGGCTTTGGGATTTTTTGCTTTGCTTGCAACCACAGCATTACATTTTCTATATGCTATGATCTCAGATTGCTTTATGACATGACAAAAGGCAATAAAGGAATAAATAGCTTCCTCTTCAATCTCATGAATAAAATAAAATTCCAATGAATAATAAAACCTTGTTCTAATAGGGTTGTGATTAAGACAGCAGATTACAAAAAAATGGGTCTCTGCATTGTGCAGAGATCCTTGCCATTCTAGTAATTTGAGAAGTGAAGCCTATGATCCCAGCTAAGTCACAAAGAAAGCTGTCTGTCACACACAACATTCTTGCTTCAGGCAAGACAGCCCCATCATTTCATGGGGAGTGGATGGTGCAGGAGGTCAAAATCATGATGGATCAATTAATCCCTAAGGTAACTAGATCCAGGCCAGAGAAATGCCTTGGAAATTAGGACAAAAGAGAGACTTAAACTGGCAGAACCTGGTAACTGAACCTGTGGTGCCAGTACTGTGCAAGTGGGTACATCAGTTAGCTCACGTGGCAGCAAGCTGCATTCCAATAGGTGAGACCTGTTTTGTGGCTTTTACAGATTTTATAGAGATTTATACTGTTCTAACTCCACTCATGCAAAGGCAGAAGCAGGTTCAAGCAACACAAACCAGAACATAAGGAGAACATAAGTAAGCCAAGAAAGAAAATGAAGAGGTATCTTTGGGGCAAGGCATTAGCTGTGTTTGTCTAGCTTGAGACAGTGGATTTCAGAGGGGCTTTCAGAGGGGCCCGATGTACCTAATCCAGCAGACAAAACTCATCTCCGGTGCTATTTTGCACCCTTGGTATGTCACCACTAAGAAGATGTCTACTGTGGTATGTCTGCAGTGTTAAGTTTTACCATCTAGGAGTAAAAGGATTAAAGAGATTTTGAAAATAAGGCAGATAATGGAAGAAAATCTCCCTCTGTAATAACAAAATCTTTACAGACTATGAGAAAGAGTCAGGCTGCTAACAAATACTGAGAGCAGGGCAGGAAGCAGGCAGCGCTAAAAAGCGCAAAACATGAGCAATTCTTTGCCTGGCTAAGCACAAAGGGAGATGGGACAGATGTGCACAGGCTCATATTTCCCTAGGGAGGGAGAAGTAGCATCGTTCCCTATGTTGTGCCAGAGTAAGGAATCAATTAATGAGGCTGTCTGAAGACAGTATTTCCAGAGCCAGATAGGAGGCATCCCAGATTTTGCAAAGAGATGAAAGAACCATAGTGGAAATTATGTGGAATAATTTTAAGTACAAAAGGACTAGAAGACAAATTATTTCCTGGATTAAAAAAATTAAAAGAAGTCTAATGGTAATAGTGATGGATATGGACTGCAGAGACACTAGAAGTGACTGCACAGTTACAGCTGCTGTGAGGACTGTCCTTCAGACTGAAATTGTTGTAAGATATCGTAACAAAGATCACATTCAGGCCTCAGATTTGGCATAGCATCTCGTCACAGGGTAACTGATTTGCTTCTGAAAAATGTCAAGAAAAACACGCAGTAATTTTTTTTCCTAGGGTTATGCTCATAAGGTCCTTAGGGGCAGAATCCCCTTGTGATGAGCACACAGTGCATGCAGATCCTTGCCTCCTGTCTCTGGACTTAATACAAGTAAGCCATGCTGAATAATGCTGCCTTTTTAATTGTTGCTGTTTCCTTCACATTTAAACAGCTAACATGGAGCTATTCAGCCTTTTGGCTAGGGAAAGCAGATACTAATATACAACTTCAAGAGCAAGATGCTGGGAAAGAAAGCTGCTCTTCTACTATGGCAGCCTGTGCTGGACAACCTGGAACTAATGAAAACCCTTTTGAGACAAAAGATAAACTGGATAACCAAGTCACTGCTATAACCTCTGAACTCAAATTTTGTCTCAGTAAATGGCTCAACGCAGACCTCAGCCACATCAGCTACACATCTGTGATGGGAACCTGGAGATGAACCTATGTGGAGAGATAAAAGGGCTGGAATGGGAGGGGAAAAGTGCTTTGGAAGAAACTGAAAATGCAACATATTACCAACGTCAAAGAAAACAGCAGCAGCAAGTTGGTTCGATATATGTGAAACATCAAGAAATTTGCATTTCAGCATGAAACTTCTGAAGTTTGACCTCAGTGAATTCTTTTGTGATATCTTTAATAATAGCCCCTGGAGTATTTTAAAGTCAACACAGCGCAGCTTCAGTCAGTTGCCACAACATCAGAGCATCCAGATGCCTTCTAGTGCTAGGAGGAAAAGAATGAAGCAGTGCCTTAGAAAGGAACTGCATGTTCACCATAGCGCTCCTCACCAACCCTCCTTCCCGGCACCACCACCACAGTGCCGGGATACAATCCCACACTCTGCAATGGTTCAGTCTCCTACCTAGCACTGTAAAAAAAAAAAAAAAAAAAAGCAGAAGCACAGCTACTGCCAGAAATCCAGTCATTTTACATTGAAGATGTGTAAGCTCATACATCTGCCTTAACATCAGAATAGCATTAAATAGCATTAAAGCAGCATTAAATAGCGATGCTGCTCTGATTTCTGTGGCTTTCAGTGCAGGGTAAAATTTGTGTCTTTATTTTAATATAAACCCCTGCTGGGAGCAGCAATAAAAGAGGAGCCTTAGATCCAATCCTGATGTCACTGAAACCAGCACCAAAACTGAATCTTTCAGATGGCAGCAGCTGCCTCTTCTCATTACCGATCCATTCACTTTTATCACTGTGGCACTGGGAAACTTGGTCACAGCTGGGGACTCTGCTGTGCTCCACACTGTACAAACACAGAACAAAGGCAATACCCTGTCTTTAGAGGGCTGATAGTTAAATCTGAAATGAATGCTGGAGGGACAGAAAAGAGGAGGAATCCCAAGAGAAGAGGCAGAACTATCAGTCAGCATGACTGATATAACTGAACTCTGCCAGCTTTTCTGTAGACAGTATGAAAAGGAGGGCGAGGAAGGACAGGGAAAATAATCAGGTCACACTGCAGACATTTAGAGGCAATCCAGCTTCTGCACGAGGGATGACATGGGACTGAGCACAAAGGAGGTGGCTTGAAAGCTATCAGGCAGGGACAGCTGGGACTCAGATCTGAAGAGGCAAGAGCTAAGCTCTGGGCACTGGCCAGTTGCCAGCAGTACCAGGTAGCCCAAAGAGCCTGATAGCACCACAGGGCACTGTGTGGCTGCATGCAGACCCCTAACAGCAGGGCAGAAGAATCATGCTCTGAAGAAGCCCTGCAGCCACTTTCCCACTGCTGAGAACACACCAGCAGATTTGTGCCTCTGTTGGGAGAAGGCCACCAGGACCTGGCACTGGTCTGTATTGAAACCATATTGCTCCAGATTCCAAACACCTGCTCCAGACTTTTATGCTGTATTTTACTAGTTTGAGCAATTTGCTTTGTTAACAACCTTGTGAGGCCACATGGTATCTGCCCTGATTGCTGTGTCCCACGCCTAGGACCAGGATTTTGGGCCCTATCTCCCCATGCACTGCAGGGTTGCCTACCACACCCTTTGACTAAGCTGAACAAACTGCAAGGACACCTCTTCCCATGGATACTAACAGCTTTCTTATGTTATCTAAAATTCTTTACTGAACATCTGGCCACAAACACAAGCCAACTGACTGCTCTTCAACTTCATTCATACCCCAGGAAGGAAGCATCCTGCTTTGGCCTGTTCGTTCCTTAGCTAGGTGAACATCCAAGCGTCTGCTCTATCTCTGAACTGTGCCAATGGGTAATTCCCAATTGCCAACGACAACAGCCTCCCCTTACTCTCCTCATTTTAAAATGCCTTTGTGTTTCAGAAGTCAATGAGAGGCATGGCTCAGTCCTACCTTTACTTACCTCCTTGGCCTCTAGCACTCAGAAACTGCTGCATGCTCCTGACTGTCACTCTTACATGTGACGAAAAGAGCTCTAGGCCATCTTTCAGGGGCAGGCTAAAATGCAGTTCAGAGATTAGCAGAGATACACCACATAGATGCTTCTCAGTCCCGTAGTTCCAAGACAGTGTCCAGGTAAGAGCAAAATTACCACCTATAAAGAGGAGTCCCATGACATTTCTGACATGAAAACCTGAGCGATCACACAAAACCAGCGCAGCAAAATTAACACACTATTGTAGCAAATAGTCTGGAGATTCAGAGCAACCTAGCAAGGAAGGAACAAGGTTTTCCTCCAGTCCTCTCACAGGGTGATACCCCAAACAGGTAAGACCAATTGGTACCCAGAACTACATGACAGGGCTTGAGCAAAGCATCACAATTTGCGTAGAGCATACTGTAGTGCTCATAAGGTTGCTCAACTGCTGTTGTTTTTAATGGACCAAGACCTGTGTGAGTACATGCAGCCAGTACTGCTGAGTGAGGTTTGGTGGTCACAGTACGACAATTAGAGACAAAAGGTGCTCAGGAAGCCACTGCTCTTGTTTCTCTTTGTTACACTTCTGTAATTCCAGAACACTTCTTTGCTCTGGAGATGCAGTGTGCAAGCTGCACACCCACATCTGTGTTCTGTACCATGGTGGAGTTTGCAAGGGATGACAGCACAGTGAATCACTTCTCATCAGCAATCTGCAGACACCACCAAGTATGTCAAAGGCCACATCCCATGTTCCAGATCTGTAAACTCTCACAAGCAGAGGTGCACTTGGATCCAAGCCAGCGCTGAAGTGAGCTGGTGACATCTGGTCAGGGCTGCCGAGGCACATAGACAGACAGGCTAGGCCAGCCACAGAGCAGCACAGCATGCCACGCTGGAGAGCCAGTGATGCACAAAGTATCCCAATTAACTCACCAAGCAGAGCAGAATGGGGGCCTAGCACTCGGGAAAAGATTTGCACAGACTAGGATGTCAAAACCTGGAATACTGTACACAGAATTCACATGACAATTACCTATGATGACACTTCATGCAACTCTCCCACAATGATCAAAAACTGCTCTTCTCCCCATCGCACTTGACAGGTTATCCCTGTCTAGATTCACCCAGTTTCTCTGCAGAACCCAGGGAGCAGTGATATATATTTATGTGCTGCTCCAGGGGCTGCTTAGAAGGATTCTGAGTGGCACATGAGTGAGAGGCGAGCTCATGAAGGATGTTCTCTAAAAGGCTTCCAGCTCTCCAAGGCATGGCCAGTAGTATCACACTTGTCTCCTACTATCTGACAGCTTGCAAGCGGGGCTGTAGGAATGCCCATATGGAACTCCCAAGCCATAAAGCTACATTTCAACCTTGAGTTTGAGCTCCAGAAAAAACAAAAAAGGGAAACTAATGCTGGCTCCCCTGAGAACTTCCTGCTTCAAAAAACCAGAGCTGCCACATTATCATTCAAGAAGAAAGGATGTTTTGGCCAGACTCCAAATTATTAGATCTTTATAGGGCAAAAGCAAACACATTACAAGTTCCTGTAAGACAGCTGGCAGGCAATTATTGAACCAGCTTATCACAGCCTCTACTATCTAGTTTCTAAAAAAACTTTATGAGCAAGCTCTAGATAGCTTAATTGCAATTACCTAGCGAAGAGGTAAGAAAGGCCAAGAACCAGGGAGCGAGGTTGTTGCACCTTAGAAAAAAGGGCCTAATGCTCTTGTCAGGCACAAGAGTAAGTGCAATGCATTACCGGGATGAGGAGCCAGGAACACACCAGACCTCTGGAGCCAGAACCTGTCTGAAACAAAGGCTCAGCCAAATTTATCACATCACTGGGCCTTGAATCACCCCATTTCTCTGCACATGGTGGCTCCAGGTCCCTGTGACTTGGAATCACAGGAATCCTCAGTGTCAGTCCCCAGAGTCAGAGCACGAGTTTACGCGTTTAAGGGAAGCCTGCACAAAAGCAGCACAGCACATCCGTGACTGAACCCAGCAGAGAACAGCCTTGTCTTCCTGTTCTAGCCTCCATCTAAAGAGCTAAAAGATCCTACTGAAAGCACTAACTCTGAAACAAGTGGAAAATACAATGCCTCAGCTATGATCAAGAGCCAAACCCAGCTACAGAGGGGCAGTATTTCCAAGAGGAACTGAAATTCAGGGCAACTATTAGACATCAGCAGCATTTTCATGCTGCCCTGTCTCCTTCCCATCTGTTCATGTCACTTATTAAACCAATGTACACTGAAGACTGCTGACCTTTAGGACGAGGAATTTGATTTCCCAGCACAGCATCCAGCTCTTAGCACTCAGTCACAGACTGAACCAAGTGCCCAGGCACCTTTAAAGGAGCATTACGGAAGCCCAGTGACATTTTCATTGCATGTAAATGTGCACACAACAACAAGGCAGTAACTAGGCTGGCAAGGAGACCCAGACACTGCTTTGGGCTATGTGGGCAAGCAGTGCTCCCCCTTCGTGCCAACAGACAATAAGCTGAAGTGTAGTGGAACAAGGATGCTGTTGTCCAAGCCATCCCAGGCCCTGGATGAGAACAGGATAGGGTGTTATGTGCAAACATACACAAATACTGCAAAGGCATCACAGCTTTGAGTTCAGGTCTGGATGTGGCCTAACAGGGCTTAGACTGAGTAGAAAGTTAAGCCCAAGTCTAGGTCTCAAAGGTCTGTGGAAAACAGAATGTCTGAGTATGACTGTCCCCTGCTCCAGGCTGTCTTCAGAGAAGAGTAGCCATGTGTTCAGACTTGATTTTAACTCTGAAAACAGTATTTTTTTCTTCATGACCCTCAGCAATTCTGTTGACTTTTTGCCATCAAGTCATGTTTACAGTGAACATCTTCCTGTTCTCAGCAAAACATAGACGGCAGTTATGTCTCCTGTCATTCTCTGTTTACAACGAGAGCTGTCAATGTCCAGTTGTCCAGCAGCACCCTATGAAACCATTTCAGGAAGACATCTTTTTCTAGCACATCCTGCCTTCCAGGCCCATGGCTTTTTCCTTTTCCACTCGCCCCATCCCCACCACATCAAATGGCTGACATGAACATCAAGTGCCTAGCAAAGCATTTAGGCACTGCTTGAATTGAACATTAAATGCATTCATTAAACAGACATATTTCTCTTTTTAAATTGCACACTTGGGCACATTGCAGTCATTATTCCCAGTTATGAAGAGCCAGGCAGAGGTTAGAGACCACAAAAGAGATCCACACAAATTAGCTTTTGTCATTTTCAGTAACATTTGAAAAGGTGGGTAGATAATCAGCTTTCACTTCCAATTTTTAAGTCAGAATGTACAGCATGCAGCCTTTACTAACTTACTCACACTTCCCTGTGGATGAGGGAAGATAGCGAAAGAGCTTGAAGCATACTTTAAAAATAAACCACAACACAAGTTTTGTGGTCATAAACCTGCAAACATCAACTTGCTAGTGCTATCTGTGGGCAACAGAAAGTGTTGGAGTGAAACTTGTACTTCAGGCTTTGCTGTAACAATCAGTTACGTGTGGGGTAAAGAGCAGGGATATTGCATCCTAGGGACAACTGTGAGCATGTAAGATTAATTCAGCCATTTGCTTTATCCAAAAGTGTTGTAAGTACCAGCTGCACACAGAGCATACTCATTCTTTTACCAGGTTCAGCATTTTAGGTACTCCCTGCTCAAAAGCTTCACACCAAGCACCATCTCGTCACCCCTCCTTTCCACAGAGCAACACTCCGCCGCTACTCAGACACCGCAGCAATGCCCTCAGATAAGCACAGCAAGTGCCACTAGGATGGGTCAGGTCCTGTTCAGCAGAGAACAAGACAGCACCACTAAGTCATGTTGAAATGAGGAAGGCATCGACCCTCAACTGCATTTATTGTGCAAATCCACAAGAGTTTCCACTCTGAGATACTCAGTTTGCAGCTCCATGATATACAAGGTGGGGGGGGGGCGGAAATAAACGTGACAGCCTTTTAACCGACATCCGACGACAGTGCTACAACTGGTGCTCTTAACAGTCTCTGCTATTCTGTTGGCGGCAGTCACGGAGCGGTTATACATGTAAGAAGCAGATGCTAGAGGTGACACTTGTGCCGCTGAGAAGGCAAGAACAGCGCGTGTGGGGTGAGCAGAGCGGTGAAGGACTGGATGCAAACCCAGTCTGTAGATTGCCATCACACCGCAACTGCCAGCGCTCTTGGGTCCCACATCGCGGTGAAGCCGGTCTCGTTTCCAACAGACGCCGGGCAAGGGAGGGGCACAAGCACCGGGGCTGGTCCCTTTGCACCCAACGGGAACCCCTCGGGGCTCTGGCATTTCCGGCGCGGGGTTCGGTTCGGCCCCCCCCCATCGCGGGAGCGGCGGCAGCTCCTCCTCCGCAATGCAGCACCGGGACGCCGCAGACCGAGCAGCGCTCCCCGGACTCCCGTCAAGCCCACGGGACGAGAGACCCGCAGCACCGCGGTGTCGCAAAACAACGCCGCAGCGCTGCCCGCAGCGCTTCACCTCCACCCGCTCCGGTCCAGGACGGGGTGATACGGGGGCCCAGGCTGTGGCCGAACACCGGCAGGTAGCGGCACCTCAGCAGGGGCCCGGACACTGCGCTGCGGCCGGTGAGCAGCTGCCCCGCCGCAGAGAAGAGCCGCAATGGGCGGGCCGAGGCGCACCGGGCGGACAACACGCTGCGGGCGGATGCAGGGTGCCGGGTGCGGCCCGCAAGACGGCGAAAGGCTGGAGAGGGTACCCCGGGGAGGGAGTGCCTGAGCTCCCGGGGAGAGGGGAAAGGTCTCGCTCTTACCTGCAGCCACGCCGCCCGCCAAGCTCTGGTGCTCTCGCCGCCATCTCATACCTGCCGCTCCGCCTCCCCATTGGCCCGCCGTATCCCCTCGGCCCCGCCCCGCTTGGGACGAGCGTCGCCATTGGTCGTAGCCGGCACCCCCCTGAGCTATTGGCCAGTTTGAACGGGAAACTGCCGATCCGCACACACAACGAGGGGGAAGAGCCGTCCCAGCCGCGCGCGGTGCGCAGGGAGCTGTAGGCGGAGGGGAGATTCGGGGGGAGCGGGGTTGCTGAGAGGCACGGAGCGATCTCGGCTGGAAATTACGTTTAACGTAACCGAGCTCACCTCTGAACCCTGCCGGTCACCACTGATTCGTGTGGTCCCTCTGCACCACATCTGCGTGTCCTTCTAGTCCCTCCCAGGGATGGGGACTCCCGCGCTGCCCCGGGGCAGCCTGGGCCAGGGCTCAGCAGCCCTTTTCGAGAAGGACTTTTTCTTACTGTCCAATCCGAACCTCTACTGGTACAACCTGAGGCTGTCCCCTCTCGTTCTGTTGACTCACCTTGCTCCAACCTCCTTTCGGGAAATTGTAGTTGTATAGGGTCTCCCCTGAGCCAAGCAAAACAACCACTGTTCCCCCTGATGCTCCTCACAGGACTTGTGCTCTACACCCTTCACTAGCCTTGTTACCCTTCTCTGGACACGCTCCAGCACCTCAACGTCCTTGCAGAGAGGGGAACAAAACTGAACACAGTGTTTGAGCTACAGCCTCACCAGTGCCAAGTAAAGCGGAACAATCACTTAGACCCTGCTCTTGCTGGCCATACTATTTCTGATACAAGCCAGGTTGCCATTGGCCTTCTTGGCCACCTGGGCACACTTGCTGGAGCATATTCAGCCAGTCATCAGCCAAGACCCAGGGCCTTTTCTGCAGGGCAGTTTTCCAGCCACGCTTGCCAAAGCATGTAGAATTGCATGGGGTTGTTTGACACAAGTGCAGGACCAGGTTCCTGTTGCAGTGGGACACAGCCTGCAGAGACACTTGGGGTGCAGGGAGACCCCTCAGAGTGGTTGCACAACCCAGGCCCAATGATATCTGGCCAGCCTGCCCCAGCTGTCCCCAACACATGAGCTGCAGTGGCCAGCAGCACACAGGATCTGGCTGGCACATTCCCACTGCAGGAGAGCAAAATGGGGTGAGAAGATGCATCAGCCTTTGTACCTATGCTGAAGTATCCCTTGAAATCAGGTGGAAGTTCTGGGGAGACCTTACTGCACTAAAAAGGTCTATTGGAAAGACGGGGACAATCTTTTCAGCAATGCTCCTGAGTCACAACAAGGATGTCTGTCCCCACTGAGGCCACGCGACCCCCCAGGGGGTCCCGTCTGAGATGCCAATTGAGTTAGCGAAAGGGACACCCAAGATTTGTTTGAGTTTTAGGTAGGTAATTTATTGCCAGCAGACATACAGGGGGTGAGCGCCTCCACAAACGCACACACCCACTGGCTGCGAAACCAGGACTATATGTTGTAAAATAATACATAGTCATAAGATTTCCCCCTACGCCTACATATTCATATCCTGTCCCTGCCTCTCCCTGCTTCTCATGTAAATTAGGTCTCCTCCCATCTGGGCAGGCGCAGTCCTTTGTTGGAGTGGGCTTGGTAGTCTTTCATTGCCATTTTAAGAGGAAGTAAGACATCTTCCTCTTATGAACTTCAGTAAACATCACTGCCAGTGCATGCCCAGATCTGATCCAAACCGCAGAGCCAGTTTCCATTGGTTTTATTTCTTTTAATTAAGGACCTGAGCAGCTCTGTGCTTCCTTATCAGCTTGTTTCAGCCTTATTAGGCAGTTCAATAAGCAAGCTCACTATTCTACCCCTATTAGGTATTTAGCTCGTTATCTCCTACCGAAGCTATTTGCCTGCTTGCCTAAGCCTCATCGATCCCTGGTGCAATAGGTCAAGGGGTGATGGTTTTAAACTAAAAGAGGGAAGAGGGTGACGGAGCACTGGAACAGGCTGCCTAGGGGGGTTGTGGAGCCTCCTTCCCTGGAGACATTTAAAACCCACCTGGATATGTTCCTTTGTGACTTGGTCTAGGTGATCCTGCTGTGGCAGAGGGATTGGACCAGATGATCTTTCAAGTTCCCTTCTGATTCCTGAAGTTCTGTGGTTCTGTGAAGACATTTTAACAATGAGGGTGGTGAAATCCTGGAACAAGTTGCTCAGAGAGGCAGTGGTGGCCTCATCCTTGGAAACACTCAAGGTCAGGTTGGACAATCTAATCAAGTTGGAGATGTCAACCTGTTCACTACAGGAGGCATGGACTAGGTGACATTTAAAGGTCCCTTCCAAGCCAAAGCATTTTATGATGATTCTGATTCATATGGTAGGAGGCTGGGCTCTGGAGCTTTGGAAGTTGTTGTGACACTTTCAGAATATTGTGCACACCTAACACCCAAGCCTTAGCGTTCAGCAGAAAAATAAAAGTTGCAAAAATAGTATTTTGAAGAAACTTTTCAAATGCGATTTATGATGCAACGGAGACAACACAAAGGGCTCCAAGAAGCGTAAATGACAACATAAACCCCAACTTGTACCTCAACTTGAATGTTTTTTATCTTTACTCACCCTCATAGAGAAATCAGAGGAACAAATACACTGGGTGAAAAAAAAACCCCAGCAACAAAATCTTCTGTTTTGTGTGTGGAAACACCTGCCTTGCTGTCAGCCAGAGTCTCTGTGGCCCTGCACACTTGCTGTTCCTAGTTTTGCACACAATGTTCAAGCAGCAAGCAAAGAAAACTTTGTGGAAACAAATGAAACAGACCACTGAATGGACTAGGAATTAATCTGATGGTTTTTTTAATTGACTAGATTTCTACTGGAGTGGTCTCATGGCACTTCATTATCTCACTGCCAATCATTTTAGTGTAAATACTGAGGTTCCCCTTCTACTGCTGCCTCCAGGAGGGTTTTCTCATCCCTGCACCTTGGTAGGTGCCAAATCCTGACTTTGAACAGGAGAGCCCTTTTGTGCTACAGCAAGCTTGGAGGAAGCGATAGTCCCGCTGGATGTTGCATGAGCACAGCCTCGTGGAACATGTCTGCCCCCTCAGCACTGTGCCATACTGACACAACCTGGGTAGAGAGCTTCCAGTAAATTAGTTTTTCCTTCTCCTCCTGAGTCTTATGGCTCAGAGTAGGCATCTACAATTCTCTCAGCCAGTTCAGAGGCCACCAAACCAGTGCTGAGGGCATCCTGCTTGTCGAACCACCTTCTCCTCAAGCATGCCTAGTGCGTACTGCAGCCAACATCTTGGAGGTCTCCTGCTTTGCAGCTGGTGACTGCAAGGGTAAGAGCCCTGTGTGACAATTTCCTGTACAAGCGTAGCTGAACACAGGTACACTGTTGGTACCTACTGTGACTTGTGGAAAGGAGCTGCATGGTTTAACGGCATGCTGGGTGAAGAAACAGCATGCAGCCACCTCCTGGCTAGAGCAATGAAAGCCAAGCATTACTCCAGGTCCCATCTTACTCTTCTGTGTGATTAACTACGAGGCAGGAGGCACCCTCTCACTCTGCCCCATAGTAGAGAGCTGAGCCCAGGCTCCTGTGGACCTCGTGGATGCTGTGTTACTCCCTGCCAAGGACAGCTGCTAGTGGGGAGCAGGCTTGACTCACAGCCAGCCTCCCCAGGCAGGATGATGTCACCTCTCCAAGGGTTTCTATTGCATTACATGATTAATTAATTGATTAACAAGATGTTGTTGCAGAAGAGTCTGTTCTCTGGACACTGACACAGGCAAACACCATCCTCTGTGCTAACGAAACTCTTCTGTTTCATGTAGGCATGCACTAATTTAAGCAATAACATGCAAATGAAGAACAATACAATGAGTAATATGGAGCTTTTAAAAGAATTCGCTTTCCTGTCTCCAAGAAGGGAAAGCAGAAAGCCAGACAGCTCTGCTGGCTCTGGAACCATGTTGTGCAGGTGTTGGGGGCTTAGGCTGCCTGTCTCCTGTCTTCCTCTCAGGTGACAGAGGGCATCAGTCCAAGGCTGCAGGCAGTGGAGGAAGGTAGATGTAGCTCCTGCTGACTGAACACAGTCAGAAGGTGTTGCTGGAGATGACTATATCAGAAATCAGGCTATGGGCTCCCTACTGACAAGATTAGAGCAGCACTACCTCAACCTGGGGCTCAAGGATCGTACTGAGAATCCTGGGTTGGGAAGCAGGAAGAAGACAGTGCTGCTGACCACACAGGACCAATACCAGTAACAAGAGCTCCTCCTCTATCCCCAAGCTTTTAAAAGGATCTTGGAAAAAAGCAAAAAACATATGAGAGCCACAAAACTGGATTTGCAGCCACCAGAAAGAATCCTGTAGAAAGAGGCTGAATAAGCACAATACCTTTAACTTTATAAGCTTGAGAAGTATTGCAATTCCAGCATGTAAGCTACAAAAGCAGGTAATGACAAAGGACTGAAGGCTTTTTAATATAAAAGAGGAAAGGAAAGACAGGAAAGGCACATGTCCTTTGCAGTGTGAGTGAGAGGACCTGTATCTGCTACCCTCAGCTCCACTCTGTCCAGCATGTTTGGCCAAACACCATCTTTTGGGCTCAGTGCAGAAGTAACTGATGTTCAGGCCAAGCTGAGATGGCTGGGCAGCTAAAAAGGACCAGGACTATTTATGCTGCTCCAGGTCTAGCTGGCAGGAAATGGTCAGAGTAGAGGAAAGGGCTCTCAGCTCTCATTGGCATGGATCAGGCATGGAGGTAGGTTTACAGTAGTGGTTTTTCCAGACAATTTGAAGAAATTTGCTGTCGTGTTCCTGCCCTGCAACCATGGCTGACAGGGAAAAGCTGAGGCAGGGAAGAAACCAGTGGCAGCCAAATGGCAGACACTCTCCTATGGCACACATCTCCTTGCCTACAGTTTAAGGCAGAAATTCAAGTGGGTTGTAAGCAAAGGACTTCAACCACCTCTGGCTTTTTCCTGTGGCTGATAAAGGGAGGGCAGGGGATACGAGTGCTGCACCATTGCTCCAGGAAGACCCAGGCAAAGCCCCATGCAGGGAAGGCATCCTGGCCTCTGGTCTCAGGATGACACAGGTGTGAGTCCCATGGGATGCAGAAGGACCCACTGCACCAGAGCAGTAGGCTGAGTACCAGGGACATGGCGTGCACCAGTCTAAAGAGGAGAGGAAGAATCCAAGCTGAGTAGGAACATTGGGTATTTATCAGTGTAGAAGATTCATTACATGTTACTTGCTGTCTCTCTCACACACATCTGCACCAGGCAACCCAGCACCATCCTCCAGGTACAGGAGGGCAGGGCTTGGGCGATGAGTCCGTAACACAACAGGGTGGTTTCCTGAGGAGTTGGACAGATGCAGGCCAGCTTCTGCAGAGGAGTTCCTGCTGCTCCACTCCTGTTCTCTGGTGTGCAGAGGCCATACAGTGTAGTCCATCCTTGGGCAGGTGTAGGCCAAGCAGCTGAGGCTCCTCAGGAACGCTGGGCCCTCACACGATTCCTGTGGCCAGCTTTGGCTCCACGCTGGGCTCCCTTCATCAGGCCCTTGAACTGGCCCTGCATTTTTGCCCGCTTCCTGGAGGGAGGAAGGAACAGGAGAGGGGGTGAGCGTGGAACACCAGGCACAATTAACACACAGGTATGCTCCAAGCTCAAGGAGTGGCTGAGAGGTTGCAGGGTCCTCTCAGATGCCCAAAAAACCCCTGTCACAACAAAAAGCAGGATCAAACTCGAGTTTTTGCCCCATTCCAGACCCTAAGCCCTTCCTGGCTAGCCTCACCTTTTGTTGAGTTTAGCTCTATTCAGGGGAATGTAGGCATAGGGGTCGAGCTGGCCCTTCTTCTTCACATCACCTTTACCTTTCTGTGGGAGAAAGGGACATGGGAGAAGATACAGCACCAGGATTGATGCATACACCCTTTTTAGGCAAAACCCTGCCATCCAGCCATCCCAAAGACCATGTTGCACTAGGTACCAGCTAAGCATGGGGCCCTGGGAGCTGTTTTCCACCCAGATGATGCTTTGACCATTGAGAAGGAATTGGACATTGCAAGGGCAGGACAGAGACTACAAGATGGGCTTGAAATGTTCACAGGTACTGAGTATTTGGCAGCTCTCCTCATAAAGATTTTTCTCAAGCATTGGTGCTACTGGACCGGATGTCCAGCAAACAAAAAGTACTTTCTACTTGAGCAAAGCCCAAGGCATTCCCCCCAACCCCTGGTACCTAACCTTGGATCTGTACTCTGCACCAAAGGCAGGTTCCTTGTCCAGCTGCCGGTGGATCCCAGAGCCTCCAGCTGGAAAACAGAATGTGCAGTAGTTAGAAGGGAGGGTCCCACTGGGAAGTGCCAGACTGTGCACTGGTGGAGGACCTACCTCTGTACTGACGGTTGGTCTCGGCCTCTGGTTCCTCATCATCTGGCTCTTCTCTGAACCATTGCTTCTGGCCTTTCTTCTGCAGAAAGCAGCAGTGGGTACCCCGCAGCTGGTTCTGTCCTCCCATATACCCCTGACCTCCTGCTTCCTCCCATGGGGGCCCAGAGACTTTGCAGCCTGCCTGCACATGTTCCTGTCCCCAGCCAGCCTCTCACACCCTTCTAAACATCTGGTGCTTGCCCAGTGTCCCCTCTGGCCTCTCAGGCAAAGCTGTAGCTGCCATGGCACAGGCAGGGCTTTACCACAAATGAGTTCCCCCAGCATCTCCCTCAGGATCATGAGCCCCATACTCACACTGCAAAGACCTACTTCTTCCAGCACATCTGCCATTTCCTCATCTGCTCCTATGGTATAGGATAACAGACTTAGTGCAGAATATGGGTGCAGGAAAGCCCCAGTACTGTGCTAGCTTCTGGAGAGCACTGCAGGAGCACGGTGTCCCAGCCAAACGAGCACCAGTGGCCATGTCCCCTCCATGGTCTGGTGATGGACTGGACTGGGTTACCCACCCTGGGCAACAGTAGCCCAGAAATGAGGTGTGACAAGTCCATACTAACCCTTGCCAGTTCCGCCCACATCTCTCCCCCAGTTTCCAAATATGGAAGACAGAAAACTATGTCCAAGCATGAGAGCAAGTCTAGCAAGGTCCCCCATGAGCCCAGGCAGTACCTTTAGCTTCATCATTGTCCATCTCCTCCTCTTCGTGGATAATCAGACGCCCATCCTCAGACACCTGGAAGTCATGGCTCACTCCTCTTGACCGCTTGGAGCCTGGCTTGGTGGCTGCACAGAAAGATGCATCAGGGTCTGGGGAAGGACCCACTCCTGGAGGCCTCTATATTCCCAGGGCCTCTACACATCACACCAGTTCCTGCCCTGTCCATCTCACCCAGGTCACAAGCTTGGCTCCTTACCTAGCACCCGCTGGGATACATTTGGGTCCAGGAAATTAAGGGGCTCATCCTCTTCCCCTTCTTTCAGCCAGGCCTGGCCCTTGTGCCGTGCTTGCTTTCTCCATGCCTTGCTCCCCTGCTGGTCCTCCTCCTCATCCTCTGAGTCAGCTAGAATCTCTTCCATGCTGGGAAAAAGACAGAAAGGACAATAGAAATAGAACAAACCCAGGGGTGCAGACCCCAGCCTGCCTCATAGCACACAGCAGCCTCAGAGATGTCCCAGTATCTTGAGGCAATAGTCAAGTGGTGGGGCTGCTCCTTCTTCACCCAGGCCTATCTTCACCTGTCTCCTCTGGGCTGGGCAGGTGGTGCCTCCTCTTCATCTGTATCTGCAGCTGCCTGCCTCCGGGCTCGCTGCTTGCGGCTCCGGGCTTCTCCCTTGCGGATGTTCATCAGCACCTTGTGGTACTCATCAGGCAGCAGCCCCTTCACCAGCTCAAAGCTGAGTAGTAGATGCAGAGAGCAATCAGTGCCCACCTCCTCCTGCACCAATTCCCAGTATGCCCCTGCACAGCTTCAGTGTGACCCAGAAACCCTTGACTCACCCAAACTTGCGGATGAACCTCGTAAATAGGTTTCGCAGCTTCATACGGAAGTGACGTCTCATGTCATCTGAGAGGTTCCCCACAGCCTCTAGCTGTCATGATAAAGACACTTGAGATCAAAACACCCCTGTCCTGAGCATCCAGCCTCCCACACTTCCCCTGCATGGCCACATGGCTCACTGTGCTGCCCTTTCCCCACATCCACCCTCCAGGCAGGGAGATGGGAAGGTCTCTCTGCTTGGCAGGCCCGGTTCATAGGGGTTATCTGGCAGAATCATGTCAGCACTCAAGAGAGACCTCTACTGCCTCTCTGGCCACATCGCTCACTGTACTCTCCACTCCCAACATCCACCCCAGGCAGGGCCACGGGAAGGTCTCTCTGCTTGGCAGAGCCAGTCCATTGGGGTTCTCTGGGAGGTCCACACCAGCATTCAGGAAAGGGACCTCTTTACTGTCTCTTCAGCCACCAAGATCAAGTTTGTGCCACTGGCTCCCACAGAGAATCAGTATGCAGCCTAGAGATGCCCCCAGCTACCCATGGCAGTTCCATATCTGCCCCACCACCCTATCTAGGGCACCCTGCATAGCATCTCACCATTGCCTGGATGTGCTTGGCCAGGAGCTTGGTGTCCATCAGCAGTAGTGTGACCTTAAGGAAGCCCAGGGCTGCTTTCACCACATCCCGTGTGCGGGAGGCCAGCAACAGGCAGATGTTCTGCAGGAGCTGCTCCACCATGCTCAGCTCCATGTGATCTGCAAGTGCAGCAGGGCTCAGACACAGCCACCTCTCAGCACCCACCTTCAATGGAGGATGCTACTCTGTCCCCACATGCTGCCCCTGTCCCTGCCCACTTTCCTACTCACCTTTGAACTCGAAGAACAGGCGGGTCAGCGCCAGAACTGTGCAGCTGATCATGGTGACTGAGCCTGTGAGCCCCGCGTAAACCAGGAGCAGGAACCGCTGCATGGCCTCTACAAGAGTGCAACAATTCAGGCCTCTGCCAGTCCCCAACTCAGCAGCATCCCTGGCCTGTTTTGGTGAGATGCTGGACAAGGGTCTGATTCTGCTGACAAAGCAGCCATGGGGCTTATCAAGTGGAGCCAGGATCTCACCCTGGGGAGTAGGCCCGAAGCGAATGAAGACATGCCCCATCTCCACCAGCAGCAGGAAGGCATTCTTGCGGGCCCCCACTGACACCTCCTTGGTGCACAGGATGACCTGGGGGCACAAAGACATGTCAGTGCTGCCATCCCCAACGCTAGAACCAGCCAGGTGCCCCAGGGACCACACTCACCTCTGGGACCAGGGCAGTGACGAAAGGCTCGTGCTCTGCAGAGAGCTGCTTCATAATGTGGAGCAGGCACTTCAGGCGGGGCTGGAGAAAGAAACAGCCCAGTTCTGGGGTACAGGCAGGCACACAGACCTAGCTACCCCTACTGCCAGTCACATCCTTTACTCTCCTAGCAATGGCTGAGCTCCACCACCAGAGCCCTTTTTCTCACCCTTTTGGCTGGGGATGCCGCACTCTTGAGTGACTCCAGTAGTGCTGTCTGCAGATCTTCCAGGTGGGAACAGACAAAGGCCTGGCAGGGAGCGTGGGGAGCAGCACACACCTCCTCCAGCACGCGGTACGCCTTCTTCTGCATGCTGCGCTCCTTGCTCTGCGGGGACAGCCAACACACCCCTGTTGTCAGGGCAGCCCCTTGCCAGTGTCCAAACGGACCCCTGCAGCACAGCAGAGACCCGTCCCAGAGCATGGATCCAAGCTGACAGAAGGTAGCCTACACATCCATGGTCAACTCACCTGAAGGGAAGGCTGGATGGTGCGGTATAGAGAGTCCAGGGACTGTTCATCAGCGTAGGGGGCCATTGCCACCACCAGATCCAGAATGGATAGTCTATGGCACAAGACAACATGCACCACTAATGCTGCCTGACCAAACTGAGCATCTGGCTGAGAGTCTCATTGGATGCATGATAGACATACCCTACACGAGACAGTCCAAGTGCCTGGACTGCCAAGCACCTGCTCATTGGCAGGAAGCTGGCAGTTTTAGCTTTTAGCACCAGTCTTGGGATGTTACCTGGCAAACTCAGTGCTCTCGGGACTGGTCAGCTTGGCATTGGCTTTCTGCAAGAACTCACACACCATCTGCAGGGCAGACACCAAAAGCACGATCAAAACTGACTGAAAGGAGTTTGCAATCCACCAGGCAAATGCCTTGCTGTAAGGAGCTGGACAAATTCACAAAGGGCTTGTGCATGATGCACCAGAGGCACTGCAAGATTGGGAAATCCAAGACCCAAGGAAGGGCTCCCTCCCACAAGGGCAGGAAGGCTGCTGTATGCTCAGTTTCTTTATTCCTGCCCTCTCTAGTCAGGCATCCATCATTGCCCTATCAGACTGAGTCTGGCTGGAACATGCCGGCCCAAGCCATCACAGCCTGCACCACAGCCCCAGGCCCCCCTCACCTCAGGGTCAGTGATGGTCAGGTAAGCACGGATAGTGTCCAGCACGGAACGGCGCTGAGCAATGTTGCCCCCATCCTCCTTGGGCTGGCTGTACACGTTGAACAGGATAGGCAGGAAATTTTTGGCAAAACGACCCACTTCTGCCCGCTCTGCATCTACGGAGAGAACAGCAGGAGTAGGGATCAGCATCTCCCTTCTGTGTCACTGCAGTGGACAGGAATCCACCATGAAGATCTGTGCCCCTCCCCAACCTGTCTTGCAGCCTTTGTGGATGAGGGTACGCAAGGCCTGGCACACGGTGGGGCGGAGGTCTGGGCGCTCACTGATGGCCATGCCCAGAGTGCGGGCCAGCCCCTTGAAGGCCCCTAGCACGTCAGTAGGGTGCGTGCAGAAGCCAGGCAGCAGGGTCCACACCTGGAAAGCAAAGGAAGCAGTTAGAGGCCAGCACCTTCCGCCCAAATCACAGCTCCCTGGCCTGGCACCACAGATAGGCCATGGGAGGGCTCCTGGGCACTCTGTGTTACCTGCCACTGCAGTGTGTCATAGACCTTGGCTTCCACAATCTTCTCAGCCTGGGTAAACTCCACAGCTGCAAAAGAGAAAGGGCAGATGAGCAGAGCAGCAGAAGTGGCAAAGCCCCACTCCATCTCAGTGCAGGAAAGAAAAATTACACAGACCACCCTGGGACTCCTAGGAGCTCAGGACTGCTCCATGGGGACCTCCACTGCACCACCCCCCTCACCTCTGCTTTTCAGACTGGCTGCCAATGGTAAGAAATAGCTGGTGAAGAAGCTGAGCCGTGCACCCTGCACGTAGTCCCGCAGCACTGGCAGGAGCCAGCTGCGGGGGAAATCCAGTGTCAACCTGGGGAGGGAAGGCACGAATCAGGGGAGTGCAGGGCACTGCCAGTATCAGCCCCTGGGCACAGTGTACCTCCACCCAACCCCAAAATTGGATCCTGGGCACAGATAAGGTCAGCAGAGACAAACACTTTCAACACCGTGTGGGAAATGGACAGAAATGTAGCAAACTACTGCAAAATTTCTCCCCCGTGATTGCACTTACTCCTTGCCATCAATCTCCAGAGGCACAGCTTCCAGCAGTACCTCAGGGCCCATGGTGCTTACTGCAGCCCCCACTGCTTGGTCCACTTCAGCAGTGTAGGGGAAGTGTGGGGAGAGCCTCAGATCACATAGCGACTGGAGACACTGCAGAGATGGGACAGGACAGTCACAGAGGTGGGTCTGGCATGTGTCACTCACTGTGCCTGCACAGGGATGGAAGCTGCCCTGTGTGTCCCTGTGCCGAGTCCCAAAGCTGTGCACACTGAGGGCAACATGAACTGGATTGGGCCCTGCTCTATAGCTAGACAGTGGGACACAGCCCAGGCAGCAGCACAGCCACCCCACCCACCTCCATGGATGAGTCTGTGCCCTACCAGCCTAACTCACCTTCCTCATGATGGGGTGGCATTGCTTCCCACATGTTTTGAAGAAGATCTCCAGCACCCGAAGCACCTTATCCCACGCTGCGTGGAAGCGGTATGTCAAGCCTTCCTCCACTGACCTAGGGAAGAGAAAGGAAACAGTCACACTGGCAGGGGCTGACCCAGCAGCAATCACTGTTCCCACTAGAACCTTTCAGAGCCAAACCACGCCCACAAGGACAGCCTTTCCCACACCCCCACTCCGCACCTAAACATCTTGCACAGGTAGGAAGCAGGGGTTGACGCAGATGCAGATACAGTGCCCAGTTCCTCCATATGCGGAGCAACACACTCGCTCAAGAGGGTCTGCAAGAGCAAACAGGGAAAATGGAGCAGCAATGAACCAGGGATCCCCCAGCTCTGTAGGCACGGAGGGGCGCACCATTCCTCAGCAAGCCTCTGGGCAGAACCCTTCATGAGAACTAGGGCAGCCAAGGAGGAGATGGTACCTGAAGAATCTGAGCCGCCTCCGATACCACCTGAGAGTGTGGAGAGAGGAAGCAGTTCATGGCAGTAGAGAAGAGCCGAGGCAGGTGAGCCCAGCATAGGTGCTTCTGCAGCCTGGAAAAGGAAGACCAAGCAGGTAACAAACAAAGCAGCTGCCTCTTCCCCTGCCCAGCTGTGGTCCCTGCCTGCACCTGCCCAAGTTGATATGTGCCCTCTCCATGGTGGACAGCCAGGTCAGCAGCGGTTGCAGGTCACTTGTGTTTGGTACATAGTCATAGAGAGCCTGCAGAAGCAAGAGGTGAGTAGGTGCTGTGGCACTGCCAGCCCTGTCCCTCCCCATGCTGCCACCCCAGACTCACAGTGATGATTTGGGCATTGAGGTCCGCCGGCAGGCAGGCCACACTGGCCTGGGCACTGAAGAGGCTGTGGAAGGCTTGCATGGCACATGCCGTCACCAGCTGCAAAGGACATGGTGAGGAGAGAACTCTGCTGTGTACCCATTGTTCCCCTACTCCACATCATCTCAGCACTTCTGCAGCTATGTCCTGCCTTCAGTCTCCCTCTTCCACAGCAGGCAGAGGAACAAGCACCAGCTGCCCTGGGCACCTCTGCATTTCTATCCTGAATTTCCAGGCTCCCAGCCAGCAGCTGAGAGTTCCAGGCTGTAGCCAAAGGGAAAATGGGCTGCCTTCACCATCTCTGGCATTGGGGATACTCACCACATGGCTGACGGTCATGACTCTGAGCAAAGTTTCACAACAGGTCTTCACCACAGCTGCGGGGAAGCAGGGCAGCAGGTCCCGCAGCAGGGCAAGGACATGTAGGGTGGTGGTTGCCTCCTTGGTGCCTGTGGGGGCAGAGCAACACCTAAATCCCTGCCTGAGGGAAAGCCCCTGTGACAGTACTGGGACTGACCCTTGGAGACCACTCCCTCAAACTTCTGGGAAGAGCTGAGCAATAAACAGATGGCTGAAGACCCTCTAAAATACCTTAGGTGCCCCAGAGGCATTTCATACTCCCCCCAGCAATCCAGGGTGCAGCTCCCTCCCCTCTTCCCTAATCCTTATTCTCCCATAGCCACAGGGACTTGCACACTAAGCTGCAAACTCCTTGCTCCAGCATTGCATACCTCCAGCTTTTTCTATCTCCCGGATGCAGAACTTGGCGGTGGAGGGTGCTGCAGGATGATGCTCAGGGGCTGCATCTCCAAACATGAACTCGCTGCCCCTCAGGACAGAGCACACACCATATTGTGCCGCCTTCCGCACCTGGGGACAGGAGAGCCCAGGTAAGCAGAAGCCAAGAACTTAAGGGCCAGAAGTAGCTCAGGAAATGAGTCCCAAAAGCAGGACCATCAGGCACTCACCTTGGGCTTGGTATGAACACAGAAACTCAGCAATCCATGATACACCTGGAGGGTGACAGGGTAGCTCCAGGCTGACAAGTCCTGCTTCCGCAGCAGTGTGGCCAGACAAGAAAGGACCTATTATGTCAGAGCAGCAAGTACTTTAGCATCACTCCAAAGAACCTCCAATATTCCAACAATCCCGGAACAAACATGCAGCACTACTCTACATTTGACCCCAGCTCTGAGCAGGTCCCCAAGCAGAGCTGGCACAGCTGACTCTTGGCAGCCTCTTGGCTACTCACCCATCGCAGGGCAGAGGTGGAGCTGCTGCAGGCCTGTGAGGACATGATACCCATGAAGGCTTTTGAGGTGTCTGAGAACTTTTTAATAAGCACTGGACTTGGGACGCTGCCAAGAGAAGGGGGAATGTGAATGGACAGTCAGCCAGTGATTGACAATGCCTGTGAGCAGTCAGCTAGCGTCAGGCATGTAGGGAGCCACATCCCCAGCCCACCGCATTCAGGTCCTTTCCCCAGCGTGGTGAGTGGGGACAGCACCACCCCTTGTTCCATGACAGAGCCAGGTAGCTCTACCCACTCCTCTGCCACTCACCGCTTCAGGACAAGGTTGAGCAGGTAGGCAACAGCAGCCAGTGAATCGGGGGACTCCACCACCTCCAGTGTTGTCATCTGGAAACAGAGGATAAGTGAACAAGGGGAAGCAGGGGTTAACATCAGGCCAGCCCTTTTCTGACCCTTGGGAAAGTGGGTAAAGAAACCAAGAGCAAAGACACCAGGAAGAAGAGGACACCCAAGGCCTTGGATCTAGAGAACGAGTGGACGCGACGCTTAGGGATCTGGTCTAGAAGTTAGACAATAGGATAAAGGTTGGACTCGATGACCCTGGAGGTCCTTTCCAGCCATGATGATTCTGTGGTTCTGTGATTCTCTCCACAGCTGCCACTCACCAGTGCAGCAAAGTACTCTGTCTCACTCTCCTTGCCCCCCTGCGAGCGGATCACCTCTGTCACAGCTGCCAGCACAGCACAGATCTGTGAACAGCAAGCAGAGCAGGTCAGTACCCTCAGTTTCACATCTGAGGTGACCCTCCCCCCTAGTCCTGCTCCTGCCTGTACCTCTTTGTGAGCAGCAGAGTTTGACTCCCAGAAGCGCTGGACTTTGCTGAAGGTGATGTTCGTGCAGTCACTCAGCCCACTCAAGAAGGTGCCAGAGGACTTCTCCGTGGCAGCCTCCCCAGCATCATCCTCCTCCACACAGAGCTGCGCACTGTCACTGGCTCGCCCCAAATGCAGAGATCCTGACTGCAGCTCATTGTGCAGCTTCACCGCATCCACCGTCAAGTTACTTTTCTCTGCCAGGAAGAAGTACAGTCTGAATCACAAACTTGCATTGCTCCACCATTCACTCTGAAAACCTCTGTGCCTCTCTTCCCAGCCAGACCAGCTTGGTTGGAGCTCATCTCCATTATACACACGGATCCTACTTCCCCCATGTGATAGGAAGAAGTACAGCAATAACTGGAGAAAACCCCTTGTTCATATAAAAACAAACTGGGATGTAGTCTACGCATTTCCTCTGACGGAGGAGAGCATCACATCATGGTGTACTCAGACTGTAACAGCGAGGCATTCCTTGTACTCAGCCCCATTATCTTCTTCCACTTGGAGTCCTGGCATCCAGACAGCCAAGGCTCACACTCCATGTCCCTCTGAATCACAGACTCCAGCTTGTAGGCAGCTGCAACAGGGCAGTGCATGGTGCAAAATGTTTCTTTTTCTGCAGGAGGAAGATCTCCTTAGCCAACAGCTGCCAGAGCTGTGAAACTCCAGCTGCTTGCAGACCCAATGCTCTGCGGTTTATCCCGGTTTATAATAGGAATCTCTCTTACGTTCCTCTCCGCACCACATGACACATAAGCGCTCACAGACACGACCAAGGGGTTCTAGGAGTCGAACAGCTCCTGCCCGGAGCCTGCTGGGATGTGCCTGCCAGGACAGCAGAGTCCGTTTCAGCCCCCACTATTCTGGGATCCTGGTGGCTGCAGGCAGGACCTCGCAGCGGGCCCTGGCAAGGTGACACAGTGCTGCACGCCGTGCCCCATTTCACTGCATAGGCCGGCGTCGCGGTGAACGAGGCCTCCACCTGCCGGAGCTGCGGCCTGGCGGTCGGCGGCTCCGAGCTCCCCCGCCCTCGGGAACCAGGGACCTAAAGGTGCGTCCCGCGGCCTCCCTGTGCCCTTGCAGTCCCACTGGTCACAGGCCGGGAGCTGCCCGCACCGGAGGCCGCGGACTCCCCGCCTGCCCCATGCACTCACCCACGGGCCGGCTGCAGAAGCGACTGCGAGCGGCCAGACGGTGCTGGCGGGCCTCGGGGTTGCAGTCACTGCTATGGCCCCTCCGCCACCGCTTCAGCTTGGCGGCGGCGCCCGAACGGAGCCGCCCGCTCCGCGCCATGCTGGAACCGGCTGCACGTGCCGCCGCGTCACGCCCCCTCTTCCGCTTCCGGCGCCCGCCGCCATCTTCAGTCCGGGCAGCGGTGCCCTCAGTGCTGGCGTGTTACTACTGGGGAGTGACGCGGGGAGAAGCTAAGTAGGGACGCGTTCCGTCGGGGCTCGATTGGGAGGCCGAAGGGACCTAGGGCCATCCGTCAGCACGAGAGGCTGCAGAGGGGGATTAGTACGGAACGGAACGGCAAGTTCAGGGGCTGGTGCCCTTACGGATAACCCCACCACCGCAGGTGACGTCACGGCCCTGAAGGTCGCACCGCCCTTTGCGGCCGCGCCATGCGCTACGTGCCCGCCTGCCCGCCCGCTGCTCTGCGCATGCGCGAAGTTCCGTCCCTCGTCACCCCACCTTGCCACGCGGGGGCAGCGCTGGTAGCGTCAGTTGCGCGGCGGCAGCGCGAGGGGAGCGGGAGCGCGCGTACCACCCTCTTCTTCGCCTCCGCTCCTCCGCCATGGCCGCTTACCGGCTAGTCCTCGTCCGCCACGGCGAGAGCGCCTGGAACCTGGAGAACCGCTTCAGCGGCTGGTACGATGCTGATCTTAGCCCCGCCGGTCAGCAAGAAGCGCGGAGAGGCGGAGAGGCCCTTCGAGGTACCGCGGAAATGGGGAGGGGGTGTTGGGCCCCCGATCAGGCCTGGGATGGGGGGTTGAGATCTTCCGGTGTGAAGTGGCAGGGGGCTCCGGTAGCGGAGTGGGGGGATGCGACCGGTACCAGAGCGGTGAGGCCACCGCCCTTGGCCGATTGCATAAGGCCCAGCACTCACCTCCACGGTGTCCCCGGTGTCCTTTTCTAGATGCCGGCTACGAGTTCGATATCTGCTTCACGTCGGTACAGAAACGGGCAATCCGTACTCTATGGACCGTTCTGGATGCCATCGATCAGATGTGGTTACCCGTTATCAGAACCTGGCGCCTGAACGAGAGGCACTATGGGGCTCTCACCGGTTTGAACAAGGCTGAGACGGCGGCAAAGCATGGCGAGGCACAGGTGAAGATCTGGAGGCGCTCGTACGACATCCCTCCACCGCCTATGCAGTCTGACCACCCCTTCTACAGCACCATCAGCAAGGTAAGATCTCATCCACCTCGCTAGGAGTCTCCTAAAAACCACTTTCAGTCCCGGCAGCATGGTCTGGCTTCTCCACAAGGTCTCCATTGCAGTAACCAGTACTTGTCATTTATGGTGTTGAGCTCTTTGTCCTGCTCACTGCCTGAGGACATGAAACCCAGAACAAACTCAAAGCACAGGGGATGATACCTCTTAGTTAATCATTAGTTCTGTGACCCATGTGTGGGTATTTGTTCTGTTCTCTTCAGCCAGAAAAAGCAATGTGTGGCTTTGCCCAGAAGGTGTTCACAGTCCCAGCTGTAGCTGAGCACAGACCTCAAAGGTGCCTATTTCCTTCCAAGCCTGGCCTTGTCTACATGTAGGAGGTCCCCAGGCAGAAAATTTGGTGGGAAGTTTGGGATGAAGGCCCTGCTGTCACCTTTCCACACTGTTGGGCTGTTGCATGATTGTGGCCATTCCTCCAGGACCGTCGCTATGCTGACCTGACAGAAGATCAGCTACCAACATGTGAGAGCTTGAAGGACACAATTGCCCGGGCCCTGCCTTTCTGGAATGAGGAAATCGTCCCACAGATCAAAGAGGGCAAACGAGTCCTTATTGCTGCCCATGGCAATAGCCTGCGTGGGATTGTCAAGCACCTGGAAGGTATGGCAGCCCTGTGAGGGTTTTGTAGGGATCTCCCTGCTGCCAAGACTGGCACTGTGCTAGTGGGACTATGAGTGATGGCACCTTTGTGTTTGCAGGCATGTCAGAAGAGGCCATCATGGAGCTGAACCTGCCCACTGGCATTCCTATTGTCTATGAGCTGGATAAGAACCTGAAACCAGTCAAGCCCATGCAGTTCCTGGGGGATGAAGAGACAGTTCGCAAGGCCATGGAAGCTGTTGCTGCGCAGGGCAAGGTCAAGAAGTGAGGGCAGGCAGCAGGCTAGCACATAGTAGATAAGACCCCTACTGTTCCCCTACCCCTCTGTGCGCACCCCTCACAGCCATAGAAACTTGGAACTGCAGACCTGGAGCAGTTCCCCAGGATTAGGCCCGTTCCCTCAGGACCAGGCTTCCCTCTGCAGACAGCCCGAGGGTGAGGGGGTGCACACGGTTCGGTGTTCAATGGGAGCCCTGGCTCTGCCAGGCAGTGACCACACACTTCTCTGCACTGAGATCCCAGCCCTTGGGCCCCGTCTGCAGTGGGATGTGCCGAGCGATCCCTCACCATGCCAGGCTCTTCCTTTGCTATTTTCCCCCAGCAGCTCTTGTCACCTGATCACTGTAGTTTTGTTGCTTGATGTAGTCATCCTGGGAGAAGTTTGGTGAGTACAGCACAGGCAGCAACAAGATGAGTAACTGCTCCCCTCTTAGGTGTGTGGCACAGGGAACTGACATGCATAGGCACTTGGGTTGTATTTTGGTGTGACACAGCACCCAGGGTGGTACTTATGTCTCTGGACCTGGCTCTGCCAGCTCCTGCTTTAACTTACTACCTTCAGATAAAGGAGGGAACGGGTTGTCTAGAGGTTCATGTCCACCATATACTTCCCCTCAGCTCAGCTGAAGCCTATTGTGATCCTGTTGGGAAAGCAGGTGCTGTTGTGCCACATCCCACATGCGTGTATGTGGCCTTGTTGCTGTCACCTCCCCTTCTATTGGCACTGTGAGCCTGGCCTTGCACGGGGTCATTGTAACTGTCTGACATAGCAGCTGTCTTGTTCTGGTTCAATAAAGGAGTAATTGCGCAGTAACAAGGTGTTCTGCTTTCCTGCATCATGGGCTCTCCTTCGTCCAGCACCTCCCTCAGGCTCCTCTCAAGTGTGTGAGACAGCTGTTGCTGCAGGGTGCACACAGGGTGCAGGAAGTGCTCAGAGGAGCAAAGCACACCTCCCCAACCTCTTCTGGAGAGAGTGGGATGGTTTCAAGACTGGGTGGGCCAGATGTGGCACCTCAGGGTTGAGCACAGCCACAGCCTGTGCAGTTATCAGTGCAGAGACAAGCAGTGCTCCCTGTTCTACCTGCTGAGTACCTGGAGCCAGCACTGCCCAGCCACAGAACAGCTGTGTGGCATTTACCTTGCTATGGTAAGGCCATGGGGTTGTTTCCACCCCTCACATGTGGGCAAAGAACATTTCCGCCCACAGCCTCATGGCTCACTGGGGAAAGTCATCCCCTCTCCTAGTGAGCTACAGAAACCAGCATACTGCAGGCAGCCACCACCACCCCCTAGACTATAACTGAGGAGAGCACAGAGCTTACAAAAAGTATTTATTATCCAGAAACAAAATCAATCCTGTGAATGAGGGCCCATCCAGATGTCCCAGCCTCTTGCACACAGAGGAAACTGAAGCTCAGAGGCTGCTCTGTCCTCACAGCCCCTAGCCTGGGATGCTGTTAGGTCTGCAGGAACTGAGGCTGTACGCGGGCCACCTTACGGAAGTCCTTAGTATGTGTCCTCGGGCACTGCATCTCACACCAGCTGATGGGCACCATCTGCACCCCTAGGAACACCACAAGTCAGAGGTTCCGCTTCCCAAATTTGCATTCCTTCACATGGGAGAGAAGGAGGCAGAACTATCCAAGTACTGGCCTATTCCTACCTGCCTCACTGCGGGCCACCACCACACCCAGCTCATTTTCTGCTGTGCTCAGCAGGTAATTAGACTGTGCATCCCCCAGGGAGATCTGGATAGACAGGGGTTAAAGGAAAGGTCTCCGGGGGGTACTGGAGCAAACCCAATGTCCTTGGCACACTCTCCTGGTGCCAAGGTAAAGGATACGACTTTGGCAAGGACTATGTCACCAGGGCGGAAACTTCTGTACACTTCTACCTGCATGGGAGAGAACAGGCAAAGCCACATGGCATGTCAGGGTGCTCATCAGCAATGAGACAGGTGCCCCCCACCAGCACATAGTGGAGGCAGCTGCAGTAGCACAGTTGCTGGTAGTGCCTCACTGACCTTATCTTTCTCTGTGGCTCGGATATCTTCTCTCCTAAAAAGGAGACGGAGGGATCTGAGTGCCAGAGAGCAAAGGCAACTCTCCAGCCTGTGGCAGGAGCTGCCCCGGCCTCCTGGGTGCTCTCCAGGACTTGCTGGACATCTGCCCGGTGCTCAGGGTAGAAGTCCTTCTGGGGCAGCCAAAAAAACTTTTTCGCTACCTTCCCTTGGGGAGGCAGTCCTCAAAACACCCACTTGCAGGGAACCCAGCCCTCTCCATACCTTATGGTTCCCCGGAAGGTGGATTTCAGTGGTGTTGATCCGACATAAAGAATGTGCACCTTGGCAAAGCGTGAATTAATGCTGCAAACCTGCCCGGAGGAAAACGGAGTCAGTGCCAGGTCAGCTCTGCTCTCAGCTTAGCTCTGCTGCAGGCAAGGAAAGGGCAGAGTGCAGGCAGGACAGGGCTGTATGTCGGGAGCTCATGTCTCACACAGCTTGTGCCCAAAGTGGTGGTGGCAGAGGTGGGACACTCAGCAGAGCCAAGCGAGGATGATACTTGTGCAACTCGAGACACTAAGACGTGCTGTGATCCCCACCATCAAGAGCATAAGGAAACTAATTCCTGGTCTGTGCCACCCTTTCTTTTAGTTACCCCAGTCACTGCCTTCCACACTCTGTGCCCCAGCAAGTTCTGAAAGGGAGAGCAAAACAGAAGTTCCCCATAGCCCATCTCAGCCTCAGGGTAAGAGGCAGGTGTTGCTCATGCCAGTATCTGGCTTGTGAATGAAGGATCCAAGGGAGCCCCTGGGCTGCCTCTGTCATACTGGGAGTCATAGATCCATGGAATGGTTTGGGATGGAAGGGATTTCAATGATGATTTAGTTCCAACCCCCATGCCATGGGCAGGGACACCTCCCACTAGTCAGGTGGCTCAGAGCCCCATCCAACCCAGCCTTGAAGACATTCACAACCTGCTTGAGCAACCTGTTCCAGTGTCCCACCAGTGGAGAACTTCCTTATATCTAAATCTACTCTCTTTCAGTTTAAAGCTGTACAGAAAGTAAAGGTACTCATGAGCCAAGGGGCACCGCATTGCACACCACACACACACAAGAATAGAAATCAGCACAAGGTAGGGGGAGCCAAGGCTGTATAATCTGCTATCATAGTGCACTCTTGTACCCTTACCTTGCATGTCACCACAGTCCCCACATCAGGCAAGAGCTGAGACTCAGCATCCCTCACCACTGACACAACAGGCAGCTGTATGGCAGCAGACACAAGGGTTAGCTCAGGCTAACAGCACAGGCTCACAGCAGAGACCAGCCAAACCCTGCTGGAGCCCAATTCTCCAATTGGGATGGGATTGTGAAACCTCAGCACCCATTAGCTGGCTCTGGGGAAGGGTAATGCATGCCCTGGCTGTGCTCACCCCACTCTCCTCGTTCCTCCTCTCCAGGCAGCCAGCCAGTGAGGAGAAGATAAAGCCGTGCCGAGTATAAGTCCCGCTGCCGGCCGTGGCCTCCTCTGCGCTGCACAGCCGCTCTCCTAAGCGACAGACGCTCAGGGGGGCGGTTGCTGGGGCACCAGGTACCTGCTCTGGGGGATACTGGGCTCTGCAACACCCTAGGCCTGCCCTCACCTCCACCCCGGACACACTCCCTGCTCCAGGTCCACCTTGTGACGTGAGACAGCCCCTTCCATCTCCGGTCAGCCCTCCCCTACCCTTCCGGGACATTCCCTCCTCAAAGGCCCCTCCACACCAGCTTCCCCAACACCAACCCCAACGACACCCCCCACCCCCGCTCTAGGCCGGCACCTCCCGCACCCTACCCCAGCCACTCTTCAACTCGGGTAACTCCAGCCCCAGGAACCCCGCACCGTCTCAAGCCGCCCAGGCCCACACTCACCAGGGACACAATACCGTGCGGGAGGCGCCATGTCCACGGCCAGTAGGTCTGCAGCAGAAAGCCCTCCTCCTATTGGTCCGCAGGGGGAAGGGAGCGATGTAAGCCACGCTGCAATTGGTTGTTGCCGCAGGGCACGGCGCATGGGCGCGCTGCCCGCTGGGAGTTGTAGTGCGGCACCAGCAGAAGGCACTTCCCAGCATGCCGTGCGCGGGGCGGCGGGCGCTGCCCGAGGGGCGCTGAGGGCACAAGCCATGGCGGCGGCGGGCGGCGGGGAGTGGGTGGCAGGTCAGGCCTGGGCTGCGGGGCTATGGTGGGGGGAGCTGTGGGCCTGGGAGGCCGTGAGGGAATGTCGCGCCCGGGGCTGCCGTGGAAGGATGCTGTAGGCCTGGAAGGCCCGGATGTGTTGTGGAATAGGGAGTGTTAATAGGGCTGGGGGTGTCGTGGGACTGGGGCTGTCCTAGCACTGCGAGGCCGAGTGCCATTGAACTAGGGAAGCTAGGTGATGTGGACTCGGGCAGTGTGTCGCCAGTCGCCACTGGAGGGTGCCACAGGGCTGGGCCTGGGTGGCTGCGCCCGGCGGGAGAAGGGCCCTGGCAGTGCTTGGGGGAGGAGCCAAGTCTAAGGTTCCCTTTTTCGATGATGTTACCTGTGGTCTTATCTGTGCTAGTGGTTGTTTGTTTTCCCATTCCTGTGGGCTCTGTGTTCCACTGAGATGTAGGGAGAGCCATGAACAGGGTGAGAACTGCCTGTGCCTGTGCCTGACTGGACCAGCGAGGGTGCCTGGCTCTTGTGGCTGTGCTGCTGGTTGCAGACAGGTGCCTCTGGACAGAGCAGTGCAGGGTGGACCGGCTGGCTGCTGTAGGGGAGGAAATCTCTCTGAGGAGTGTTTGCAGGGAAAGGGCTGACCTTAAGGCACGCTGCTGGTTGCAGCATTTTGTCTCTTACCACACTGACAAGGCGGGGGTAGGTGCCACCCAAAGGTGGCCTGAAGTTGTTACTTAGCATTTGTTTCAGAGGAAAACTCTTGTTAAAGGGAAAAATGGGCAAGGGAGTATCAGTGGGGTTTGCATATCCCACTACTCCCTTACCAGAGAACAGGAAACCTGTGTATTGGTGAGTCTGCTGTCCTTATGTCCAGCTTCTCCCAGCCTTGGAGTCAGCCCCATGCTTGTCTGGCAGAGCAGAGGGCAGCCCCTAGCTCCTGTGGACAGCCCATTTGGATGCTCCAGCTTCTGCCCTTGCCCCTTCCTGCAGCTGCCCACAGGACAGGGAGCTGGCCTCCATAGGAGGCACTCTGTGGTGTGGCACTACTGTCTGGCACTGTGCTGAGGTGAGCACTTGGCCCAGACTTGGAACATGCTAGTTCAGGCTCAGAATGTGCCTCGGCAGAGCCCTAGGGCATCCTCACTGCTTAATATTGATGGGCACTGCCTGCATGGAGGTGTGGGGGCCATAGCCCTGCAGATCATTTTCCTGGCTGCTGGGCCAGCTCAGGTTGCTCCTTGCTCCCAGTGCAGCTCTTGGGTGGGATAAGGGGCTTAGCAGGCAGTGGAGTGCTGCACAGCATGCCCGCAGCCTGGGGCCACTGTGTTATCCAAAGTGGATCTAGGTGACGGGAAGGAGGAAGTGTTGGTAGACTCAAGAGTGGGGCTGTGAGGTTGGGGAAGGTGCAGGGTGGCCTCTGAGACTTGGTCCAGAGGTTGAGGTGAAGGGAAATACCATCCAGGCCTTGCTTTCTGGGAGTGGGAAGGGGGTAATCATGGCCCAGTTTCTCCATGTATGTCTTGTGCAGGTTCCCCCATGTCCAAACTTGTGAAAAGCTGGGATTATCCCTGGATCTGGCCCAGCACCCTGGATGCTTGTGCCTTCTCTGGTTTCCTCCAAGTCAGACTCTCCATGTCACTCCCCCAGCCCCCTCCCTGCCAGGAAAGATGAGATGGGTCTAGAGAGCATTTGAGACCAGATGCCAAGAGGCCTGTGCCCTTTGGTCTGTGGAGAGAGCCATCACAGCTACAGTGGCCCCACAGTCTCCAGGAGTGTGGCCTCAGCTCCCTTGGCTTCTTGTCCTCGTGCAGGGCAAAGGAGAGGCCGCTGCACTGCAGCGTAGAGTTAGTATACAGAGCTGCAAGGCTTGGGTCTGGGAGGGGAGACACTTCCCAAGGGACAACCAGGCAATAGGGTGGCTTGCCCACACTGAGCAACTCTCTCCACAGGCGTGGTGTGGCAGGGATGAGGAGCCGGCAGCGGATGTTTGCAGCAGTGATGCGTCTGCTCCTTAAGTGCCTGCGGCTGAGCCGGAGGCGACGGTTTAAGCTGGTGCGGCAGGTAGAACAGCTGTGGCACTACGGGCACCTCTGCCTCCGCTCTCTCCTCTACAACTCCTTCACCAACGGCGACGTGGTGCTCGACTCTCTCTTTGAGCCTGTTTACTGGCTGGTGGACCATGTCACTCGGTGGTTCGGTGTGGTGAGTACTCACACTGGACAGGAAGGCGCCTAGCTCTGGGGTGAGTGTGCTGCTAGGGCAACTGAGTCTTAGGGCTGCCTGTGCAGGAAGGGAGTGGGAACCTCAGCGTGTGGTTCAGATTGGTTCCCTGTGGCTGTGTCCTGCCTATGTATCTTCCCAGGCAGCAAGGGGCAGGTGCTCCCCACTCCAGTGACCCAGGCTCCTTTCCCATAGGTATTTGTGGCACTGGTGATTGGGTTGACAAGCTCCGTTGTGGCCATCGTGTACATCTGCCTGCTGCCCCTCATCCTGCAGACCTACACCCCTGCCTGGATCTGCTGGCACCTTGCCTATGGACACTGGAACCTCATAATGATTGTCTTCCACTATTACATGGCCATCACAACTTCACCCGGGCACCCACCACAGGTGAGGGAAGCACAAACTGGCAGTGCACCCACCCTCTCCCAGCTGGGCACTGGAACAACTCAACCAGCCTGGTGGTGTCATTGCAGGAGACCTCCAGATCAGGGCAGCTAGAGTGGACATTGTGGGGTGGGGAGGCATGGGGGATTCACAGGGTAGGTGAGGAGAGTGGGGAGCAGGGGATGAGTGCAGGGCTTGGGTGCACAAATCTCTTCTGACCCCTGTGCAGGCCAAGGATGATCTCACTGGCACCTCCATCTGCAGAAAGTGCATTGCCCCCAAGCCAGCTCGCACCCACCACTGCAGCATCTGCAACAGGTAGGGCCATCTCCTTAGCCCATCACAGTGTTCACAGCCTCTGAGACCCCTCTCTTTGCCCCGTACCACACTGTAAGACTAGGGCCCCTTCCCCTACACTTTGCTGGCTTCTTGCCTCATCTCTTGCACCCACTGTGGGGCTGGGGGACTGCCTACCCTCCTGCACATGGTGCTTGCATTGGCACTGCTCTCCTCTCTCCCAGGTGTGTGCTGAAGATGGACCACCATTGCCGTATCCTTCTGTAGTACTAATTTGCAGCACTCCCTCAGAGAAGCTGGCCCTGCTTCCCTGTTCTCTCCTGGCCTTGCTCCTCTCCCAAGTCAGCCAGCACAGGGAAAGGTGCCAGAGACTGGGCCTTGAAGACCCACTGTGGTCCCTGGGGTGGGTTTGGATCTGGTTACATACCTTTAACCCCAGAGGCAGCCTGGCTAAACAACTGTGTGGGACATTACAACCACCGCTACTTCTTCTCCTTCTGCCTGTTCATGACCATGGGTTGCATCTACTGCAGCATCAGCGGCTGGGAGATGTTCCGGGATGCCTATGCAGCCATTGAGGTGAGGTGGCAGACCCAATCCCTCCCATTGCTGTGTGCTGAGGCTGCCTGGGCTGCCCAGGTTGAGCTTGCAGAACGAGACTGGGCCACACCTGGCCTTGTAGTGATTTTGCTTCCCCTTTCCCTCCTCCTTCAAGGCCCCCAGCTGCTGTGATCCTGCAGGGGATGGTGGTGAGGGGGAGGGGTCCTCTCATCTGAGACACATAACTGGTGCCCTGTTTTCCATCCCCCTAGAGAATGAAACTGCTTGAGAAGGACAGACTGCAGGTGGCTGCCAACCAGGTGGGACCACCCTTCCCCACAGCTGCTCTAGGCAGTGTGAGCAGAGCTGCCCTTTGGCTGAGCCCTGCTTAGGATCCTGCTCTCAAGGAGCACCCCAGAGCCAGTGTCTGAGCTCATCTGGTGTCAGAGCTGGGGTTAGCCAGGCAGTTCTGTGATAGGCACTGCCTCCAGTAGCTTGGGCTTTGCTTCCCTGCAATCCCAGCAGCTTTGGCTGGCACCAGGTGCTTGGCATGTGGTGCTGAGGCCCTGCTTTCCTGGGAAGGGGCAGCAGCACATACACATCTCACCCTGAGCATCAGCTGTGGTGCAGTGTGGTGTCCTGACTGGTCCCACTCTGCTCCCTGACCTTCAGCCCATGTGTTTCTCATTTGTGTACCAGCTCTCAGGTGTCTGTCTTGTGGCTGCCTCCCCATCACCCTGGCTGTTGTTATTGTTTCAGCCACAGTCCTTTCTACCTGTCCAAGCTCTGCATCAGTGAGGGGTGTAGCAATCCCCTTTGCCTGGCCTCAAGCTATAAAGCAGTTTGGGTAATCCCCCACCTTTCTGGTCCTTTTTCAGACGTACTACCAGACCCCACTGCCCCACTTCTCTTTCCGCCAGCGAGCTTTCCACAAGAGTGTGGTCTACCTCTGGGTCCTGTGTAGGTAAGAGGGCTCAGTGGACAAGGGGGAGCAGTGTAGTGTCCCCTGCCTTTTGACACAGCTGCATAGGTGCAGGGAGGCAGCCTTTGCCCAGCCTGCTGTCCCTTGCCATCTCCAGCTCAGTTGCGTTGGCCTTGGGTGCCCTGACGCTGTGGCATGCTGTCCTCATCACCCGTGGGGAAACCAGCATTGAGCGGCACATCAACAGGAAGGAGAGGCAGAGGCTGCAGAAGAAAGGGAAGGTGAGCACAGCCCACAAAGCAGGAGGGCTGCTGTTGGCAGAGCCAGATGCAATGCACATCTCCCTGACTTGCAGGTCTTCAGGAACCCCTACACTTACGGCAGCTGGCATAACTGGAAGGTGTTCTTGGGTGTGGATGTGCCAAGGTAAAGCCCCAGGAAGCCCCTGGCTGGGAAGGTGGTAGCTCAGCAGTGCATTAGGGATACTGGGGCTCTCCTTGGGCAGCTGGGGCAGAGCAGGACAGTGAACATCCCAAGTTGTGCAGTGCTCTGGGCTTTGTGAGGCATGGAAGACTTGGGGATTGCCTGCCTCATGGCTCCTCAGCCCTGCCCAGTAGCAAGCTCTCGCCTGCCCAAGCACCCCTTTACCAAGAGAGTCCTGGCTGAGGAGCTCAGCCACAACAGCTCACAGCTCAGCTGCATCCTGCAGAGCTGAAAAGCACCAAGACTCTGGTGGTTTGCTTGCAACCTCACTCCTCTGTTTGCAGGCACTGGCTGACCCGTGTCCTGCTGCCCTCTCCTCACCTGCCTCATGGGACGGGCCTGAGCTGGGACCTGCCTCCCTGCATGACAGAGCAGCGTGCCCCACTCCTAGCCATCTGAGCCCTAGTGCTGCTAACATCCCTCCCTGTGGGCCCGGGTGTGCACAGGAAACCCACTTTCCTACTTCAGCCCAAGTGTACCTCGAAGGCAGGTGCTGGTGCACACTACTGACTGGAGACAGAGTCACAGGAAATGCTGTGGACAGTGTCAGTGCCTGGACTCCTGGTCTCTTGGCTCTGTGGTGGCTGCAGGCAGCCTCAAGACAAAGGCAACAAAACTGCTGCTCCCTGCTCTAGCTGATGGCACTGCCCTTGCTGGTACAGACTAGCATGGGGCCTAGCCTGGCCCTCCAGCAGGGCTGGACACAGATGGCCCCCTGCCCCCATGTATCCCCAGGGAGCGTTTTTAAGACCATCCAATAAAAGTTTGTTGTTTTTTTTTTTTTTAAGGGAGTCTGAATGTTTGCACTGGTGTGGGGTAGAGACCTCTGGGGTCAGGGGTCCCTATGATTCCTCACTGTAAAAAGGAATAACCAGCAGCACCTTTAGCTACTCGTGTAGAAAGGTACTGGGGTCCCAACCTGAGGCACACAATGAGGATCTGGTGCTTAGAGATGGTTTAGGGGTGACCTGGCAGTGCTGGGTCAAAGGTTCTACTTGATGATGATCTTGAAGGCCTCTTCCATCTAAATATATTCTGTGATTTTTGAGAACCCTCGCAGCATTACCAAAACCACATATCTTTATTCCTTTGGTGCATGGGTTCCACACACCCTATGCATGTCCACGAGCTTGCCCTCTCCACTCGTGTGTTGAGTCTGTCCATCACTGTCCCTGCCTGCAGCAGAGGCCAGGCAAGCCACAAGCAGCTCAGCTTCTTCACCCACTATGAGGGCCAAGAAGAGGATGGGGGCACTGAGAAGGTGCTGCAGTGATGGCTGCTGTCTGCCAGCCCCCACACTCCAGTCCCAGCCCTTGGGGCACTACTGGGCTTAGAGGGTCCGTGGCATCAGTTGGATGGCTTGGCAGGTTACTGGGGGCCTGGTCAGATTGTCAATTCAGCATAGACAGGCAGAGCACTCACCTGCCTGGGCTCCCCAGCAGAAACCTGTGGGGACAGAGTTGGTACCATCAGCCACATCCCCACCACATCAGCACCCCAGCAGCTCCAGCCATGTGCACTCACCATTCCCCCCGTGCTGCAACTGCTTCCTTCCGCACTAGCCTCTTCTTGTCATCCAAAGGCTTGGCCAGTGCCCGGATGACTCGACCCTTGTATGGGAGCAACTGTAGGACAGGAAGAGCTCTTAGTGAGAGCTGGGTGCCCCCCAAGAGGAGGTCTGGAACCCCCTTGTCCCTCCACATGCAGAAGCTGGCCACTGTAGGAGCACTTACCACAGCTGTGGGCAGGTTGGTCAGTGCATGGGCACAGCGCAGGGCAGCGATACGGACAGCCTGAAACACATCAGGGTGAGTACAGCAGAAGAGGCAGGAGTGGAGGAAAGGGGGGTGGAAAGAGGAGGCACACGCACCATGGTGGGGCTGGAAGTGAGGCCGAGTAACTTGGTGACTAGCGTGTCAATGTGCAGACTCATGATCTGGGGAGCTTCGAGCAGTAGTGGCTGGAGGCAGCTCAGTGTCGAGAGCTGCACCACATGGTCTGAGCAGGACAAAGCCTCAAGCAGGAGGGAAAGCAGCTGTGGGTGGGAAGGAAACGGAAGACATGAGTAACTCCCAGCCCCACACTCTGTACTGCCCCAATCACAGAATCAGAATAGCACAGGTTGGAAGGGACCTCTGAAGATCATCTAGTCCGCTCCCACTGCTAGAGTAGCATCACCCAGAGCAAATCGCACAGGAACACACCCAGGTGGGTTTTGAATGACTCCAGAGCAGGAGACTCCACAATCTCTCTGTGCCAGCATTCTGTTACCCTCACTGTGAAAAAGTTTTTCCTTATGTTTAGATGGGACTTCCTGTGTTCCAGTTTGCGACCACTGCCCCATGTCTCGTCACTGGGCACCACTGAGAAGAGAGATCCCACCCTGCACTTAAGATTGTCTCACCGTGGGCAGCTCTGTCACCAGCACAGGCTTGGGGAGGTGGTTGAGAACATGAGACAGGCCCTTCAGGTAATTTGCCTTCACATCTGTAGTGGAGAGCAGATAAGGTTACAGGCAGCCAGGGGAAGGAAAAGATGCTGGCTGGGGTCCCCTCATGAGGGGTCATGGGGTGGTGAGGCCAGGTTGTGGTTGGCCACTCACCAGGGCCAGCCGTGTGGAAGCCCTGCACCAGCTTGGAGACATTGTCAGTGAAGAAGCGTTGGCGGAACATGATGCGCACGTCGGCGTGACAACCCTTGTGCAGCACATCCTGGGACTCGGCCATGAGCAGAGAGAAGCCATCGGCTGTGGCAGGACCCAGTTCCGTGTCGCCCAGCAGGCCCAGCAGCTGCGAGGGAGAGACCCCTAAGATGGGGCACCTGGCTGCTGGGGTGGTCCCAGCCAGTACACTGTGACCAGGGCTCCTCAAACATCAGCTTCACTGCTGCCTACCTTGTCTGTCAGTTGGGAGCTCAGAGGGTGGTAGCGTAGCACCAGGGCTTTGGTCATCTGTACAGGCAGAGCAGAGTCAGTGCCAGGCTGCTACCTCCCATCCCTCCAGCTGTCTCCTTCACATACACCGAAGGTCAGGCCTTACCCAGAGCAGCAGGGTGAGTGCCTGCATTCGGTGTGGCCCTTCTGCAAGGCCAGGCTCCATCATGTTCA
The DNA here is from genome assembly GCA_028565055.1 of Phoeniculus purpureus. NCBI lineage: Eukaryota > Metazoa > Chordata > Aves > Bucerotiformes > Phoeniculidae > Phoeniculus > Phoeniculus purpureus. Next base: position 16,368,436 of record JAOXOE010000632.1, on the reverse strand, counting down.
CTGCAAGCTGCAAGATCTCATCCAGCTGCTGCCCTAGGGACACAGAACGGACAGGCTGAGTCACTCCCCAGACAGTAGTGGGCAGGGACCCATGGTGTCCTGATCAGACCCCTTACCTGCAGGGTGCTTGTTCACCAGCCCTGCAAAGCATTTGGCAGCTGCAGTGGCTGTGAAGGGGCACTTGCAGGAGCAGCTTAGTGCCAGCAGCTCCCGGAGAAGCCGTTCCTGCTGAGGAATTGCTACCTGTAAGAGACATGGGGTGTGTTACAGCCCAGGACCACAACTTCTCCCTTCTGCTCATACAGCTTGCTGTGAGTACAGGCAGGAAGGTATTTGACCAGGGTCTCCCTCCACCCTGCTCCCCACCAACTTACATCACGGGGCAAGGAGCAAACAAAGGCCATGAGGAGAGCAACCAGGCGTCTCTGAGCCTCCAAGCACTCCCCAACCTGCAAGGATGAACAGGACCCATGTCATGGTCCTTGCTGCCAGCCTGTGCTGATATCCTGCTTCCCTGCCCCTGCTCTGGCACCCCAGACTAGAGCACCTAACACACCTCAAAGGGCTGGAAGGGGCAGGGAAAACTGTTCTGGGGCAGGAAGGAGACTTCTCCATCCAGGAAGAGGGGTACCACACGAGACACACTCTGGACAGCCAGCCTAAGAGAAAGAAGAAATTACAATGTGCTGCTCTGGGAGGGTGACAGAGCTTCTGGGTACGTCTCTGGAGGCACAGTCCCACTGACCAGACAGCAGTGAGGGAACAGCCCACCCACTCCCCACAGTGGAGTGCCCAGAGTCCTGCCCCAGCATCACTCACTCAGGGCTCAGGTGAGTGGTAGCAGCGCTGATGACAGGGACCATGGCAACCAGCACCTCCTCCTCCAGCAGCACCTTGCCCAGCGGTGGGTGAGTGCTCTCTGCAGGGAGTGGGAGCAGAGGGACAGGTGAGCCCCCTGACCCACCCTGCAGCTCCCTGGCCCGCACCTCTGGCCGGGGCAGCAGGGCCACAGTGCCCGCAGTTGCCAGAGGGTGGCAGCAGTAGTAGCAGCTGCAGAGTCAGGGACCCCAGGGAGCTGCCTGCTATCTCTTCCGCCCAGCTTCAGTCCTCCACCTACCTGGCATGGCAGCCTGCACAGCCATGGCCAGCAGGCAGGGCACCACTGTCTGATGGTAGTACCAGCAGCTCTCCACATCCCGCTGGCACTGCAGGGCCACGCGGTGCAGGCTCTGGCACACACAGATCACGTCCTGGGCACTCCCGGTCTCATTCCCTACAGGGCATAGTCACCTTTGCATCAAACAACCTCAGTGCTCACCCCCTCAAACTGCAATTCTGAGGGCAATACAGCCCTCTGTGCTCCCCCTCCCCTGATGGGTTCCATGGCCCAGCCCCAAGCTCTTTGCACCACTGTAATCCCCACTCTCTCCCAGCCATCATCAGTAACTGAGGCAGCTCTTGCCCAGGTGTTCCATGGGGCTGCCTGCAGCAGGCTGTGTTACCTTTCTGCACCTTCAGATGCTGCAGCAGGACGGGGACAGTCTTCCTCAAGATGCTGGTGTGTGTGGACACAGCTGCGAGAGCCTGCAGGCAGCGCTGCCACAGCATGTAGCGGTCCTGGGAGCTCTCCTCCTCCCGCTCTGAAGAAGGACGCACCTCAGAACAGGGTTGGAGTGATACTAGGCCCCCTTGACCAAGGGCATTCAGGGCCTGGACCCTGCCAAGGTGGATGGGGTGAAGCAGTGCAGCAAAACTAGCTCATGCCAGGCCCAAGGCACCCTGTCTGCTTGATGACTGGGCATCTCCTCCCCACAAGACTCGTGATCCTGGCTGCACAGGCTGGTTGCCAGCACAAGGCATGGCCTTCCCTGTGCCAGCACCACAATGCCTGCACTGGGAATCTCCCCAAGGAGGGCCACCAACTTACATCATATGGCACAGCCCCAGCACCTGGTAGGAACTGAACATGGATGGGACAGGCTTCACCCCAAAACCAGACATTGCTCCCTTCTCAAGGCCACCAGCCCTACCTGGCTGCAGCTTCTCTTGAAGCCTGGGCACCATGTGTCCAGAGAAAACCTTTGGGTAAATGGGGGCCAGAGATCCAGCTGCCTCCATCGCTGCTTCACTGCCAGGGGGAGAGTGAGTAGGAGGGGAGATATGAGCACTGCAAACCCAAAGCTGCTTGTACACCAGCTGCAAACATCTGGGTCAGAAAGTGCCTCAAGAAACCCACTTCTCAGCAATTTGCCTTTTGCATCCTGTGGGCAGGCAAAGCAGAGCCCCCTACTCTAACAGGACCAGATTTTCTAAATCCCAGACCATAAATCACCTGGTTTATCCTTTTGCTCTTACACCCACACAGTCTTTTAGTTCAGACAATTCCTGTGCCCCACCCAGACTGGAGCCCCTCTCTGCAGCAAAGCTAAGCTTTGTTTCTCTCAGAGTGTGGGTAACTGCAGTGGTGCAGCCTGCTCCTCACCTGCTCTGGGAATCCTCTTCATGCACAGCAAGACGGATGAGGTGATCCACAACCAGCTCCACACTGGAGGGAGGCAGGAAGCCTAGAAGAAGAGCAGTAGAGGAATCCTACCTCTGATTAAAGACAAAGATGGTGGTGTTCTGGCCAGCATTCTTCCCCCTTGCCCAGGCCAGCAGCCACACAGCAGCACATCAAAAACCAGAGATACAAAGTGCTCAGCACAAACAGGCAAGCTGAGTAACCAAGTGTCCCTGGGGCTTAGGGCCTGGGCAGAAAATGCTGCCACTGCGCCTATGCACCTACAAGCAGCATGCAAGGATGTCCAACCGCCACACTTCCATCTGCTTCCCCAAGGGAAACAAAGTACCAACCTTGCAGAGAGCCTAGGACAGTTAGCGCTCTGATCCCAATCAGCTGCAGCTGCACACTGGGATCCGTCAGTGCTGAGAATACCACAGAGCAAACTTGGGCTTGGAGTGACAGCAGAGTGCTCTCATCTGAAGAGAGAGGCATGGAGTCACCGCCTGTGCCTGTCACTACACAGCCACCATATCTGCACCTGACATACACTTTCTGGGGCCCTGCTTGTTGATACCCAACCATGTTGGGTCCCTGGGACATGGCAAGGCAGCCACACATGCAGACCCCCAGGTCAGTGAGCTTTCATTCTCTATCAGCATACAGGAGGGTGAGGTCAGAGCCAGCAGCCTCCAGTACCAGCCAATCTCACCTTCTTCCACATGCCCCCAGTTCTGCTGCAACTCCAAGAAGCCCAGCAGCATTTCCAAGATTGTCCTCCTCTGGCTACTCTGCAGGGACACAAAATGTAACCTAGATCATAGTTACTGCTGGGACACAGCTGTGCCACAGCCCAGTGGTGTCAGGCCAGAGAATGCCCAAGGGGTCCCCACCATAGCCAGGGAAGGACACCCACTTTGACACCCCACTTCCATCAAGCCCTGCAGAGCCAGCAGGTGCCCTATTCCCTGCTGCTGATGACTGCAGAGCCTGGGGTGCCCCTCACCTGTGTGTGCTTTGTGTACTGCTCCAGCAGCAGGGGCGTGACACTGCTGGTGATTCGGTGGTAGGCACGGAGGGACGCACCCGCTGCTGCCTGCAGAAGTTTGGCACTGGGCCATACCAGCTTCATGTCAGGCTCACACAAATGGTGCCTGCAATCTGAGATAGGCTGGGTGTCAGCTACAGTCAGAGCCCCTCTCCCTCACATGCTAGGACACAGCTCATATCTGGACTGTGACGTACTGCCAAGGTGCAGCTCTGAGCTGTAGGTGTTCCTACAGAGCTGCTTCCACAGCCCTGAGAGCACAGCAAAACCTCAGACACCCCAATCCCAGCAGAAAGAAAACCAACACAATCCAACAGGCATTTCCTACTGTGCCCCCTTCTTCTCCCATTGTGCAGCAAACTCCCTAGGAGAAGTGGTTTTAAGAGCTAGAAAGAGAAGAAAGAAGCTTCAAACAGGACAGGAGGGTAGATCTCTAGTTAGGAACATGCTTGCAGGCTCAGGGCAGGGGAGGTCTCTCTGCTAACTACCTTGCAGGATGCTGCTAAGGAAGGAATCCAGCAGATCCTCAGTGTCAGAGCTGAGCACAGAGCGGGAGAGGCAGGCAGAGAGGGCGTGCAGTGTGGACAGGCACTCTGTCTCAACTTTCTCGCTTGCTGTCTGGAACACCTGCAGGAAAAGCCATAGGATGAGCTAAGCTCCCTGCTGACCCCAACAGCAGGCTTCACACTCAAACATGGGCTGAAGGCCTCAGGCTCCCACCTTGTTTCTGACACGCTTTGAACATGCAGCATGGCATATCCAAGACATCGGCACATAGAATCATAGAATTGTTTAGGTTGGAAAAGGTCTTTAAGATCATTGAGACATGCTGATATGAGTAACCTGTTCCCCCAACTTTGCATCTGGGGCTGTCCAAGATCATAGGTGCGAGCTGTTAGGAGATGTGAGACCTGGGTGATCTGGCTGTGAACTACTCAGCAGGAGCCTAACTGTGCCTGAGCATTCATCAGAGACCCTGCCTACTCACCTCTCTGCGCAGAGATGACCAAAGGCTGGGGAGGAACTCCTGCAGCTCCTTCTGTCCATAGATGGCACAGCAGGCAGTCTACAAGAGGAAGACAGCCAAAAGTGTTCAAGTGAAGCCAGTACCAGAAGGACACAGAGCAGGGACACTGCCCATTCTAGCAGGTCCATGTTGAACTACCCACATCACTCAAGAGAGCGAAAAAAAGCAAAGAGTGATGCAGGACAAACCAGGACCCTGGAAATTGTGGCTCTGCAAGGGAGAGCCTCTGGCTGGCACGGAGAAGGGTTCAGATGTGGGTGGCCGTTGCTGTCACAGGACAGATGTGGACTGAAGGGAGTAGGGGATTCCTCCTTACCAGAGTCTGCAGGGAATCAAGCTTGGCACTTTGCAGGTCTGAATCCATCTTCTCAATGAGCAGAGGAAGCAGGAACTGCATAGAAAGATACTAGGACTCAGCCCACCCTTTGCACCACCTTGTCCTTGGCCCCACAGGGCTGCAAGATCAGCCAGGAGACCAGAGGTGGAGGGAGACCTGCAACAGCACCCTGTCCAAACCCAGCCCCAGCAGGAGACAGGGCTGCCCTAGTGCACGCTCCTAGTCTGATTGTTCCCTCCTCACAAAGTCACAGTGGGAGCTGCAGCACTAGGAAATGCAGCCTGTGCTTGGGGAAGAGTGGGGTGCTCAGGAAACCCCTAAGAGCTTCCTACCTCAGCAAATTGAGGTGTGGAAGCCAGTACAGCCCGGAGACTCAGGATCAGATCTTCTCTCTGGATACCATGAGGGTCATTGGGGGGCTGGAAGGGAAGCAGAGAGAGCACATAAAGAAAACTCCCAACCCAGCCATCAACTGAGGCCACATCACCTCACCTCCAGTAAGGCCACAGCAATGCCAGTCAAAGCGGCAAGCTTAGTATTGTCCAGTCAGTCTGGGTACCACAGCTTGTAGCTAAATGCTGTCCAGCCACGACTCAACCAAGAACTTCCCCTCCTATCCCCTGGAGGGGACACAATACCCTGGAAAACACCAGATGGGAATAGGCTGTAGCACAGGGCAGACTCACTCACTGGAGTAAAATCAATGGGGAAGTAGCAGGATGTAATTTCAAACAGCTCCTCCACAAAGGGACCTGCAAGGAAACGACAGAGGACATGAGCAGAGATGCTGGGAAAAATTGGTACAGCAGCTATGCCTAGCACCCTTGTATCCTGGTTTGGGTGAGGACATCATGACTGTCTTTGCAGCTCCCAAAGCGTGTCAGAGACAATCCCAGCCCCTGCAAGACCCAAAGGCCATCCCTCCAACAGCTCAAAGAAAAGCAGCCTGTCCTCAGTCAGCTCTGCACAGCACAGGCTCACCCAGGGCATAGTTCTTGGCAATGAGATCACGCACTATCTGGAAGGCCACCAGCAGATTGCGGGGATCCTTCTCCCCATCCATCACCTGGATGAAGCCAAAGGTGAAGTCAGCACCCAGGCCCTTCAGCTCTGTAGAAAGAAGGAGCATAAGCAGACGCAGGACAACAGACCTCACCAATATGACACAAAATCAGCTCTTTCCCCAGCCCTGCATCCCTACGCAGAGTAACACAGCCTTCAGACGAGGTGCAAATGAGCCACTCTCCCAGCCAGGGCCCCAGAGTACTTCTAGTATCTGCTTCCTCACCTTCCTCCCTGGTGCCCATGAAGTTGGTGATGATGCTGTAGACTGTGTGGCGGTCCAGCTGCATCAGGGACTAGAGAGAGAAGCAGTGATCAGCAAAAGCTTCCACACAAGACAGCATTGCCATCCAACCACTAAGGGCAAGACCCCAAGCAGCAAAGCTGCTGCTTCTTGGCACCAGATCCCATTTTCCACAAGCAAAGTGTGTGTCCTTCACTCACTCCATGAACGCATCATCAAAGTCACACTAGAGCCACTCATACTGCTCAAGGCCCTGATACCATAAACAATCTTAAATTGGAGGAGAATTTGGGTGCTGAGGGCACTTAAAACACAGCCTAGAGAACAGAGCAAAGGAAGTAACTCCCCAGGGCTGAAGGAAGAGAGGACAGGAGTCAAACAGGAGCCTCAGCAGCTGTCTGCCTCTTGCTCAGCAGTGAGGCACATTGTCTCTGACAGAAGCACTGCACTGTGTAGAAGGATGAGCTACACTGCACTGCTACTGAATGTGCTGGGACAGTCACCCAGGAAGCCAGGATAGGAGGATGGGGAATCACATTGCTCACCTGCACATGTACCTCCTGAAAGATGGCTTTGAGCATAGACACCGCTAGCCCTGGGGAGAGCACCTTAGACATGCTCTAAGGGGACAGGAAAAGAAAAGCAAGAACACAAACCCATGATGGCAGCCATATAACAGAGCTCCTGCCTCTGTGCAGCAGCAACCTGTGAGATCTTCTCCTGTGACAGGCAGAGCCCACCACCCCTACACACAGGACAGGGCAAGATGTTGCTGTTGTTGGTGTTGCTCCCCAGAGTGCACAGGGAATCCTTGCCCAGATACCAGCACAGGACAAGAAATCAAAGTAGTCTCCCTTTCCCTGCATCTCTGCAAGGGGCACAGTAAGAGCAGAGGAGACACGGCAGTGCTGCCAGGCAGGAACTGCCAGCCCAGCCAGGCTTGGCTCGACAGGCTGCTCCAACCTGTGCATAGGTGATGCACCTCCCCAGCACTCCTCTGAAGCACATCCCGGTAGTGCAGGCTGTGAGCTCACCAGTGCTCGGAGTCCCTGGAGCACCGAGGGGATCACAAGGTGATGATCTTGCAGTCGGTTCTCATAGAACAGGACCAGATGCAGCACTGTCAGAAACAGACACCAAAGTTGTGTTAGGCCCAGGAAACACAGCTGCCAGGCGCCTGCTCCAGCTCTGCCAAAAGTAGCCGCTGGATGAAGAGTGAAGACATCTCATACTGGTGAACTGGATGAAGAGCCACTGTTGAGTGCACACACCTGGCTCCAGTGCCTACAACCATCAGCAACCTATGTCTGATGCAGCCAGGCAGCACCAACCTCCAGTCATTGCAGAGCTGCTGCAGCTATCGGAGAGGCATTTGCCCTAGCCTGTCAAGACATGTGGCCACAGACACCAGAGGGGAAGCAGTGGATGCCTGCTCAGCAAAGGCTGGAGGATGTTGTGGGTGGGTCACAGGGCTGGAGCAGGAGCTCTGGCTTCCTTGCACTTGGCTCCACAACACGTTCCCAGCCCCTGAGTCACAGCCATGGGTGCCTGCACACCCAGGCCTTGGGGACTGGCACCAGGAAGCAGACTGGAAGAGCTGGCTGACAGCACCCTGCGCCCACAGCTGCTGCAGAAACTCACCCCCCAAGGAGGCAGCCTCACGCAGTGCCTGAGAAATGAACTGGGTGAGGAAGGACAGGAAGGGAGATGGGCAGTCACAGCAGCCACCCATGCCCTGCTGGGGAGCTACTTCAGAGCTCCTGGTGACTTGGCTCTCACTCAGCCCACTCCCGTTACTCAGCTGCCTTGGCTCTGCCAGGTGTCCCCACTGAACCTCCCCATCTTTGCCAACCCTCTGGAGCATCCCAGGCCCCATCCTAGTCATCACACCTAACTCCAGCTACACCAGTAGCTAGTCTGTGTGTACTCGCTCTGCACAGCTGCTCTCAGCCCTGTTTGGCACCAGTCTGAAACTTACAGCACCAACTGTCAAGGACTAAGCACCTTTTACTTCCATCCTTCCACCTCAATTACTAGATGCCCCCCCACCGCCTTGTGAGCCTGCTGGTACAGATTCAGCTACCTCAGAGTTCTCCCAGAGTTAACTTGGGCAAGTCTGTGCTGTGCTCTGTGAGCAATGGTTTTCCTGTACTGAATCAGCACATAAGGATTTTGACATGCAGATGTGTCCCTAAGGTGTCCCATGTGGCGCTGAGCACACCTGGGTGTGCAACACCCACACACTGTTGGGGGCCATAGCTGCAGCCCAGGGCTTTGGCATGTTCAGGGAGTGATCCACATTGAGTGGAGAGATTGACAAAAAGGCTGTGATGTGAGGGCACGTGCCCTCTCTGGACTTTGATTCTTGGAAGACATGTACAAAGTTGTCACAGAGCTAAATCAATCCCTTTGAAAACTGTAGGACAGAACCTGAGCCACACAGGCTTTGCTCCCAACCTGGTGGCAGCCACTCAAGAGCCCAGAGCAGCTCTTACCTTCCTTCTCCAGGAGCAGGGAGTAACACTGGAGCAGGACTTGTGACAACAGCTGGATGCCTCGCCCCCGTGTCCGAGGATCTGTGTTCTCCAAGCAAGACCTAGCCCAAACAGGGAGAAATCCCAAGATGCCTGTTGTGAGCAGGGATACCCAAGCAGGAAGCACATCCTGAGCAGACACATTACAAAAACAAAGAAGTGCTGCTCTCCAAGCAGGGCTGTGGTGGCCCAGTCCTGCCTGACTTGCTGGCAGGGTGGGAGCAGACTCCTCCTGACTGTTGCACACATGCACTCCTGGCCCCAGAGTCATGCAGCAATAACCCAAGTTCTCAAGCTGGACCAAAGAAATTTCTCTTGGACAATGCTCTGCCAAGATCACAGGGGCTGAAAAAGGGCAAACCCTCTCACAGCAAGACAAATCCATACACCAGCTTGGGAGAAATGAGCAACCCTGAGTCCCAGGTCATGACAGCTCAGAGACGGATGCAAAAAGTTAAGGCCAGCCACCTCATGAAATAGTGATGTGCAGCTCCTACTGAGGACAGTCCCAAATGAGAGGGGCCAGACAGCTTACTGCCTGCCACAACACCTCTCCTCAGTACTGGGAGAGCATCAAGAACTGTTCTGGCCTTGCTCTTTCCAACAGCTCTCAAGTCCTGAGAGGGCAAAGCTGTACTCCAGTCCCACACTGTGAGCAGACAACACCCTTGCAGGCCCACATGCTGGGCTGTGTCTGCCAGCACTGAAGGCAGCTTGTCCCAGACAAGCACACTTTTCTTTCTCACAGTCACTCCTTGTGGGAATCTCCCCTGCAGAGCCATTACATGATGCACAGCATGTAAAAGGCTTTTCTTACCCCAGGGCTTCCACAAGCTGCAGCACAGTCCAGTTTCCATCTTTTAACCCTGGAGAAAGGAGGTAGAGAGTGAACTAAAGAGATTTCCAGACACTCAGTCAGGGATGGTGCTGGAGACCAGTGCCAGGAAGGTCCCTGGCAGTGCAGTGGGAAGGGCTGGCTGGGTGCTGCCACCTCAGTAAGCACCAGAGCAGCCACATGTACTCAGCTGGGGGAGCTGCCTCCAGCCCTGCCTGCAAACATGTCTGGCACTGAGATTTGCCTCACCTGGATCAGAGCTGAGAGCAAGCACCAACTGGTGAACTTGCCTGCACTTTGCATTTACCCTCTCCTCACAACCTTGCTATCTATCACTAATGCATGGCTCCTGAGAGAGGAAGCCTTTCTGTGCTCCACTTTACTGAGATGCCAAAAAGCCACTTCTCTAATATGAGCAAGGCAGGAGGAGACAGAGGTCAGCTCCCCAGACGCTTGTGATCACCCTGTTTCAACAACATCTCAACTTTGTTGTCAGACAAAGACAAAGCATTGGGACTCCTGGAATCTATTTCCATCTCTGACTCAGATAACCCACCACGTTGTCTCACTCACCTCCTGCCTCAATTTTCTTGCAACTCAACAGGGGGAAGAGTCACCTCTCAGAGGCATTGGTAAGGGTCTGCTGTACCCTATGAAAGCCTTGGTAGAAGGGCACGTTCTCCACTCCTACCACCTAAAGCAAATATGACACCTTCCCAGTAGGAAAGCTGTCAGTGTCCTGTAATCAGACACAGAGTATAAGACAATTGACTGTCTTACCTTCAGACCCCTAATCTGTAGCTCAGGTGGCAAGGGACACTGCTGAGAAACAAGCAGCACCCCTCACTCTCTACCTGAACAGAACAGCTTTCCTCAAAAAAAAAAAAAAAACAAAACAAAAACCCACACCTTCCAGTCACTGAGACTCACTGTTTTTGCCCAGGAATACTGCGAGCACTGTGGAGAGCCCTGTTCATCTGTCCATGTGACTGACAGGGCACCCACCCTCTCAAAAGCCTAAATGTTTCATTCAGGGCTTTCCCAGGCATTATCTCAACTATTATGCCAGTACTACTGGCAGCTCCGAAGTAGTTAATTCCAGTGTCAAGTCACACTGCTCATCACAGAGTGGTCTCTGGGGATGGGAGAAAGTATGACAGTTTTTTTCTGACAGCAGGCAGCCCTGACTGCAGTGATAGAGCAGGGAGAGAGAGCCTGAACTGAGGCACAGAACAGGTACACATAGCTGTGAGGAAGAAGAAGAGCCAAGCAGATCACAGAATCAATGGGCACAGACTGAACAGGGGCTGCCTTGAGTAGCAGCTGTAAGGTAAAATTTCTTGCAAAAGAGTAAAGGTACAACAGCAGGTGGACAGTGTGCAGCAAAGAGCAGAATGGGCTACTGGGAGAGACTGTAAGTCACACTCAGCACCCCAACACTTTGCTCTGCAAGATCACAAAAAACCCTCTGAGCCATTATAGAGAAAGTCTGAGACAAAAGTTGTTTCTGCAGCCAAGCACTCAGCCTCTCTATGTTTTCAGAGACTGAAAGCAGTTTCTGCACAAAATTGCTAGTTTCCTCATCAACAGGAAAGAGCTGAAGCGTAATAATCAAACCACAATCGGCTATCAATACTCCCTGTGGTTAGCAGCCCCCTTGCACACCTAGACTGAGAGAACTGGCTCTTCTCAGGGAACTGTGGTGTCATCAGCTTCACCTCACATGGACTGACTGCACCAGCTCTGACAGTCTGACCTGCAAGCGCTGCCTCCTGCTCTCAGGCAGAACTGTGCTGGCCATGGCTTAAATGCAAATACAGCTATTAACTGGACCTGCCTCATCAGCACAGAAAGCACAGTGGTGAGCACGTTAAACTTCTGCCTCCACATCTGGCAGGAGCATGTTCCCAAGGTTAAAATTACACACTTTGAACTCCAGCACTCCCTCTATCAGGAGAGGCTGTCTTCCTATTCTGGTGTTCCTGTAATCTCTGAGACTACTCAGGAGCAAAACATTTACCCTTTGCTACATTATTACTCAGAATTAGTCTGTCCCTCTTCCACACAGTGTCATAAAATCACAGAATTATAGAATAATAAGGGTTGTAAAGGACCTCTAGGGATCATGTAGTCTGCAACTGCTGTTAGAGCAAGATGACCTAGAGTCCTTCTAACTATTAATCACATCTGCAGGCCTTCCATTCTTGCCTCCCTTACACCCTCAAAACGTGAACACAGCATTTGTGGGGAATGTGTGATGGGTTTCTGTAACAGCAGTGTCCTTCCCTTCCCACCTTTTAACAAAAATTAGTTCAGCCTCCTTCTGCCACCCACTAATCCACAAGTGGGTCTGTGACAGCACTGAGATCTTTATTTCACTTGCCAGGTTACACTAAATTTAACACTCAGCAACACATGGGAGAAGCTCAAGGTGTTTCTTCCAACAATTGCACAATGGTCACAAGGTAGGAAAAAAAACCTCATCCTTTGCTCAAAGGTATGTGATGCAACTTTAATTTCTCATGGGTGATCCTCTTACAGGTCAAAGGGGCCAAAAGACACTTGCCAGCTCCTTCATTTGTCATAGTATCATAGAATGGTTTATGCTGGAAGTGACCTCAGAAACTATCTAGTTCCAACATCCTGCCATGGGCAGGTCAGTCACAAGTGCCATACAGCTGATGAGAGCTGGGGGAGGAGGGTGGCTCTTATCTTTGTCTTGGAAGTGACAAAGCTTTCTCCAGGCACTTCTGTAACATGACCATAGATGACAACAATATTTCTCAGGTTATGTTTCCCCTGTCTATGCCAAATGTGTCAGAGACTTTGTGCAACTCTTCTTCAACATCTTAAGTGTCACACAGATTAGTGAACTCCTTCAAATCTCCTTGACATGTTCTTCACTGTTTTACACAGACCACCAGGTTCCCTTCTCCTTTTGCCATCTCATCTCACCACCTAGATACCACAGATCAGTTCACAACCCATCAGTCTTAACAAATTTCTATGTTATCTCTCTGAGTAATGAAACCTTAGTTCTTTTCTGCTCTCTCAACTGCTTTCCAAAATATGCTGAAGCAACTACCCAGAAACATGAACATGACATCTTTTCCTTTGAAAGTCACATTCCTGAAGCTATAAATTCCCTAATGTAATGTTCCCAAAGTCACCAAATCGTTGCTCCAGGCTAAAAGACAAATCACCCAAGAAACCAAATGCCTCAATCTGTCATGAAAACACAGTGAAGGCAGTCAGAGCTTAGGCCTCAAAAGCAAGAGCCATCAGAGCCAGCACATCGATCATATCTGACAATAATCAAGGTTAGGAGCTCAGCAAAATTAGGAGCTCTCTTTCTACTGGAACCTTCTTTGCCATCCAGCCCTTTGGCTGGCTGTACCCAGCACCATCCAAAGAAGCTCCCCAAATCTCCAGTGCCAGAGCGTGCACCCTCATGCACCTATCAGCTCACAGCCCACGCAACATCCTCACTCCGAAGCCTTATTTCCTGTTCCAGACCACCCTCTGGCATCAGCAGCAGACCCAACACCTTCAATCCTACCCCATGCTCCAGACCAGCCATCTTGCATCTTGACCCACCCCACAAACCCACAACTCCACTTTCAAGCTAGCTCCCAGCAGCCCCGTGCACCCCAGCTCCCCACACCCACCCAGCCTGACCTTAGAGCTCCTCACCCCGCCAGAGTCACAGCTACAGGCCTTGCCCCACCGCCAGGACTGTGTCTTGCCCCACATCCCTATCTCCACCTCCGCCTCCGCCCGTGCCCGTGCCCGCCCTCACAGCGCCCGGTACCTGCCGCCACCTCCGCGGCGCGGCCGTCCTGGTGCCCGGCCACGAAATCATGGACGGAGGCAGCGAGAGCCTCTACTCCCGCTGCTGCCCCGGCCGCCGCCATGACACACGCGACCCGGGCCGTGGCCCAGCCGTGCGCATGCGCGGGGCCCCTCGTGGGGAGGGGGCGCGGAGGACGGAGCCGTACGGCGGGGCGGAGGTGACAAAACTGCTGCGGGGGCGCGGGCGCGCACGTGGGCGGTGCCGGTGCTGGGCCGGTGCGAGCGGTCACATGCGCACCTGGCGGGGCGGGGTGTCTCCGGCGGCGGGGCGGCCCCAGCGCTCAGAGCCGGACGGGCGCAGCGCGGAGTCGGCCCGACCCCATGCCGAGCGCCGCCGCCGTTGAGCCCCGCCATGGGCGGTTGCGTGGGGCGACAGCGCAGAGAGCGGCCCGCCACCGGGAACCCTCGCAAGAGAGCAGGTGAGCGGGGGTAGGCCTGCCAGGAACTGTCGGGAACGTCTCGTTTGTGCACGCCCCGGCATCACGGACAGCGGAGCGGGGAGCGGTCCCATGTACCCCCGGCTATGGTATTGGAGAGCACAGCTCGTGGGTACCGGAGGGGACTGGCCCGTGCACATCCCTGGGACCGTTCTGTGTCCTCGGGGGTCCGGTCCAGCGGAGCGGGCAGGCATCGCGCTCCCGTCTCGGTACTCCACGGGTTTCTAGGGTCAGGAAGGGGTGCGCGGCGTGTCCTGCCGGTAACCGACTCGGGTCGGAGTATCCCGAGTGTGTCTGCGGTTTGGGCTCGGCTGTGTCCCCCGACGGGCCGCAGTGCCTGCCCCGGGGTCAGGGCTGCCCCTACGCCGGGCACAACACCGTCCCGCCGCTTCAGGAAGCACCGGAGTGAGGGGAGGAGCGAGGGTCGGTGTGGCTCCCCGAGGTACTAGCAGCAGAACGAGGCACCTCCCCAGGGTGATGCCCCCGAGGGTCCCGGAGGTCACGGCGATGGGCTCATTACCTGCCGGCGGGGTGAGTCACACCTGCCTGCCCCTTGCCTCCCCACCCGGTGCAATCGCAGCCGGTAATTACCGTGTTTATGGCAAAGCGGTGGTTGGAGGCGGGAGAGGAGGAGGAAGCGAGTTGTGCCCGTGGTCGGATCTCGAGGTCTGGATCCCTGCTCCCCTCCTGTGCCAGGCAGCAGCCTGTTGCAAAGCCCGTGTCCCCATCACCACTGCTCACTCCTGAGGTGGGTCATGGTCCACTCTCAGTGCCCCTGGCAGCTGCCACCACTTTCTTGCAGCATGGCCCTTCCTTGGTGCCCAGGGGGCCAGGCTGGCTCCTGCCTTTTTTTGTGTGGTGCCATCAGCCTGTGGGAGTTGCTCAGGAGGTGCTGAAGATGAAGCAAGGCTGCAGGTGCCCTCATCCACAGTATGAGGACACTGCCCCGGGTCGGCAGGTCCCAGCATGTGAAGACATGCTGTCAGCGGGAGAAGTGCTCTGCCTGTCCACCTTGGCTGCCTCAGTGGCCCCGCCAAGCAGCCATCTCTGTCCAGGGCTCACTGTAACTCCTTGCAGAGTGATCCTGCCAGGGCTTCTCAAAGTAGGTAAGAGTATTGTTCCCAGGGTGGCTAGCTTGTCACAGCAGGAGTGGCAGAGGATGCTGGTGACAAAGCATCCCAGTAGTGCCTGGCCCAGGAGGGGACCAGTGAGCAGTGCTGGAAACAGTTGTTATGTGCCATCTGGCTGGCATCTCCTCTGGAGCCAAGCTGGCCTCCAGGCCCCACTGGCTGGACCTGTCCAAGGGCTTTAGCTGGGCAGAGAGCAAGCCCCATGGCAGGGAAGCCTCCAGGGCACAGCTCCTGCCTGGGGGCCCCTGCAGCAGAACACCATGATGAGGCTGAGCAGGAGGCAGGGTATGGTGGAGTAGCTGAGTTGCAGGCAGGGCACTGTGGGCACAGGGCAGGAGGCAGGCAGGCTGCTCGCCAGATCCTATTGGCTTGAGTCTGGGTGCAGCAAGTGGCCAGACCTGTCCGGTGGTGCTGCTGCGGAGAGTTGCACAAGGGGCCAGGAATAGAGTGGTGGGAGGTGATTAGAGGCTGCGGGGCCCAGCTGGGCAGCAGCAATAAATAGCCAAGGCTTAAGCCCCTGCCTACCTGGCACAGCTGCCAGGCACGCCTGCCTGCATGGGGCAGCCAAAGCCTGTCCTGCTCCCTGCTGCAGCCAGGCCCCACAGCACCAAGCCTGCTGCCTCCCCTGGGCCAGTTTCTTTGCTTTGCTGTGCACAGAGCAGAGGGGATGGTGCTGGCTGTGATTCCTATTCTGCATGACTGTCCCAGCTGTGAGAACATGTGCCCATCCTAGGGGCCATGGCAGTGTGGAAATGTGGCACTGGCTGTGTCCTTCAGGGTGGCCACTGCTCTGCCACCTTCTTGGGGCAGGTGTTGCCTCTGACCTTGTTCTGTCCTGCAGTGCTGCAAATCCCTCTGGCCCAGCACCATGACTGCTGAATCAGCAGCACTGGCCGCAGCCGGTTGCCCTCACTCCTCTGGGGATGCGGGTGCAGGCAGAATGCTGCCCATTGGGGATGGTCAGTATGCAGCCTCAAGGTAGCTGAGCTCATGGGTACCCCTGCAGTGGGTGCCATGATTTGTGTCCAGCTCTGAACTGGGTGCTCACTGGGAAAGCAGGTACTGTGTTCCAGTAGTCTTGGATTGGAGTAGGACAGGGCTGGTACAGAAAAACTCTTATAGTACCTTCTGTGGTCACATACTTGCTAGAAAAAGCCACCTTGGGAATGTGGCTTAGGATGCAGCTGGCAGTGGTAACCGACCACAGCAGCTGGTATGCATGGCATTGCCTCGCCTGGAAGGTTGCTCTGTGCAACATGCATCCTTCCTGTCTGGCTGGGGCTCCACATCCCTGTGCCCTATCCCAGCAGGAAGGGTGCTGCTGGCTGCCTCGGGGAGAGGTGACAGGAAGGAGCTGTTGTCACTCATTGTCCCCAGCTCAGCTGGGAATAACAACAGCTCCTTCCTGCCCCGTGATTCAGGCTCAGAGGTGGGGCCAACCAACAGGGCAGTTCCCAGCCTAGTGTATGGAAGGCAGGTCCATGTGGGACTGCATGGAAGTGACCCAGACCCCTAGGCAGTACTGGCTGCTGAGAATCCCTGCAGACATGGTTGGGGGCTATTTCGTGAACAGCCAGAGCAGCTCAGGGTACTGTAGACTAGCAGTTCAGGCTGCTGAAGGCTGGCAGCTCCCCTCTCTAGTGATGCCCTCTGCCCCCTCATGCCCTGGTTGTTATGTACCTGAAGCCTTGTCCACAGCTGGTTCTTGCCTTTTCGGGGTGACCAGAGAGGACAGTAAAGTCCTGCCCTCCCACCCCCCAACCTCTGCCAGGACAGCAGCTCAGCCCCTGTAATCCCCATCCCGTTCCATCTCACCAGCTTATTCCCTGGCTAATTCCCTCAGCTATAAATACAGGTCTGCCTTAAAAGGGTCCTGAGGCTCCAGGGCTACCCTATGAGGTTTTGGCTGGTCCCCATAGTTTGGGAGCAAGAGCCCTCCTTCCTCCTGGTGCAAAAGATGTTGCACTGAGCTACCATGGGGCCAGTGGAACATTGGCCAGGGCTAGCTTTAGCTAAGTACCTGTTAGCTGCCCTGTGTTTTGCAGCATAGTTTGTAAGGCACCACTGTGCATTCTATGTGGAGTCTCCAGGAACCCCTGTGAATAGGGAGGCGGAGGAACCAGGGCCCAGGAAAGAGCCCTGTGCCTTGTCTGAGCATCTCCTCTACTCCTCAGGCCGCAATGAACCCCTGAAGAAGGAACGTCCCAAGTGGAAGAGTGACTATCCCATGACAGACGGGCAGCTGCGCAGCAAGCGGGATGAGTTCTGGGACACAGCACCTGCCTTTGAGGGCCGCAAGGAGATCTGGGATGCCCTAAAGGCGGCTGCCTATGCTGTGGAGGCAAATGACCACAGCCTCGCCCAGGCCATTCTTGATGGAGCCAGCATCACCTTACCCCATGGTGAGTGGCATGGGTGGAGTGGGTGTCAAGTGCCCCATATGTGGACACATGGGGTCCTAGGGTGGAGAGGGGTTCACGGCTGCCATGCTCATAGATCAGCCCAGCCAAGGTGGGCAAGGCAGGGACCACTCCACTGTCTGGGGTGTTCCTGTCTGGATTTGGGTGATCCATAGTGATGCCCACGTACAGCATCTCATCCTGCCATCCCCAGGGTCCCTGACGGAGTGCTATGATGAGCTGGGTAACCGCTACCAGCTGCCTGTCTACTGCCTGGCACCTCCTGTCAACTTGATCCTGGAGCGGAGTGAGGAGGAGGCAGCGGAGCCACCTGAGCCCCTGCCTAATGCCCGGCGAGAGTTTGCCCTCAAGGTGCGTCTCTCCACTGGCAAGGATCTGCGTCTCAACGCCAGCATGGGAGACACCATTGGGCAGCTGAAGAAACAGCTGCAGGCACAGGAGGGTATTGACTTGGCCTGGCAGCGCTGGTTCTTCTCAGGCAAGCTGCTCACTGACCGTACACGGCTGCAGGAGACCAAGATCCAGAAGGATTTTGTTGTGCAAGTGATTGTCAATCAGCCCCTGCCACTCAGGAACTGAGCCATCCCTGCACTAGTTGCTGGGAGAGAACAGGAGGCAGGGGAGCAGTGGCTTCTTGGGAGATTCCCCATACTGTGTTACAGTTCTGCTGGAGCTGGGGCAGCCCCTGCTCCCTGCTAAGGCTGCCCCTGGCCTAGGTGACACTCCAGGAAGGTCTGTATGGGGCTGTGCTGCTGCAGTGGCCCCTCTTGTCTGGGGACACCAGCATATGCAGCATTTGCTGCAGGAGGTTTGAGACCAAATGCCTCTGGGGCAGTCAGTGCGTCTGGGACCCCACTGCTGGGCTGTGCTGGCAGGGAGAGGCTATGACCTGCTGTGTTCTGGCTGCCCCTGGCCAGGAGGCCCTGGGGTGCTGGGCTGGGTGGAGATGTCTCCCCTCTGTACATAGTCTGTATTTATCAATAAAGCCTTTTCATTCTTTCTCTGGCACTTAGGGCAGGCTTGGAGTAGGTGAGAGTTACCTGTCTGTTCCCATGCCAAGATGGGCACAAGGTGGACAGAGAGTGTCCCTGACCACCAGCCTCACCTCCTGTTTGCCTGCATGGAATTTTCCTCAGCACTGCTGGCATCCCACTGTCATCCCAGCTGCTTGACAATATGGGGCCACTACCTCCCTCTCTTGGGGCATCCCCTCTGGAGTTTTCAGCCTGTTTGTACCCTGGAGCCAGGTGAAATGGCCTGTGGAGATGGGACAGTCCTAGGACTATACTCATGGCCAGCATCACCTGCCCTGGTAAAAATGACACTGGTCTACAGTCAGGCTGTGGCATCCATGGGACAGGGCAACTAAGGGTAGCCCTGGGAACTGCATGGGAGTGTGACAGTGACGTGTTCCCATCTGTCCTAACTCTAGGTCCTGTGCTGGGGATTGGTGCCCAGCGCATTAACTGTCCCAGCACAGGGCAGCACTGACCTCATCGTACAAAGGAAGGAAGAGAGCAAAGCCCAGAGGAGCTGAACAATGTCTCCACTGCCAGAAATAGCTGCTGGCATTGCCTGTTGGCCCCATATGAGGCAGGTCCTGCTGCCAGGCTGCCCATGTACAGCAGAGGAGGCCTGGCAGTCACTGAGACCCTGACTCTGCTGCTCAGCACACTCTGCACCTGAGATCATCCTCCAAAGTGGCACAGCAGGGCCATGGCGGCCATGGCTCCTGGCATTGTTGTTGACTGAGAGGCTTGTAAGGCAGGGGGCATTGCATCCCTTTCAGGTGAGCGGCAACTTCTCCCCAGGGCTAGGGAGCCCCAGGTGAGGTTGGTGGGTGCTGTAGCATCTGGTTATGTGAGGATGGTGTGATGGGAGCCGTGTGGAGCGTTGTGGCATCTCAGGGTGGGTGGCAGGAGCTAGGCCATATTTCTTTATAGAATGATAGAATCATTCAGGTTGGAAAAGACCCTTGGGATTATAGAGTCCAACTATCAACCCTACTCTACAAAGTTCACCTCAAAACCATATCCCCCAACACCACATCTAACGACCTTTAAACACATCTAGGGATAATGCCTCAACCACCTCTCTGGGCAGCCTATTCCAATGTCTGACTGCTCTTTATGTGGAATAATTTTTCCTAATGTCTAGTCTAAACCTACCCTGCTACAGTTTGAAGCCATTCCCTCTTGTAGTGCTAATCACCTGTGAAAAGAGACCAGCACCAACTTCTCTACAATAACCTTTCAGGTAGCTGTAGAGAATGATGAGGTCTCCCCTCAACCTTCTCTTCTTCAAACTAAACAGCCCCAACTCGTAATCACTCTTCATAAGATTTATTCTCCGGCCCTTCACCAGCTTCGCTGTCCTTGTCTGCAATCCTAGGTTAGGGTTCTTCTCCCTGAAGCCTCTCTAGACTGTCTTCTGCAGGCTTTGTGCTCCACGGCTTTTTACACTAGGCATGAGGGTCTCGGGCAGCCCGTAGCTGGGGGGGCATAGTAGGTCTCTTTAAGAGGGTATTGTGCTGGGGGGGTTGAGTCAGGGCCACCAGAAAGCAGGAAGGTGAGCTCATGGCAAAGCTGCCCCAGTCATGTGGAGCAGCCACAGCTGTCAGTGCCCTTGGGCTGTGGGACGGAGCAGCCGGCGGCATAAAGCTTTGCGTCCAGCAGAGCTGCCGGCAGCACCAGGAGCCAGGACTGGGCTTTCCCTGACTGGTGGCAACAAGGAGAGGCCACATCCTGCACGAGGCTGTGCAGTGTGGAAGAACATGGAGCTGGATGTGCAACGGGCCAAGGAGCTCATTGAGCAGAAGCTGGCAGAGGAGGAGGAGAAGGTGGGTCCATAGGACAGGGAGACCTGCCCAATCTGTGGCAGGGACCTGCTTGCGCTGTGTCCATCCTTAGGGACTTGGATATGAGGAGGTTGGCACTGACCTTGCATCCCAGGCAAGGTGACCAAGGGCTCTCAAGGGCTTTTGTCCATGGGACAGAGATGAGCAGTAGGCAAGTGCCCAGCTTGCCTTGTGAAGGTGGACAAACATCAGCCCAGGGGCTGCTGGCTATCCCATAGACCTCAGCAGTGAGCTGGAATCTGTGCCCAAAGCCACCTCCACTGACAGGGTGGGGATGGAGCTGTTGGTGCTGCTCTGTGCCCAGCCAGAACTGTGCAACTGCCATATACCCATGCAGCAACTCAAAGGGGATGGCACACGGGAGCCACCAGCCGTGGAGCGGATGAGCACACCTGAACTGGAGGAGGAGAAACGCTGTGGCCCCAGGAACAGGGGCCTTGAGACTGTCAAGGTGAGCAGGGTTGGGAAACAAGGGGTGTGACTGGGCACATAGAGGGCAAACAGGGCTCTCTGTGTGTCCCCACTCCAGGGCCAGGAGCAGGTGCGGAGGAGCTCGGTGGACCTGCGGCGGGAGATCATTGATGTGGGGAGCATCCAGCGCCTTATTGAGCTCCGTAAGCAGCGCCGGCAGCGCCGGGAGGAGCGAGCTGCCACACCTGAGCCCCCACCACCACCTGAACCTTTGGAGATTGTACGTTGTGGGAGTCCTGGGGTTTGGGAGGGTGGCTGCTGGGACAGGGGCTGGAGTGCCCATGAGCCAGCTCCCAGGTAGCTCTACCTGATGCAGACCTCCCCAGGAGAGCAGACCAGGATTCCCTCTGTGTTGTCCCCCTCCCGCACCCCTGCTATACCCCATCTCTGAGCCTGACTTGCCACCAGGAGGGTCCTGTGGAGCCAGAGACCTTCCTGCGAGCAGCTGTCCAGGGCAAGATGTACATCATTGAGAAGTTTCTGGCAGATGGTGGCCCCCCTGACACATGTGATGAGGTAGGGTTGCCATGACTGCTGGCTGTCCTCACCTGCTCCCTGCAACCACTACCAGGGGCTGGGACCCCTGTGATAGGTTGGGGGGTATGGCTGAGCTGGGCAAGATGGATCCATCCATGTATGTCATGCCTTGTCCCCCCAGTTCCATCGCACAGCTCTGCACCGCTGCTCACTGGAAGGACACACAGATATTCTGCAGAAGCTGCTGGACAGTGGAGCCACTGTTGACTTCAGGGACCGGGTGAGGCCGAGTCCTGCCCCCAGCTCTGTGCTGGTTTCCAGGCATGGCACAGCCAGCACAACAGTGGGGTTGGGGTCCTTGCAGCAAGGTAGTGCTGTTCCTATCACCGAGATGGCAGAGTCCTGTCAGCTCAGCCCAGGCATGGAGTGGGGAGCAGAAAACAGGTAGTGCTGTCCTCCACCATGACATCACTTTGTGCACCCAGCTGGACTGCACTGCTGTACACTGGGCCTGCCGGGGTGGGCACCTGGATGCTGTCAAGCTGCTGCAGAACCATGGGGCAGACCTCAATCTGAAGGACAAGGTGTGCAGGGCAGAGCCCAGGGGCATGAGCATGCCCTGAGGACCAGGGCTGGCCATATTTTGGGTCAGCAGGAGTGAGTGTTCATGCCCTCTGATGTCCATCCTCAAGCTGCTGAGCACCCCCCTCCATGTGGCCACCCGGACTGGGCACCCTGACATCGTGGAGCATCTCATCCACTGCGGGGTGGATGTCAACTCCTCGGACAGGGTGAGTGTTGTGGCCACACAGCACTGAAGGGGAAACACTGATCCCTCTTTCTTTTGGCTGACCCCCCTGGGAGCTCCAGCACCTGCAGCAGGTCACATCAGGACAGAAACACATCCTTGCCCCAGGATGCTGGTGGCTGAGTCAGAGCTAAGGTGGACACTATCCCACCTGTCCTCATGGGGAATGGGTGTGTGGGAAGCTGGGGAACAGTGCTAGGGACATTCAAGGGGTCCCCATCCTTGGAGCTGGACCATGAACTGCAGCCAGGCTGTGTCTCTTGCAGGAAGGTGACACAGCACTACATGATGCCACACGGCTCAGCCGATACAAGATTATCAAAATGTTGCTCCTGCATGGGGCTGACATGATGGCCAAGAACCAGGTGAGTGGGGCTAGGAGGCAGTGCTGGGGTCATTTGCTGCACCATCATGAGAAGCCACCTTGGCCCCAGCCTCTCTTTGCCCATCCTTGCAGGCTGGCAAGACTCCGACAGACCTGGTGCAGCAGTGGCAGGTGGACACACGCCAGGCACTGGAGACCAAGGAACAGCCACAGGACGAGATGGATGTCCCTGCATGATGACATGGGGAGGAACCAGGAATTGGGCCAAGACTTGTCCATGTCAATAAAAGCCAGCAAAGAGGAGTGCTTGGCTCCAGAGGGCTGAGGAAGCTGCGTTGTCTAGGGAGCTGGATTATCTGGCATTATGGACATGCCCTGTCTCCTAGCACAGGGACTCAGGTGTCAGTGACACCATGGGGCCAGGACATGCATGGTTCAAGGGTGGGACTCATCACTGAAGGATGCTCTTAACAGTGCTTCAAAGTCCCACGTGGGCAAGTTCACGGAGAAAAACTGCATCAAGGGCAGTTTCACCCAGGTCCAGGTCATGCTGGAGGCTGGGGTTTTGCCAGCAGTTGTATCCCTGCTGGGAAGCTGCTCCATGGCAGAGAAGGTGAATCCTGCATACAGCCCTGGGACTCCCTGCAATGCCTGGTCCTTTCCTGTCCCTGCAACTCAGCCTCATAGGTGGCAGATGGATGGCTGCCAAAGCTGGCAAATGGAAGGGAAAGCACATCTGGAGTGGCCAATGTTCACTTGTAAGGGTGCAGTCAGGTACTGGACAGGGGAAGAGCATTCCAAGCTGACCTAGTGTACCACCTCCTGAGCTCTCTGTTCAGCTAGGTCGAGGGTCCCTCACGTGCCCTGTCAAATATTAACAGTCCCTTAATGGGGCAGGTGGCAGAGCCAGCAGCAGCACCCAGCCACCATGGCACTCCGCACTCGCCTTTCCTTGCATCTCTGGTCTGCCCTGGCAGCCTTGCGCCAGGGAGGCCCTGGGCAGCACCAGAGGCTCAGCACCCCTCCAGGACCAGGACACATGCTTGACCTCAGGGGCATCTTTCCACCCCTTGCCACCCCTTTCTCGCCCATTCAGGAGGTGGACTATGCCCAGCTGGAGGGGAACGTGCACCTCTATACAAGCATCCCCTTCCGAGGTAAGTGCTGCTTGCTGCCCCTCTCATGTAGACCCCTACCACATCACAGCCCACCTCAGGGACTGTGCAGCAGCAAAAAGGTAGCTCATCGGCTTCCCAAAGGTGCTCAGCCTCCAAATGGTCTTTGTTCTGGGGCTGGCGGCCTCTCGGGTGACCCACATGGGCCCCTTGCATGGCAACTGCCCAGGCACACTCATGTCTCCTTGCACAACCCTGTGCATGCCTGCACACACACTGCAGGCAAGACCCTGATGGACCTCTGTGCAGGCTTACGCAGATCCTTCACATGTAGCTCCAGGTTACCCTGTCTGCATGATCACATAGTTTCAGTCACACATAATGTGTATTTGTTGATTGCCTAGGATGGATAGATGGGAGGAAAGAGACTGCAGGAAGAGGTTGTGGGTCACAGTGATACAACCTAGGGTCTCCCCTCTTCTAACCAGGCTGTGTCCTGAGCTGTAGGGATGGGGACAGGAGAGGGCACACCATGGGCTGCAGGGTCCTGCCTGGATGTTCAGGGTCAAGGAAGGGAGAAAGGATGATGGGGACATCCAGGCCTCCTGGCATCCTGGATCCCTGGATGCTGCAGCAGCACTGGGCAGGAGCTGGCTTGCCTGTGTCTGTGGTGCTTGCAGGGTCCCAAGGAAGGGGCCTGTGTGCCCCAGCTGGGGACAGAGCAGCACAGTCTGGCTTTGGGCACCAATAAATCTCTCACTAGCTGTGCTGTTTGGTGTGGTCTCTGGGGATGGGCAGGTCAGCCCACATGCCTGGCATGCACCAGGGTGCATGGTGCTCAGCATAGTGTGAGAGGGCACTGCAGTCTGGGGGGCACATACCCTTTGTGAGGCATCCCAGGGCAGTGTGGGACACCTGTGCAAGCCTCTGGGCTCCTGTAGTATGCAGGCACTGGGCTGCTCTGGGGGCTTGGTGTCCACTCCAGAGGGAGGCATGGAAAAGTCAGGGATGGCCTCACTGTGCTGCATCTGGGTACAGCCCTCTCAATACTTTCATTTCAGGGTTAGTCGTGCTGGGCTCAAATGGGGAGTACCCCTACCTGTCACCCTGTGAACGCCTGGATGTGGTGAGCTGTGTACGCCAGGCTCTGCCCAGGGACCGTCTGCTGCTGGCTGGTTCTGGCTGTGAATGTGAGTGCTTGTGTGGACAACACAGAGGGCTTGTGTCCCCCACCCAGAGCATTCCTCACCCCTCTGTCTCCTACCCAGCCACTCAGGCCACAATTGACCTGACAGTCAGCATGGCAGAGGTGGGGGCTGATGTGGCACTGGTTGTGACACCCTGCTACTTCCGGGGCTCCATGACCAGCGCTGCTCTGATCCAGCACTACACAGAGGTGAGCCATGCCTGATGCTAACTGGCAGCCTCAGCTGAGGCAGCAGGATGCGGGAGTGCGTCTCAAACATCTCCAGCCCACCCTAGCTGCTGAGACCTGTGCATCTCTGCAGGTCGCCAATGCATCCCCCATCCCTGTGGTGCTGTACAGTGTTCCAGCTAACACTGGCCTGGACCTACCCCTGGAGGCTGTCCTCACCTTGGCTCAGCACCCCAACATCATTGGGATCAAGGACAGCGGAGGGGACGTGAGTGGGTCAATGTTTTCCCAGGGCTAGCTGTCACCAAACCTGGCTCTGATCTGGGTACAGGGAACTGGCAGGCTGCAAGAGCCTTCCTCTGGACCCTGGGGATGATGCACAAGTCCCATGGGGGCAGATGTGATGCCTGCCCTGGTGTACCACATGTCTCCCTCTAGATTACTCGCATTGGACTAATGGTCCACAAGACACAGCAGGAGGATTTCCAGGTGCTGGCAGGATCAGCCAGCTTCCTGCTGGCGAGCTATGCCCTAGGTAGGTGCTGCTGTCTCTGCTTGGATAAGGGCATGAGATGGGAAGGAGGCACTACAGGGACTGACAGCCAGGGAGAGAAAGGCAGGTGAGGGGCTGCAATGCCTGGGAGGTGCCAAGCTGGCTGCCAATGTGCCCTTATGTCCCCAGGTGCCTCTGGAGGTGTCTGCGCCCTTGCCAACGTTCTGGGGGACCCACTGTGTCAGCTGGATCATCTGTGCCGTGAGGGCCACTGGCAAGAAGCCCGTGACCTGCAGCACCGGCTCATCGAGCCAAACACTGCGGTGAGCAGGTGGCACCCCTGGGATGCTGTAGGGTGAGAGTGCAGGGCCATGGCAGAGCCAAGGATGGAGGCCCTTGGGTGTAGCCTGTGGGGATGGAATGGCACAGCATCCAGCTGGTGAGCCAAGGCAAGTCAGAGACAGCAGGGTGTGAAACACCATCTCTACCACACCAGGAACAGCATGTCTGCTGGCAGCAGGCACCTGCCCAGCCCCCTGTGGGAACTCTGACAGTTATTTATAGGCAGTGATGAGGGAACGATCTGCCTCTCTGAGGGGCCCCCATCCCATTGAATTTTACTGGGGAACTGCAGGCACCCCACATCCTGGCCAGCCTTGCAGCCATGCATGGGGGTGGTGCAGAAACTCCCAGAGCATGCTGCTCTCACCCATGGGAGCTGGCAAGCCCTCAAGACCTCCCTTCCACAGGTCACCCGCTGGTTTGGGATCCCTGGACTGAAGAAGGCCATGGAGTGGTTTGGCTACTATGGAGGTCCTTGCCGCGCACCCCTGGCCCCACTGAGCTCCCTGCAGGTTGAAGAGCTGAGAAGTACCTTCAGGACCAATGGCTGGTTGTGAAGGGGTCCCCTTCAGCCCCTTTATGCACTTGGAAGCCATAAGAACCAGTGGCTGGGGAGCTTGGGATGTGGTGGATACTGGGATGTGGCCAGTAGAAAGCCCCTCAGCCTATTCCTTCCTGCTGGACAGGGTTGCCCTGGGCAAAGCAGGTGGAGGAACACCCAGCATCCTCTGGCTACCCTTGTGTTCTCTGGCCTGGCTATGCACCCGGCCTCAACAGCCTCCAGGGTACTGCTATCCCCACCTGGGAAAGGATGGATCCTCAAGCCATGAGCCAGGAATAAACCTGCTGCTCCCTCTTTATGTCTGTAGTCCTGCCTGTGCAAACAGCCACCCGCCCAGTCCTTGCTCCCAGCAAAAAGAACATGGCCCAAGCATTTGGCAACGTGGTTTACTTAGCCGAAGCCCATTCAGGCACCAGTGCAAGGCAGGGTCACAGCAAGGCACGGGACTGATGTGGGCACAGACTGGCAGGGAGAGTACAGTCCCTGTAGCCCACTGCTGGGTTGTAAGGGCTGCTGGGATCCCTGTGTACCATTGCCAGCCAGAGCACACTACAGCAGGGAGATGAAGGATGAGTGCAGGAAGCAATGAGCTGTGTGCCCTTTGCTCACCCTGTCCCTATCCCTGCCCACCCTGCCCAGGCCCCCTGGTCCAGCCCTGGCACACCACACAGCCCTGCTTGTGCCTGTTGTCCTGGGCTCCAGCCAATCCTGCTTCTTCCTTGCCATTGTCCCCTGCCCTCCCCCAGCATGCAGCAGACACAGGCCAGGCTGGATGTTCCATCTCCCTTGGTGGGGATGCTGCTGCAGATGTCTTCAAGGCAGGTGGTCTGGACTGGCACAGGGATGAGGGGGTGAGAGCTGGCCCTGAGAGCAGGCTAGGTCCTTCATGGGCACTGTGTCACGTTGCTCAGCACATGCAGAGGAATGGCCAGTTACCTAGAGCTAAGGGCATAGGCCACTGGGTGCCCGAGGTGCCCATTCTGCCTTGGGACCAGGGCAACAAAGCGGACTAGGAGCTGCCCCTCCATGGGCATGTAGTCTAGCCAGCAGTCCCTGGCTAAGGCACCCTAGCAGTGGGGTCAGGGCTCACCCCCTACAATCCCTGCTCCATCTTCTGCAGCAAGCTAGCAGCCCTGGTGCTCCACAGTTTTCCTGGGGGACAGAGGGGCCAATCTCTGACCACCCTGTCCCCACTGCTGCTCTGGCAAGTACCATATGTATAACCAGAGACAGAAGGCACCATGGCTGCCCCAGGGCACTTGGGTGGAGAATGGAGGGCCCCACTTCCCACCAGTGGCAGGGGTTCAGTGGGGTGGAGAGGACTAGGTGGGGATGGACTGCAGGGAGACACCCAGAAGTGCAACAACCCTGCTCTGGGGACAGTGGAGCTAGCGAGCATCCAGTGTGGGAGTCCCTGCTGCAGTGGGAGAGTATATGGGGCATTGTCAGGCTGTCAGGCTGTGAGCAGACTTGGAGGCACTCTGGGCCCTCTGGATGACAGCTGGGCACTTCTCCCGCCGCAGCAGCTTATTGTTCTCAAAGAACCCCTCGTTGCGGGGCACCCCGTGGGAGCCATCAGGGAAGGTCAGGAGACCTAAGGGAGTGAGGGGAGGGCTGGAGATAAAGAGGCAGGAAGCAGTACTCACAGGGGCCAGAGCTGGAGGGACAGAGCAGGAGGCTCTGGATGTGCTGGGGCCACATAAGGCACTCACCGAAGCCGTACACACGCCCGCCTTTGAACTCGCCCTCAAAGGTCATGTTGTCACAGCGAGTGAAGACGCCAACACCATTGAACTTGCCCTGCACAAACTCCCCTTCATACCTGTGCAGGAGTAGCACAGGTACTGCCTCAGCAGCAGTTTCCCATGGTGAGTGGGAATGCCTAGAGGGGTGTATGTGGGGGTTCCATGCTTACCTAGAGCCGTCAGAGAAGGTGAGCACACCGCAGCCATGGAAGAGCCCATTCTCAAAGTGCCCCACATAATTGGTGCCATCAGCGAATGTCAGCTGCCCAATACCATGCCTGCGACCTAGGCAAGAGCAGAAGCAGGTAATGCTGGATGGATGGAGGTAGAGACTACCCCAACATGGTGCTGTCAGGGACATGCGGGCTGCCTGGCCTACAGCACAGGCAGCACCATCCCCACCTGCCCTCTCACCTTCTTTCCACTCGCCACGGTACTCCTCCCCATTGGAGTAGGTGAAAGAGCCTTTGGTGAGGGTCATGCTGACAGCTTCCAGCAGCACAGGGCAAGAGCTGGCAGGGAGAGGTGCAGAGGGTGGCTGCTGGGAGAAGGGAGCAGCCTGGCTTGCCCAGAGCCCCTGCGTCCCCTCAGTTTGATGTCTGCCCTGAGGATGGTTCTGTTGAGGCACGCCACAGACGAGGTGACCTCGGAAGCATGGATGTCTTGACCTGCTTCTGAAACCCCAGCCGCTGGGTTCGGGTTGCTGCCCGCCCCATTGCAGGGCTTGGGGTGATGTGAGCCCATGGGGGTCACAGCCCTATGAAATGTGAGCAATTGGCATGACGAGGAGCGAGGGAGGAACGGTCTGTCTCCAGTACAACTCACTAGCAGGACCCAAAGGGTCCAGGACTGTAGGGAGGCTCAGGCCAGGGGCCACCTTCAGCTTTGCTGGGACAGTCCCAGGAGGAAACAAGCATTTTGGGGAGGGGATGCTTGCTAGGTTCTGCTTGGTGCTGGCTCTTCAGAGGAGGGAGCAGAGAGCTTGTGAGGTTTCTAGCTCCATCATCAAAGGGTTAGCAGACATGGGTTACCCTCTGGGGATGGAGTGGCTGCTCCTCCTAAGAGGGACAGAAGAGAGAGCAACTTGGAACTTCAGGGCGGCGTTTGGCTACTGATGGTTTGTAAACCTATCTGCTGATCACATGCAGCTCCCAGAGCCACTGTCACACAGGACAGCTCTTCCCAGCATACAACATGGAGACAACAGCTCAGCTCTCCAGCAGCTCTTGGTGCGGCTCAGACAGTTGCCTGTGACAGCAAAGGACTCCGTACTTCCAAACGGGGTACCCCTGCTCCGTGCTTCCAAACGGGGTACGTCCCTGGAGAGGCCGTGCTGAGCCATGCCAACACTCGGCACACACCTCGCAAGGGCTTTGTGTCCGGAGCATAAAGGAGCCCCGGCCATTGCCAACAGCGGCGGAACAGTGCTCCCTGCCGACGGCAGCGCCCGGCAGCTCAGAGCCGGCTCCCCTGCCCACAGCTCGCCCCGCACCAACAGTGCCGGGAGAGAAAGGGGCTGCGGGGGCTGCCGACGTCTGCCGGGGGGTTAGTGGGCCCATCCTCCAGCACGGCCTGTGCCCGCACCTGGGGCCTCACTGCAGGACCGGCGGCGTTGTCCTGCGGGCACCCAGTCCACCAGCAGCCGCATGTCCCCACACCGGCACCCCAAACCGCCGGGGTGGTGCCACCCGTCATGGCAGTGCATGCACACCCGCCCGACCCCGCACCCTCGGAGGATACCGCGACACCCCACACCGCGCCCCGGCAGGACGGCCGGAGGCGGCAGCAGCTACATCCCGGGGCGATGTCAGGACACCCGGGGCCGGTGTGTGCGGGCCGGGTCGGGTCAGGTCGGGCCGGGCGGCGCAAGGACCCGCGGCCCGCGCTCACCTGGCTCCGCGCTCGCCGCCTGCACGGCTCCCCACAGGGGTCCCGCTGAGGGGCGGCGGCGGGACCACCTCCCCTGCCAGTCTCCTCCACCCCTCCGAGAGGCGCCTCACCGCCAGGACGCATCCGCGCCCGCCGTTGGCTGTTTCCACGGCAACCGTTAGCAATGCGGCTTCTCATTGGCCAGCTGCGCAGCACGCCCTCGCCAGCCGCCATCTTTGTGTGCGGCAAGGCGGTCTCCTTGCCTGCTGTGACCCCGCCCTGCCGCCATCATTGCGAAGGGCAACGGGAGGCGCTGCCGCTCTCCGGCCGCCATCTTTGTGTGGGGCAGCAGCATCAGCCCCCTTGGCTGGGCCGTAGGGCGTGGCAGAGCCCCAGCGGCCCAGAGGTGCGTGACGTAGCGGCTTCCAGTCCACGCCCCATCCACCGCTGCCGTCTCGTCGGTGCGGGCGGGGTGGGAGGGCGGAGCAGCCCATGGGGCGTGGCGGCGCGGTGACGCGGGCGGAAGCGGCGGGCGCGGGCGGCCGCGGCGGGGCCGGCGATGGACGAGACGAGCCCGCTGGTATCGCCGGAGCGGACGCAGGGCCCCGACTACGGGCTGCCGGGGGGAGCCGTGCGCACCCTCCCGCCTGCCGCCCCCCCGCCTCCGCCGCCATCTTGGAAAGGAGCATTCATCCTGCCCCAGTGCCCGGATGTGGCGCCACTGCGCAACCGCCGTCG